>CM038671.1:319054083-320254083 GCA_021605145.1 Aegilops bicornis | reverse complement strand
GGTAATAATCCAGTACGTGCCCACAATTTATTTTAGGATGTTATAAAGTGCTTTAGTATTTTACTAAATCCAAAAAAACAAAGACGGAAAATAGAAAACATAAATAAAAGGAGAGAGAGGTTACCAGTGGCTTACCTGGCGCCCACTTGGCCGAGCACTGGCTGGCCTAGCCCACTGGCCTCCCCCTTGTCGTCTTCTTCCCCTGCCAGGAGGACGAGCGTGCGGCCGCAGTGCACCGACAAGCGCCCCGGCCACCTCCTGCTTGCCGCTTCCTCCCCGATGCGTTTGCACGACGCCACGCGGCCCCAGACCTCTCCGGCTCTCCCTCTCTCTCACTTGAGCTCTCCCCTTCTCTGGCACCCTCTCCCCCTCTTTCCCGAGAAGCCCAGGAGCGCGCCGCCACTCGCCGCTGCACCCACCGGCCACCCCACACCTTGCTGACGCGCCAAGAAGCTCTGCATCGACGTCCTCTACTCCCTCGATAAGCCAAGCATCACCAGACGGCCTGCATCGCCGCCATCAAGCCGTCTTCTTCAGAAGGCCGTAAGAGGAAGCTATATCCCGTTCGTCATCAAACATGCATTGTTCCCTCTCGGAACCACGAGCCTTCTAGAGAGTTGCGCCGGTTTGTGAGGGGTGTGTGCCCAAACTTTCGTCAGACATGCCAATTTCTTTACCACATCATCTTGGTTGGATGACATTACATCAACCAAGGTTCAATGTGTTTCTGATTTTTTTTATTTTTTGGAATTAAAATGCCATGTCACTCCATGCATATGTATGCATGTGTCCATGTCATGAGACAAATATGTTTGAAAAGTCATTCTAATTTACCGCACATGGAATTAACTCGCACACAAGTACACAAATATGATTTTTCAGACCGTTTGGGTTAGGCGTTGCATGTAGATGTAGTTCAAATTTGAATTACGGTCATTAAATGGCTAGAAAATCACTTAAATGTCTTTAAAAGGTCAACTGACCCCTAGAATTTTCCGCAATTTGAAATTACAATTGTAGCGGTGCACTTTACACGTAGAAAAAAATTGCAGGCGTAGAAAAAATTAAAGGTCGTAAGAGGAAGCTATCTCCTGTTCGTCATCAAACATGCATTGTTCCCTCTCGGAACCACGAGCCTTCTAGTAAGTTGCTCCGGTTTATGAGGGGTGTGTGTCCAAACTTTTGTCAAACATGCCAATTTCTTTACCACATCATCTTGGTGGCATGACATTACATCAACCAAGGTTTCATATGTTTCTGATATTATTTTATTTTTTGGAATTAAAATGCCATGTCACTTCGTGCATATGTATGCATGTGCCCATGCCATGAGACCAATATGTTTGAAAATTCCTTCTAATTTACTGCACATGGAATTAACTCGCACACAAGTACACAAATATGATTTTTCAAACCGTTTTGGCTAGGCTTTGCATGTAGATGTAGTTCAAATTTCAATTACGATCATTAAATGGCTAGAAAATCACTTAAATGTCTTTGAAAGGTCAAATAACCCCTAGAATTTTCCAAAATTTCACATCACAGTTGTAGTAGTGCGCGTTAGACGTAGGCAAAAATTGAAGGCCGTAAGAGGAAGCTATCTCCCATTCATCATCAAACATGCATTGTTCCCTCTCGCAACCACGAGCCTTCTAGTGATTTGCTCCGGTTTGTGAGGCGTGTGTGTCCAAACTTTTGTCAAACATGCCAATTTTTTTACCACATCATCTTGGTGGCATGACATTACATCAACCAAGGTTTCATGTGTTCGATTTTTTAATTTTTGGAATTAAAATGCCATGTCACTCCATGCTTGATTGTGTCATAGCCGTTAGACCAATATGTTTGAAAATTCCTTCAAATTTACTGCACATGGAATTAAATCACACACAAGTACACAAAATATGAGTTTTCAAACCGTTATGGTTAGCTGTTGCATGTACATGTAGTTCAAATTTCAATTACGGTCATTAAATGGCTAGAAAATCACTCAAATGTCTTAAAAGGTCAAATGACCCCTGAAATTTTCCAAAATTTGACATGACAGTTGTATTTGTACGACAAAATTTCTCGTTCATTTAAAACACCATCCGTTGCCACTTTACTCCAAATTCGTCTTTCATAGCCAATAAAAATATCTACAACATCACACACAGTTGTTTTCTAGGAACCATTTGCGATGAAAATATCTGGGTCTATTTAAGTCTCCCTCCTTAAGCTTTGCTTTGGCTAAATGCCGCTCGATGCCGGCAACCCCGAATCGAGTCGGTCCCATTCCTGCACCCCCTTCTTGCAAAGATGACGCCGTGGAAACGCTTCGTGAAGGCCCGTACGATGGCCGCTTCCCCCTCGAGCACCGCCACCTGCACCGAGAGCGCGACCGCCTATGCTGAGAGTGCCGCCGCATGCGCATTGAGCGCGGCTGCTTCTGCCGAGAGGGCGTTTGTGACAGCCGACAGGGCAGCTGAAGCAGTCGAGACGGCTGCAACTGCTGCTGCGACAACGGCTGCAAACGCCGAGAGCGCTCGAGTTGTTGTCCGCGCCGCTGATGTCGCCATGGCCCGGGTCGAGGCCATCCACGCCAAGATCGAGGATGCACACGCCAAGATATTCCAGGCCACCTCGGACTCCAACATGCAACCCACGTCTGAAAAGGCGGCGGTGGCCATGGAGCACCTGCTTCCTCATGAGGTCGCCGAGCGGGAGCTGGAGATGCAGGAGGCAACAGAGTTCGAGGAGCGCCGGGAAGAGGAGTTGCATGTGGTCTAGGTCGAGGTAGAGAAGAGTCTGTCCGTCGAGGAATCGGCGGTGGAGTACTAACGCGAGCTCTGGCGCAGCCACTACTACATGTACTACAACCTTCGGGGCAGCGTCGAGGACGAGGACGAGTACGAGGACGAGGACGCGGTCGTATTCAGCAGGGGGACGCGGAGTCCACCAACGGTGGCATGTCGCCAGGACAAGTCATCGACGTCTCATCTCACACCAGCGATGCATTGGCCGGCGCGGCGACGGATTTGTTAAAATTATGCGTACTTAGGCTTTGTTTTTAATGTTGGTCTTTTGTTAGAGCAATGTGTAGGTCATCTGGCTCTATTTAGTTACTAAAATTGCTCGATCCAATAAGTGTGGTCTGTCTGTTGTACGCTCTTTTGTGTGCCCAAATTAGCAAGTGATGTTAAATTATGCAATGACGTACCCAGGGAATTTTCCACCAAAATTTGAATTATTTAACTCATCCCATGCGCGTAAAGCAGAAGAATCATTTGCAATGCACACAGTCGTTCAAAGTGAATGGTCCGGTGGCACCGGGCGCAAAGTTTCCCTCCACATTTCCCAAATTTTGGCCTACCACCAAAATATCTAACCTCGCCCACCTTCCCCACCCCCTTTTCTCCCCGATCACAAGTCACATTTCCCCTGTTTCCTCCTTCCTTCCTTCCTTCCTAAGCTATAGCCGCTTCCTTGCTCTCGCCATCTCGCATCCTACCACCGGGGTCACCATGGTCTTCTTCATAGACCTCTCCAGCGGTTCCTCCTCCGGTGATGACTCCTTCACCACATGGGTATGCCTCTCTTCTCTCTCTCGGGCTATGACTTGGAATGAAGGATTTTTACCCGGCGGGCGATTTGAGTCATTTATTTCTCTTGTAGCTCCCTAGGACCATCAGTGGCAACGAATGGAGCGGGGTTGCTGAAGATCTATCTGCTTGTTGGCACCATCAATCTCCATGCGTGAAGCTAGCTGCATTTGAATCTGTGGACAGTGGGAGGAAGTTTCTGGCATGTGCAGAGAAGTTTAGACCCTCTTTCGTTTTTACAAATCATTTGTTAGATGTGATTCAGACACTTTCACGGTCCCGACCCATTCATACCACACCTTCAACCAAACACATCCTAAGACAGTGTCAGAGTTTGTACCTAGTATCTCAAATTGTTGCCATCTCATCAGCGGTGCCACTAGAAAATTATTTGGCACCGCTTCAGAAGTTTGTGCAACCAACTTTGGTCCACACATCTGAGCAGCCAATCAGTAAAATACTAAATCTTTATGGCACGAAGGAACTGGGCATCGGAGCAACTACGTGCTCGGGAGTCCGGGTCCCTGATTTTTTTCCGCTGCATCGGCTCGCCACTACAGGGCACCGGTGCGAGATGTAGCAACAGTTGTCTTTAATCCAGTTTTGGCATACATAGTGGACGACCTTAGTTCTATTAGTTCTATGTTACTAAATTTGTGCATGTACACACGTGTTAGTGTCAATTTGCTGTCATCCAAACACTGTCGCTATGTTGTTGCAGTTATATTTACCTTCCGCATAAAATGTTCAATTTATTATTTATTGTACATGAGTAAGAACTTGTAGCGTCGTTGTAGTTAATTATAGCTTCTGATGTTCCAGAATTTGGTTGTTGTCTCAGTAGCAATTAATTCATTTGCACATTGATCTTTTTGAGAAATATGTCATAATTAACATGTTTCTTCAGTTTTTCAAAATAAGAATTGGTGATTTTCTATGTTGCTATAAATCCATTTCCCATACAATTGGTACTGATCTAGTTTTAAATATTATAGGATGAACGGAGGTGTTCTAACTTGGAGTGGGTTGATCAAGAGTGGCCACAGTCTTTGAAGATGTGCCTAGCGAAGTTCTGGAGCATGTATGAGGAAGAGAACAGACATAGGCTTAGAGAAACTGTTGTCAATGCTGAAGAATATTTGAAGATGTGGAATAAAAAGTTAAAGGTGGAGAATGAGCTCAGATTTTTCAAATCGGACTTTGCTAAGATGGTGTTGGCGAAGGAGGAGGCACTTTCCCAGTTGGCCCGTGCAAAACAAGTTCTTACTGAACTGAAAGCAGAGGTGGATAAGACGAGCCTGGATGATCTCGATTAGGGAAATGAATATATTGTTCTTATGAATTTGAACTAGCTATATGTTGTACTATGTTGTTTTCATGTAGCTACCGTATTGTGATGTTATAATATTTTATGTGCCTGATAGGAAATTGGCAAACAACTCTTTGATATGAAATGTGAATTTGCGTAATACTAGAATTATTAATTGTAAACTAATAAACCTGCTAAATGTGTCATGGACCTTTGCAAACGGTTCTAGCAGTAAAAGCGCTTGCGATGGATAGCCCAATGCCACACAGTTTTCTTCATCAAATGGTCGTGGTATAGTTGATAAAAGCAAGCAGTTAACCAAAGGCAGACCGTGTGTGATAGTTATACCTTTCACACATGAGCCTACACATAAAACTGTGTGGGATGTATGTACGAATGGAAACGTTTCCCCTGGATTTGACTGTGTGGGATGTACATAAGAACGGAAACGCATTCCTTGGATTAACTGTGTGTGATATACATACGAACGGAAATGTTTTTCTTGGATTACCGTGTGGGGTGTACATACCTACGGAAATGATTGGGCTTTGATGCCTCGCCCGATTGCACATGGCCCCAGCCTGTCCCAGGAGGGCCTATCCCCGACGATTTCTGGGTCGTGTGGGAAGGACCCCCCTATCGCCCACACTCAGCTGGCGACGATTCCAAATGCCGTCGCGGAAAGGAGTTAAAAACCGTTTGTATAGCACCGACGCGCACCAGTGAATGTAAGACAAGAATTTTGGGACGGAGGGAGTACTAATCATTTATGGCGTAGTCTAGTCACTTGTTGAAATCTCTAGAAAGGTAAATACTCCTTTCCGGTTTACAGGGCTATACTAGCAAGTAGTACTACAATAGTGGGCTCAAATAGCAATTTTGTCTCATGCAAGAGCCTGGCTATATGCGTTCTCCAAGGCACCGCACCACGCCCCACCCCTACACAAAGACTGCCATGCGTGCGTTCGCAACTTCCACGTTTGGGTTGCGCTTAGCTCTTCGCCTCTTCGAGAAGATGAACAATGATGTTACTACTACTTCTACAGTATCGAATCCACTGCTACATGTCCGTCCACCGCGTACAGGAGGGATAGCTTGTTGTAGTATAAGGCTAGCTGTAATGGGAGTATCATAGGTAGTATCATGCATGCCATCTTGGCAAATTTGATGAGGTGGCATATTATTAAATGAAGAAAGAGAGGGTTCAGTATCATATCATGATACTGTTGGGGAACGTAGTAATTTCAATAAAAATCCTACGTACACGCAAGATCATGGTGATGCATAGCAACGAGAGGGGAGAGTGTTGTCCACGTACCCTCGTAGACCGAAAGCGGAAGCGTTAGCACAACGCGGTTGATGTAGTCGTACGTCTTCACGATCCGACCGATCAAGTACCGAACGTACGGCCCCTCCGAGTTCAGCACACGTTCAGCTCAATGACGTCCCTCGGACTCTAATCCAGCCGAGCTTTGAGGGAGAGTTCTGTCAGCACGACAGCGTGGTGACGATGATGATGTTCTACCGACACAGAGCTTCGCCTAAGCACCGCTACAATATTATCGAGGTGGACTATGGTGGAGGGGGGCACCGCACACGGCTAAGAGATCCAAGGGATCAATTGTTGTGTCTAGAGGTGCCCCTATCCCCGTATATAAAGGAGCAAGGGGGGGGGAGAGGCGGCCGGCCAGGAGGAGGCGTGAGTTGCGAAACTATTCCGCATTGTCTCAAATGTAGACCAAACTCGTAAATCAAATATTTTCTCCTCCATGATCAGATCATAGAAACTTTATTTTCTTGTTACGATGATTTTCAACTTCACTCTGAAATTCTTTGAACTTTTCAATTGTTTCAGACTTATGTTTCATTAAGAAGATATACCCATATCTGCTCAAATCATCCGTGACGGTGAGAAAATAACGACACCCGCCGCGAGCCTCAACATTCATCGGACCACATACATCTGTATGTATGATTTCCAACAAATCTGTTGCTCGCTCCATAGTTAGGAGAAGCGGCATTTTAGTCATCTTGCCCATGAGGCACGGTTCGCAAGTACCAAGTGATTCATAATCAAGTGGTTCCAAAAGTCCATCAGTATGGAGTTTCTTCATGCGCTTTACACCAATATGACCTAAACGGCAGTGCCACAAATAAGTTGCACTATGATTATCAGCTCTGCATCTTTTGGCTTCAATATTATGAATATGTGTATCACTACTATCGAGATTCAAAAAAAAATAGACCACTTTTCAAGGGTGCATGACCATAAAAGATATTACTCATATAAATAGAACAACCATTATTCTCTGATTTAAATGAATAACTGTCTCGCATCAAACAAGATCTAGATATAATGTTCATGCTCAACGCTGGCACCAAATAACAATTATTTAGGTCTAAAACTAATCCCGAAGGTAGATGTAGAGGTAGCATGCCGACCGTGATCACATCGACTTTGGAACCATTTCCCACGCGCATCGTCACCTCGTCCTTAGCCAATCTTTGCTTAATCCGTAGTCCCTGTTTCGAGTTGCAAATATTAGCAACAGAACCAGTATCAAATACCCAGATGCTATTGCGAGCATTAGTAAGGTACACATCAATGACATGTATATCACATATACCTTTGTTCACCTTGCCATCCTTTTTATCCGCCAAATAGCTGGGGTAGTTCCGCTTCCAGTGACCAGTCTGTTTGCAGTAGAAGCACTTCGATCTCGGGCTTAGGTCCGGACTTGGGTTTCTTCTCCTGAGCAGCAACTTGTTTGCTGTTCTTCTTAAAGTTCCCCTTCTTCTTCCCTTTGCCCTTTTTCTTGAAATTGGTGGTCTTGTTGACCATCAACACTTGATGCTCCTTCTTGATTTCTACCTCCGCGGCCTTTAGTATTGCGAAGAGCTCGGGAATCGTCTTATCCATCCCTTGCATGTTATAGTTCATCACGAAGCTCTTGTATCTTGGTGGCAGTGATTGAAGAATTCTGTCAATGACGCTATTATCCGGAAGAATAACTTCCAGTTGAATCAAGTGATTGTTATACCCAGACATTCTGAGTATATGCTCACTGACAGAACTATTCTCCTCCATCTTACAGCTGTAGAATTATTGGAGACTTCATGTCTCTCAATCCAGGAATTTGCTTGAAATATTAACTTCAACTCTTGGAACATCTCATATGCTCCATGACGTTCAAAACGTCGTTGAAGTCCCGGTTCTAAGCCGTAAAGCATGGCACACTGAACTATCAAGTAGTCATCAGCTTTGCTCTGCCAGACATTCATAACATCTGTTGTTGCTCCTGCAGCAGGTCTAGCACCTAGCGGTGCTTCCAGGACGTAATTATTCTATGTAGCAATGAGGATAATTCTCAAGTTACGGACCCAGTCCGTGTAATTGCTACCATCATCTTTCAACTTTGCTTTCTCAAGGAACGCATTAAAATTCAACTGAACAACAGCACGGGCCATCTATCTACAATCAACATAGACAACCAAAATACTATCAGGTACTAAGTTCATGATAAATTTAAGTTCAATTAATCATATTACTTAAGAACTCCCACTTAGATAGACATCCCTCTAATCCTCTAAGTGATCACGCGATCCAAATCAACTCAACCATGTACGATCATCACGTGAGATGGAGTAGTTTCAACGGTGAACATCACTATGTTGATCATATCTACTATATGATTCACGCTCGACCTTTCGGTCTTAGTGTTCCGAGGCCATATCTGCATATGCTAGGCTCGTCAAGTTTAACCTGAGTATTCCGCGTGTGCAACTGTTTTGCACCCGTTGTATTTGAACGTAGAGCCTATCACACCCGATCATCACGTGGTGTCTCAGCACGAAGAACTTTCGCAACGGTGCATACTCAGGGAGAACACTTATACCTTGATAATTTATTGAGAGATCATCTTATAATTCTACCGTCAATCGAAGCAAGATAAGATGCATAAAAGATAAACATCACATGCAATCAATATGGCCATCATCATCTTGTGCTTGTGATCTCCATCTTCGAAGCACCGACATGATCACCATCGTCACAGGCGTGACACCTTGATCTCCATCGTAGCATCATTGTCGTCTCGCCAACTTATGCTGTTGCGACTATCGCTACCACTTAGTGATAAAGTAAAGCTTTACAGGGCGATTGCATTGCATACAATAAAGCGACAACCATATGGCTCCTGCCAGTTGCCGATAACTCGGTTACAAAACATGATCATCTCATACAATAAAATATAGCATCATTCCTTGACCATATCACATCACAACATGCCCTGCAAAAACAAGTTAGACGTCCTCTACTTTGTTGTTGCAAGTTTTACGTGGCTACTACGGGCTGAGCAAGAACCGTTCTTACCTATGTATCAAAACCACAACGATAGTTTGTCAAGTTAGTGTTGTTTTAACCTTCTCAAGGACCGGACGTAGCCACACTCGGTTCAACTAAAGTTAGAGAAACTGACACCCGCCAGCCACCTAGGTGCAAAGCACGTCGGTAGAACCAGTCTCGCGTAAGCGTACGCGTAATGTCGGTCCGGGCCGCTTCATCCAACAATATCGTCGAACCAAATTATGACATGTTGGTAAACAATATGACTTATATCGCCCACAACTCACTTGTGTTCTACTCGTGCATATAACATCTACGCATAAAACCTGGTTCGGATGCCACTGTTGGGGAACGTAGTAATTTCAAAAAAATTCCTACGTACACACAAAATCATGGTGATGCATAGCAACGAGAGGGGAGAGTGTTGTCCACGTACCCTCGTAGACCGAAAGCGGAAGCGTTAGCACAACGCAGTTGATGTAGTCGTACGTCTTCACGATCCGACCGATCAAGTACTGAACGTACGGCACCTCCGAGTTCAGCACACGTTCAGCTTGATGACGTCCCTTGAACTCCGATCCAGCTGAGCTTTGAGGGAGAGTTCCGTCAGCACGACGGTGTGGTGACGATGATGATGTTCTACCAACACAGAGCTTCGCCTAAGCACCACTACGATATTATCGAGGTGGACTATGGTGGAGGGGGCACCGCACACGGCTAAGAGATCCAAGGGATCAATTGTTGTGTCTAGAGGTGCCCCCTGCTCCCGTATATAAAGGGGCAAGGGGGGGAGAGGCAGCCGGTCAGGAGGAGGCGCGCCAGGAGGAGGTGCGCCAGGAGGAGTCCTACTCCCACTGGGAGTAGGACTCTCTCCTTTCCTAGTTGAGTAGGAGAAGGGGAAGGAAGAGGGAGAGAGGAAGGAAAGGGGGGCGCCGCCCCCCTCCTTGTCCAATTCGGACTAGAGGGGGAGGGGCACGCGGCTTGCCATGGCCGCCCCTCCTCTTCTCCACTAAGGCCCATGTTGGCCCATTAAACCCCCAGGGGGGGTCCGGTAACCCCCGGTACTCCGGTAAAATCCCGATTTCACCCGGAACACTTCCGATATCCAAATATAGGCTTCCAATATATCAATCTTTAGGTCTCGACCATTTAGAGACTCCTCATCATGTCCGTGATCACATCCGGGACTCCGAACTATCTTCGGTACATTAAAACACATAAACTCATAATATAACCGTCATCAAACTTTAAGCGTGCGGACCCTACGGGTTCGAGAACTATGTAGACATGATCGAGACACGTCTCCGGTCAATAACCAATAGCGGAACCTGGATGCTCGTATTGGCTCCCACATATTCTACGAAGATCTTTATCGGTCAAACCGCATAACAACATACGTTATTCCCTTTGTCATCGGTATGTTTACTTGCGAGATTCGATCGTCGGTATCTCAATACCTAGTTCAATCTGCATCGGCAACTCTCTTTACTCGTTCCATAATACATCATCCCGCAACTAACTCAGTAGTTGCAATGCTTGCAAGGCTTATAGTGATGTGCATTACCGAGTGGGCCCAGAGATACTTCTCCGACAATCGGAGTGACAAATCCTAATCTCAAAATACGCCAACCCAACAAGTACCTTCGGAGACACCTATATAGCACCTTTATAATCACCCAGTTATGTTGTGACGTTTGGCAGCACACAAAGTGTTCCTCCGGTAAACGGGAGTTGCATAATCTCATAGTCATAGGAACATGTATAAGTCATGAAGAAAGCAATAGCAGAATACTAAACGATCGAGTGCTAAGCTAATAGAATGGGTCAAGTCAATCACATCATTCTCCTAATGATGTGATCCCGTTAATCAAATGACAATTCATGTCAATGGTTAGGAAACATAACCATCTTTGATTAACGAGCTAGTCAAGTAGAGGCATACTAGTGACACTCTCTTTGTCTATGTATTCACACAAGTATTATGTTTCCAGTTAATACAATTCTAGCATGAATAATAAACATTTATCATGATATAAGGAAATAAATAATAACTTTATTATTGCCTCTAGGGCATATTTCCTTCAGATACCGTATCATATTAAATGTAGTGCTACTATGTGTCATGCATGCTAATGAATGAAGTCTTCTATGATACTAACATATGATACTATGCACTACGGATGTACTCCCTCCGTCTGAAAATACTTGTCATAGAAATTAATGTATCTAGACGTATTTCTGCGACAAGTAATTTCGGATGGAGGGAGTAGCATCATACACTAGTATCATATGCATGATACTAGTATATGATACTTTCCATTACGACCAGCCAAAGAAAAAGCATGTCCTCGTCTATGAGCCACCAAGTGCATGGGCGAGGTAGAAGGCGTGTAGTAGTAAAATCAAGCTTCTCCTCGTTGTATGAGTTAACGCAACACATCATAGCACTGGCCCCACATGGTTGCCTCTAAACATGGCTGAAAGACCCGCAGTGTACAGTATATTTGCTGCAACCTCTAACATTTACCAACCACAAATTAAAATATATATTCCATTCTTGACCAGATGAGCGTGCAAACTACAATCACCAGGATGATAGGTAGGGCCAGAAGATTATTTTAATAAAAAAGCTTCGAGACGGCCTCATAGCATGGAGCTGACCCCAACGATTTTATGCATGCAGGCACGGTACACACTATCCTAGACTACTCTACACATGAAACTGCCACACGAGCGTCCGGGCTGCGCTTGGCTTTAAGCCTCTTCGGGAAGTCGAACAATGATGGAGTACTACTGCAGTGGGGGAGTACTATAGTATGCTTCTGGTCATCTGACACCAAAAGAACTGCTGCATGTCCACCGCGTGCGGGAGGGAGAGCGTGTAGCGAAAGCTTCTCCTAGTCCTGCCAGCCAACCATGCTCATGGGCGAGGGAGGGACGCAACTTCATTGACTTACTGCTCCTGCCTTTGTGTGTATGACAGGTGGGCCCAACAGGTGGGTGGCCCACCTGTCATGCAGCCAAAGGCAGGTGCAGTTAAGGCACTGAAGCTCAGTCCGTGAGGGAGAGGGCGTTGTAGTAATCAAACTTCTCATTGTTGTATGAGTTGATGCGACACATCAAAGCATCGCACTAGATATATTTCAATAATTTGCGTTTACCGATGCGTTAATTACAACGTATGTATGCATGCTGTGACTTTCCTTTTGATACTTGCATGTGTTGATTTAATGCACCTTGCCAAATTTTGACTATAAATTTAACTAACCAAATGTTCATGCATGTCACAGAAAATTACATCATTGAAAACTATGTTCAAATACGAATCAAATGATATAATTTTTTTTAACATGCACTAACATTTTGTCAGTTAAATCTTTGGTCAATATTTAGCACCAATTACAAAGGGGCCCAATAAATATTGTACTCTCACGTTTTGTTTTGAGGATACTCCCGCATACAAAATATAAATAATAATGCATGTTGGGGCAGTCCACGTTTCCGATAATTTTAGTCGTGGGCTAGTTCCCAAATTTTACGAGGGGGTGGTTGTTCATTTAATGGAGGGTCTTGGTCTTGTACCAGACTTGAATGATACAAAGTGCAACCTGGCACACCGTAACACCACTTGGAATAAGCGGGTAGCTATCTCAAAAAACAATCAACAACAAAAAAACGGCAACCTGGCACGTACACAATTGTAAATGATTGTTTTGATGGAGTGAAAAATGAAAACTACCCCACTACGTATATATAGGCCGGAGTCTCCGCGCTTGCTTTCTAGGGTTGCTCTGTTCGTACACTCTCATCCTCTCCAGATCTAAACAAGATAGAGGTGGTAACACTGTCTTTCTATCCTCACAGCTGGTTACAGATCCGGACGTATCCCCCTCCGCCGGTGAAGAGGAGGAGGGACATCGTTTAGGCCATCGTCAACAGCGAGGGAGGAGACCCACTGCCGGCCGCACCGTTATCTCTGGCCGAGCGCCGGCGCGGGAGGTCCTCCGATCCCTTCATCGTTTCCCTAGTGTGGGCGGATCCGGCCTCCCGCCGCCCACCTATCCATATCCCGATGACCTTCAGGTATATCTTCCTTAAAAAATGCCCTAGCTCTACTTCCCCAGCTCACTACGTCGCTGCATGTGCATCATTTTCTACCTCTCAGCCTCTCTCGATCGGATGGTCGAACATCACCTATTTTTTCTTCTATTGTTAGAGGTAAAGCGACTTCATGGAGTCGAATCTTGTACTTGGTTCAAACAAGAAATAAAGTGGGGTGGGGGAATTTAGTATGTACATCAGACTTGGTACAAACAGGAAGGAAAGGGAGTGAAAGTAGTACAGACTGGTCATCCAACCGGTCTCTTGGTCAAAAAGGGAAATATAGGGGAAACGTTGTACACAGTGGTATGACCAGGACTAGATTTGCTATCCACACATAGGAGTAGGTGGCTAGAGCGAGCAAAAATGGGACCAACCTAGATATGTTTCTTGGATGTTTGTTTCTCGGGGCAACAAACTCTGAATCACCACTTTATGCCCCGGTTTAGGTACATGGTGCTCGACTGCTGGTGCACCCACTGTCCCATGCCCTTATACCAAATATTTAGTTGTTCTTAATCTAATGCCCCTGCTAAAATGAAGCCATGCCACTGTTATAAGCCATGACAAGTTTGGCAAAATGTTTTTGCTTGTAATTGTTTGAGACTCTGACTCCTCTATAGCTTTTTGTGCAAACAGGGATATCCATTTCACCTGGTGGCTATTGTGACCTTTTGGTGCACTGCACAAAACACTTCTTAAAAGAAGTGACTTTTGTGCTGTTTAACTGGAATGTCAGAATGGAACAGTTGGTTCATTTCGGTGGAACTGCACAAAGGGAGATCTGCCTCATCATCCATATTGGCACCATAACCTTCCTTTAGGTAAGAATGATATTTAATGCATGTGTTCATCTCTATTTTCCGACTGCCATGAGAAAATAATGCTACTGTTTACTAGTACACTTGTACTCCCTCACTGACAAAACCAATTATGAAATAGAAGGACAATCATGTACTTGGTTTCACCAACTGGTGAGGAGAAAGAGAAACAGAGCATGAAGAGGAGGAGGAAGAAGAATAAACAATGCCAAGGTGATCTTGCCGAAGCCCGAGGCCTCAGTCGAGGCCATTCAAGGGCTCTGGCAACATTACCTTACATGTGAGACGATCCTCCAAGGAGGCCTTCCACTTCTGTTGTCTCTCCTGCAAGGTCACTTAATTAATTAGGAGAACTTAAGTACCATTAATTTATTGCTGCCTAATTTTCTTGTCGGAGTTAAACAAATCTTTAGTAGCACCCTATGTTGAATCATGTACGTGTGTATGTTTGTCTGTGGATGTGAATCATGTGGTGGAGCAGGGAGGGAATCTTGGTAGTGTCATCACATAATAGTGCTATTGTTTTGTGTGTCAATTTATTGCCATTAGTTCAATGAGGCAATGTTTTGCGTATTGTTCATCATGAATTTGATGCTACTCTTAGAGTAATACTCTAATGTCTTTCTATTCTTTCTCACTAAGCTAATGAAGGATTCACCTTGTTCCTACTTGTGCAAACAGGGATCATGTTGTGCCAATCATATATTTTAGTGGAACTACACAAGACAATACATTGAACTGTATCCTAGCCAGTGCTTTAACTCTGCTGGAAGTTCTTGATAATTTTTCAATATAATCTCAGCACTGGTAAACAAGAGTGATTTCAACCATACATTTGAAGTGCACAAAAATATATACTATTGAGTGATTTTAGTGGGTGCTTTATCATCTCTTCTGGGACTACATGAATAAGCTTTTTTGCTCAGGTTGGTACCGGCCTAAGGCCTTCATCCATATTAGTTTGCTGTCATCTCTATTTGTATAAACTCTTGTCATGAGAAACTCCTTTGTCTTTGCACGTTAAAGTTTTGCAACCTATGACACATGGCAATGCTTTGAGTGTTGAGCTAATTGGCATTGATTAAATAAACTAATACATCTCTTTAAACATGACTACTATGTTGCTACCTTTACTCATTAAGATAATGATGGTGCTTCTATTTGTTAGTGTATGTCCATCAACTAGTCCCACTATTACATTAATCTCACTCTCTCAATATATGTGCCAACAGGGATGCTCGATTTTGGTGGAACTGCAGAAAAACTTTGGGTGCTTCATTGCCTCGACAACTTCCTTCCTTTTCTGTCAGTCGCTAATCTGGGCTTGCTTCCTTCCTTTCTTTGTCGATCGCTTCGCCGCTTATCTCGGCTTCCAGTCAAAGGAAATACTAATTGATATGCTACCTCACATAGGTTGGTACCGATCTTTATCCTGATTATTGTGCTTGTCATAGGTATTGGTAATTTGGTATTGTGCTACTATTTGCCGATTTCATAAAGGAGTAACTTGGAGTCTGAACTCACAGGTAAATCATTACATTGGGTGATTTCAGTAGAATGACACAAAAAGATCAGATGGACATATACTTATGCTGCTGCTATGTACTCCAAAGTTCACTCAGACAAGTATTGATGTTGAAGAGAAGAAGTGCCTATATTCATTCGAGTATGAACCGGTGTCAACCACTTGTCAAACTCCAAGTATTAGGAGAGTGAACGCCAAAAATATTGCTTGGCGCATAGCCGAGAAAAACATAGTCCAGTCTTTGGTCCCAACATGTGCCTTTTGGTTATCGGCACATATGGTAGCGAACTGTATGGCATGGGGTCTAAAGATTCCAGACAAGTTGGTTGACGCATATATTCATCTAGTACTTAATCAGTCTGCATGCCAGGGATGCTCCATTTTAGTTGAACTGCACAAAAAATTTGGGTGGTTCATTTTCTCAACCACTTCCTTTCTTGTCTGCAATGTAGAATATTAGCGAGCAACAGGGCCAAGATGAGCTAGTAAAACTGGTTGGATGAAAGTAGCAGCCAAGTTGCTCAAACCTCCCTCAGCACGAGGCCACTATTTGAGGATAAACCTACAAGCAAAGTTCAGATTGTCTGTGCTGCCACTTATGTACTCGAAAGTCTACTCATACAAGCATTTATTTTAGCAAGAAGTACCTATGACTGAACACCATTTACTAGTCTATACCCTAGGTAATTAAAGTTTGTCCATGGATGATATTGGTTGTGATCTCAATCATTTGGATGCATAAACATACTGAACATGTGTATATCTAAATCTTTTTGTGAATTATCAATGAATATTGTCGTGTGATCTATCAATCATTTGGATGCATAGACATGTGATACATCTCCAACGTATCTATAATTTATGAAGTATTCATGCCATGTTTACAATAGTTTTATATGATTTTGGTATGATTTGATTAGAACTAACCCGGACTGACACTGTTTTCAGCAGAACTACTGTGGTGTTGTTTTTTTGCAGAAATAAAAGTTCTCGGAATGCGATGAAAATCAACAGAGAATTTTTCTGGAAAATATAAAAAATACTGGAACAAAAATCTACCGGAGGGGAGTACCGTGGGCCCCACAAGGGTTGTGGGCGCGCCCCCCTATCTCGTCTCCACCTCGGGGACCCCCCTGACTTGTTCTCGACGCCATCCTCTTCTATAAATACAGAAACCTTCGGAAAATAACCTAGATCGGAAGTTCCGCCGCCGCAAGCCTCTGTAGCCACAAGAAATCAATCTAGGCCCTCTCTGGCACCCTGCCGGAGGGGGCCATCATCACAAGAGGCCATGGGGGAGGATCCCGAAGGGGCCATCATCGCCATAAAGGCCAAGGACCAGAGGGAGAACCTCTCTCCATCCAAGGGGAGGCCATGGAGGAGGAAGCAAAAGGGGGATAACTTCTCCTCCTCTCTCTTGGTGGCGCCGGAGTGCCATCGGGAGGGGAATCATCGCCGTGGTGATCGTCTTCATCAACATCACCAGCATCATCACCATCCTCATCTTTTTTACGCGGTCCACTCTCCCGCACCCCACTGTAATCCCTACTTGAACATGGTGCTTTATGCCACATATTATGATCCAATGATGTGTTGCCATCCTATGATGTTTTGAGTAGATATCCTTTGTCATCGGGTTGATTGATGATATAGATTGGTATGAGTTGTATGTTTTTTTGGTGCTGTCCTATTGTGCCCTCCATGTCGTGCAAGAGTGAGGGATTCCCGTTGTAGGGTGTTGCAATACGTTCATGATTCTCTTATAGTGGGTTGCTTGAGTCACAGAAGCATAAACCCGAGTAAGGGGGTTGTGGCGTATGGGATAAAAGGGACTTGATGCTTTATGCTATGGTTGGGTTTTACCTTTATGATCTTTAGTAGATGCGGATGCTTGCTAGAGTTCCAATCATAAGTGCATATGATCCAAGAAAAGAAAGTATGTTAGCTTATGCCTCTCCCTCTTATGAAATTGCAATGACGACTAGCGGTCTTGTTAACGATTGCCTAGGATAATTCCGCACACCGACCCATCATTATTCCAAACTCGCTCTTTATAATATTTAGTAATATATTCTAACTTTATGATAACAGCAACTACTTTTATGTTTTAGCTCTCCGTTATCATGCAAAGTTATCGTCTTCATCCCCACAACGTAGTTTTATTTCTCGTTTCTAGTTGGAAGCAAACGTTCGGTGTACGTAGAGCCGTATCAGTGGCAGATAGGACTTGAGAGAATATTGATCTTGCCTTTAGCTCCTTGTGGGTTCGACACTCCATACTTATCACTTCCACCTTTGGGAATTGCTATGATGATTCCTTGCACTTGGGGATTATCAAGCTCTTTTCTGGCGCCGTTGCCGGGGAGCAACATCGTGGGGTTGATATTCTCGTGTGCTTGTTTGCTTTCTTCACTAAGTAGATTTAGATTTTACTTTTTGTTTCTGTTTAGTTGTGGGTGAAAAATACAAAAATAATTAAAATAATGAAAATAAAAAAAATTACTTGCCTCTCATGCCTAAAAAGTTTTTCAATAAGAGAAGTGATTGGAAGATTATGCATTGAAGAAGTGAGGGTCGACCTTGAGCACTTGTGTTCATGCTCATGGAAACAATGTAAAAAATTTCATGGAAGATTATCTGAAAATAATTATCACCTTGTATATATCCATTGTATTATAAAAATATTGTGCCAAGCTTTGGTTTTAGGATGATTAGATTGCTTGTTTACTATGTGCAGTACAAAAACAGAAATTTTGGCTGTAGTGCGTGAATTTACATTTTTTACTGGAAAGTCAAATGGGTCTGAAAGTTTTTGCAAATTATTTAGGTATAAATTGTTTAAAGTTTCATATTTTTTAAGATTTTTTTGGAGTTACATAAGTTTACTAAACTTCCAGATTACTACAGACTGTCCTGTTTTTGACAGATTCTGTTTTTCGTGTATTGTTTGCTTATTTTGATGAATCTATGGGTAGTATCGGGGGGTATGAACCATGGTGAAGTTGGAATACAGTAGATATAGTTCTAATATGAATTTGTAATAAGTTTGCAAAAGTACCTAAAGGTAGTGATTTGCTTTATTATACTAACGGATCTCACAAAGTTTTTGTTAAAGTTTTGTGTGGATGAAGTGTTCGAAGATCGAGGAGCTATCAATATGAGAAGAATAAAGAGAGGAAAGAGTTCAAGCTTGGGGATGCCCAAGGAAACCCATGTAAATATTTCAAGGTTACTCAAGCATCTAAGCTTGGGGATGCCCCGGTTGGCGTCCCATCTTTCTTCTTCAACAATTATCGATATACCTCGGTTTTTGTTTTGTTCACATGATTTATGTCCTTTGTGTTTTTATTTTTCTTTAAGAACCATGCTAGTATGAGATATCCCTTCATTGATTTATAGAATACTTCATGTGCTTCACTTATATCTTTTAAGTATGATTTTATAGAATTGCTCTTTGTGCTTCACTTAAATCTTTTGAGTATGGTTTTATAGAATGCTTCGTGTGCTTCACTTATATATTTTGAGCTTGGATATTGGTTAAGTCTATATCAATTGTAGAATGCTCCATGAACTTCACTTCTATCTTTTGGAGTATGAATAATACTATCATCTAAAGTGGGTTTGGAAGAGTGTCAACTTTAGGAATTATTGATCCCACTATTTTGGAGGGTGTTGAATATTAGTGTGATATTTATGAAAGTGGATTTGGAAGAGTGTCAACTTTAGTTAGTAATGATTCCACTATTTCGGAAGAGGTTTCAATTGATTATGAGAACAAAGTTGCTATCTATGATGATTATTGTGATGACATGCATGCTATAAAGAATAATGTTAACCATGAAACTTGTCATCATGATTTTAATTTTCAATTGGATTATGCCTCACATGACATTTATTTTGTTGAGTTTGCTCCCACTATTCCAAATGAGAAGAATTTTCCTTATGTGGAGAGTAGTAAAATTTCTATGCTTGTAGATAATGAATAGAATGCTTTATGTGATGGTTATATTGTTGAACTCATTCATGATGCTACTGAAAATTATTATGAGGGAGGAATACATGCTTGTAGGAGTTGCAATAATATCAAGTTTCCTCTTCATGTGCTTAAAGTTTTGAAGTTATACTTGTTTTGCCTTCCTATGCTAGTTGATTCTTGTTCCTATAAATTATGTGCTCACAAAATCCCTAGGCATAGGAAGTGGGTTAGATTTAAATGTGCTAGTCATATTCTTCATGATGCTCTCTTTATGTTTCGATTCTTATCTTTTATGTGAGCATCATTGAAATCATCATGCCTAGCTAAAAGGCATTAAAGAAAAGCGCTTGTTGGGAGACATCCCAATATTTACCCTGTCGGTGTCTTGGGAATGGGGGTCCCCAGACTTGCCTGCCTGCTGCCTATGGCGTGGCTCCACCCGCGGCCCTGTATGGCCCATCTTCACCATCAAACACTCAAGACTCTCGCGAGGGGCCAAGCCTCGCGAGGCGGACGACACAAGACCTCCTCGGGGGCAGCCTCACTAGGCTGGCTCACGAGGGGCGGAGAGATCAAGGCAAGGGGCACCTCGCGAGGTTCCTGTGACGTAAGCCATGACGACCGGGGCCAGGCGGGCGCCAACGCGCGTAGTGTCCTCGTTTCCTCTTTGGTGCTAAAGAGGCATGCACAGGCGAGGAGTCCCGAGGCATCAGGCAAAGGTTTCCATATCGGTGCAACGAGACCAAGACCAGCAGGACGACAGGATGGAGGTCACCGTGGAGCCCAATACGGCGTCACCACCACAGCCTTTGGCAGGCGAAGACCACCTTTAGTCAGGATAACTTGTATTGGTTGTCTCCCTTCAAATTTTTCCGTTGTGGCATCCCTTCCCGCTCAATATTTGGGAAGAGGATCAGGGCCTCTATAAATAGGACTAACCACCACCTTAGCAGTGGACAGATCATTCAGATCACAAAGCACAAGAAAAACTCTCCTCGGGAGGCTGATCTTCCCTTGTAACCGTTCATCCTCAGCCCAAGAGGCAATCCACCACACCACACTGGAGTAGGGTATTACACCACATCGGTGGCCCGAACCAGTATAAACCTTGTGTCTCTTGTTCTGTGAGTTCGACGCGCTGAGCTTTGAGATCGCGGTGAGGGCGTGAGCTAGGGGGAGGAGAGATCTTCGTGCGCACCCCAGTGTTCGAACCTCAAGGGTTTTGCCGGAACCCGAAATCTGACATTTGGCACGCCGGGTAGGGGTGCGATGAAGGTTTCCTTCCGCCAATCCGTGTTCCACCTCACCACCGCAACCATGTCAGACGCACGTTGAGCCTGCGCTGAGTGCTGGGCCGCCCTCGCCGCTCGTGTCGCTCAGACTGCCCTCGTCGGTGGGCCTCCCCGTCGTTCTCCGTCACCCGCCGCCAACGCCGCCACCGGTCCGGCGGGAAACGAGCAGCAAGCGTCCACACTGCACCCCTCCGTGCGGTGGGATGGCCGCACCGCCACTCCGTCGCTGACCCCAGCCAGCTCATCGTCTCACGCTCATCGTGCTCCCACGGACGCGCAGGCCGCGCTGCTCATGGCATGCGAGCTCCTGCACTACCGCCCGGTCGACGACCTCTATGAGGACTGGCTCGACCGCATCGCCGAGCTCGTCAGTGCCGCTGGGGGCTCCCCCGCACCCTCCCTCTCGCTGCCTCGCCCGCCGCCAGCTGCAGCCAACGCACCTCCACCACCAACGCACCAAGATGGCACTTTGGCGCCAAGGCGCGCGGCCCCCCGGCGTGGCCCACCGCGTCGGGCGCCCGCGCGAGAAGAAGGAAGCTACCAAGAAGTTCCCCGGCCACAAGAAAACGCTCCTGCACTCTCGGCGCCACCGCGACAAGACCGTGCGCCGCTGCTGGAGGCGGAGCGCGGACTGTCGGTGTCAAAACTGGCGGATCTCTAGTCGGGGGTCCCGAACTGTGCGTCTAAGGCAGATGGTAACAGGAGGCGGGGGACACGATGTTTACCCAGGTTTGGGCCCTCTCGATGGAGGTAATACCCTACTTACTGCTTGATTGATCTTGATGATATGAGTATTACAAGAGTTGATCTACTACGAGATCGTAGAGGCTAAACCCTAGAAGCTAGCCTACGGTATGATTGTTGTTGTCCTACGGACTGAACCCTCCGGACTATACGGTGAGGGCTAGGGTTACACAGAGTCGGTTACAAGGCAGGAGATCCACATATCCATACTGCCAAGCTTGCCTTCCACACCAAGGAAAGTCCTATCCGGACACAGGACAAAGTCTTCAATCTTGTATCTTCATAGTCCAACAGTCCTGATAAAGTATATAGTCCGGCCGTCTAAGGGCCCCCTAATCCAGGACTCCCTCAGTAGCCCCTGAACTAGGCTTCAATGATGATGAGTCTGGCACGCAGATTGTCTTCGGCATTGCAAGGTGGGTTCTTCCTCCGAATACTTCATAGAAGATTTTGAACACATGGATAGTGTCCGGCTCTGCAAAAACAAATTCCACATACCACCGTAGAGAGAATAATATTTCCACAAATCTAATCCGCTGACAACTTTTCATACCGTGATGTCACACCACGGCCTGGTCATTATTCGAACCGTTTTTCTCAACCAACCTGCCACTTCACGTTTCGCGAGGCGGTTTTATTGGCACGCCTTGTCGAAGAAGAGATCGTGTTCCCCTTATTACGGGATTCTCATCAATACGGGTGTGGTAACCCAATCGTGCCCGTTGGTATGACTCCTCGATTTTAGGTAAGTTCCAAACGGCCACACGGAGGACGCTTGATGTTCATCCTCTTCATAAAAGGGCCAAGGCCTGTCCTTTTCTTCTCGCGCTCAATCGAACCCCTCCCCCACCTTGAGTTCCAACACCAAAGGCTCAGGCTAGGTGCTTCGGACCTGCAGTCATGTTCGGATCCAACCTTCAAGGTCGGTGGATGCCCTCCTCTGTCACAGAGGAGGACTTCAAGAAGCTAAGAGAAGCCAGGTATCTTACCGCCGAGGTCTCGCACAGGTTGCCTGCTCGAGGGCTGGTCGTCCCTACTCCCGAGCCCAACGAGAGTGTCGTATTCGTTTCCCACTTCCTTCGAGGGCTAGGCTTTAGTCTAGATCCCTTTGTTAGGGGCTCATGTTCTATTACGGGATCGATTTTCACGATCTGGCCCCGGATTCCATCCTTCACATCTCGTCGTTCACCGTCGTGTGTGAGGCCTTCCTCCACGTCACACCCCACTTCGGCTTGTGGCTCAAGACCTTTAATGTGAAGCCGAAGATGATTAACGGGCGACATGCAGAATGCGGATGTGCCGTAATAGGCAAAGGCGCCGATGTTCCATGGCCAAAGGGTTCCTTCCCGGAGATGTCCAGCTTATGGCAACGGGAGTGGTTTAATATCACAGATCCCCACGGTACTAAGTGGTAGCCGCCCCTGACTTCTGCTCGGGTTCCCCGCCACAACTGGTGTCATGGATCAACAAGGGGCTAGACTGGGGACCAGTAAATGATGTGCCGATATTGCAGAGTCACATCCGAGATCTCTTCGAGAGAGATGTCAGCCTTGTCAAGGTAATGCAGGTCATGCTAGTTCGTCGAGTCCTTCCCTGCAAACGTCGACCTCTCCATATGTGGGACTTCAACCTGGAAGGACCGTGAGCTATTCAGCACTTCTTCGGCATGATGCATGAAGAGATGTACAGATTGTTCTTCGATCACAAATAAAGTGTCCGGACATCATCGAGGATGCGGGTCTGAGCTGCCATCATCCAGATACCCAAGTAAGTAGTTCCTCGGTCGAACATGCTGTCTCTTTATTTATCACAACATCATTCTAAAAAGTCGCTCTTGGACCAGGGCTGGATAAAAGAGGCGAAGTTGATCAGGTGCTTGGCCCCCCTTCCTGAAGGCTCAACAGATCCAGTACTAGCCAGAATGCTTGAGCTCGCGCCTTATCAAGCTCCATCAGGGGAAGATAAAGGGGGGAATAAAGCAGCCAAAAGCGGGCCGCACTCACTATTCATCCAATCTGGGGGAATTAGTGCCTCCCAAAGGAGGATAACCGGGGAGAAGAACCTAAAATTCCTTCTCCCCAAGGAAGGAAGAGGGCCGCCTCTAAAGACTTGGAAACAATGGTTTCCAAACGAGGGAAGAAACCTTTGTTTGGGGGCCCTACCCTGGAGGGCATCCTTATCGCACAGTTCCCGCAAGGGGACTAGCCCTCCACCGAGCTATAAGTAAGCAAAAGTACTTTATAGTAAATATAACTTGCCTCACTTCTGAGATCAATGACCGAGACCTATGTCTTGTAGTTTGGATCGTAGCCCTTCTCGACAGAGTTCGTCTTCGGGAGATCTTCTTCCAGAGATGATGGAGAGAAAAACGCCTCCTCGTACCTCCCCGCCTCATGAGGCGGGCGACCCCGAGGTGTCGTCACGCAGGATTTCTCCTGATCCGCCAAGGCCAGAAGGCAACCCTTCGGCCACCCAAAGTCCGGAGTACTCGGCTCCTAAGGAGAGCCACAAAAAGAGTCCGGGACTGTCCGGCACGCGACCAGACGCACTGATGAATCTTCTGGAGCAAGCGGCTATGTCAGAAACGCATCATACACTAATGGGTACGGTGGTTGAGAGGATTTCATCCGCCGAAAGCGGGTTGAATGAAGCTTTTGTGAGCCTACTAAGAGGCTTTGAGGTACGCAAAGTGATATATGTATTTTTTTGACTATATCGCACACGTTAGGTCTGCCCTATGTAGATAGTAGCCCCTGAGACTCTGGTTGCTGTCGAAAAAGATGGCAAATAGAGGATCATAGTCCCAGGTAATAATCGTGCTGCTTTCATGTGCAGGCTGCTGCGGGTCCTGTGGCTAGCCGAACTAGTGAATTTGCCGATCTGAAGTGGCAACTTGATGTGGCAGATGCCGACATCGTGCTTGTAAACAAGCGGCTTGACGAGGCACAGGGTATGTATTCTCCCATGATCAATACATATTAAGAGGAGCGTGATGCTAGTATCTGTAATATGTTGTGACTACAGGTGGTGCTGTCGCCGTGGAGACCCTTCGGGTGGAACTTGCCCGAGCCAAGGAGCAAGCCAGGAAGAGTGATGCAGCCGCACTAAAGGTGGCCGAAGAGTTAAAAACCGAACAGGCTGCACATTGCGAGAGCAAAGAGAAAATAGCCAAAATGGCAATTGAGTTGAAAGATGCCGCCGACCGTTATGAGCTACTTTTAAAGGAAAGCCAAACGAAGATGGCGGACCTAGAGAAAGCCATTGTGGCAGCCAAGGAAGCTCGGTCGAAAATCAGAGCACCGAAGGAGGAGCTATGTCAAGCCGGAAATATCACGGCCGGGAAGCCCTTTTTGTTGCGGACAAAGTTCAGGGATCCTAAGTATGTCCTTCTAGATCAATTATGGAGTTCTGCGGACGAGAACCTGGATTTGGCAGTGAGTGCTGCTGACACGACCAAGTTTTTCGAAGATCAAAAAGATCACGAAGTGGAAAAGTTGTTCTGGTCGTAGTTCCATGCTCCGGCACATCCGCTGCTGTTGAATGAGCAAATGGCCGAGTGGGCCGAGCTCCATAGGTTGTCCGGGCTTGCCATGCGGTCTGTCGTGGATCGTCTCTGGCCAGAAGGACCAAGGACGAATAGTTATTTTGGTCTTGTGCAACAATTCCTTGGTGTTGTGTCGCATATTGACGCGGTGAAGAAGTCAGCGTGCATAGAGGGTGCGTGAATGGCTCTCGCCCGTGTCAAGACATACTGGGCGGAGATGGAGGCCACCACGATTGCAACCCAGAATCCGGCCGTAGGCCAGGTTTCTGCCGAGCACTATTTTGAAGAAGTCCTAGAAGGTGCTCGTTTAATAGAGGCTCAGTGCTCGAAGAGTGTCATATTCTAGTGACATGTATCCCAATTGTAAGAACAATGTTGTCTGAACTATAGAGGATGTGTTTATACTTTTGGCTGAAAATATTATTATGCCTCATGTGCGGTCGTTTATGTATATGTATATATATAACCTGAAAGTTTGCAGTCGTCGGCTTCAGCCCCCACGCATATAATGCGGGGGTGTTCGCAGAAGCACGTTTTCACACTTGATCCAACGTCTTGGTCCATTAAGGAGGTGGTAGCACGGCGAACGAGGCAATCGGACTATATTGCTTTAACACTTTCACTTAACCATAGGAGTTTGACAGTGGGGCTACTATATAGCCCCTAGTATTTCCGCGGCCATCCGAATACGGTGCGCGTATGTACATGACCGGGAAAACCGGTCCTTAGTTAATGCGGAGGAATCCCGAAGATTCCTGATGAGTCATCGAGTGGTTGACCAGTCTCACACTTTATGATGGCAGTCAGTTTTTGGCTTTCTCTACTGAGGTGCTCGTCCAGATGAACCAGGCCAAAATCGCAGTAGTTCTCCCGGTGCCACCTTATCCGATAGAGCGGAATGTAAGGTAGCAAAACACAGGAGCCGGGCAAACCCAACATTTGACCAAAGACATGATTCGGAGCTGATGCATATAAGGCCAAACTCGCGACGCCGAACACTCCCTAAGGTATTCGGTCTTTGTAACATATACCAGGCTGAATAACGCCTTTGATAATGAACCCCGAGTGTCCAGGTAGTGCATAATTCTGACGTGGCGAAATGCCAATAACGTCAGCATCCTTCTCGGCTATACTGAGTGTCCGGAGGATTTGAAGCAACAAAAGACAGTGAGAAAGGTTTACACAGGGTCTTAATCTAAAAAGAAACCTTTGAGCGGGTCCCTGCTGCACGCCTGCGCCTGTGTCTCCGTTGTGTCGTATCCTGGGAGGGTGTAGCACGATTATCATCTATAAAAGAGAAGAACTTAGGTGAAAGTTGTAATGCGAAAAATTTGTTATTCTCAATAAACCATTAAAATTCAAGATAAGTAAAATCGAGCCGAACTAGTCCTTTTTACATGCGGGAAGCCCCTGGTACCGCCTATGGGGTATGACCATCAAACCAATATCAGGTTTATCTAAGCTGTTACAGCTAGTTATGCGCCGGACTCGTCTAGCCGTGTCTGCGGTCTTGACGACCGATCATTTATTCTAGTTGGAGAGGCCTTTTAGTGTTCGGCTATTAAAGCTGCCACATGTTCTTCTGCGCGTAAGGAACGCTCAATATTTCCGCTAACTATGATGATGCCGCGGGGACCGGGCATCTTAAGCTTAAGAGAAGCGTAATGCGGTACTCTGTTATAACGAGCAAACGCTGTTCTTCCGAGTAGTGCTTGATAGCCGCTTCGGAATGGAGCGATGTCGAAGGTTAACTTTTCACTTCAAAAGTTGTCGGGAGAACCGAATACAACCTCTAGTACTAGAGAGCCTGTACAGCGGGCCTCTTGGCCTGGTATTACTCCTTTAAAGGTAGTATTACTTGGGCTAATTCTTGTCAGGTCTATCCCCATTTTGCGGAATGTGTCCTGATATATCAGATTAAGACCACTGCCGCCGTCCATCAGGACTTGGGTGAGATGGTATCCGTCGATAATTGGGTCTAGCACCAAGGCAGCCAATCCTCCATGCCGGATACTTGTCAGGTAATCCCTGCAATCGAAGGCAATCGGGTAGGCCGACCAAGGGTTGAACTTAGGGGTGACGGGCTCTCAGGCGCATATGTCTCGGAGTGCATGTCTGCTCCTTCTCCTTGTTACGTGAATCATGTTCACTGTTTTGACCTCTGGTGGGAATTTTTTCTGTCCCCCAGTGTTTTGCTGTCGAGGCTCATCCTCGTCTTTGCTTCATGTCTCCCTCCCCTTGTGTTCGGCGTTTAGCTTGCCGGCCTGCTTGAAGACCCAGCATTCTCTGTGGGTATGGTTTGCAGGTTTATCGGAGGTGCCATGAATCTGGCATAATTTGTCTAGAATCTTATTTAGGCTGGACGGTCCATCTTTGTTGCCTTTGAAAGGCTTTTTCCGTTGACCGGGTCGAGAGCCCCTGAATCCGGCATTGACCGCCGTGTTGTCTGGACTGTCTTCGTTATTTGGACACTTTCTTTTACTGCGTCGTGGTTTTCCATTGCCTTCCTGGACTTCAGATGTGCCTGGGTCGCTGGTGCTACTACAGGCCAGCCAGCTATCTTCTCCCGCGCAAAAGCGGGTCATGAGGCTTGTTAGGGCTGCCATTGTCCTCGGTTTCTCTTGGCCGAGGTGTGTGGTGAGCCATTCGTCTCGGACGCTGTGTTTGAAAGCTGCTAAGGCTTCGGCGTCTGGACAATCGACGATTTGGTTCTTCTTAGTGAGAAATTTGTTCCAAAGCTTTCGGGCCAACTCTCGGGGCTGTTGAATTATATGACTTAAATCGTCTGCATCCGGAGGTCGGACAGAGGTCCCTTGAAAGTTGGCCCTAAAAGCATCCTCGAGCTCCTCCCAACTTCCAATTGAATTTTCGAGGAGGCTCTTCAGCCAGTGCCGATCTGGTCCCTTTAGCTTGAGGGGCAAGTATTTGATGGCGTGGAGATCGTCTCCGCGAGCCATATGGATGTGGAGGATAAAGTCCTCAATCCAGACCCCAGGGTCCATTGTTTCGTCGTATGCCTCTATGTTCGCGGGTTTGAATCTCTATGGAAATTCATGATCCAGCACCTCATCGGTGAAACATAGGGGGTGTGCGACACCCCTGTATTTGGATGTATCATGGCGTTCAGACGGTTGTAGTATTCGGTTTTGATTTTGTGCCGGGCACGCTTCCTAGATCCATAGATGGACCTGGTCATACTGGATTTTTGGGGCAAGTCCTCACGTAAATCGTGTGTTGACTTATGTGCGGCATCGTTAGCCGCCCTATCGCGGCCAGGAGGTGGTCGATCCGGCTGATCGGCTGTTTTATTCTTCGGCTGTGTGGGCTCTACGGCCTCATCATCCAACTCAGGCAACAGCTTGCGCTTTGGATAGCTCTTTGTGTGGCGACTGCCACCATACTTTTTCTTCATTGTCGAGCACTTTATTCCATCTACTGTTTAGTGTATTATGCGCGGCCTTAAGCCTTTGATTCTGCTTCTTCAGACTCCTCGCGGTGGCAATAAGCCTTCTACGGAGGTTCTCTTGTTCCAATTGCCTTTCCAGGATGATGTGTGCATTGTCGTCCGGACTGTTCTCCTCTCTGGAGACAGGTTGATTAGCTTGACGCTCGGCGTCGCCATTATCGGACAGCGGCTCCGTACTATGTTTGCCGTCTGCTGGCTCATCCTTCTCTATTGCTCGGTCGGTGTGGTCGTCGATTCCTCTAGAGTCGACCGGGGTATCACTCTTTCTTGCGCAGTTATTGCTGTTTTTGCCGAGGCGGGATTTGGAACGGCACCTACGTCGTCGCTTTGATTGCTTCTCGAGGGAGCTATCCTTCGCTTTATCCTTCCGTTCCTTGTCATTGTTTTATTTGGGTGTATCCACCATATATATATCGTGTGATGGAGTGGCTGTCCGGCGCCCTGTGGGCGATGGTTCCTGTTCATCTCCTGCATCGTCGTCCGTACCGTCGATGTCTACGGAGCCGAAATTGAGCATGTATGTTATATCGTCGACAGTGGCTACTAAGTGGGTGGTGGGTGGGGAGCGAATTTCTTCATCGTCCGCATCCCAATATAGCCGGAAATAGTTCGGCCAAGGATCTCTTGACAAGGAGAGAGACCCTAATGAATTTAGCACATCGCCAAAAGGCGAGTGCTGAAAGATATCCGCGGAGGTAAACTCCATGATCGGTGCCCAATCGGATTCGATAGGCACGGACGCAAGCGGCTCGGAGCCCATGGCCGGGGACGAATCCAGCGGTTCGGCAACACGGCTCTCATAGGAGGTGAAGTCAGTATTCAGCTCTATCGCCACTGAGAGTGCGGCCTCCGTGGCGGGATCTATCCACCCGTCCTCAGATGGCGTAATTTGTTCCAGATTGAGGGTCGGAGTAGTTGCAGGTGTTATCTCGCGAACACTGTTCGACGGTAGAGTTAAGTCATGCTCGTCGTGATTGTTCGGCGCACCTGACATGGGCTCGAATCCGTCGAAGACCAAGTCTCCGCGGATGTCGGCAGTATAGTTCAAGTTTCCAAACCTGACCTGATGGCCAGGGGTGTAGCTCTCGATCTGCTCCAGATGGCCAAGCGAGTTGGCCCGCAGCATTTAAGTCGCCGAATACGAAGATCTGTCCGGGGAGGAAAACCTCACCCTGGATCGCATCGTTGCCGATGATCGAAGGAGCCATCAAGCCTTACGGTGACGCCACAGTGGAACTCCCAATGAAAGCACCAATGTAGGTGTCAAAACCGGCGGATCTCGGGTAGGGGGTCCCAAACTACGCGTCTAAGGCGCATGGTAACAGGAGGCGAGGGACATGATGTTTACCCAGGTTCAGGCCCTCTCGATGGAGGTAATACCCTACTTCCTGCTTGATTGATCTTGATGATATGAGTATTACAAGAGTTGATCTACCACGAGATCGTAGAGCCTAAACCCTAGAAGCTAGCCTATGGTATGATTGTTGTTGTCCTACGGACTGAACCTTCCGGTTTATATAGACACCAGAGAGGGCTAGGGTTACACAGAGTCGGTTACAAGGGAGGAGATCTACAGATCCGTACTGCCAAGCTTGGCTTCCACGCCAAGGAAAGTCCCAACCGAACACAGGACGAAGTCTTCAATCTTGTATCTTCATAGTCCAACAGTCCGGCTAAAGTATATAGTTCGGTCGTCCGAGGACCCCCTAATCCAGGTCTCCCTCACGGACACCAAGGGCAGGCCCCACCTCTTTAAAGGGCCCCGGTGGCCACGGCAGGCTGACGCACCTTCACTCCTGAGATGCGTGGCGTCGTCTGGCCGGGCAAGTTCAAGTTGGATCTGCCTCCTCGCTACGACGGCACCCCCGACCCCGCGGAGTTCTTGCAGCTCTATGAGCTGAGCATCGAGGCGGCCAATGGCGATGAGAAAATCATGGCGAACTGGTTCCCCTTGGCTCAAGGATGGTGCTCGCTCGTGGCTCCTGAGCCTGCCCCCGGGCTCGATCTCCTCCTGGGATGAGATGCGCGACCGCTTTGTCACCAATTTCCAGGGTACTCGCGACCACCCTCAGGCCGAGGGTGACCTGCGCCGCATCAAGAAACAGCCAGGAGAGACCCTGTAGAAGTACATCCAGCGCTTCAACGGCATTTGTCTCAAGATCCCCAAGGTGACGAACGAAGCCATTATTTCGGCGTTTTCTGATGGCGTCCGCGATGTCAAGATGAAGGAAGACCTCACCATCCACGAGGAGCTATGCATGGCTCTTGAGCTATTCAACCTGGCGACCAAGTGCGCAAGAGCTGAGGAAGGGCGCCTTTCCCTCCTCAAGCTCCCTGCTACCGACCCAGAGGAAAAGAAAGCCAAGGCCAAGGACGGGAAGCACAAGGGAGTAGCTATACTCGCGGCAGAGCCAGATAGGAAGCGCGGCCGAGACCATCCCGAGTCGTCCAAAAGCAGCCGACTGTTCTGTGACTTCCACAACGTACACAACCACAACACCAACGACTGTCAAGAACTCAGGGCCATTCGAGGTGGATGCTTCGGTCGGCGCCCCGAGCACAACGACCGGGGCTACGACCGAGGAGGAGGACATGGCGGAGGACGCTGGGACGATCGCGACCCCCGCCACGAGTGGCGCGACCGACCTCTTGAGGACCGCTGGCAGGATCAGCCTCGTGAGGGCGCATGGAGGGATCAGCCTCGCGAGGACCGCCCTCAGGGCAATGTCGTCTTCCTCCACTGCTGCCGCCACCAAGGAGGAACGACGACCACCATCAAGACGAGAGGGCTGGGAGCTTCTAGGAACCGCGTGCCATCGCCTGCATCTTGGGCGGAGCTCAAGCCCCAGCATCTCAGCGTATCTTCAAGCAGTTTGCTCATGAGGTGAACGCAGACCTTCCCAAGCTCGAGGCCACGTGCCCGCTCAGATGGTCCGAGTGCGCCATCACTTTCAGCTCGGCGGACCAGCTCAAGTGCGCGGCCACTGCTGGCGCTCTCCCGATGCTCTACTCACCCGTCATCAGCAACGCACAAGTCACCAAGACCCTCATCGACGGCGGCGTAGGGCTTAACGTCCTGTCCGTCGAGACTTTCGACAGCCTCCAAGTGCCATACGATCAGCTTCATCCTACCAAGCCCTTCTCAGCAGTGACCGACGGCTCCACCACCCCATATGGCAGGTCCACCTCCCTGTCACCTTCGGACAACGCGACAACTACTGCACCGAGCTCATCAACTTTTATGTCGCCCACATCCGTCTGCCATACAATGCCATCCTCGTGTATCCAGCGCTGGCCAAGTTCATGGCACTGACCCACCACGGCTACAACGTCCTCAAAATGCCAGGAAGTAGCGGGTCATCACAGTCCCCTGCGAAGAAAAAGATGTGGTCTGTTCCCTCGAGCGTGCCTTCCAAGCCGCAACAATCAAAGACCCCGACAACCCGGGCACCATATACCCTCTTGAGGCCATCCCCAATAAGAAGAAGCAGCTACTCCGTACAGGGCCTCAGGGGAGCGGTGCCTCTAGCGGTGCCACATAAGGATCAGCGCCCGCGCCTGGGCGCCTCCTCCCTCGCATAGGAAGGAGCGCCCGGCGCCCTCCTCGGGCGAGGCTCGAGGGCTCTCTTCTGGAGGGCCTCAGACCTAGCCAACATCACGAGGCGCTCGGCCACCACATGGAGGGGTGCTTTGCGGCACGTTTCCCTCAGGAGGACACCGAGCGAGGAGTGCCCGACGCTCAGGAGTTCCTCGCCAAGACCACTCAGGAGCTGCAGGGTGCGAGGGCCATGCGCGGCGACCGCCGCCCACTTGGCGCAGCTCCCCATTCAGGCGAGGATGGCGGGACGCGCGTCTGCATCGACATCCCATGGCTCAACTGGGCCGCATCTCAGGAGATCTTACTGGCTCTCCAGCCTTGACCACGGCATCGCGACCTGGCATACCAGCGGCTGCTGAGCTCTCTCGAGGGCCGGACCTGAGGACGTAGGGAACATAGAAGAGCATGGGGAAAAGGGGGGGCTCGGAAGGGCCTAACCTGGCTACACTAGGGCTGTCAACGCGCGAGTCTGGCAGAGCACAAGGAACCGACTCTCGACTGCCAAGATAAGTTTCGAGCTCGGGTCAACCAAGCGCTACTGCATAGGATTCTCACTTGTTGCCGCCTTGTTGCGGCAACGTCGCCTCCCTTTCCTACCTCTCAGTGGCTGCTTGCGCGCTAAAGGAGACCTCTTGAGCATCGCGCCTCAGGAGCTCTTACTAGACCTCGGGCCGCTGACCTCCTGGCCTTGACCACGGCATCGTGACCTGGCATACCAGCGACCGCTGCATCCTGCCTGGGGACCGGGACCTGTCGGCATAGAGCATCAAGCTGCCGCGGGGTTCGAAAGGGGAGACCTAGCCGAAGCAGGACATGAGTTCGCAAATTTTCATAACGAGGATAATATCGACGAAAGACATTACAGCCCCCTTACACGCCCCCGTAGGGTCCGTCTCGATTCCTCGCAGGGAACAAAAGAAGGGAGTTTCTAGGAGCCCTATCTACATGCGCCGGCACAAACGACGCCATCATCAACAGTAGGCCACCGGAGGCCGGCGCCAACCCCATCCAGATCAGCGACAGCGGCAGTCAGACGCTGCGTCCTTGCTCCGGGCGTGGCGAGAGCTTGGGGGCACGTAGCTGTTGTCCCTTGTCTCTGGGGTCTCGTAGGTCTCGTGAGAGTCACTGGACTCCCAAGCGCCCCCGCTGCTGCTGGAGGAGCTGCTAGCGAAGCCAGTAGCAGGCTCGCCGATGGACGTTGCCCCATCCCAATGACCCACTCCTTGACAGCACTCTAGGCGGTGGCCTTCCTCGTTGAAGACCTTGAAGAACATGGTGGAGGCGCCATCGTACTCAAAATTGATGGCGAAGGCACCCTCCGCATAGCAAACTCGAGCGACCTCGCCCCAGCCGCGGGTCATGAAGATCTGGCCCGGGGAGACGGCTTCAACCTCCACTCCGATCGCCGGGGCGTTGCAGTCGGCGTGTTGTAGCCAAAGCACGAGGGGCCCCCTCGGCGGCAACTCGGCGGAGAAGAACAGCGGAAAGCGAATCCAAGTGCGTGGGGGCATCGCCGCCCACATCATGAGTTCACGACATGGGCTCCTAAGATGACGGCGGGCGTCATCACGGCGCAGCGACCACGGCCACGGTGTGGGCGGCGCCGCTCACCGCCTCTTCCTCTGGAGCCCTCGGCTTGGGCGTACAGAGGCAGCGGATCCCCGGGAGGTGGCCGCTCGCAGCAAGGCCTCGACACCTTTGGTCTCATGACTGCGTCGCGACGGTGGGCAGCCTCTTCTTCGGCGGAAGTGGCCCTGGTTCGTCGCGGGGGTTTTTTCCCTTCTCCGCGGCCGAGAACCTCCATATCGGTGCCATGAGTGTCGCTAGTAGCAATGAAGCAAGAAAGAAGAAGCGAGCAGGGCAAGAAGAGATGAGCGACGGGGCTCCGCCCCACCTCCTCATTTATAGCGGGAGAAGGCCAATCGGCGATCCCCACAATCACATGTAATGAAGATTTTTCTCTGCATGCAGTAGGGACTCGTCAAGTCGGGTAGTTGCCGAGGCAGCGTGGGGAAGCGGAGACGCCCACGTCCAATCAATCGCCATGCATCAAGCGGGGCTGCAGGCTGTTGGGGCCCGCGGCACTCCGCACTTGCCCCTTGGCATCGCCTCGAAGCCAAGTCCGAGCGTGCCTTGGGCCTAGGGGCTATTGTCGGCGTCCTGGGAATGGGGGTCCCTGATAACCCACAAGTATAGGGGATCGCAACAGTTTTTGAGGGTAGAGTATTCAACACAAATTTATTGATTCGACACAAGGGGAGACAAAGAATATTCTCAAGTATTATAAGTTGAGTTGTCAATTCAAGCACACCTGGATAACTTAATATCTGCAGCAAAGTATTTAGTAGCAAAGTAGTATGATAGTAACGGTAATAGTATCAAAAGTAATATTTTTGGGTTTTGTAGTGATTGTAACAGTAGCAACGGAAAAGTAAATAAGCGAAGAACAATATGTGAAAAGCTCGTAGGCATTGGATCGGTGATGGAGAATTATGCTGGATGTGGTTCATCATATAACAGTCATAACATAGGTTGACACAGAACTAGCTCCAATTCATCAATGTAATGTAGGCATGTATTCCGAATATAGTCATGCGTGCTTATGGGAAAGAACGTGCATGAAATCTTTTGTCCCACCCTCCCGTGGCAGCGGGGTCCTATTGGAAACTAAGGGATATTAAGGCCTCCTTTTAATAGAGTACCGGACCAAAGCATTAACACATAGTGAATACATGAACTCCTCAAACTATGGTCATCACCGGGAGTGGTCCTGATTATTGTCACTTCGGGGCTGCCGGATCATAACACATAGTAGTGGACTATAGACTTGCAAGATAGGATCAAGAAGTCACATATATTCATGAAAACATAATAGGTTCAGATCTGAAACCATGGCACTCGGGTCCTAGTGACAAGCATTAAGCATAGCAAAGTCATAGCAACATCAATCTCAGAACATAGTGGATACTAGGGATCAAACCCTAACAAAACTAACTCGATTACATGATAAATCTCATCCAACCCATCACCGTCCAGCAAGCCTACGATGGAATTACTCATGCACGGCGGTGAGCGTCATGAAATTGGTGATGGAGGATGGTTGATGATGACTATGGCGATGGATTCCCCTCTCCGGAGCCCCGATTGGACTCCAGATCAGCCCTTCCAAGAGAGTATGGGGCTTGGCGGCGGCTCCGTATCGTAAAACGCGATGAATCTTTCTCCTTGATTTTTTTCTCCTCGAACACGAATTTATGGAGTTGGAGTTGAGGTCGGTGGAGCTCCAGGGGGCCCACGAGGAAGGGGGCGTGCCCAGGGGGCAGGCGCGCCCCCACCCTCGTGGAAAGGGTGTGGGTCCCCTGGCCTTGATTCTTTCGCCAGTATTTTTTCTTCTTTCCGAAAATAATCTCCGTGAAGTTTCAGGTCATTTCTAGAACTTTTGTTTCTGCACAAAAATAACACCATGGCAATTCTGCTGAAAACAGCGTCAGTCCGGGTTAGTTCCATTCAAATCATGCAAGTTAGAGTCCAAAACAAGGGCAAAAGTGTTTGGAAAAGTAGATAAGACGGAGACGTATCAACTCCCCCAAGCTTAAACCTTTGCTTGTCCTCAAGCAATTCAGTTGATAAACTCAAAGTGATAAAGAAAAACTTTTACAAACTCTGTTTGCTCTTGTTGTAAATATGTAAAGCCAGCATTCAAGTTTTCAGCAAAGATTATGAACTAACTATATTCACAATAACTCTTAGGTCTCATGTTTACTCATATCAATGGCATATTCAACTAGCGAGCAATAATAATAAATCTTGGATGACAACACTTTCTCAAAACAATCATGATATGATATAACAAGATGGTATCTCGCTAGCCCTTTCTGAGACCAAGAAACATAAATGCAGAGCACCTTTAAAGATGAAGGACTGACTAGACATTATAATTCATGGTAAAAGAGATCCACCATAGTCATACCCAATATAAATTAACAGTAATGGATGCAAATGACAGCGGTGCTCTCCGGTGGTGCTTTTTAATAAGAGGGTGATGACTCAACATAAAAGTAAATATATAGGCCCTTCGCAGAGGGAAGCAGTGGATTTGTAGAGGTGCGAGCTCGATTTTGAAATAGAGATAAATAATATTTTGAGCGGCATACTTTCATTGTCAACATAACAACCAAGAGATGGCGATATCTTCCATGCTACACACATTATAGGCGGTTCCCAAACAGAATGGTAAAGTTTATACTCCCCTCCACCAACAAGCATCAATCCATGGCTTGCTCGAAACAACGAGTGCCTCCAACTAACAACAGTCCCGGGGGAGTTTTGTTGGCAATTATTTTGATTTGATTTGCTTAAATCATGGGACTGGGCATCCCGGTGACCAACCATTTTCTCGTGAGTGAGGAGCGGAGTCCACCCCTCTTGAGAATACCCGCCTAACACGGAAGATACGGACAGCCCTAGTTGATACATGAGCTATTTGAGCATACAAAATAGAATTTCGTTTGAACGTTTAGAGTTTGGCACGTACAAATTTACTTGGAATGATAGGTAGATACCGCATATAGGAAGGTATAGTGGACTCATATGGAATAACTTTGGGGTATAAGGGATTGGATGCACAAGCAGTATTCCCGCTTAGTACAAGTGAAGGCTAGCAAAAGACTGGGAAGCGACCAACTAGAGAGCGACAACAGTCAAGAACATGCATTAAAATTAATAAACATTGAGTGCAAGCATGAGTAGGATATAATCCACCATGAACATAAATATCATGAAGACTATGTTGATTTGTTTCAACTACATGCGTGAACATGTGCCAAGTCAAGTCACTTGAATCATTCAAAGGAGGATACCACCCCATCATACCACATCAGAACCATTTTAATAGCATGTTGGCACGCAAGGTAAACCATTATAAACTCCTAGCTAATTAAGCATGGCATAAGCAACTATAATCTCTAATTGTCATTGCAAACATGTTTATTCATAATAAGCTGAATCAGGGACGATGAACTAATCATATTTACAAAAACAAGAGCGGTCGAGTTCATTCCAGGTTTTCTTATCTCAATCAGTCCATCATATATCGTCGTAATTGCCTTTAACTTGCACGACCGAAAGACGTGAATAATAATAATAGTGCATGTGCATTGGACTAAGCTGGAATCTGCAAGCATTCAATAAACATGAGAAGACAAGGCTATATGGGCTCTTGGTTAAATCAACAATAATGCATATAGGAGCCACTTCAACAATTTTAATCATGGTCTTCTCCTATCGACCCCCAAAGAGAAGAAAAGAAATAAAACTATTTACACGGGAAAGCTCCCAACAAGCAAAAGAAGAACATGAAATTTTTTTGGGTTTTCTTTTTAATTATTACTACTACAGCAAGAAAAGTAAACTAGCTAAAAGCTATTACTATTTTTTTTCTTAAGGTTTTTCAAACACACAAGAAGAAAGCAAGAAAAAGAAAATAAACTAGCATGGATTTTACAGTGAAAAAGTATGAGCACCGACATCTAGCAATGAGTGTGTGAACATAAATGTAATGTCGGTGAGAAATACGTACTCCCCAAAGCTTAGGCTTTTGGCCTAAGTTGGTCTATTGCCACAGATGGCCTGGCGGATATCCTAAGTTGTAACCGGGGTCGTACTGAGATGCAGCATTTATTGCATCATGGGCTGCAGCTTGGAGGCGATCTATCTCAGCCCTCCTCTCGTACTCGTTCGCCTCCTCCCTGGTTGTGAAATATCTCCCCTTTGCCTGAAAGTCAAAGAAAGTAGAAGCAGGGAGAGCGACGTGATAGGTGTGTCGTCTGTCAAAGATTAGTCGGTACTGGAGGAACTGATCGTTCCTCTCAACAAAATGATGACGAACCATAGCCTCATAATCTAAGTAAGCAGGAGGCAACTCAATATCATCCTCACGTATGGTCACACCAAGAAAATTAGCTAAACGGGTTGCATAAATTCCACCAAAGAAATCTCCATTAATTCTATTATTATGCATCCTACATGCAACAATGGCTCCCAAATTGTAATGTTTATCCCCTTACACAGCACTCCTGAGAACACTGAGGTCAGGGACACACATGTGACGTGCTTCATCCTTACCATTTATGCACCTACCTATGAAGAGAGCAAAATAATGTATAGCAGGAAAATGAATGCTCCCTATGGTATCTTGTGCTATGTCTCTAGATTCCCCCACAGTTATACTAGCAAGCAAATCTCTAAATTCAGATTTGCGAGGTTCGCTAATACTACCCCATTGTCGAAGTTTGCAAGCAGTGGTAAAATCCTCTAAGTCCATAGTGTAAGAATTTTCATAAAGATCAAACAGGACAGTTTGAGAATTGCGTGAATATGAAAATTAAAACCTCCTCACAAAGGAACTAGTGAGATAGTGGTACTGACGGCACTTGTCTGCCTCGAAGCTCACAAGATCGGCGTTACGCATATATGCGTTAAATTCTTCCTTGATTGGTGCTTGATCCATGAAGTCCTCGGAAGGCCATTCACAAGCCCGCACTGGAGCGTCGCTTGGTGGTTCATCATTAGCATCGTGCATTGCAAGCCTGGCTCCTTGCTTCCTTGAAGGACCACCTTGGTACATTTTCCTAAACATATTTCTTCCTCTGAAAAATTTCTGAAAATTTTAGTAACTTCAAATAAAAGTGAACCAAGCTCAACAAAATTGATAGCAACTACTCCTACAAGTGCCTAGAGACTATATCATGCATTAGATCTACTTGGAACCATATAAATTTGACATGCAAGCTCAAGAACATGGTCATCTAGGCAGCACAAATTTGCAATGAATAAAGCACTAGAACAAAAACTAATTGGACCAATGGAGAAGTCACATACCAAGGAACAATCCCCCAAAGCAGTTTTGTGAGAGGTGCTTTGAGCAAGGAGATCGAAAATCGCAGCAAAATGAGCTAGAACTCGTGCTTGAGCTGGTTGGTGATTTTTTTGGGAGGAAGGAGTGTGTGGTGGCTGGAATAAGTGAAGGGGAGCCACCGTGGGCCCACGAGGCAGGGGGGCGCGCCCAGGGGGGTGGGCGCGCCCTGGACCCTCGTGCCCAGGTGCTTGCTCCCCCTGCTGTGTTCTCAATGCCAGATATTTTCAAATATTCCAGAAAAAAATCATATTTCAATTTCAGGGCATTTGGAGAACTTTAATTTTCGGAGAATTTTTTTATTGCATAGATAATTCAGAAACTGACAGAAAATACTATTTTTACTTTATTTCAACTAAATAACAGAAAGTAGAAGGAGGGTACAGAAGGTTGTGCCTTCTAACTTCATCTATCTCATGGTCATCGAAAGGAATCCACTAACAAGGTTGATCAGGTCTTGTTAACAAACTCATTCCGAATCGCATGAAACGGAGAAATTTCGAATAGCACTATGTTACCTCAATGGGGATATGCACATCCCCAATAATAAGAATATCATATCTCTTTTTGACAGTAGGAAGAGGAAATTCAAAACCTCCAAAAATAGTCGTTGGAATTTTTCCAATAGAATTGATACTGTGAACTTGAGGTTGTTTCCTCGGAAAGTGTACCGTATGCTCATTACCATTAACGTGAAAAGTGACATTGCCTTTGTTGCAATCAATAACAGCCCCTGCAGTATTCAAAAAGGTTCTTCGAAGAATAATAGACATACTATCGTCCTCGGGAATATCAAGAATAATAAATTTCGTTAAAATAGTAATGTTTGCAACCACAACAAGTACATCCTCACAAATACCGACAGGTATAGCAGTTGATTTATCAGCCATTTGCAAAGATATTTCAGTAGGTGTCAACTTATTCAAATCGAGTCTACGATATAAAGAGAGAGGCATAACACTAACACCAGCTCCATGATCACATAAAGCAGTTTTAACATAATTTCTTTTAATGGAGCATGGTATAGTGGGTACTCCTGTCTCTCCTAGTTTCTTTGGTATTCCACCCTTAAAAGTATAATTATCAAGCATGGTGGAAATTTCAGCTTCCGGTACCTTTCTTTTATTAGTAACAATTTCTTTCATGTACTTACCATAAGGATTCATTTTGAGCATATCAGTTAATCGCATACTTAAAAAGATAGGTCTAATCATTTCAGCAAAGCGCTCAAAATCCTCATCATCCTTTTTCTTGGATGGTTTGGGAGGAAAAGGCATGGGTTTCTGAACCCATGGCTCCCTTTCTTTACCGTGCTTCCTAGCAACAAAGTCTCTCTTATCATAGCATTGATTCTTTGATTGTGGGTTATCAAGATCAACAAAGAGTTCAGTTTCTACATCATTATCATTGCTAGGTTGAGCATCAACATGAACATCTTCATTAACATTATCACTAGGTTCATGTTCATTACCAGATTGTGTTTCAGCATCAGAGATAGAAATATCATTTGGATTCTCAGGTGGTTCAACAACAGGTGCACTAGAAGCATGCAAAGTCCTATCATTTTTCTTTTTCTTCCTCTTAGAAGGACTAGGTGCATCTATATTATTTCTCTGAGAGTCCTGCTCAATTATCTTAGGATGGCCTTCAGGATACAGAGGTTCCTGAGTCTTTTACCAGTTCTAGTAGCCACTCTAACAACAAAATCATTATTCTTACTATTCAATTCATTAAGCAAATCATTCTGAGCTTTAAGTACTTGTTCTACTTGAGTGGTAACCATAGAAGCATGTTTACTAATGAGTTTAAGTTCACCTTTAACTCTGGGCATATAATCCCCCAAGTGTTCAATCATATAAGCATTGTGTTTTAATTGTCTACCAAAATAAGCATTAAAATCTTCTTGCTTAACCATAAAGTTATCAAACTCATCCAGACATTGGCTAGCAAACTTAGTAGGCGGGATTTCAGCTTCATCATATCTATAGAGAGAATTTACCTTTACTACCTGTGTTGGGTTATCAAGACCACGTGCTTCTTCAATAGGTGATGAATTAAGACCATATATTCCTTCAACAGGCGGTAAATTAAGACCATGTATTTCTTCAATAGGAGGTAAATTCTTAACATCTTCAGCTTTAATACCCTTTTCTTTCATAGATTTCTTTGCCTCTTATATATCTTCAGGACTGAGAAATAGAACACCCCTTTTCTTCGAAGTTGGCTTAGGAGTTGATTCAGGAAGAGTCCAATTATTTTCATTGGTCAACATATTATTCAATAGAATTTCAGCTTCATCTGGTGTTCTTTCCCTGAAAATGTAACCAAAGACAACTATCCAGGTGGTCTCTGGAAGCATCGGTTAGTCCATTTTAAAGCATATCAAGTATTTCATTTTTCTCGAGAGGATGATCAGGAAAAGCATTAAGTAATTGGAGAAGCCTCCCCCAAGCTTGTGGGAGACTCTCTTCTTCAAGTTGCACAAAATTATATATTTCCCTTAAAGCAGCTTATTTCTTTTGAGCAGGGAAATATTTAGCAGAGAAGTAATAAATCATATCCTGGGGACTACGCACACAACTAGGATCAAGAGAATTAAACCATATCTTAGCATCACACTTTAATGAGAATGGAAATATTTTAAGGATATAATAGTAGCGAGTTTTCTCATCATTAGTGAACAGGGTGGCTATATCATTTAAGTTAGTAAGATGTGCCACAACAGTTTCAGATTCATAGCCATAAAAAGGATCAGATTCAACCAAAGTAATTATATCAGGGTCAACAGAGAATTCATAATCCTTATCAGTAACAAAGATAGGTGAAGTAGCATAAGCAGGATCATATTTCATTCTAGCACTCAGAGTTTTTTGTTTAAGCTTAGCTAATAATTTCTTAAGATCACTTCTATCATTGCAAGCAAGAAAGTCTTTAGCAGTTTCTTCATCCATAACATAGCCCTCAGGCACAACAGGCAAATCATATTTAGGGGGAGAATCTTCATCATCACTTTCATCAATATTATCAGTTTCAATAATTTCATTCTCTCTAGCCCTAGCAAGTTGTTCATCAAGAAATTCACCAAGTGGCACAGTAGTATCAAGCATATAAGTAGTTTCATCATAAGTATCATGCATAGCAGAAATGGCATCATCAATAACATGCGACATATCAGAATTAATAGCAGAAGCAGGTTTAGATGTCGCAAGCTTACTCAAAACAGAAGGTGAATCAAGTGCATAGCTAGATGGCAGTTCCTTACCTCCCCTCGTAGTTGCGGGATAAATTTTTGTTTTCCCATCTTTCAAGTTCTTCATAGTGACCAGCAGATATAAATCCCAAGTGACTCAAAGAATAGAGCTATGCTCACGCAACGGGCGCCATAAAATAGTCTTGATAACCCACAAGTATAGGGGATCGTAATAGTTTTCGAGGGTAGAGTATTCAACCCAAATTTATTGATTCGACGTAAGGGGAGCCAAAGAATATTCTCAAGTATTAGCAGTTGAGTTGTCAATTCAACCACACCGGATAACTTAATATCTGCAGCAAAGTATTTAGTAGCAAAGTAGTATGATAGTAACGGTAATGATAGTAAAAGTAATATTTTTGGGTATTGTAGTGATTGTAACAAGAGTAACGGAAAAGTAAATAAGCAAAGAACAATATGTGAAAATCTCAGAGGCATTGGATCGGTGCTGGAGAATTATGCCGGATGTGGTTCATCATGTAACAGTCATAACATAGGGTGACATAGAACTAGCTCCAATTCATCAATGTAATGTAGGCATGTATTCCGAATATAGTCATATGTGCTTATGGGAAAGAACTTGCATGACATCTTTTGTCCTACCCTCACGTGGCAGCAGGGTCCTATTGGAAACTAAGGGATATTAAGGCCTCCTTTTAATAGAGTACAGGACCAAAGCATTAACACATAGTGAATACATGAACTCCTCAAACTATGGTCATCACTGGGAGTGGTCCCGATTATTGTCACTTCGGGGTTGCCGGATCATAACACATAGTAGGTGACTATAGACTTGCGAGATAGGATCAAGGACTCACATATATTCATGAAAACATAATAGGTTCAGAGCTGAAATCATGGCACTCGGGCCCTAGTGACAAGCATTAAGCATAGCAAAGTCATAGCAACATCAATCTCAGAACATAGTGGATACTAGGGATCAAAACCTAACAAAACTAACTCGATTACATGATAAATCTCATCCAACCCATCACCGTCCAGCAAGCCTACGATGGAATTACTCACGCACGGTGGTGAGCATCATGAAATTGGTGATGGAGGATGGTTGATGATGACGATGGCGATGGATTCCCTTCTCTGGAGCCCCGAACGGACTCCAGATCAGCCCTCCCGAGAGAGTTTAGGGCTTGGCGGCGGCTCATATCGTAAAACGCGATGAATCTTTCTCCCTAATTTTTTCTCCCCGAAGACGAATATATGGAGTTGGAGTTGAGGTCGGTGGAGCTCCAGGGGGCCCACGAGTGTCGGGGAGGCTGATCGTACCCACGGACACCTATGGGACCGGCGGAGCAGGCCCCTTGTGGTTCGGAGGGGGGCGGAGATCGCACGAAGAGCGGATCGAGGCGAGGCACACGAGCAATTTACCCAGCTTTGGAGCTCTCCGGAGAGATAAAACTCCTACTGCTGCTTGTTTGATGTATTGTGTTCTTGCTAGGGAGCAACGAGAGCTACAAAACCTAGCGTGAGTCTATCTGGTCTCGAGTGGGTCGAATGAACCGAACGAGCCGAACCCCTTCTACGTTGCGCATGGGCCTCCTTTTATATGCTCAAGGGGTCTCCGACAGGTGGCAACATAGATGGGGGTACAAATGTAAAAACAGGAGTTGGTACACCTACTTGAACAGTGTACAGTGCCAAATACCTAACTCTGACGGCAAGGGACAAAAGCAATAAATGCCCGTTAGTGTCGCCCGAACAGTGCAACAGAGGCCCTCAGGTGCGCCTCCGCTCGCCACGATGGCAAGCTTGCCAGCGCTGCTTATCGCTGCTCTCCGCTGGATGCACAGCCGCTCGACACGCGCGCATGGAACGGTCCCATGGCGACACGTCGCTGGATGAGCTGGAGCGGAGATGGAGAGAAGTTGCATGCCGCGGCAAGCGCCTTGCCGCGGCCGAACCTTTGTCGCGCCCGAAGGCTTGACGCGCTCCGGGCCTTCCCGGCAAGCTCCTCTTGCCGGGGCCTTGTCTTCTGTATGCTTGGAGTGGCCTTCCCGACAAGCCCCTCTTGCCGGGGCCTTTTCTTCTTAATCAAATACTTTGTTCTTGAATGGCTCCAAAGGAGCCACAGAGGATCTTGGCGGTGACGAGGCAAACCGCCGCTGGTGTTACAATCGTCTGCGGCACGAGCACGGGATACTAGGGTACCCTACTCTAGTACACCGACAGAGCCCCGGCTCGGGCCGCATACGGTGCCGAGCGCTTGTCGGGCCAGGCCCAAAACTGTGCACGGACACACGCGGCCTCGACCACGTTGCAACTTGCCCCGGACCCACCACGATCCCCACTAACGGCACGCACCGGACGTGGCGTCGTGCGAGAGATCGTGGGCGTGGTCGTGGGGGGTTCTTTATTAGTATAAGCGGAACATCCGCCCCCTCCTCCCCTTTATAAGCGGAGGGAACAGAGGCAGGCCGACCACCCCTGCCATTGCTGTCTTGTCAAGAAACCACCGCCGCTCCCCTCTTCTTCTCCGGTGCGAAGAGAGCAGCGCCCCGCCCCTTTCGCCGCAAGCACACTCACCGCCGTCGGCCTCCTCCGCCGCCGCCATGGCTCCGAAGACGATAAGGAGAAGGGCGCTGTCAAGTTGGCCGAGGCGGCTGCTCATGGCGTTGCGCAAGGAGCGAGCCATCTTCCCCGCAGCTCGGGCGCAAGGGAGCTGGACGCCTTTCTACCTCTTCTCGGTCGACAGAGACTGGTGCATCCGCAGGAGGGTGCTCCCGCCTCCGGCCCGATTTGGCCCCAACAGGTACCCTTTCTTCGCCTTTTTTTCTATTGAGGGCTTCGCCGCCGTTTTCCGAAGTTCTTTATGACATAATGAACACCTTTAGCCTCCGCCTCCTTGATTTCACCCCAACGCCATCTTGACCATGGCAGTTTTCACAAGATTTGTGCGAAAACTTTGTCGGAGTCCACCCGAACGTGGCACTCTTCCGCCATTTCTTTGTTCCCCGCGTCGAGAGAGGAGAGCCACTTGCCGGAGGGATAGGCTGGGTCTCTAGGATCGGCAAGAAAGAGGCCTACCTAGAGGGGGAGTTTCGGAACAAGTGGGAGGAGTGGAGAGCCAACTGGTGCTGGGTCAGAGGAGAACCCGCAGCCCTTTCACCGCAGGCGCCAAACCCCAATAGTGCACGGCAGGGATTGGAGTAACTTGGCGCCGGAGGATGCGGTCAAGATAGCCGTGACCGAATCCTGCGCCTCGGGCTTGCCGGGTTGACCGAGGCGCAGCTTGGCGCAGACTTCATTTGCCGCCAGACGCTTCCCTTGCAGAAAGGTGGAGGCCTGCCCGGGAGTTCCAAACGCGGCAGATATCATGAGGCTGCGCCCAGGCCTGAACTGGAACTTCACCGTCATGGAGTTGGATTCGATACTGCTCGAGCTGTTCAAGAACGACCCCGACCATCCAGAGTGGTTTAGGTTGCCGCGGGGGGTCGTCCCATTGTGCAACAACTCGGCGCTCGACCGCATCCGCGCCATGATGCCACTGTGCGACTCCCACGGGATCGTCCCAACCTGGCAGGAGCCCCCCGACGAGGTCGTGCAGCAATTCTTCGACGATTTGCAAGAAGTGCCGATCCGCGCCGACGGCGTAAGAGGCTCACCCGCGACACCACCGACCAGGAGATGGTGCGGATTGCCACCAGGGTGGAGGAGGCAGCAGCAGCCGCTGCCGCTGGAGCCTTCGGGTTCACCGTGGAGGAGGCGGACACGGCGAAGGCAGCAAGCCTTGCCGAGTGAGGGGAGGTCGCCGGCGAGGACGAGCTTGTCGAGCCCGAGGCCGGGTCGAGTGGACCCGCCGAGGGCGCTTCTTCCCCACCGCCAAGCGACTTGCCGCCAGCAGAGCCCCCGGCTCCGCCGAGGAGGCGTCTCCGCAAGGCTGGAGACGAACCGGGTGACAGACCGCCCACAAGAAGAGCGCAAGCGACGCTGCTCCACCGCTGCAAGCGAGGTTGCCGTGGAGCGCCCACGCTGCAGCGACAACCGGGCGGAATCTTCTCGTGCCACCGCCGAATTCTCCGCCAAGCGGCCAAGAGCCCACGCCCGCCTGCCGCACCGGAGGCGAGCCGGAGTTCGACTTCTCCGCGCCAGCCCGAGGAGGAAGGCGAAGAGTAAGCTTCGAGATTGTGCTTGTATTTCTTCAATTTTATTGCTTCATCTTGAATCTGATTTGCTTTGTTCGACTCTTTTCCTTTTCGTGACGCCGCCTGTAGAGCGGCGAAGAGGGCCAAGATCCCGACGGTCGCCGTTGAGGACGATTCTCCTGCGGGCGACAGGGGACGCGTCCGAGGCCGCCTTGCCGGACCCGGCAACCCTTCCCCAGAGCAGCCCCCAGCACAGCCCCCAGAGTAAGTGTGCAGTTTTCTTCTTACTATTATGTGTGCAGGGGTGCTCCTTCTTCGTTGATATCTAACTGTGTGCTTGTGTAGGAGCAGAGCAGCCTCATCAGGAGGGCTCGGAAGCCGCCTCCGAGATCCTGCCCGCTGCCACTACGCCGCCAAGGGAGAACTCCCCGGCAAGGGAGCGCCCTCCAACAAGGGAGGCCACCCCGGCAAGGGAGGCCACTCCGGCAAGGGAGGCTACCCCGGCAAGGGACGGCGCCAGTGACCCTCCAGTGGTCGAGGCCATGGCTGCGGACCCCATTGCGGTGTAATTCCCTTACGAAAAATTTCCCTTGGGTTTGCTTTCTTTTGTTTCTCTTTTGAACATCTCGCTTGATCGCCTCTTTCTTCGTCTGACGCAGAGCCGATGGAGGTCGAGGCCGTCACGGGCGAGGAGGAAGCGGAACACCGACGAGGCCGCCGTCCGAGGAAGAAGTGGTCGCTGTGGAAGAAGAGGCCATCGTCAGGAAGAAGAGGCCGCCGCCGATGAGCCTGTTGGCGAGGAGGCCACCGAGGCTGCCGACGCTGAGGCCGGGCGAGGGGTCGGGCGATCAGATCGACGCCCCGAGGCCGCAGGAGCGGCAAGCGCTACACCGACAGCCGATTTCCCCGCCGCCGTCAAGGCCAGTTCGAGGAGCACCAGCCCGGTGCCTACGAAGGCCGGCGAAGGCGCTTTCATCAAGCTCCCCGGGAGCCGAAGCTGTGGCGCCGGCCGAGGGAGAAACCTTCGACGGCAAGCTACTCGCCTCGCTGGGCTGACGCTGGTGGACGCGCCAAGCAGCAGCGGCGGCGAAGTTCGAGGAGGAGCAGCTATCAAGAAGCTGCTGCCGCTTACCGCACTCGGCAGCCAAGTTAGAGACCCGGGAAGCCCTTTGTCGTGGAGGGTGGAGCGGACATGGAGAAGCGCGCCGAGGAGCTCCGAGCGCAACAAAGAAGCCCTCCGCGACGCGGGCGGAAGCGCGGGGGCAACTCGCAGAAGAGCGCACGGCCTTCATCCTTGAGAAGGCCGCTGCTGATGAGGAGCAGCGGCTGGCTGCCGAGAAGCTCGCCACGCAGGAAAGCGAGTTGGCGCAGCGGAAGGTCAACCTGGACAGCCACGAAGAAGACCTTGCCACGCGCGTGGAGTCGCTTGGCGGGGCGCTTTAGGAAGCGAAGGACGCTGACGCAGCCGCCGAGGCCGCCAAGGAAGAGCTGAAGGCGAAGGTGGCACAGCTGGAGGCCACCCTCAAGAAGACCGGCGAAGAGCTTGCCGTGCTCAAGCGTGAGCGCGAGAAGGACGCCTACACTCTGGGTGAGCTGCAGAGTCGTCTCGCTGATAGAGGCAAGGATCTCGACGCCGCCAAGGATTCCAAGGCGAATCTGGAGCTGAAGCTGACCACCCTGACGCAGACGTTGGACAGCGCCAGAGAGCGGGAGGTGGGCTTGTTGGAGGCGATCAAGGCCAAGGAGGAGCTGGGCGAATGCTGTCTCTGCCTGTAACACCTTGAGGGAGAGCGTGGAGCACTAGACCGAAGGTCTTGTGGACACCGCCGCCGACATCCATAACGAGCCGATGGAGCTGGGATGGCGGACCTTGCATGTACTCCTCCGACGCAGCATCTCCAACCCAGCGCCCCGCTCAGCTTATTCTCCACCGGCCTGGCGACGGGCCTCCAGCGACTCGGAGGAGGTCCCAAAGCAGCTGGCCGAGGAGTCACGCCAGTGTGCGCAGGAGCCTCGAGAAGGTGTTGATCAAGGTGGCCTTCCGCAATCCGGGCCTCAACCTTAACGGGCGCCCTCGGATCCCCGCCGCCCGATGCCAACGTGGAGGAGTTTAAAGCCCTTGTCGCACCCATTGTGGACAAGGTGAACAAGATCAAGCGGATTGAGGGCGCACCGCTTAGACTAGGCCGCCAACTTTATCTTTCCCTTGTCGCCGCTGATCATGTTTAGAACACTTTGTTAGATCAGACAAGTTATTTTGTAATATACTCTATCTTAGGCGATCAATGCAATGTTATTTCCTCTACTTGATTCCTTCCTTTGTATGTTTCGCCTTTACGCATTTGGGGGACTTGTCGGTCAAGGGCACTTTTGCCGCGAGCGCCGAGTGCGAAACATCAAGATCCCGTTGGCAAGTGCCGCCTCCGACAAGCAACCTTGTCGCGACTAGCTGCAGCTCACTTAAGTTGTTGAGCGGACTCAAACAAAGTAAGGGCGCGACTAGCCGGCAAGTTGGTTCCTCTCACAAGCATGTGTTCTCCATACAAAGTACTATCGTTCGAGGAAGATAACTTAAAAATTTAAAAATTGATTTCTCAAACTTTGGCAACTTAGCTTTTCTGTCTCTTGCTTCCCGATGGGGTGAAACTTCCTCGAGCGGTGCCCGGTCCATAATATTATCTCCTCCTTCCCCCCTGGTTAACTTGTGCGCGAGGGAGCCTTCCTTTCTTTGAGAAAAGAAAAAGAAGAGGAAATAACGTTATAGAGCCCAGTGGCTCGATTCTGCTTACCGGGTGTGGTTGCTGCACAAAGTGTTAGCTAAAACATGCAATAAAATGATGAAAGCATGGATTTGACAAGCTGTGCGCAACACATGAGCTTTACTGATGCACGGGTCTCATACCGCTTTGTAATGAAGGATTACATGCAACAACGGCAATACTTGTATTAAAGGTGGTTGCCGGAACGGGTTCCGACAACCGCGCTTCTATGGGTAAAACTTACGAAGATGCTCAATGTTCCGTGAGTTGCTCACCGGAATGCCATCTTCGGTCTCAAGGCGGACAGCGCTTAGGCCTAGTGACCTGCTTTCACCCGTTAAGGGCCTTCCCACTTCAAGGCCAACTTGTTTGAATTCTTGGCAGATCGAACGCTACCAAGAACAAGGTCGCCTTTCCTCGAGACTTGGCATTAACCACTGCGGCTATGGTAGCGACGCAGAGCTTGTCGGTAGCGAGCAGCTCGCGACAAATGCCTCGAAGACGATCCTCCTCAAGGAGCAGCGCGTCGCCTTGTCGCAGCTGCTCTTGCTCAAGCTCATCATAAGCGAGTACTGGGCGATCCAGATACGAAGTTCCGTGGGGAGAACTGCCTCGCTCCATAGACTAGAGCGAAGGTGTCCGGTGGCTCGACGGCGTCGCCCTGATCGACCAAAGAATCACCGGCAGCTCCTCGATCCAGCTTTCTTCCGTGACTTGTGCAGCCTGTCGAAAGTTCTGGTCTTGAGCCCGCTGCAGCACTTCAGCATTTGCCCTCTCGCTTGACCGCTGCTTCTCGGGTGAGCAATGAAGCAAAGGCAGACCTTGGCGCCAAGGTCTTGGACGCATCGCATGAAGGTGCGACTCAGGAATTGTGTGCCATTGTCGGTGATGATCCTGTTAGGGATTCCAAACGGCAAACAATCGACCAAGAACTTGCCCGCTGACCGTGCCATCACCTTCCTCATCGCTTCCACTTCCGCCACTTTGTGAACTTGTCGATGGCGACGCATAAGTACTCAAAGCCCCGACAGCTTCGGGGAAGGGGCCGAGGATGTCGAGCCCCTGACCAAAAATGGCCGTGATAAAGGGATCGTCTGGAGAGCTTGAGCTGGCTGGTGTATCTGCTTGGAATGGAACCGCACGCTTCACACTTGGTTACTTGTGCGATTGCATCACGGAGGGCTGTCGGCCAGAAGAAACCTTGCCGGAAAGCTTTGCAGGCCAGTGCTCTTGCGCCAATGTGGTGACCACATATGCCTCCGTGTATCTCTGCCAACAGCTTCTGTCCATCTTCCCTGGGAATACACTTCAATTTCACACCGTTGAGTCTTTTTCTCGCAAGATGCTGTCGACAAACCGGTACATAATTGACCGCCGGGCTACTCTTTCCGCTTCTTCTTGCTCTTCGGGAAGTTCTCCTGTCTGAAGGAAATGGACAATCTGCTGCGCCCATGCTGGAGCTTGTGGCTCGACAACAAGGACTAAAGGCATATCTGCTGCTGCGGGAAGATCAGCTTCCACGGCAAGAACCTACGGCCCTGCCAGAGCTTGATGCTCCCCGACAAGCTTGCCGGAGCAAGACTTGTCGGGAGCGTCTGCTTCAACGAAACAAACCTCGGGGTCCGCTTGAGCAAACTGCTCCTCAGCACTGTTGGTGTTGATCTTGGGGACCTTTGCAACGACGGTTTCGGGAAGCTCTGTCGGAAAGTAGTCACTAGAGGCCAACTTCCTCTTCTTGCTTTGTCCAGTTGATGGTGTTACGGTTGGCTGAGTCAGCTTGAGCACGAAAATCCCTGGTTCCACAGGCAACTTAAGTGCGGCGCACTTTGACAGGACGTCAGGAATATCATTCTGAGCTCTTGGAACATGTTCCATTTGCAGGCCGTCAAAGTGCTCTTCCAGCTTCCTCACTTCATCAACGTAGGCTTCCATCAACGGACTCTGGTAATCTTTGTTCACTTGGCGGACGCATTTGTTGTGAGTCTCCCCGGCAATAAGCTTTTTGATCCCAAGGTCCACGGGCGATCCTCGAGACCGCAAGCAAACCTTCATACTCTGCAGTATTGTTTGTCGCTTGCTCCTTGGGAAAGTGCATCCGGACGACGATTTGAGGTGCTCTCCGGTGGGTGCGATGAGCAGACGCCGCACCAAAGGTTTTGCAGCGAGAAGGCACCATCAAAGTACATCAGCCACTCTTTGCTTGCTTCTTTGACGGGAATTCTCGTCTCCGGAATCTCTTCATCTGGTGTTTACGTCCATTCTGCTATGAATTCTGCCAGCGCTCTGCTTTGGATAGTTGATTGGCTTTCAAACTTGAGACCAAAGCTTGACAGCTCCAAAGGCCCACCCGACAATCCCGCCTGCCGCCTGGATTCTGCAGTATCCTCTTCAGCCGAAAGCGAGTGACAAGCTGTGGATCTCATGTGCTTGGAAGTAATGGCGCAGCTTTCTCGAGGCCATGAGGAGGCCGAAAAGCAATTTCTGCACACCAGTAGTACCTCGATCTAGCCCCGCAGGAGGGAATCGACAAAGTAGAACTGGGCGCTGCACCATCCTTTTTCGCACTGGGTCATGTGTCTTCGTGGACTCATCCTTGTCGGGACCAGAGCTTGTCGGCGAAGCCCTCTGCTTGTCGCTGGATGTGCTTGCCGTGGTTGCTGGCTCGTCATCCGCCTCCCTCTCCACTACTAACGCAGCACTAACCACTTGATTGGTTGCCGCTATATGTAGCAGCAACTTCTCTTGTGGCTTAGGTGCGACAAGTGTTGGAGTGGAGGACAGGTATCTCTTCAAGTCTCGCATCGCAGCCTCCGCTTCGGAGTCCATTTCATTGGACCTGCCTTTTTCAAAATCTTGAAAAAGCGGCAGTATGCGCGTTCAGCCAGACCTAGAAATAAACTCCGCCGAGAGCAGCCACGCAACCGGCAAGCCTTCATACGTCCTTGACGCACTTTGGTGCTTCAATCTGCTCAATGGCCTTGATCTTGTCGGGGTTAGCTTCGATCCCTCGCTGAGACACGAAGAACCCGAGAAGCTTGCCGGAAGGAACTCCAAACACGCACTTCTTGGGTTGAGCTTAAGGTTGATCTTGCGCAGATTTGCAAAGGTCTCGTCCAAATCTTGAACCAGAGTTGCCTTTGTCCTTGCTTTTGACCACTATGTCATCCATGTAGGCTTCTACATTTACGTGCATTTGCGGCTCAAAAGCCGCCATGGACTACCCTTGCAAATGTTGAACCAGCATTCTTCAAACCGAAAGGCATCCGTATGAAACAAAGTATGTGCCACATGGTGTGATGAACGCGTCTTCTCCTCATCTTCTTCGCCATGAAGATCTGATGGTATCTCGAGTATGCATCAAGAAACGAAAGCAAATCACATCCAGCCGTGGAGTCAACAATCTGGTCAATGCACGGCAAGGGAAATGGATCTTTGGGACAAGCTTTATTAACATCCGTGAAGTCAATACAAAGTCTCCATTTCCCATTTGCTTTGTGCATACTACAGGATTGGCCAACCACGTAGGATGGAGCACTCCTCGACAAGGCCCGCCGCTTCCAGCTTCTTGATCTCTTCTCGCTATGAATTCTTGGCGCCCACCGCTTGCTTCCCGACTTTTTGCTTGACGGGCTGCGATGAGGACAAACGGCCAGCGGTGCTTAATCACTTTCACGGGAACACCGGGATATCAGACGGTTGCCATGCAAACACGCCGACATTCGCCCGCAGCAGAAAGCAACGAGCGTTTTCCTATTTAGGGTCGAGAGAGGCACTGATGGTGAAGGTACCACCAGTGCCGTCCTCCTTGGTGGGCACCTTCTTGGTCTTCGGCGGAGCCACCATCTTCTTGCACTTGCCGGTGGAGCTCGATGGTGCGTCCTTGACGGTAGCGCAGCACTCCGAAGAGGTGCGCTTGCCGGAGTGAGCATCAGAGCCCTTGCCGGACTTGGACTTGGTCTTATTTCCCCCGGGAGCTTCAGCGGCAAGTGTCTGGCAATCCGTCGCGGCTGCTGCATCCCGGTAGATCTTGTCGGCGGAGATTAGGGCTTCCTTATTGTCGCCGTGGGATGAGATGACGCTTATCGGCCTGGCATCTTGAGTAGGTTGTAGGTGTAGGGAGAGGCTGCCATGAACTTGGCGAGTCTTTGGGCGGCCAAGTATCCCATTGTAAGGCAATGGGAAATCGGCAACGCCGAATGTAACCCTCTCAGTCCTAATGTTCAGCTCGCTGCCAAATGTTACCGCAACGTAATCTTCCCTTCGGGCTTGCTCCTTCCCGGATTGATTCCTTGAAAGTGTCGCCTCTTCGAGCTCGCTGTCGTGGATTTGAAGCTTCGGGAGCACCGCGGAGGAGATCAGATTCAAGCCAGCCCCGCCGTCAACTAACATTTTTGTGACCTTGAGGTTGCGGATGGTTGGTGAGACCAACATCGGCAAGCACCCGACCGCAGTTATGTGATCAGGGTGGTCCTCAATATAAAAAATGATAGGCATGCTGGACAACTTCAGAGGCTTGCGTGACTCTACGGATGGTTACGCTGCATTGACCTCCCGCATCCATTGCTTGAGTTGGCGGTGGGAGGTATGCAGGAAGCACCTCCGGCCAACGCAGAGGACCTCTGTGGCTTTCTCAAACTCCTGCTCATCAGCCGCCGTCCTCCATATCTTTGTCATCGCCATCATCTTCATCCTTGTCGCGCCGCTGGGAGGTCGATCTCCTTGCCGCTGCTTGGCCTTTGCCGCGCGCCCTCCCCGGCAGGACGCTTGCTTGTTTCCCCAAAGACCTTCCGGGCCTTTCTCCTTGTCGCGCCGCCAGACTCAGCTCTTCGCTGTTCGACAAGCTGCTCGACTTTCTTGCAGCTCTGGAGGTCGTGGCCCTTGGTGCGGTGGATCTTGCAAGATCGCTTGCCGGAGCTGTCCCGCTTGTCGGGCGCCGCCACCGACCGGTGGTTGGCGCCGCCGCAACCTCCTTGTAGGAGCCACCAGCCTTGGCGTTCTTGTCGCCGCCTGCTGTCGGACTGCTTGACAGCTAGCACTTCTCTGCTTTTCTTCTTCTGTTGCCTCGCCACGCCCTTCTTTGCCGGGCGGTGTCATCACCGTTAGATCCTGCTTCGCTTCTCTCCCGAGTCTCCTCCTTCCTCGCTGCACACTTGTCGGCCAAGGCGCATAGCTCATCGACGCCCTTGACTTTGCACATCACCATCTCCACCTCATCATCCGCGGTTCCGCACATTACGATGAAATGCGCTGATCACCGCGGCAGGGTGGACGCTCGGGATGTTGTAGTGCACACGGCTGAATCTCTGAATGAACTTGGCGCAGGACTCTCCTTCCTTCCGGGCGAAGCAGGTGAAGGTCACTCTCTTGGCCATGAGGTTTGTGTCCGCCGTGAAGGCGCCAACAAACTGATGGCACAGATTCGCCCAAGAGGATATGGAGCTGTCCGGCAAGTGCATGAGCCAAGATCTCGACGTTCGGCTTGAGCACGAGCGGAAGTAGTTGGCGAGGATCTTGTCGCCCCGCCCCCCGCAGCCTGCACCGCGATGGTGTAGATGCCGAGGAACTCCGACGGATGCGCCCCGCCATCATACTTCTCCGCACGTCTGGTTTGAAGTTCGCTGGGCCACCGGACTTGCCGCAGCTCACGAGTGAACGCAGGGCAACCTATCACAGACGCAAAGTCGCCTCGCTCTCCGGGCGCTGCATGTCAACAGAAGGCCCAACGCGCTTTGTTGGACCGACGCCGCGCTTTCTTCGGGCGCCGATGCGAGTTCGAAGCGCCCTCTTGTTGTTGCTCATGAAGAACTTGGCGCTGATCGCGGCAAGCTCGCTGGATCCGACGACGCAGCGGAGTCGCCGCCGAGGTGGATCCGGTGAGTCAGCGATCTTGGCCTTCTTGGCGGAGAGTGCACGGTGGTTGCACCTCCGACAGCCTCGCCGCCACCGCTCGCGTTTTGTCGCCCGCCGCCGCAATGATGGCGTTGGTTGTCATGAGCGCCGCCGCTGGCAAAGCCGATGAGGCTCGATAGTGGCCTTCCACTCGCCGACCTTTGTCGGCCGTTGGAGGGTAGTCGAGGAGCAGCTGAGCTCTCGCCAGAGCTTCGCTGGAGTAGTGGGTGGCATTGGAGAACGGTGCGAGGAGCGGACACGCCGGACTTCTAACTACGGTAGAAGGAGCAGCACTTCGTCTGGGCGCATCAGATCTCACTCGTGCAAAGATGTTGGCGCCGCATGCTGGTCTTGAGGGTCTCGATCCAATCTAACGTATGGCGTTGTGAACGCCATGACGTTGTTGGTCCCGTGTCTCCCGAGATGGGCGCGGGGATGCGCGGACGCCGAGGTCTGCGGTGCCTTGTCCTTGGACTTGGCAACGCCGCGAACACCTTCGCCGGGCGCTTCGCTCTCCGCCAGCGTCTGCCCCACCACCCGCTTTGCTGCGGTGAGGGTGGGTACGACGCGGACGATTTGCTCGGGCCGCCAAGCCTTCTTCTTCGGTGGCATGCCGAGGAAGATGTTGATGACGCTGCCCGTGTGAACGCCGGATCAGATTCACACGGCCTCGACGCTTCTACCCGGGCGCGCCAAAGATGTCGGGAGGCTGATCGCACCACGGACACCTATGGGGCCGGGCGGAGCAGGCCCCTTGTGGTTCGGAGGGGGCGGAGATCGCATCAAGAGCGGATCGAGGCGAGGCACACGAGCAGTTTACCCAGCTTCGGAGCTCTCCGGAGAGATAAAACTCCTACTGCTGCTTGTTTGATGTATTGTGTTCTTGCTAGGGAGCAACAAGAGCTACAAAACCTAGCATGAGTCTATCTGGTCTCGAGTGGGTCGAATGAACCGAACGAGCCGAACCCCTTCTACGTTGCGCATGGGCCTCCTTTTATATGCTCAAGGGGTCTCCGACAGGTGGCAACATAGATGGGGGTACAAATGTAAAACAGGAGTTGGTACACATACTCGAAAAGTGTACAGTGCCAAATTCCTAACTCTGACGTCAAGGGACAAAATCAATAAATGACCGTCAGTGTCGCCCGAACAGGGCAAAAGAGGCCGTCAGTGCGCCTCCGCCGCCACGATGGCAAGCTTGCTGCCGCTGCTTATCGCTGCTCTCCGCTGGCTGCAAATTACCGCCGACACGCCGCCGCATGGAACGGTCCCATGGCGACACGTCCGCTGGATGAGCCGGAGCGGAGATGGAGAGAAGTTGCATGCCGCGGCAAGCGCCTTTGCCGCGGCCGAATTTGTCGCGCCCGGAGGCTTGTCGCGGCCTGGGCCTTCCCGCAAGCTCCTCTTGCCGGGCCTTGTCTTCTGTATGCTTGAGGGTTTTCCCGACAAGCCCCTCTTGCCGGGCCTTGTCTTCTTAATCAAATACTTTGTTCTTGAATGGCTCCAAAGGAGCCACACGGAGGATCTTGGCGGTGACGAGGCAAACCCCGCATGGTGTGCTACAACTGTCCTTGCACGAGTACGGGATACTAGGGTACCCCTACTCTAGTACACCGACAACGAGGCAGGGGGCGCGCCTAGGGGGCAGGCATGCCCCCCACCCTCGTGGAAAGGGTGTGGGCCCCCTGGCCTTGATTCTTTCGCCAGTATTTTTTATTATTTCCAAAAACAATCTCTGTGATGTTTTAGGTCATTCTGAGAACTTTTGTTTCTGCACAAAAATAACACCATGGCAATTCTGCTGAAAACAACGTCGGTCCGGCTTAGTTCCATTCAAATCATGAAAGTTAGAGTCCAAAAAAAGGGCAAAAGTGTTTGGAAAAGTAGATACGATGGAGACGTATCAGTCCCCAAACGTGCCTGCCTGCAGCCCACGACGTGGCTCCACCCGCGGCCCTGTACGACCCATCTTCACCAGCAAACACTCAAGACCCTAATGAGGGGCCAAGTCTCGCGAGGCGGACGAGACAAGACCTCCTCGGGGGCGGCCTCACCAGGCTGGCTCGCGAGGGGCAGAGAGATCAAGGCAAGGGGCACCTCGCGGGGTTCCCGACGTAAGCCATGACGACCAGGGCCAGGCGGGCACCAGCGCGCGCAGTGTCCTCGTTTCCTCGTTGGTGCTAAAGAGGCAAGCACAGGCGAGGAGTCCTAAGGCATCAGGCAAAGGTTTCCATAGCGATGCAACGAGACCAAGACCAGTAGGATGGCAGGACGGAGGTCACCGTGGAGCCCAAGACGGCGTCACCACCAGAGCCTTTGGCAGGCGAAGACCACCTTTAGTCAGTATAACTTGTACTGGTCGACTCCCTTCAAATTTGGCCGTTGTGGCATCCCTTCCTGCTCAATATTTGGGAAGAGGACCAGGGCCTCTATAAATAGGGACTAGCCACCACCTTAGCAAAGGGATTTGATCATTCAGACCACCAGCCACCTCACAAGCTCACTAAGCACAAGAACACCTCTCGGAGGTTGTTCTTCCCTTGTAACTGCTCATCCTCAGCCCAAGAGGCAATCCACTACACAACACCGGAGTAGGGTATTACACAACATCGGTTGCCCGAACCAGTATAAACCTTGTGTGTCTTGTTTTGTGAGTTCGACGTGCTGAGCTTTGAGATCGCGGTGAGGGCGTGAGCTAGGGGGAGGAGAGATCTCCGTGCGTACCCCAGTGTTCGAACCTCAAGGGTTTTGCCGGAACCCGAAATCCGAAATACCCTTTCTGTTTTTGTGTGTTTACATGATTAAGCTACTGTATTAATCATGTTTTATAGCTTTTTTTCAATAAAGTGCCAAGTAAGACCTTTGGGAAGACTTGGGTGAAAGTTAATGTGATCTTGCTGTAAAAAACAGAAACTTTGCACTCACGGGATTAGCTGCCATTTTTTACAGAAGAGCGCTTTTGAGTTGATTCTTTTTGCCGAAGATTAATAGACAAATTCCTCACGTCCACCAATTTATTTCATAATTTTTGGAGTAGCAGAAGTTTGGTTTTTGTTCAGATCATTACAGACTGTTCTGCTTCTGACAGATTCTGTTTTCATTGCATAGTTTGCTTGTTTTCTAGTTTCTATGGCATATATTTCTCAATATAAATTGTAGAAATGGTATGGTACAATAGGCATTGTTTGATAACAATTATGAACCTTGTCTTTTACAGTACCAAATTGAATGGTTTACTCTTTATCATACTAACCTATCTCACAAAGTTCCGTTAAGTTTTGTGTGATTGAAGTTTTCAAGCTTTGGGTGAGATATCGATATGAGGAGAATAAGGAGTGGAAACACCCTAAGCTTGGGGATGCCCAAGGCACCCCAAGGTAATATTCAAGGAAGATTCAAGCGCCTAAGCTCGGGGATGCCCCAGAAGGCATCCCCTCTTTCGTCTTCAAAACTATCGGTATACCTTACTCAGAATTATATTTTTATTCGTCACATGATATGTGTTTTGCTTGTAGTGTATTTTCAATTTCACTTGCTTTTTGAATAAACTCATTGGATCTAAATTCTTGAATGAAAAATAATCCTCCCATGGCTAGTTAATTATTTGACTACTTTGTGTTCTTCACTTTTATCTTTTGGAGTAGTTTGTCATTTACTCACGTGATTCACATATATCCTATGAGTAAACTGTTGAATGAATTGAATATCATAAATCTGAATTTATATATGTTTCATATGCTTACACCATGGGGATTAATGACTTCACACAGAATAAGTATAGGTAGTAAACTTATTGAAAGTTAGCAAACGCAGAATTGGTCACTTGAACAATTCATGAAAGAATATTGAATGAAGAGATATTTCACTTATAAATATACTATCTTGGACATCTTTTGTAATTGTGAGCACTCATTAAAATATGACATGCTAAAAGGTTGATGTTGGACAAGGAAGACAACTTAATGGGTTATGTTTTCCTATATCCGAAACATTATATTGTCTTGGATCATCCAACATGTTGAGCTTGCCTTTCCCTCCCATGCTAGCCAAATTCTTTGCACCAAGTAGAAATACTACTTGTGCTTCCAAACATCCCTTAAACCAGTTTTGCCATGAGAGTCCACCATACCTACATAAGGATTGAGTAAGATCCTTCAAGTAAGTTGTCATCGGTGCATGCAATAAAAATTGCTCTCTAAATATGTATGATCTATTAGTGCGAAGAAAATAAGCTTTATACGAACTTGTGATAGGGAAGAAATAAAGGCAACATACTACATAATAAAGGTCTTTATCACAAGAGGCAATATAAAGTGACATTTTTTGCATTAAGATTTTGTGCATCCAACCATAAAAGCGCATGCCAACCTCTGCTTCCCTCTACGAAGGGCCTATCTTTTACTTTTATCTTCTACCCTTATACAAGAGTCATGGTGATCATCGCCTTTCCTTTTTACAGCTTTTTCCTTTGGCAAGCACTTTGTGTTGAGCGATCCGTATATATATATATATATAAATATATATATATATATATATATATATATATATATATATATATATATATCCACTTGGATGTAGGTTTTCATGAGTTATTATAGTTGACATTACCCTTGAGGTAAAAGGTTGGGAGGTGAAACTATAAGCCCCTATCTTTCTCTGTGTCTGATTAAAACTTTGAACCCATAAATATCACATGAGTGCTAGCAATTGTGAAAGATTAAATGATTAGTTGAGTATGTGGAGTTTGCTGAATCAAAGCTCTTACATAGACCCTTCCCGAAAATAAGATGAATTGCAATTGTTTGATGACTAAGAGCACGGTTTGTTAGTTTTCAAGAAAGTTTATGATCTATACTTTAACATGTGAATAACTTGTTACTTGATCATGAGAAGTTTTATGAGTTGAGCTACTTCTATGATATATAATCATGCTAGAAAAAGTGATTGGAATTATCATTGATCAAACTTATGCACTTGCTAGCATTCACACTTCATAAATTATTTCTTTTATCATTTACCTACTCGAGGACCAGCAGGAATTAAGCTTGGGGATGCTGATACGTCTCCAACGTATTTATAATTTATGAAGTATTCATGCCATGTGTACAATAGTTTTATATGATTTAGGTATGATTCGATTAGAACTAATCCGGACTGACGATGTTTTCAACAGAACTACCGTGTTGTTGTTTTTGTGCAGAAATAAAAGTTCTCGGAATGCGATGAAAATCAACGGATAATTTTTCTGGAAAATATAAAAAATATTGGAACAAAAATCTACCGGAGGGAGTCCCATGGGCCCCATCAGGGTGGGAGGCGCGCCCAGGCCCCTGGGTGCGCCCCCCTATCTCGTGGCCACCTTGGGGACCCCGCTGACTTGTTCTCGATGCCATCCTCTCCTATAAATACAGAAACCTTCGGAAAATAACCTAGATTGGAAGTTCCGCCACCGCAAGCCTCTATAGCCTCAAGAAATCAATCTAGGCCCTCTCTGGCACCCTGCCAGAGGGGGCCATCATCACCGGAGGCCATGGGGGAGGATCCCGGAGGGGCCATCATCGCCATGAAGGCCAAGGACCAGCGGAGAACCTCTCCCCATCCAGGGGGAGGCCATGGAGGAGGAAGCACAAGGGGGAGAACATCTCCTCCTCTCTCTCGGTGGCGCCGGAGTGCCATCGGGAGGGGAATCATCGCAGTGGTGATCGTCTTCATCAACATCACCATCCTCATATTTTTTACGCGGTCCACTCTCCCGCTGTCGGATTTCGGGTTCCGGCAGACCCTTAAGGCTCGAACACTGGGGTGCGCGCGGAGATCCAACCTTCCACCGTCTCGCACCTCAATCAATCACAGGACCAAACTACTAATGCAGAACAGCACAAGAGACACGAGATTTATATCGGTTCGGGCCACCATTGTGGTGTAATACCCTACTCCAAAGGTGTGTGGTGTGGTAGATTGCCTCTTGGGCTGATGAGGAACAATACAAGGAAGAACAGCCTCGCGAGGGTCTGTTCTTGGTGGGTGCGATGAACTGCTAGGTGGGGTTCAGTCGCTCTAGCTACTGGCTTCTTGATGAGGATTCGGATCCCCTGCCTTAGGGGTGGCTACTCCTATTTATAGGCGAAGGCCCTGGGCCTCTTCCCAAATATTGAGCGGGAAGGGCGCCAACAATTGGCCATTTTGAAGGGGAACTGCGGGTACACTTATCCTGACTAAAGTTGGTCCTCGCCTGCCAAAGGCTCTGGTGGTGACGCCTGCTTGGGCTCCACGATGACTCCCTTCCAGCCGTTGGGGCTGGTCTTGGTCTTGTTGCAATCAAACGGATGCCTTTGCTTGATGTTCTCGCTGCGCTTGCTCCCTTTGCACCAAAGAGGAAAGGAGGACATCAGGCGGGCTGGGCGCTCGATCGGGCGCCCTTTGGTCGTCATGGCTTATGCCATGGGCACCTCACGAGGTACCCTGCCTTGAACTCTCCGCCTCCTCATGAGCCAGCCTCGACGAGGCCGCGGCTCGAGGAAGCTCCTTGTCGTCCGCCCCGCAAGGCTTGGCCCCTCGCGAGGGTCTTGAGCTTGTGTTGATGAAGATGGGTCGTGCTGGGCCTCCTTCGATCCATGCCGCAGGCCGCAGGCAGGCAAATCTGGGACCCCTGCCCTTAACGCCGACAAGAGCCCGGGCCCACGGGCGCGCCTCAATTTGGCTGAGCAGAGAGGCGAAGGAAAAGGGAGTGTCGCTGGCCCTAACAGCTGCGGCCTTGGGCGACAAGGTGGCGGTTGATTGACGCTGCGGCGCACAGCTTCCCGCGATGCCTCGGTAACCACCCGGATTCGACAAGTCCTCGCATGCAGAGTCGGTCATGATTACCGGTGATCGTGGAGGCCGACGGTTGGCCTTCGCCGCTATAAGGCACGGAACGGCGCCACGCCTCTTTCAGTCTATCCTTTCTTGTCTCTCCCTCTTCTCCATGGCTCCACCAAGGAATTTCTCGGCCGCAGAGAAGGGGAATAGCCGTCAGGTCGAGTCTTCCTCTCCTCCGCCTAAGCGTGGTCGTGGTCGCCCTCGCAAGCATCCCGTGGCCTCCACGACGGTCCCCCATGGTCGTGGGGGAGGCTCTCAGCGTGGTGACGAGCGGCTGGCCATGGTCGAAGGGCGTGCCCGCCGCTGGCCCCCGAGGCCGCGCCCATGCTCCGCCGAAGCGCTGCCGGAGTTCATGGTGAGGGCGGAGGAGCCGTCCGGCGTCCGGCTTCACCTCCCGCGCTTCCTCCTGCGTGAGCTCCCAGATGGCGCCCTGGGTGGCCTCTGGCTCCAGGAGGATGGCTGCTGCAGCCGGGCTTCGTGGGCTTCTCTAGAGGTCTCTACTACAGGGAACCTGTTCCTGACTCGCGGCTGGCAGACGTTCGCTTGCGCGCATGGTCTTCGCCGTTGGTGCTTCCTGCACTTCAAGTACGACGGTGACGCCACCCTGTACGTGAGGGTGTTCGGGAAGACAACCGCGCATGGGTGCTGCCACGAAGACGACGACCGCCGAGGAATCAGCCCCGGCGTGGATGGAGAGGGCAGCGCGCGGGCGGCTGGCGATGCCCGTGACTCCTCACGCTTCACCATCTCTTCTTCGGGTGGTGATTCTTCCAGCAGCGGCCGCGGCCAGCCCCAACGCCGCCGCGCCTGCTTGGGGGGTGGCAGCGGGTCCGCTTGCCACCGCGCCCCGGTGAAGCGTGAGAGGGAGTCCGCCTGAGCTCCGGAGACGGCTCGAGCCTTCCAAGAGGGCCGGCACGGTGCGTGCTTCACCTGCTTTGTCCTTTTCCTTTCTTTTCTCGCGCAAAAGGCAACAATGTGTGGCCCGTGGGGCGCGTTTAGGTTAACGCGTCGTTAATTATTGTACCGCTTTCGTTATCCCGACATCGTTCCTTTCTCGCTGTACGCCCATTCGCAAGTGAACTCCAGCCGTGGGCATGGGGCACCGATCCAGCCTAGTGTTCGCGTAGTGCTGCCCGTGAGGCATGGTCGAGGGGTGCTCCACCGTGACCAGTGGTCGTGAAAACTTGAGCGATAGGGGCAGGAATGCTCATGAGGGCTCCGAGGCTTCTGCCTCATGAGTCCCCACGCAAGAGAAATCGAGGCAGGAGAGCGAAAAGATCGAAGAACCACGGACCAAAAGAGGGCGATAGTTTCGATAAAAACTCCAAATGGAAATAACTAGTCAACTGCAGAAAGCAAATGAAAAAGCCGCATCCGGCACCTAGTCTAGTCTTCGACTTCTTCTCACCAAATAAGGAGCTAAGTGCTGCCACTGGGCGTGGAGGGAGCCCCAGTGGCCCGAGGCCGGCACTCCTGAGACTGGGGCGTGTACAGCCCCAACTCATTATTATGTGAGAGTGTCACGGGCGGCGAGCTTCACAGGCGTTGGCCTTCTTCACAGGCTCCGGGCCTTTCTTCTGGGAAGCGAGCTTCACGGGCGTTGGCCCTCTTCACGGGCTCTGGGCCCTTTCCAGAATGCGACAACTTCACAGGCATTCGCCTTCTTCATAGGCTCTGGGCCTTTCTCGAAAAAGATGAGCTTCACAGGCATTCGCCTTCTTTACAGGCGCTGGGTCTTTCCAAAAGAATGAGCTTCACAGCATTCGCCTTCTTCATGTGCATTGGGCCTTTTCCAAAAGAATGAGCTTCACAGCATTCGCCTTTATTCACAGCACCGGGCCTTTTCCAAAAAGAATGAGCTTCACAGGCACTGGGCCTTTTTAGGGGTAAAACCTCCGGATGTGCTGGATGTTCCACGCGTTCTGTATAGGTACTCCCTCTTGAGTCTCCAAGCGCACGAAGCCAGGCCTGGAAACATGAACAACCTTGAACGGGCCCTCACACATGGGAGAGAGCTTTTGCAGTCCCTCCCTGGAGAGGACCCGTCGGAGCACGAGGTCCCCTAACTCGAGAGTTCTGGGGCGGATGTTGCGGCAGTGGTATCGCTGGAGTGCCTGCTGGTACCTTGCCGCCGCAGGCAGTTGCCGGGCGCTCCTCCCCAAAGACGAGGGCCGCCCCCACATGGCGCCCTGCAGCGCTTTCACCGAACGCCAGACTCAGGCGGATCGACGCTGACCTCGTGAGGGAGGACCGCCGCCAGAGACCAGGAAGAAGGGGTCTCCCGCTTGGCTTGGTTGCGGTTGTGCGGATGGACCACAACACGGGATGAAGCTCGTCATACCAGCCTCGCCGCAGCCTCCGCTTTCTTCTTGAACGCCCCGGTCTTGAGGCCTCTCAGACCTCTGCGTTGGCCCGCTTCGGCTGTCCGTTGCTGCGAAGTGCGCCATCAAGCGTAGCATATCTGCATCCCAAGGTTAGCGCAGACGCTTTAAAAGGTTACCGGTGAATCGCGAACCGTTGTCGGTGATGATGCGGTTCGGCACTCAACCGCTCACGATGCCCTTTGATGAACTTGACCGCAGAACCAGCGGGATGGTGCCGACGGCCTCGACTTCGCCCACTTGGTGAATTTGTCCAGGCACGAGAGGTAGCGATAGCCTCGGCGCCCGAGGAAAAGGGCCCAGGATGTCCAGCCCCATACCGCGAATGGCCAAGTGAGGGGGATGGTTTGTAGACCTTCCACCGGGCTGGTGGATCTCGCTTGGCATGGAATTGGCAAGCCTCGCAAGCCTTCACGAAGTTCAATAGTGTCACTAAGCGCAGTGGGGCCAATAGAAACCATCATGAACGCCTTTGCCGATTTAGGGCCCGTGACGACGTAATGGTGCCCACAATCTCCACCATGTATATCTGCGCCAGTTCCTTCCCCTGCTCCACTGGTGATGCAGCCGCAGGATACGCTGCTCGTCGCTTCCAGAGAGCTCTCCATCCATGATGCTGTATGCCGTGGCTTGCCGCGCCACATGCTCTGCCTCCTCCTCCTTCTCTGGTAAAGTTCCACGCGTTAAGTAACTCTTGAGCTCCGTGATCCAGCACCCCTCTTGAGGTTCCATCGTTAGGACCAGGCGTGCTCCTGAGGCCGGGCCACAGGCTGGGGCTCCCGAGGCAGTGCTGTGCTTGATAACGGCGGCAGGGCTGAGGGCTTGAAGAGTCGTTCCTCAAAGATGCCCGGCTCCTGGGGTAATCTACTGGAGGCTCGTTTGGCGATGTAGGCCTCTTGATTGGTGCCGCGGGCACGTGCTGCAGCTCCAACCCCCAAAACTGTTTCTCCATCCCACGGACCTCCGCAAGGTAGGCCTCCATGTGTTCATCTCTTGGCTCGTACACCTTGTTGGAGAAATTGACGAGGAGCTGCGAATCGCCCTTGATGGTAAGGCGCTTCACCCCCAGGGCAGCGGCAGCCTTCAGACCCGCTATCAGCCCCTCGTATTCTACTATATTGTTGGAGACCTTCTCACCATGCTGGAAACAGAGCTGCACGGCATAGTAGAGCTTGTCCCGAAAGGAGCGATATGAGCACTGCCCTCAGCCCCGCCGCTCGTTCGGAGAATGCTCCGTCAAGTACATGACCTAACCTTTCCGGGCGCTTCGCCTCGGGAGAGGGATCGATCCTCGCCGCCCCGAGGCACGGTGCTTCTGTCCATTCGGCCACGAAATCTGCCAGCCGCTGCCCCTTGATGACTCGGTTGTGTTGAACTCGAGCCGAATGCTTGCAACTCAATGTTCCACTCGGCGACCCTTCCGCCGAAGTTCGGGCTCTTGAGCACCCTCTCCGTGGGGGTATGCCGAGACAACCTTGATTGGATGACCTCGAAGTAGTGCCGCAGCTTGCACGAAGCCACCAACAGCGTGAGGAGGAGCTTCATGGCATGGGGTACCGTGCCCTCGCATCCCGTGAACACTGGTCCGAATGGCACACCAAGCTCGACAAGGATAGGGGCGTCGGTGCTGGTGGCGTCTTCCGGAAGTTGTGGTACCTCCCGAGGTGACGGCGCCTCCGGAAGCTGGGTGCTTGGATGGGGGGCCTCTCCGCCTTTTGGCGTGCTTTCGCTGCGACGGCCGATCTTCTTCCGCTAGGTGCTGGCTTCGCGAGTTCCTTCGATTCGGCCTTGCCTTAGCTTGGGTGGCCGCTGTGGTCTTGGCTCGACGCACCTCCCTAACTGCTACCAGGCTGCGCTTAGCGGAGTAGGGAGTGGCGGCGAGGTAGAGTACCAAGGGCTCCCCGAGGGAGCGGGCCACCATCACCGAGGGCTGGTCAGTACCTCTTGAGGTCTTGGAACGCTTTGTCGGCCTCTTCAGTCCATTCGAAGGGCCCCTTTTTCTTCATCAGCTGGAAGAAAGGCAGCGCCCACTCCCCCAATCGGGAGATGAAATGGCCCAGCGCTGTTACGCTCCCCGTGAGTTTCTGCATTTCCCTGAGGGTCTTTGGTGGACTCATGTCCTCAACTGCCTTGACTTTTTCCGGGTTGGCCTCGATGCCTCGGTGGGACACGAGGAAACCCAGGAGCTTGCCCGAGGGAACTCCAAACACACACTTCTTCCGGGTTGAGTCGCAGGCCATCGCGTTGAGGCTCGCAAAGGTTTCTTCCGTGTCTTGTATCAAGGTCTTGGCCTCGCGAGACTTCACCACGATGTCGTCGACATAAGCCTCCACATTCTTCCCGAGCTGTGGGCCCAAGGTGATGTGCATGAGTCACCGGAAGGTTGCCTCTCAAGGCGCAACCCGAATGGCATGCATGTATAGCAGTACACTCCACACGGGGTTAAGAAGGCCGTTTTTCCACGCCTTCGCCGCCATCTTGATTTGGTGATACCCGAAAAGGCGCCCAAGAAGCATAACAGGTCACACTCGGGCGGTGGAATCGATTTATCCGGTCGATGCGAGGGAGTGGGAACGGATCCTCGGGCATGCTTTGTTGAGGTTGGTGAAGTCGACACACATGCGCTCCTTTCCTCCCTTCTTTGGCACCACCACGGGTTGGCCAGCCAACTGGGTATCGGACTCGCGAATAACCCCGGCTTCTAGCTTGCGGGTCTCTTGGACGATGAAGGCCTGCTTTTGGGACTGCCTTCTCGCCTTCTGCTTCACAGACGCTTGCGTTGGGGCACACGTTGAGGTGGTGCTCGACACGCCTGCGGGATCCCCGCCAGCTGATCGGATTCCCAGGCGAACACCTTCTTGTTCGCAAGCAGGAACTTGACCAGGGCTTCTTCCTGTTTGGGCTCGAGGTTGGCGCCTATCGTGAAGGTGGCATTTGTGGACCCATCCTCATCGACAGGTATATGCTTGGTCTCCGCCTTGTCTTGAGTGAACAACTGCTTCTTCTTGGTCGGCGCAGCCCCCTTGGGCTTGAGGGCTTCCGCATCGGCGGGCTGCGGCCATGACGGCCGCCTTGAGGGCGAGCCTGAGCGCCCGCAGCGCACCTTCGGTATCTCCAGGTACGGTGAGGACGCCGCTGCTCCCGGGCATCTTCATGAGGTTGTACCCTGGGTGGGTTGCAGCCATGAATTTGGCCAATGCTGGATAGCCAAGGATGGCATTGAAGGGGAGGCCGATGGGGGCAATGTCGAAGTCGACCAGTTCTGTGTGGAAGTTGTCATAGGTGCCGAAGGTCACCGGGAGCCGGATTTGCCCCAAGGAGATGGATGACCCTCCTCCTACGCCCGAAAAAGGCTGGCTGGGCTGCAGCCGCTCCCTGGGTATGCAGAGGAGGTTGAAGGCCTTGACTGAGAGTACGTTGAGGCCGGCGCCGCCGTCGATGAGGGTCCTGGTGACGGCAACCTGGCAGATGGTGGGTGTGCAAAGCATGGGGAGCGCACCCGAGCCGGCCGAGTTGGCGGGGTGGTCTCGAGAGTCGAAGGTCAGCCCGGCCGACGGCTCCGTCCGGCCCGAGGGAGCCTCGCTGCGTGAGGCGGCGCACCCGGTGGGACGAATGCCTTGACATGGCGGCTAGAAGGCGGCGTCATGAGCCGCCTAGGAGGGCTGCGACGACCGAGGGACCGGCCGACGGGCGGGTGACGAGAGGAAGCGCGGCTCCTCCCGTAGGTCGCCGAGGAGCGCAGGGACGATGCTTGCTGCCCGTTCTCGCCGGGCCGGTGGCGGTGTTGGCAGCTGGCGGTGAGGAATAACGAGGGCGCCATTGGGCCGGAAGCCGTCCGGGCGACACGGGAGGCGAGGTGGCTCGGCGCCGAGCCCGACGAAAGGCCGACATGGTTGCGGTGGTCGAGGAAGAACGAGGCGACGGAAGGGAGATTCCGGCGCACCCCTACCTGGCGCGCCAAATGTCGGATTTCGGGTTCCGGCAGACCCTTAAGGTTCGAACAATGGGGTGCGCGCGAAGATCCAACCTTCCACCGTCTCGCACCTCACCGAATCGCAGGGACCGAAACTACTAACGGAACAGCATAAGAGACACGAGATTTATACTGGTTCGGGCCACCATTGTGGTGTAATACCCTACTCCAGTGTGTGTGGTGTGGTAGATTGCCTCTTGGGCTAATGAGGAACAATACAAGGAAGAACAGCCTCGCGAGGGTCTGTTCTTGGCGGGTGCGATGAACTGCTAGGTGGGGTTCAGTCGCTCTAGCTACTGGCTTCTTGATGAGGATTCGGATCCCCTGCCTTAGGGGTGGCTACTCCTATTTATAGGCGAAGGCCCTGGGCCTCTTCCCAAATATTGAGCCGGACGGCCGCCAACACTTTGCCAATATGAAGTGGAACAGCGGGTACACTTATCCCGACTAAAGTTGGTCCTCGCCGCCAAAGGCTCACAGGTGGTGACGCTTGCTTGGGCTCCACGATGACTCCCTTCCAGCCGTTGGGGCTGGTCTTGGTCTTGTTGCAATCAAACGGATGCCTTTGCTTGATGCTCTCGCCGCGCTTGCTCCCTTTGCACCAAAGAGGAAAGGAGGACATCAGGCGGATCGGGCGCCCGATCGGGCGCCTCTTGGTCGTCATGGCTTGCATCATGGGCACCTCCCGAGGTACCCTGCCTTGAACTCTCTGCCTCCTCATGAGCCAGCCTGACCAGGCCGTGCCTGAGGAAGCTCCTTGTCGTCCGCCCCGCGAGGCTTGGCCCCTCGCGAGGGTCTTGAGCTTGTGTTGATGAAGATGGGCCGTGCTAGGCCTCCTTCGAGCCACGCCGCAGGCCGCAGGCAGGCCAGTCTGGGGACCCCCACCCCCGGAACGCCGACACCCGCACCCCGCTGTAATCCCTACTTGAACATGGTGCTTTATGCCACATATTATGATCCAATGATGTGTTGCAATCCTATGATGTTTTGAGTAGATATCCTTTTTCTTTGGGTTGATTGATGATATAGATTGGTATGAGTTGTCTGTTTTATTTTGGTGCTGTCCTATTGTGCCCTCCGTGTCGCGCAAGCGTGAGGGATTCCCGCTGTAGGGTGTGGCAATACATTCATGATTTGCTTATAGTGGGTTGCTTGAGTGACAAAAACATAAACCTGAGTAAGGGGATTTTGGCATATGGGATAAAGGGGACTTGATGCTTTAATGCTATGGTTGGGTCTTACGTTAATGATCTTTAGTAGTTGCGGATGCTTGCTAGAGTTCCAATCATAAGTTCATATGATCCGAGAAGAGAAAGTATGTTCGCTTATGCCTCTCCCTCATATGAAGTTGCAATGACGACTACCGGTCTTGTTAACGATTGCCTAGGATAATTCCACACATCGAACCATCATTATTCCACACTCACTATTTATAATATTTAGTAATATATTCTAATTCTATGATAACAACAACTACTTTTATGTTTTAGCTCTCCGTTATAATGCAAAGTTATCCTCTTCATACCCACAACGTAGTTTTATTTCTCATTTCTAGTTGGAAGGAAACGTTCGGTGTACATAGGGTCGTTTCAGTGGCAGATAGGACTTGAGAGAATATTGATCTTACCTTTAGCTCCTTGTGGGGTCGACACTCCATACTTATCACTTCCACCTTTGGGAATTGCTACGATGATTCGCTGCACTTGGGGATTATCAACATGCTGAACTTGTGTATACATGAATCTTTTGAGTTGTTGATTGTGAATGTTGGCTATGAATATGAACGTGTCCTGTGAACCTGAGTTTGATACAAATGTTTACCTTTTCTGTTGTACTTGTGTGTGAACTTGTTAGTATGTCTACTGTGGGATTTGTGACGTGTGGGTGTCAACGTCACACCTTCTTCCCGAGAAGAATAGCACCTGCTTTGTTAGGGTAGCAAGGGCGCATCATCTCTTTTTAATATTTTTGCTCTGTCTTCCCCCTCCCCCGCTCAACCACTGCCGTAATGTTTTTGGCCTCAAAACAAACATAGTACTGCGTTGTTTTTTGGGCTTGATGAAAAATCGAGTGCTTGTTTCTGTAGGTTGGCCCACCCAACAAATGGGTTGTTGGTCCACCATGGACTGGGAGGCTGAAATACAAGTTAAATGGTGCAGAGGCAAGTAAAAAACGCCATCGAGAGCCATCCACTAAAGTAATAAATTTACGTGTGATGTGCTTCTTCAGTCGCGCCGCCGGCCCCCTCTTTAATCCAGTTCGCTCGGGGATCTAGCTGGTATCATTTTTTTCCAGAGGGCGAAAAAGTATTAGCTAGGCCTAGGTTTTATTTTTTAACATGCGTAGGCCACGACATATGGAGACAGTGGTTGCAACTTATTTTTTGAGGTCCATACCGGCCTATGGGCCTCCCCGCATAGGTTTTACTTTTTCTTAAAGATCGGCAGCCCAATGTATTTTTTTAATAAAACACAGATCTCTGTTCTATTTATCTATATATAAGAATAATAATGTTGTGTCCAATTTATGTTTTCCCTTCTAACCACGTTATATATATTTACATTATTACTATTATCGTATATTTTATAGAGACTTATATATACATTATAAAAACAACCCATGTGTTATTAACTTATAAAAGTAAATGTTTAACAGAAGTTGGCAAGGAAAATCCTTGTTCTTTTGGACTCACAGGCAAGGATAATCCTGGTGATTGTGTACAAAAGCCTATGAAGATTTTAAGGACTAATGTAATAATAACGCGCTCATTTTTATTTTGAGCAATAACTCGCTAATTTGTTAGTTATATATATATATATATAATATGTCGCTCCGGTTTATTTTTTGATATTAATTGCTCCTTCTAACCTAACATTATATATAGAACGAGCCCAGCTAATTCGTGTATTTCAAGAAAGTGCAAATGGGCTGGGATTTATTAGGAAATATTAAATGGGCCGCATTGATGCGAAATTATTTGTTCACCCAGCCCAGCAAATGGGTTGTACATTCTAGAAAACATGGGTTAAATATATGCTACATTTTTGCAGGCTGACATGTGGGCCAATAGGTCGAAGTTTCACGTATGCGTTGTCAACTTCGTCAACAAATGATTATGACATCCACAACCATTGGATTTATATCCAACGGCCGGCATGCACCTTCAATCTCTCGTTTTCTTCCTCCAACGTCGCCGGGACCGCATGGTTCGGCCTCCGACGACTAGCGGCTCTGCTTAGCACGCATCGATGTGAAGCGCTACCCCACCGCCGGCCAGGCTATCCCTCCACCCCTCCACACCTCCTGTTATTCTCCACCGACTGTAGCCCCACACCGCACCGGAACCAGTTATAACCCTTGTACTCCTCTCAATTTACGACTCCACTGCCGCATCTTCCCATCTCCGGGTCATTCTCGTCCGGGGCCTCGCTGTCGTCCACCGCCTCGCTGAGCTCGGCACGGCATGGTCAACAAACGAGAGTCATCGAAAGAGGACTGTACATGGAGAGCCTGACGGCTGGGACCCACGAGGTCCGTGGTCGCACGTAAGGAAAGTTCCTCCTTATTAAGCTGAAAAAATGTTTGCTCTCGACAGCTTGGGACCCATCGGCTGTATCTTCGCATGGAAGGAAGTGCCTCCTTGTTATGCGAAAAACTATTCCTCCCATCGACAAATGGACCCGCCGATTTGGTGGCTGACTTGTGGGTCTACTAAGCGGACGTGTACGCAGGGCTTGATCAACTTAATCAACAAATGATTCTAGCAGCTGGACCATTGGATGTTAATCCAACAACCGTGCTCCTTCTTCAACCTCTATTCTTGCTCCTGTCTCCCATGGGCGGCACCGCGGTAGTGCTGTCGCGCACCCGAACCAGTCAAGTTTCCCACTGCTCTCCATCTGCGACTCCATTGCCGCGTCTTCCCCATCTCCGGGTCATTCCAGTCTGGGGCCTCGCCATCGTCCATCGGCCTTGGTGCGCTTGGCATGGTGTGGTCAACGTGGTCAACAAACGAGAGTCATCGGAAGATGACTGTACGTGAGATGCTGACAGTGGGGACGCACCACGCCCATGGACGCATGCATGCAACTGCATTCTTTTTACCCTGAAAAATAATGTTTTCTCCCCTGACTGCTGGGACCCACCAACTACATCTTCATACGCAAGGAAGTGCGTACTTATTACAGGAAAAAATAAATGTCCCCCCTGACAGCTGGGACCCAACAGCTATATATTCGCATGCAAGGAAGTGCGTCCTTATCCTCCCTGATAGCTGGGACCCACCCGGTCAAAGCGTACGTACCGTTGTCTGTCTTGTCGGAACGTGTACGTACATACTGGTCGATCGTTTGCTCTGCAACGATGAACTGTGGCCGAGTAAGTAGCGGCACATGTCATAGTAGAGCCCACACGTAGCAGTTCAGGATGCCCCGTCTAAACCGTGTACACTTACATATAGCCACACGCCAAAAAATATAGCCACGTACGTACATACGGGCGGGGTCTCGAACGCCTACTCGGGCATACATACGGCCATGTCTCGTGTACATGGCTGGGTCGGAACGGAGAAACTGCATCGTCGTGTTCATCGGGAGGCAACAGAATACGTCGTGTTCATCACGAGCCAACCGGCTTGGACGGAACATCCGATCGAAACGAGGCCTGGCATACCGCAGAACGGAGGAAACGGCCTTGTGTTCGACCGGCCACGGTCGAAACGGGATCCTGTTCATCGGGAGGGGTCTGGCGTACCGCAAAACAGAGGAAACAGACTTCTCTTGGATCTCCTATGGTCAAAACGGGGTCTTGTTGATCGGGAGGGGTGTGGCGTACCGCAAAACAGAGGAAACAGACTTGTGTTGGAGCGCTACGGTCGAAACGGGGGTCCTGTTCAGCAGGAAGGGTGTGGCGTACCGCAAAACGAGACTCCACGGGCTGCTGTTCATCTCCACCGTCGACTGCCTCCACGGGCTACTGTTCATCCACCGTCGACCTCCTTCAGCCTCCACATGCGACTGTTCATCCACGTCGTCTCTCCTCCTGCCTCCACCAGCCACTATTCATCCAGCCTCCACATGCGACTGTTCATCCACGTCGTCTCTCCTCCTGCCTCCACCAGCCACTATTCATCCAGCCTCCACCGCTCCTCCACTGGCTACTGTTCAACCAGCCCTCTCCACGGGGTCTTGTTCAACCACCCCTCCACGGGCTACTGTTTATCAAGCCCTCCACCGACAACTGTTCAACCAGCCCTCCATGGGGTCCTGTTCATCCGGCCCTCCACGGGGTCACGTTCATCCACCCCCAACCGGCTCGATTGGGGTCCTGTTTATCCAGCGGCAACGACCTCTACTACCACGGGGTCCTATTGATCTAGCCCCACCAGGAACTGTTCATCCAACCCCCCAACAATGCTCACTGTTCATCAAGAGGCAGTAGGTTTGATCGGCTTCAGTTAGCAGCAATAGAGAAGGAATCGCTCGATTGGGTTCAGCCACGTACCATCGATCGATCGCATTCCAAAGAATGCGTAGCTTGTAGTGCAATCGCCGGGTTCAAGAGGGCGAACGCCGCCGGGTTCGATTAGAGCCCAACGCCTCGCACCCACGCGCGTATGTGTACGAGAGAAACGCGCATCGCTCGGCCCCCGACCACCCATCGTAACTGAGAACTCCACGATATTTTCCTCGCCCTCGCTTCTACCATGGTTTTTCCGTCATGGACGGCCCAAAGAATGTCATGCAGCGCCTCCGGCCGCCCAGACGAAAAATCCCATTTTCTGTCATGATTTTTTTTCATAGAAGTCGGAGCCCACCACATCTATGATGATACTGGTTTTTGTCACAATTATCATCATAGAAGTGTCATAAGCATGAGAGAAAAAAAAATTCATTCGGCCCAAAATGTCACGGATGTGTCTTTTTTTGTAGTGAATGAGGGCACGCGGTGGTACGGCCGCAGAGAGACGCTAGCACATGCGAGCTTCTGCGAGGTGAACCAAGTAGCTGTCGACCTATGTGGAGCAGTGCGGTGCAACAAACACTAATGAGCAGAACCTCGGTGCATCAGTGCCGCAAGTAGCAGCGCAAGTTTCGCCTGCAACTATGTTGCCTAGTCTACAATACCTAGTTCAGCTAGGTATGCATCTGGCCCAAATACATTTTGTTTGAAAAATAATTTTGGTTGGATTGGTTGAGGGTTAGTGAGATTTTTTTAAAGCTTTTGGTCTGTGAGTCGCCATCATATGCTTGTTCATACCTGATTTACTGTACTCCCATTGCTTTTATCTTCTGGTTCCTCTTTCACAGGGACCAAGTCACATATGTTATTGCTAGGTTCACATTTGCTTATTTGTACCTGCAAAAATCACATAGATGGATGAATTAAGAGATGAATTTATGTAAAGAAAAGTTTGTACGATGAAGTACTCAATCACCTTTTTAACTGGCTCCTTCAGTTTCTTTGTTTCTTGTTTTAACCTGTTGTCCACTTCATTATCCATCAAATCCTGTTGAGCATAATGGATCAAAAATTGTAAATACCTGCTTCAATAGTTCCATATAAAAGAGTATAATAATTAGTGATTAAATAGATTTGATAGTTTAATAAATCATTACCTCTTCAGCTTTATCCTCTAAGTATTGCTTCTCAAGCTTCTCATCAGGCACCAATATTTTCTTTACTGCATAGTTCTGCATGCCTAGAGTGAGGTTCTTATTGTTGAGTTTGAGTCGAAAGATAAGTCTTTGCCCGCATAATTCTTGGATACCCTTTGGGACTTTTTCAGATTTTCCATCTAATGAATCCAATAGGAATGAGAGTGATGTATTGAGCATTCTTTCAACCTCTTCATTCAATAGCGTGCAACTTGTAATAGCACCGTGATCACTAGTTTGAAGCCAAATACGATACCTAGAATCACATTTCATTAGTGTAACGCAAATGTGATGATAGTACACAATTGATGGTAAATCCAGAGAATATGCTTACCTAGGTGTTACACCTTCTGGATACGTATCACAATTTTTGCAATAATAATTATGTGATTCTTTCGTAGCAATTTTGTTGCAAATATCACATGACATGTACCACCATTGAATATTTTGTTGTAACTGATCAATTGTAGTTATTGTTGTGAACACAAAGTCCTGAAATTTGAAGAAGAAGATATAGCTCTTTAGAGAATATGCAGTCACTCATACAAATATGTCAAATACATTTGTAGGTCTTGGAGGCTTCTGCAATATCGCATCTTAGAAGAGTTCTGATTCATTACCTCATCTGTTGTTGTCGTGCCTGATTCCAGTAAGTTCTTTTAAGATTATCCTTTTGTAAATCATTTGATCTTCCAGTGTCCCTCGAGTACTTTTATCTATCTCCATCATTTTTGGTAAAATTTCTTTGTTGGAGTGTCTATAAATAAAAGTTATAAATGAAGATAGATTATGAACTTCTATATGTCCGGTACCTACAAATTGTGAATAATACTTGGCATGAATTTCCCAAGTCTCGGGTGTATCTAGATTGGTATTTAATCTTGTGGTGCTAGTTGACTTTAGGCACAAACCTAGTTAATAAACAATAAATCTATTAGATTTATTATTTTGGTATGAAAAAATGACATGTAAACATATTCAACCTAACATGGAATTTTTGCACCATTATTGAGGTAACAATAATAATTGTTTGATTGCCAATTACATCCTCACTTAAATGACGAGCTAATCTTCCCCATAATGATACTCTAATTTATCATCCCTGAATAATTCATTCCAAAGTAACTAATGGTAATAAAAACATAACTGGAAGAAAACAGTCTTTACCCTTTAGTGAAAAGTTGGCGTATGGATATACACTTACTCTGGCATTAGATTTTCAATCTCACATATATCTGAACGTGTTTTCTTGTTTGTTATCCTTGATTCTATTGGCTTAATCTTGGTAAGTAACCCAATGACATATGCAAATTTGAAGATTATAGACTTAAAAAATTAGGAAGTTATTCATTTGGAGTCTATTAGTACAACTACCAACAAATGACTTCAAATTTAAATTGACCCCATGGAAGTAAGAATAGGACTATGTTGTCTCAACATAGTTGGTCCCAAGCCCGGGTAAAGGAGGAGGTTTGTGATAGGCTTGGCGAGCCAACGTAAAAACTCAGCCACTCTTATGGAGATGAAACCCAATTTTTTTTTGTTGGGGTGTAACCCTCTCAGCGACGCGCCACATCGAAACCCGGGTGTGGTGGAAAATGGGCAAGGGCCAGGGTGCCACCCCCTGGTGGTGCGCCATATATTGTTCCGAATACGGCGGCAAGTGAGCGAGGATCGGGTCGTCGCATGCGCTCGGATGTAGTGGAAAATGAGCAAGGGTCTGCACATTTGACTCGACGAGTGCGAAGGGTAAGGAAGCTAGCCGAGCCTAGGAGGATTTGCTTAGGTAGCTGGAACGTAGGATCTCGACGGGAAGCTTGGGGAGCTAGTTGATGCAGCGGTGAGGAGAGGTGTTGATATCCTTTGCATCCAAGAAACCAAATGGAGGGGACAGAAGGCGAAGGAGGTGGAGGATACTGGCTTCAAGCTGTGGTACACGGGGACGGCTGCAAGCAGAAATGGCGTAGGCATCTTGATCAACAAGAGCCTCAAGTTAGGAGTGGTAGACGTCAAGAGACGTGGGGACCGGATTATCCTGGTCAAGCTGGTAGTTGGGGACTTAGTTCTCAATGTTATGAGCGCGTATGCCCCACAAGTAGGCCAGAATGAGAACACCGAGAGGGAGTTCTAGGAAGGCCTGGAAGACATGGGTAGGAGTGTACCGATTGGCAAGAAACTCTTCATAGGAGGAGACCTCAATGGCCACGTGGGTACATCTAACACAGGTTTTGAAGGAGCACATGGGGGCTTTAGCTATGGCATCAGGAATCAAGAAGGAGAAGATGTCTTAAGCTTTGCTCTAGCCTACAACATGATTGTAGCTAACACCCTCTTTAGAAAGAGAGAATCATATCTGGTGACTTTTAGTAGTGGCCAACACTCTAGCCATATTGATTTCATCCTCTCGAGAAGAGAAGATAGGCGTGCGTGCCTAGACTGTAAGGTGATACCTAGAGGGAGTGTTGTACCTCAGCATAAGCTGGTGGTTGCTGACTTCCGCTTTCGGATTCATGTCCAGAGGGATAAGCATGCCAAAGTCGGTAGAACAAAGTGGTTGAAGCTCAAGGGGAGGTAGCTCAGGCATTCAAGGAGAGGGTCATTAAGGAGGGCCCTTGGGAGGAAGGAGGGGATGCGGACAATGTGTGGATGAAGATGGAGTATTGCATTCGTTAGGTGGCCTTGAAGGAGTTTGGAGTGTCCAAGGGGAGAAGAAGGAAAGATAAGGATACCTGGTGGTGGAATGATGTTATCCAGAAGGTGATTACAGAGAAGAAATATTGCTTCAGATGCCTATACCTGGAGAACAAGATGGCGAAGAAGGCCGCAAAGCGAGCTGTCAGCGAAGCGAGGGGTCGGGCATATGAGGATCTCTACCAACGGTTAGGCACGAAGGAAGGCGAAAGGGATATCTATAAGATGGCCAAGATCCAAGAGAGGAAGGCGAGAGATATTGGCCAAGTCAAATGCATCAAGGACGGAGCAGATCAACTCTTGGTGAAGGACGAGGAGATTAAGCATAGATGGCGGGAGTACTTTGACAAGCTGTTCAATGGGGAGAATAAGAGTTCCACCATTAAACTGGACGACTCCTTTAATGAGACTAGCATGCATTTTGTGTGACGAATCCAGGAGTCTGAGGTCAAGGAGGCTTTAAAAAGGATTAAAGGAGGCAAGGCGATGGGCCCTGATTGTATCCCCATTGAGGTGTGGAAAGGCCTCGGGGACATAGTGATAGTATGGCTAACCAAGCTTGTTAACCTCATTTTTCAAGCAAACAAGATGACAGAAGAATGGAGACGGCGTATATTAGTACCAACCTTCAAGAACAAGGGGGATGTTCAGAGTTGTACTAATTACCGTGGAATTAAGCTGATGAGCCATACGATGAAGCTATGGGAGAGAGTCAGTTAGCACCTCTTAATAAGAATGACAAGCGTGACCAAAAATCAGTTTGGTCTCATGTTAGGGAGGTCGACCATGGAAGCCATTTTCTTGGTACGACAACTTATGGAGAGATACAGGGAGCAAAAGAAGAACTTGCATATGGTGTTCATTTACTTGGAGAAGGCCTATGATAAGATACCGCTGGAATGTCATGTGGTGGGCCTTGGAGAAACACAAAGTCCCAAAGAAAGTAAATTACCCTCATCAAGGACATGTACGATAATGTTATGACAAGTGTTCGAACAAGTGATGTCGACACTGTTGACTTCCCAATTAAGATAGGACTGCATCAAGGGTCAGCTTTGAGCCCTTATCTTTTTGTCGTGGTGATGGATGAGGTCACAAGGGATATACAAGGACATATCTCATGGTGTGTGCTCTTTGCGGATGATGTGGTGCTAGTTGACGATAGTCGGACGGGGGTAAATAGGAAGTTAGAGTTATGGAGACAAACCTTGGAATTGAAAGGGTTTAGGCTTAGTAGGACTAAAACCGAGTACATGATGTGCGTTTTCAGTACTACTAGGTGAGAGGAGGAGGAGGTTAGCCTTGATGGGCAGGTGGTACCTTAGAAAGATACCATTCGATATTTGGGGTCTATGTTGCAGGAGGATGGGGCTACTGATGAAGATGTGAACCATCGAATCAAAGCCAGATGGATGAAGAGGCGCCAAGCTTCTACCATTCTCTGTGACAAGAGAGTGCCACAATATCTAAAAGGCAAGTTCTACAGGATGGTTGTTCGACCCGCAATGTTGTATGGCGTTGAGTGTTGACCGACTAAAAGGCGTGTGGGGACCCCGACTCATAAGTCGAGATCACCGAATGCACGTGTACAGTGATCCCAGAGATCAATGCTCAGTGAACACACAGAAGCTGAATAACAAGAGTCTTACATCCATACATACCGTATTACACAAGTAGGACCATTATGGTCGAGTCTTGAGTATAACATCGCAATGAAATCTTCGTCGAAAACTTGGACCCATGCCATCTGCCTTAACCCTACAGGCATTCTGACTGGGAAGCGTCCTAGCTCGCATGTTCGTCACTGAAGTATTCTTCATCATATCATGTTCTTTCATGCCTTGCCAATAAAATAACCATTGGCAAGCCAATCAGTACTTTGAATGTACTCGCAAGCAACCCATGTTTTGGTTCAAGATACAACAATGCATGATATAGGTAAATTTTTGCAGAAAGCTAGTTTTGAGTGCAATGACATGTTCAACAACTTATAAGACATGCATCATGAGAATTCAAGTAACCATGAGGACAGGTTACAGATATCAACATAAATAGAGTGGGAACCAACCCAACTCAATCATGTCAAGTCCTTTGACTTGACCCAAGTAGTTTTATCAACTCACACACACGGTTGTAAACTCTGGACGTAGTTTAAGCAGCACCGCCCAACTGTCCTTGACCGTGGACACGGCTATTCGAATAGTTTTACACTCTGCAGAGGTTGCACACTTTACCCACAATATCCGGGGAACTTCCGTGTCATCCACGACCCGCGGTACTTCAAGTACCCGGGGTAAGCACCGATCACTATCTTTCCCTAGACGACACTAACAAGGAGTCCACTTTCGTTGTTCCAGATCCTCACGATGTACATCATACGAGACTCTCTCGAGATCGTAATATCCGAGAGGGGACACAACGGTGTATCCGTGCCTCAGAAGACAGTCATGGCCGCCCTACATCGGCACGACCCCGTCCCGAGAGAGAGCACCAACTCTCCCCCGTTACTAGTAATGCGGGCTTCAAGCTAGTATCGGCCTAAGTAGTCAATAATGCCCTTTCCCATATAAGGGTAGAGTGGTTGCGCATGTAAGGTTGGGACAGTCGACAAATCTTAAATCTAATCCGTTTGCGGAAACAACATACACACTTGCCTGGGTACGCCACTTCGTCATCAAGTGGCTACCCAACTCATCATCTCCCTCGGGCATAAGTGGCACCCGACGGGGTTTTCGAAAAGTCCTTTTTAAAATACTTTTGTCTCCATCTCTATGCATATTCCGTCCCTTTTATGTAGCACTACTTAGCATCCTATCTACTCCCACCGGCATAACCCTCATAAGAAGGTAGGGTCATGCACAATGCAAGTATCAACGAGGAAGAATGAAGGCAACCCACCAAAGTGGCTACCGTCTCATCATGTTTCCGATGCAACAATAATAAAGTGCTATATGAGATGCATAAAAAGGGTTTCATAGACATGGTCAAAGGGCTGCTTGCCTTGGTCTTCAAGTTCTTCAAATCCTTCTCCTTCTTCTTCTTCAGCAACTTCGTCTAGTACGGGATCTAATCGTTGTATGAAAATAACGAGAAAATAAGGCAATAGTAAAACAGAAAAACCAAAGTGCTCAAAAAAATGTCAATTCATTTTTGATAAATACTAGGGGAAAATCTAAGAATGGTAAAATTCCTAGTTTTGGATTTGCAGTAGCAGAATAGAAGAAATGGATTTTCAAAGATGGATTTAAATGCTCAAATTTGAATTTAAATTTGAACAAAGATGAAAAGTTTGATGGATATTTATGAAAGTTACACCATTAAATAGGTGGGATTTTTAGAAGAATTTAGGAGTTGGAATTACTGCATTTGGATTATTATTTAATCCTGTGGAATTATTTGAAATATAACGAGAAAAAGAAAAAGGAAAATCGGCTGTGTCACTTTGGGCCGTAAAGGTCACAAGGCAGAAGGCGAGAAGGATTCAGCTCAGCGAGGCTGCCACGTCGAAGGCGTAAAGGCAAAATCGCCTTCCACCGACGCAGGAAAAGCGGTTGTGGCAGCGTGCAATTTTAAACTCGACGGGTGGGGCCCACCCACAAGATGTGAGGCTGACTGGCGGGCCCCACGGCCGTCGTCTTCCACCTCGAGCCAGAGAGGGAGGCGAGCTCACCGGCGTCGCTGTGGTCGACGGCGAGGCGATCTGAGGGCACCTGCGTGCTCAGGACGGAGTCACCGTTCGGGTGGAGGTGGAGGCGGTCGCCGGAGCGTAGGGGTTCGCCAGCGACGAGGAGGACGGCGGCAAAGCTTCGGGAGGAGTTCGCCCTGGTCGATTTCAAGCTTCAAACGAGGCGGGGGAGAGGGGGGAAATGGTCAGAGAGGTGAGGCGGTTCCAGATCGAGAGAGAGAGAGGGCAAAGGAGGCCTGTACCACGAGATCAACGGTCGACCGAGGCGGCCGAGCTCCGGTCGATCCCGAGCATAGAAGCTCTCCAAGGCTGATTGGGTGGTGCGGGCGCGAGCTTGGGGGTGTGAGAAGGAGGTGGATGCCACGAGAGAGACCTGGGGCGAGCTTTAATAGCCCGGCGCCGGTCCATCGTGGACTCGTGCGCCGGCGAGATCACAGGCGAGACCAGAGGCTGTGTGGGCACACGAAGGTGAGTCCGGGCCATTCATGGATGAGGTCTACGACCAGGTGAACGAAGAGAACGAGCGGGGGAGGGCCAGAGGCTGCGCGCGTGTGAGTTCGCTCATTGTAGCTCTTGGGCGGCCGGCGCGCGTGCGAGCTGAGGCGAGAGGAGGGAGAAGGAGGAGGGGGACAGAGGCGTGGCGTGCTGCGGATGTCGAGGAGCATCGGCTGGCGTGAGGGGGAGAGCCGAGGTGGCCGGAGGCGGTTGGAAGGGGGCGGCTACAGTGCGGGAGCGCACTGTAGCGCGCTCCAGAGCGTGCATATGGCCGGCATGGCCATTTTTCCAGCTCTCTGGGTTTGGCCTCTAGTGTCTGGGGGCTCTAGGGGGAAGTAAACAAATGGGGAGGGGCATTGGATGCCCTGGATGGCCACTGGAGGGAGGAGGGAGGTGAGGAAGAGAGGGAAAGGGGCTGTCCAGTGGGGTAAATGAGGTGGTTTCACCCCTCAATCATTGAGCTGAGGTGCAACCATTGTTATTGGAGGTAGAGGAGGACTTGGAGGGGTTGTGGTAAAAATTTGAGCTCAAGGAGAATAGTGTAAGTGGTCAAAATGGTGATTTTTGAAAAGTGACAGAAGGTGTTTGATGCAAATTTGGGCAAGCAAATTAACCCCACTTGACATGAGAATTAACAGGATCAAGTGTCACACATAATTGAGGTTGACCACCAAGTTTGAGTCCATTTGAAGAAAGTTGCCAATGTAACTTTGGTAAACCCTAGAAATCAGCAGAAATGGCTTTGCCAAGATTTAGTCATGCAAATCTATTCTCCTTGATGCACGACTTGGTGTAGTGTCATGATTTGAGGTTATAAGTATGTCCACAAAAGTTGAGATCAAAAGGATAAAGTTGCCAATGTAGAGTTGTTCAAATTTGGTTCTGGACAGGAAGGGTTTTTGGGCACTTTGATCAAGTTAACTTGCTCTCCAACTTGTGCCACTTGGTCTAGATGCATTATTAGACCATTTGAGCATGTTCACAAGGTTTGCGAACATTTGGACATGTTTGTCGGTGCAAAGCTGTTCAAACTTGAAAAAGGACAGAAGTGGTTTTGGGAGGGTTTCATGGGGTTATACTGTTCTCCATGACATGAGACTTGGCAAGACCATCAAACATGTAATATGTGACATGCAAGAATTTTCTTGGAATTTTTGGAGAATATTTCCCTTGTAAATATTTCAAAAGCTTGAAATATCCAGAAAGGGTTTTTGAGGGATTTGACCAATATTTTGAACATGACCATGTGTTGAAACTCCTATATATAGACAATATATGTCCTATGAGTTTCCCTAAATTTTGTCAAATATTTTTGAAGCAATAAAATAATTTTTCCCTATTAAAGACCATTTCTGTCCTGAAGAAAAAGCTTTTAAATAAAATAGGAAAATAACTTATAAAATTGTATTTTTGTGGTTTATGGGAGTACTATATCTAATGGGTTTCAAATATACTCTTTGAAATATTTTTCATACCCCAAATCAAGTACTTGCAGTGCAAACCTCAATTCAGGGGTTTTTGGAAAACTAATTTTTGAAAAAACTTTTGGCCAAATTATTTTTGTAAGAAATTCTTTATATGTCCTATACACATGGCATGACCATTGGGAAAGGTTTTTTGGATCAAGGAGAAGGATTATAAGAGTTGGAGGATTTATTTGATTTTTAGAGCACTTTCAAACAGCAGTCAACATTCAATCAAAGCAAAGACAAAAACACTCAGAAGTTTTTGTCAATCCACATTTTAGCATGATTTAATTCTTTAAGTGTTGTGCCAAGAAAATCAGGGTGTGACAAGGCGACATGTAACAAAGTTAGATGTGGCGGATATGCGTATGTTGAGATGGATGTGTGGCCAAACGAGGAAGGATATAGTTCAGAATGATGATATACGAGATAGAGTATGGGTAGCACCAATTGAAGATAAGCTTGTCCAACATCGTCTGAGATGGTTTGGGCATACTCAGCGCATGCCTCCAAAAGCTCCAGTGCATAGCGGACGGCTAAAGTGTGCGGAGAATGTCAAGAGAGGTCGGGGTAGACCGAATTTGACATGGGAGGAATCCTTTAAGAGAGACTTGAAGGATTGGAGTATCATGAAAGAACTAGCTATGGACAAGGGTGCGTGGAAGCTTGCTATCCATGTGCAGAGCCATGATTTGGTCGCGAGATCTTATGGGTTTCACATCTAGCATGCCCCAACTTGTTTGGGACTAAAGGCTTTGTTGCTTTTGTTGTTACTGGAAGTAAGAATATGAATATGAACATACCTAAGCATTGTTGGTCTTTTTCTAGCCATTCTTGGTGGGTATCTGTAGGACCTTGAAGTATGTCTAGAGGGGGGTGATTAGACCACTTGACCAATAAAAATCTAACCTTTTCCCAGTTTTAGACTTTGGCAGATTTTAGCTATTTTTTACCAAGTCAAGCAATCTTCACACAATTCAAGCAAGCATGCAAAGAGTATATTGGCAGCGGAAAATAAAGCATGCAACTTGCAAGAATGTAAAGGGAAGGGTTTGGAGGATTCAAACGCAATTGTAGACACGGATGTTTTTGTCGTGGTTCCGATAGGTGGTGCTATCGTACATCCACGTTGATGGAGACTTCAACCCACGTAGGGTAGCAGTTCTTGTGAGTCCACGGAGGGCTCCACCCACGAAGGGTCCACGAAGAAGCAACCTTGTCTATCCCACCATGGCCGTCGCCCACGAAGGACTTGCCTCACTAGCGGTAGATCTTCACGAAGTAGGCGATCTCCTTGCCCTTACAAACTCCTTGGTTCAACTCCACAATCTTGTCTGAGGCTCCCAAGTGACACCTAGCCAATCTAGGAGACACCACTCTCCAAGAAGTAACAAATGGTGTGTTGATGATGAACTCCTTGCTCTTGTGCTTCAAATGATAGTCTCCCCAACACTCAACTCTCTCAGAGGATTTGGATCTGGTGGAAAGAAGATTTGAGTGGAAAGCAACTTGGGAAGGCTAGATATCAAGATTCATATGGTTGGAATGGAATATCTTGGCCTCAACACATGAGTAGGTGGTTCACTCTCAGAACTGGTAAGTTGGAAGTGTAAGTTTGTTCTGATGGCTCTCTCCACGAATGAAGAGGAGGTGGAGGGGTATATATAGCCTCCACACAAAATCTAACCGTTACACACATTTTACCTAACTTGGTGGGACCGAATCAACAAACTCGGTCAAACCGATTTAGTAAACCTAGTGACCGTTAGGGTTTTCGGTGGGACTGACATGCATCTCGGTAGGACCGATATGGTTAGGGTTAGGGCATAATGTAATCTCGATGAGACCGACTACACAAACTCGATGAGACCAAATTTGGTAATTAGCTAACCAGAGAGTTGGTCAGGTAAACTCGGTGGGACCGATTTGCTCTTTCAGTGAGACCGAAAAGTTACAAAAGGGAAACAAAGAGTTTACATTGTAATCTCGATGGGACCGATTCGCTCTTTTGGTGAGACCGAAAAGTTACGAAGGGGAAACAGAGAGATTACAATCCCATCTCGGTGAGACCGAGATCCCTATCGGTGAAACCTATTTGCCTAGGGTTTGTGGCAGTGGCTATGACATTTGAACTCGGTGGCGCCGGATAGAAAGAATCGGTAGGGCCGAGTTTGACTTTGGGTTTAGGTCATATGTGGATGTGAGAAAGTAGTGGAGGGTTTTGGAGCATATCACTAAGCACATGGAGCAAGAGGCTCATTAAGCAACACCTCATCCCTTCTTGATAGTATTGGCTTTTCCTATAGACTCAATGTGATCTTGGATCACTAAAATGTAAAAAGTAGAGTCTTGAACTTTTGAGCTTGAGCCAATCCTTTGTCCTTAATATTTTGAGGGGTCCACTTTCATCATCCATGCCATGCCATTCATTGAGCTTTCCTGAAATATTCATCTTGGAATAGTATTAGCTCAATGAGCTATATGTTGTTATGAATTACCAAAACCACCTAGGGATAGTTGCACTTTCAATCTCCCCTTTTGGTAATTGATGACAACATATAGATCAAAGCTTCGACAAATGATAATAAAATTGAAAAACATCGTCGCTTTGAGAAGTATGTGATAAGTAAGAGCTCCCCCTAAATTTGTGCATATCTTACGATTTGCTTTGGACTGCAAATGCACAAGAAATTTGGCTCATGGGTTACTCTTCCATGTCACATACATCTTGGTGGAGCGCTCAAAATAATAACGATTGAATACATGCACTCATCACCAAGCACAGTGAATGATCTTATAAGGATAAATAAGATAATATCATAAAAACATAAGTGTAGCTTATGATCAAACACATGATCATCAATGTCTCACAGGTAATGCATAGTATCTCAAGCAATCAAACGCAAAAAAAATTCAACCGAAAAGACAAGAGAGAACAAAAGCAAATCTCTCTCTCTCTCTCTCTCTCTCGAAGCCTATGATATATACATTTTTCTCCCCCTTTGGCAACAAGTTACCAAAAGTTCCTAGAAAATGCATAGCACTATGTCGTCTCTCATGCTTGGTCTTCTGGTGGTGGTGTAGACAGGACTCCAAGGATGAACGCATCAGTAGACGTGGTAGGAGCTGAAGAAGTTGGAGCTGGAGCTGGTTGAGCTGGAGCTGTAGCTGGAGCTGAAGAAGTGGCTCTGGTGTCTGGAGTTGGCACTACAGCTGACCTCTGAGCTCTAGGCACTCTGGCAAATGCATCAGTTGTCGTCTTGCCCTTCCTCTCCTGCATATCATCTTGTAACTACTCCACAGCTGACTGAATCTCAGTCACTTTGACATCAAGATCATAGAATTTTTGTTCCATGATTCTCTCCAGGCTCTCCTGGTTTTGAGTTAGGGTGGCCAACCCCTTCTCAATCCGCAGATTTGATGCTATCAAGTAACCGAGCTGCTCCTGCTTGTTCTTCAGAAAGTAATCAGATGCCTCTACTTGAGTTGGCATCTTTGCAGCTTTCTCTTGCCTTGCCTTCTCCTTTCTCTCCTAAGCTTGCACTGATGTTGGTTCATTCTCAGTCATGACAACTCGATTGTCCTCAAATTCAGGATAGAGAACCATGTGTTCCTTATCCAATAGATACTTTCCTGTGCCCATCTTCAAGTTTATCAACTCCTGAACCTGTGGGGCATAACCACAGCTTCTCTTCTGATCTGTTGTTGTCCTCTTAATTGTCTCGACTATGAGGCTCATGACCTTGAATTTTTTAGGCACATCAAAAACATGAAGCAAATTGATTGCATGCCCTCTAATCATGTTATGGTCACCTGATTTGGGCAATAGAGTATGCTTTAAGATCCAGTTGATCATAGGCAGCCCTGACAGCCAAAAATGGACTGATCCAAACTTGAAGGTCTCAAGTGCATCATCTGGGATCTCCTTGTACATGTGTGACATAGAGTTATGATCTATTTTCTTCTTACCATAAATGTCCAGGTCATCCTCACTTTCCTTTGGGGCATTGATCAAACTTGCCCGTTCCTCTATGGTAGACTGATATCTGGTTCCTTCTGACATCCACACTATCACGCCATCCGGATAGAAATGTCTTTGTGGAGTAGAATTGCATGATGAGTTCATCGTTCCGGTTGGTGAACTTACGCCCAACAAAATCAGCAGCTCCACACGCATCAAGCTGTCATATACTCCATGGTAGTGTTCTGCGTTCTCCTTCATGTAGGTCCAGTTGACCCATCTCATATCGCAAACTATGGGCTTCTTATCCAGCAAGATAGTCTCATAAAAGTCCTGCTGCTCCTTGGTGTGGAACCTGTAGTCCACAGCAGTCCTTCTCCTCGTGGCATATGGATCTGACTCTCTCCATAGCCTCAACTCATGATCTCTCCCGATCTTCATGTTTTCAGCCACAGGATGAGCATCATTGTGGTCTGGGATCTTGGGTTTGAGCTTCCTTAGGACCTGTCCTTCTTCATCTTCCTCAGCATCTACCTCAGGCATTGGGGCCTTGTTCTTTTCAAATCTTTGGTATGCTCCTGGTATTCCTCCTGGGTGCATTCTTGGGCTTGGGGGCAGCTTTGGGCTTGGAAGTTGCAGCCCTGATTTGATAGCATCACCCATCAGCTTTCGTGCCTTAGGTGCTGGTTCTGCAACCTCTTCTTCTTATCCCTCTTCCATCATGGAAGGCTTCCCAATCACTCTTGCCATGGTCTTCTTGACCCTTTCTTTCCTTTTCTTTCCTCTCTGCAAAGATCGGGCTCTTTGGGTTGAGATTCCAAAGTAGCTTGAGTAGACATTCTGGCTTTGGACATTGGTTGTCTACCGCTGGCCTTTTGATTTTCAAACCAGGCTTCACTCGGATGAGCTGAACTCCCTCTTGAGCACTTTCTTCTTGGAGCTTGCCTCATCCTCAATCGCCACATAACCCTCATCCTCGCACTGAGGTCTTCTTCTTTCTTGTCCTTGTGGCAGCCATGGGCAAATTGCTCGGAGTGCTTCTGCTCCCCTCATCTGAGCTGCTTGAGGGACTAGTGCCCTCTCTCAATTGGATCTGCTCTTCAGATTTGTTCTGGCTATCACTTTGGTCTGACATGCTGTTCAACTGACTACTGACCCTATGAATAGTTATAGATGAGGTAGAGTGGATGAGCATCGCAAAATGCAGAGATTTTTGCAAAAGAATGATTCAGAAAACTTAGTTTTAGTTTCCCACTGAAAACATTTCGGATCTACCGATTTTCAAACTCGGTGATACCGAAGCAGTTTTGGAACCTAAACTAGTGAACTCGGTCAGACCAAGTAACAGTTCGGTGGCACCGAGACTGCTAGGGTTTCACAAAGTTCGGAAATCGGTCACATTGATTAGCAATTCTCGGTCAGACCGAGACTTACTAGTGCAATGGCATTAGCCAAATCGGTGGGACCGAGTGTCGGTGTCAAAACCGGCGGATCTCGGGTAGGGGGTCCCGAACTGTGCGTCTAGGCGGATGGTAACAGGAGACAAGGGACACGATGTTTTTACCCAGGTTCGGGCCCTCTCGATGGATGTAATACCCTACTCCCCGCTTGATTAATATTGATGATATGGGTAGTACAAGAGTAGATCTACCACGAGATCAAGGAGGCTAAACCCTAGAAGCTAGCCTATGGTATGATTGTTGTTCGCCCCACGGACTAAAACCCTCCGGTTTATATAGACACCGGATAGGTTAGGGTTACATGTAGTCGGTTACAATGGTAGGAGAACTACATATCCGTATTGCCAAGCTTGCCTTCCACGCCAAGGAAAGTCCCATCCGGACACGGACGAAGTCTTCAATCTTGTATCTTGATAGTCTTGGAGTCCGCTGTGATGATAGTTCGCTATCCGGACACCCCTAGTCCAGGACTGCCTCAAGAGCCCCTAAACCAGGCTTCAATGACGATTTAGTCCGCGCGCATATTGTCTTCGGCATTGCAAGGCGGGTTCCTCCTCCGAATACTTCATAGAAGGTTTTGAACACCAGGATAGTGTCCGGCTCTGCAAAATAAATTCCACATAACACCGTAGAGAGAATAATTTTTGCACAGATCTGCTGACGTATTCCGCGGCATGACATCACACCACGGCCAGGCCTTTATATGAATCGTTTTTTACTGTTCCATCTCAGCGTGTTCAGCGAGGCGGTTTCCTTGGCACGTCTTATCAAAGCATAGATCGTGCCCCCCTTATTCCAGGATTCTCATCAATACGGACGTGGGTAACCCATCCGCGCCATTGATTACGGCGCTTGGGAGATAAGCGAGTTTTACCAGGCTAGTGGGGGACGCATAGCTTTGTTCCTCCATATAAGGGGATAAGGATCCACCTTTTCACCTACGCCTTCTTCCTCCTTTGCTTATCCATTTCCGCGCACTCGAGCTCCAGCGCCCAAGTCTGCACATCCCACCTCAACCTTCTCCAACCATGTCAGGAGCGGGAGGCAGGTGGATGGCCTCCTCCGTCACGGAGGGGCACATCACAAGACTGCGGGAGGCCGGATACTTGTCCGGCGACATCGCGCACAGGCTGCCCGATGCGGGGCAGCTTATTCCAACCCCCGGGCCCCATGAGAGGATGGTGTTTCGCCCCCACTTCCTCCGCGGACTAGGTTTTCCACTTCACCCATTTGCCCGGGGGCTCATGTTCTACTACGGCCTGGACTTCCACGACCTGGCCCCAAATTTCATCCTCAACATCTCGGTGTTTATCGTCGCTTGCAGGCCTTCCTTCGCATCCAGCCCCACTTCGCTTATGGCTGAAGATCTTCAACGTCCGGCCGAAGGTAGTGGGCGGCCGCTGCCGGAGTGCGGAGGCTCCATGGTTGGCAAGATGGCCAAAGTCGCATGGCTCGAGGGCGCTTCGTGGAGACAATAAAGGTGGCAATCGGGGTGGTTCTACATCACCGAGCCACGCGACCCCGAATGGGTGGCGGCCCCCGAATTTAGATCTGGCTTCCCCACACGGCTCTCGTCATGGAAAGAGACGTGCCTGACGTGGGGGAATTCGGAAGAGCTATTCGGACTCCAAACATGTGTCCGAAACCTGATGGACAAGAATCTTAGGCTTGTCGACGTAACCCAGGTGATGCTCATCCACCGGATTCTCCCCTGTCAACAACGGGCCTTCAATTTGTGGGAGTTCGATCCGGCACATCACCGAACCTTGAGCCAGCTCTTCGACACTACGTACGAAGACGCCTGGAACGTCTTTGTTCAAGGGCGCGAAGCCCCAAAGATCCGCTAACAAAGATCGCGGATACAGCTCGCGGCGTCAAGCCGGCGAGGTAAGTTATTTTACCCTTTAAGGGACTCTTTTTTCATAGATTGACTCTATGTGGGATCTAAAAATTCCCTAATCTTTGACAGGACTGGCTGAAGACGTCCGGACAGATTAACTGTCCGGCTCCTTTGCCGGAAGACCCGGAGGACGACCGATTGACGGGGCTGCTGGCTCCGGGTGCCGGAGAAGAAGGCCAAGAAGGAGGCCACGGGAACTCGAAGGAGCTCCCGACGCCAGGTGCTGTCAGATTCTAATGCAGAATCTTCTCCTGAGGACGAGGAGGAAGAAGAAGAGGCTCCTCTCCCAGTGGGGGAGGAGAAGAAAAGGAAGGCCGCCCCAACTGGGGAGGCCGGAGGGTCCAAGAAGGGAAGAGCCCTTCGTCCGGACTTCTCCACCAACGTCGACGAAGACGAAGAGGATTGGCCAACAAGGGCCAAGCCCCTGGCGAGATCGTAAGTGTCCTGATACCCACGGCTTTTTTATCATTGCATTGTGTTCCCTAATGCCGAACAATCATGCAGCCCGCCCAAGGGCGAGTTCGCCGATTCATCGAGCGGGTCCCTGGGCTCGTCGGAAATGGAGAGTACTTCGCTTCCGACCGCCTCCTCGCCCCACGCTGCGGACGACACCTAGGTGGTGCCCCAAGGTGGGCTTGGTCAATAGGAGGTGGCGCAGGAGGAGCCAGAAGGCAACCTCCAGGACTCCAGGCGCATGGGGGGCAAGACCCCCAGGGGCTCTAAGCCCGACCCTCGTCCGGACTCCATGCCGGAACCATCAGCGGTTTCGAAGTCCGGCCAGCGGATCCTTCGCAAGAAGGGTAAGACACCGGTGTCCTCCGTCCAACTGGAGGAATCGGATAGCTTACTGGAGGCGCTTAACAGTGCCTCCATCGAGGAGGAGCACCGCACTGTTACGAGTGCGGTGATCCGGACAGTTCAGTCCGCCAAGAGCGGACTGACCGAAGCCTGTACCAGCCTTCTAACAGGCTTTGAGGTAAGTTTAGAATATGTAAAAATATTACCGCATAGACAGTAGCCCCTGATGCTTAGTGCGGTGTTCGGAAAGAAAAGCCGGACTAAGGATCTAAAAAAGATATACGCAGGAGTCTAACATAAGTATGTCAATATGGGAATGCAGGCTGCGCTGCTGACCTCTGCCGCACTGACTGCGGAGGTCAATGCATTGAAGCGGAACCTCGAGCGGTACGAGAACAAGCTCGGACAAGCCAAGAAGCAGCTCGAGGACAAGGAAGGTAAGTAATACCTTATTAAAGAAATACCTTATAGAAAAGGTTTTGGTTGCAAAAAATAACAGGAATAACTTGGGTACTACAGTGGCCACGAATGAGGTGGCGACCCTGAAGGAAGCGGTGCCGTGGCCGAAAACAAAGCGGCTGCGGAACGCACCAAGCGAGAGAAGGGGGAGGGGCAGCTGGCCAAGGTACGGCAAGAGCTCCAAGCTCTCGTGGAAAAACACAAGAGTTTGGAACGTGGCTCGAAGACTCGAGAGTCCGAGCTTGCCTCGGCTCTTGAGAGTGCCAAAGCAGCTAAGGCCGAGGCCCAAAAAGCTCTCCAAGAAATTGAATCATTAAAGAAGATAGCGGCGGGTAAGGCATTCTTTATGCAAAGCAAGCATGTGAAAGTGAATTACCTATTACTTACCCGGATTCGGAGCTCTCCAGGAGCGTTCGCAGATTTGCCCCAGTGGCCCGATGATGCCGCATTCTACCGTGCCAAGGAGGGAGCTCGACGAAAAGGTGTTACGGTCTCAAGATGTCGAGGCCGGACATCCAGTGCCCCTAAGCGACCAGCTGAAGCAGCTGGTCGAGCTCCACAAGGTCGCCGAACAGGCCATGAAGGGCCTTGTAGCGCGGCAGTGGCCATTGGAAGCCATGCCTGGGAGCTACTTCGGCTTGGTGCAACGGCTGGTGGATGCCTGTCCACAGATTGAAGTCATCAAGCACTCCGTCTGCATTGAAGGTGTCCGTATGGCCCTTGCCCGTGCTAAAGTGCACCAGGGCAAGCTGGATGCGGATAAGCTTGTGACGGACGGGCCACCGAAGGGCCATGAGCATCGTGACCGAAATGTACTATGAGGGCCTCTGAAGGGTGCCCACGAATAGCGGATGAGTGCTCCAAAGATGTAATTTTTGAATAGGCTCGCATTTGTTATCCTGTACGCTGAAAACTTGTTCATATGCTCTAAGCAACACTTGTTAATTTAAAATATTACCTTCTGTGCGGCCATTTATCAAATTTGAGAGATGGCGAGTCGTTATTTCAGCCCCATGCCACGAAAGTCTTTGGGGTGTTCGGGATAAACTTGAGCACTCTTGTTCCCATTCTTGGGTCCATCTAGGGAGGCGCTCAACACAACAAACAAGGCAACCGGACTTATAATGCTTGAACACTCTCACTTAGCCATAGAATTCTATAATTTTAAATTTCGTGAAGCCCCTAGTATTCGGAAGACCGAGTTCGGCGCTATCCACGCCTTTGGCCGGACAATTCCGGTTCCTCGCTCTAAGCGGCATAAGTCTTTAGGGACCCGAAAAAACCTCTCGAACAGCGACCGGCTCTCGCCCTATCATGACGGTCAGTTTTAGCTTTCTCCACTGAGGTGCTCGGCCCAGCTCAATTGGGGCACAATCGCAGTGGTTCTCCCGGTGCTACCTTAGCCGATATAGCGGAACGTAAGGTACCAAAACACGGGAGCCGGGCAAACCCAACTATTGATCCAAGACATGATTCGGAGCCGATTCATATAATGCTATAAGTTCGGGGTGCCGCACTTGTGAAAGTGTTCGGATTTATCACACCATAATTTTGGGATACTTAAGCCACTGGTGTATTGGCCGTACCAAAGTGTACGGTTGCAACACGTCGTGAAATGAACATATGTATAGATAAAGGAAGTAAAGCAATAATAAGCAAAAGCTATGTGTTGTTTATTCAAAAAGGTACTGCAGTGAAAGCAGAATGATACAAATAGTGCGATAAGCAAGGGATGGGACTATCTAACATGTCCCCCTCCAGGGGTAAGTTGCGAGATGGTATGTAAAACAGGTATAATGCTCGTAATAGAGACCACCTGAACACTTGACGTGGCTTTCTGCTTCCCTGGCTGTTGCATCGTGAGTTCGGCGATTCAATTGTCGGACATGACTTCTCAAAGACGGAGTCCTGAAAGTAAGAAAAAAGGAAGAAAAAAGAAAAAAATAAAAAGAATGACACAATCGGGAGCCCCTGGTGCGGTCGAGCCGCATTCTTGGCGTGCCGTGGTCTTGCCCCTCCCCATATGCCCATGGTATCTCTAGAGCGTAATTATGTACGCGTAATACTAGCTTCGCAATTTCGCGAGGGCGGGGGTTGGGGCCGGATTGCTACGCGTGCTTGAATCGTGCTAGGCGGTCTTGTTGTAGGTTATACGGGCGTGCTTGACAGTGTCCAGACGCTTAGTGGTCGGACTCGAGAATTGCTGTGAGAGGCTGCTTTGTACCTCCGCCGCGAGGGCCGCCGTGTGCTCCTCCGTTCGGAGAGAGCGTTTGGTGTTTCCATTGACCGTGATTACTCCTCGAGGGCCTGGCATCCTGAGCTTGAGGTATGCGTAGTGCGGCACCACATTGAACTTTGGAAATGTGGTTCGTCCAAGCAGTGCATGATAGCCGCTGCGGAATGGGACGATGTCGAAGATTAACTCTTCGCTTCGGAAGTTATCCGGGGATCCGAAGACCACTTCGAGTGTAACTGAGCCCGTACAACTGGCCTCTACACCCGGTATGACGTCTTTAAAGGTCGTCTTTGTAGGTTTAATCCTTGAGGGGTCTATGCCCATTTTGCGCACTGTATCCTGATAAAGCAGGTTCAGGCTGCTACCACCATCCATCAGGACTCTGGTGAGGTGAAATCCGTCGATAATTGGGTCAAGAACCAATGCGGCAAAGCCGCCGTGACGGATGCTAGTGGGGTGGTCCCTTCGATCGAAGGTGATCGGGCAGGAAGACCATGGGTTGAACTTCGGGGCGACTGGCTCCATCGTATATACGTCCCTACATGCTTCCGCTCCCTTTTGGGTATGTGGGTTGCGTATATCATGTTCACCGTCCGCACTTGTGTAGGAAAACCCTTCTGTCCTCTATTGTTCGGCGGCCGGGGCTCTTCCTCGTCATCGCTATGCAGCCCCTTGTCATTGAGTTCGACACTTAACTTGCTCGCTTGCTTTGAACACCCCACAATCCCTGTTGGTGTGATTGGCTGGTTTTCGGGGTGCCATGTATCCGCACAAGCGATCAAGTATTCGGTCCAAGTTGGACGGGCCACTGGTATTTCTTTTGAACGGCTTCTTCCAATCGACCGGTTTAGAGCCTCTGAATCCGGCATTGATGGTCGTATTATCGCCAAGCACGCGGCGCTTGTTCTTGTTGCGACGCGACCTGCCATTGTTGTCCTTGGTATCCGAACTATCAGGGTGTTTGGCCAAGTTGTTGCTTCTAGCTAGCCAGCTGTCCTCTCCCGCACAAAAGCGGGTCATGAGTGTTGTGATTGCTGCCATGGATTTTGGCTTTTCCTGTCCTAGGTGCCGGGCAAGCCACTTGTCATGGATGTTATGTTTGAAGGTTGCAAGGGCCTCTGCATCCGGACAGTCAATGATTTGGTTTTTCTTTGTGAGGAACCGTGTGCATAATTGTCTGGCTGATTCTTCTGGCTGCTGAATTATGTGGCTAAGGTCATCGGCGTCTGGTGGTCGCACATATGTGCCCTGGAAGTTATCAAGGAATGCGGCTTCCAGGTCCTCCCAACTACCAATTGATTCTGCTGGCAAGTTGTTGAGCCAATGCCGAGCTGGTCCTTTAAGCTTGAGTGGGAGGTATTTGATGGCATGTAGATCATCACCGCGGGCCATGTGGATATGGACGAGATAGTCCTTGATCCAGACCGTAGGATCTATGGTACCATCGTATGATTCGATGTTTATGGGTTTGAAGCCCTCGGGGATTTGATGATCCATTACTTCAACTGTAAAGCATAGTGGGTGTGCGGCGCCTCTGTATTGGGCTATATCACGACGTAGCTCATATGAGCTTTGTCTCATCGTGTTCGCCCGGCCGGTTTCTTGTATCCGCGCGATGGTAATCATCCCTTGTCGTTGGGTGCCCACGCGATCCGTAGATCGATCTTGTATGTTTTGCCTTATCCTCCAATATATCTCGCAAGTCCGGCGTGTTTTCCCCTGCCTTGGTACTTTTTGAGCGGCGTCGGGGTGTGGCTTGAGCGGGGGACCGAGAGGCTTCTCTGTCGCGGCCACGGGGTGGCCGGTCTGCCATGTCGTATACCGGTGACTTGGGTGCTTCCTCCTCTAGTCGAGGCAACGGCCTGCGTTTGGGGTAGCTTTTGAGGGCGTTCGAGTTCATACTCTTCGCCGCAAGGACTTGATCCCATCATCTGCCTAGCAGGTCTTGATTAGCTCTAAGTTGTTGCTGCTTTTTTAGGCTGCTTGCCGTGGCTATAAGCCCGCGTTTGAAACGCTCTCCTGTTGGCGGGATCCTCGTGCACGACAAATTCGTTGTCGCCGAGGCTTGCGTCATCTTCGGAGGGAGGCGCATAATTATCGCCCTCGACCTCTCTTTACGCCGCATTGTCGTGCGGACTTGCTTCTCCGTCCTCTGCGCTGAGTCCTGCTGGAGGGGTTCTCTTCGCACTGTCCGGTGTTATTATCTCCGTGCGGAATCACCGCTTTTATTGTGGCGGGATTTAGATCGGCGCCACGACGTCGGGCGCTTCGGTACATTTCGGGAGGGTCATCCTCCGTTGTTCCATCATCGTTCCCATCTTTTGGGATGTCCACCATGTATATGTCATATGACGAGGTGGCCTTCCAGTGCCTTGTAGGCGCTGGGTCTTGGTCGTCTCCGGCGTTGACGTCTTCGGTGTCGAAGTCGAGCATGTCGGTTAAATCATCGACAGTGGCTACAAAGTGGATGCTGGGTGGGCGTTGAATTTCGTCGTCCGTATCCCAACCTTCCTGTCCGCAGTCCGGCCAGGGCTCTTCGGATAAAGAGAGAGACTTTAGCGAATTCAGAGTGTCGCCAAAGGGCGTGTGCTGAAAGATGTCCGCGGCAGTGAACTCCATAACGGGCGCCCAATTGGATTTGATTGGCAGGGGTGCGGAGGGTTCGGAGTCCGGAGAGGAGTCCGGCACCCTGGAGTCGATGTCTTCGCAAAGGACAGGGATGGAGTTCGGCTCGATCGCCGTAAAGATTGTAGCCCCCGAGGCGGTGTCCAACCACTCGTCCTCGATCGGGGAATCCGGGTCCGGATTAAGGGTTGGAGCAGATGCTGGTGCGGCCTCCAGGGCACTGTTCGGCCGCAGAGGTAGATCATGCCCATCGAGACAGTGCGGCACGCTTGGCTGCGGCTCGAATCCGTTAAGATCAAGTCTCCGCGGATATCGGCCGTATAGTTCAAACTTCCAAATCTGACCTGATGGCCAGGGGCGTAGCTTTTGATCTGCTCCGGATGGCTGTTTAATTGTCCCGATCTGAAGCCGCCCGAACACGAAGATCTGTCCGGGAGAAAAGTCTCACCTGGACCGCGTCGTTGTCGATGATCGAAGGAGCCATCGGGCCTATCAGCGGCGATACGTAGGAACTCTCGATGAAAGCACCAATGTCGGTGTCAAACCGGCGGATCTCGGTAGGGGGTCCCGAATTGTGCGTCTAGGCGGATGGTAACAGGAGACAAGGGACACGATGTTTTACCCAGGTTCGGGCCCTCTCGATGGAGGTAATACCCTACTCCTCCTTGATTAATATTGATGATATGGGTAGTACAAGAGTAGATCTACCACGAGATCAAGGAGGCTAAACCCTAGAAGCTAGCCTATGGTATGATTGTTGTTCGTCCCACGGACTAAAACCCTCTGGTTTATATAGACACCGGATAGGTTAGGGTTACACAGTCGGTTACAATGGTAGGAGATCTACATATCCAGATCGCCAAGCTTGCCTTCCACGCCAAGGAAAGTCCCATCCGGACACGGGACGAAGTCTTCAATCTTGTATCTTCATAGTCTTGGAGTCTGGCCGTGATGATAGTTCGGCTATCCAGACACCCCCTAGTCCATGACTCCCTCACCGAGTTTTTCAACTCGGTGGGTCCGAGATGGTTTCGGTAGAAACCTAACCCTAAATTTTTCGAATCGCAACTATTCTAAGGATTGATTCGACTGGATAGGAGTGTTTCAATCATGGCAAGATGCATAATGAACACAATGTGCTGAGAATCGTATGAGGAAAGCACTGTGATCGAGTTCATACCCTAGTTCAGCGGGAACTCGCTACGTCGGCAACGGCGGAGCGGAATTCCGTTGACGGCGGCGGAGACCAGCGACAGGAGGCAGCTGGCGACGAAGTCGACGATCCGTAGACCAAGTTGGCAGAGCGGGCTATGCACGGGCAAGAAGATTCGGAGAAAGTTTTCCAAATTTTGCCCGTGCGTATATATAGCCCGACCCTGTCGGTGTGACCGAGTGGTACAATTCGGTGGCACCGAGATGCAAAACTGTGAACAGTTATTGCAACTCGGTGTGACCGAAAAGTACAAATCGGTTGCACCGAGATGAAAACCTAGATCGACTTAGTAATCTCGGTATGACCAAAATGGAGGAATCGGTCAGACCGAAAATCACAAAGAAGTTTTGGAAGTTTAAGACTATGACGAATCGGGGACTCCGAGTGCTCCTCACACAGAGTGGTTCGAATCTGACTTGATCAAATTTTGTGATGTAGCATGAATAGAGTTTGAGACGAGAAAAGCATAGATAGCTAGAGAAGGTTCTTAGGCATTCTTGTCCATCCACTTGGCCAAAGAAAGAAAAGCCAAACAATCAAAACAACAAGTGGATGTCCTCGAATGAGTAAATATGCAACCAACATGCTCACACAATAAGATGACAAATGAAATATGTGACAAAGCATGCACAACCAATTCTAGCATCTATCAAACAATTGGCGATGACTAGGTCATCTATATATGAGTATATTGACTTAGGAGTCAAATGAGAACATTTGATCATAGGTCATACTCATCGTTTAAGCTCAAGTGGGGTTTCCACTTTTACATAAAGCATTTATGTGTTCACATCATTAGAGTTGCTTTGACTCAATTCTTAGAGTTAAGCTCCCCCTAGATGTGAGATCCCCCATTAGAGGGATAAACTAACCTTGGGTTTTGTCGATGATGACTTCATGTAGGTGTTGAAGATGTGGATGCTCAGTGTTGATGTAGATCGTTTGGAGCAATCCTTTGGAGTGAGTTGCACTTTCAATACCTACACGGGTTAGTCCCACAAGGAACAAACAAGGATATCCATAGACATAGAGTGATGCACACACAAAATGATGTCCATGAAAACTTTAGGTTACCTTGTCCCTTGCCTTACCAAGATGAGGGTTTGTGACTCCTTGAACTAGTGCAAGATATGGAAGTTGATTGCACTTGTCCTTGCCATAATGATATGAGTGAAGAATGTTGGCGAGTCACCCTCAAGAACTCTCTAGTTCTTCTTCTTGGGATCCACATCATCTTGATGGGAATCCTTGGTGTAGTAGTTGTACTTGATGAAGTAGAACTTGACGTAGTCTTGGGAACCCACTTGACCAAGGCCTTAGGTGCTTCTTCAAATGCATCAATCTCCTCTTGAAGCTTGTCCTTGCCTTTGTTCTTGTGGTCTTGTGGTGGAAGATCATCTTGTGCTTGTGTTCCCTTGAAGGAAGTAGGATCATACATCTCTTGTTGAGGAACAAACTTCGTCTTGGGGTATTGATCTTCTTCCCACTCAACTCCATTGGCATTGAACTTTCGTTCAAAACCAACACCTTGATTCTTCAGGTGCCTTCCTTGCTTAGTACAATTTCCTCAAATTGCTTACTCCCGGCAAGACTCTTGTATACACCTTTCTCTATAATTCCCTTCAATAAGCTGTTTTCTTGCTCAAGTGTAACTTGGCTAAGAGGATCATTAGTGGAATCAAGAGAACTACTAGAAGCAACAATATTGGATTTAGCATTATTATTGTTACTACTAGAAGAAGAATCTTTCTTGTTCTTGTTACTAGACTTGACTTGAGGCATGTAAGTAGATAAGAGTAAACTCTTGGCAATGTAAGAAGAACTTTCCTTACGAAGATCATCATTGATCGCTTTTAGGAACTCATGCTCTTGCTCAAGATTGAGCTTTTCAAAGCGTAACTTCTCATGAGCCCTTAAAAGTTCTCGATGATCTTCAAAGATAGTTCCATGAGCTAACTTAAGAGTGGTTAGTTCTTTAGTTAGACGCTCAATCTTCTCCTTATCATTGTCATTCGTTTCATCTTGATTAGCATGATTAATTGACGTTTCATCATAGTATTCATCACTAGAGTTGTCAACAAGTAAATCATCATCACCTAGCAAGTCATCTTCATCAACATCAAAATCAACATACTCGGGGTGTGTTACCTTAGGACCTTTGGCCATGAAGCATCTACCAATTCCTTCATTTGGTGATTCAAAAATTTCCTAGGAGTTGGTTGACACAAGTGCTAGACCGGCAACACCTTCATCTTGAGTGTATTCGGAGTCGGAGTGATAGCTTCTCTCGAAGTGACGGTCGGAGTCGGAGCCGGATACCCATTCACCAACATGAGCTTGATGTCTTCGTTTTGTGTAGATCTTTTATGACTTGTCCTTCCTTTCCGAATCCTTGCTTCTCCGTGAGGGTCTTTGTTCATAACGATCATCTCTACTCCTTCTCTCTCTTGGTGGTGATTCTTCTCTTCTACTTCTTCTCTTGGGAGAATCTTCTCTTCTTTTGTAGGGTGCCGTACACTCATTGGAATAGTGTCCGGGTCTCCCACAATTGTAGCAATTGCGCTCTCGACTAGAAGATCTTTTGTCATTGTAGGACCTTGACTTAGAGCTTCTTTCTTTGCTTCTACTCTTGTAAAATTTGTTGAAGTTCTTCACCATTAAGCTCAATTCCTCATTGAAGGTTTGTTTCTCACTTGATGATGTGGGGGCTTCACATGAGAATTTGTAAGCACCACTCGACTTGTTGTGAAGTTCCTCATTATCCTTGAGAGACATCTCATGAGCAACAATTCTTCCAATGACTTCCGTAGGCTTGAGACCTTTGTAATTGGGCATCATTTGGATCAATGTGCAAACGGTATCATATTTTCCATCCAATGCTCTTAGGATCTTCTTGATGATGAATCTATCGGTCATCTCTTCACTTCCTAAGCCGGCAATCTCATTTGTGATAAGAGCAAGCCTAGAGTACATTTCAGTGACACCTTCACCATCCTTCATTTTGAACTAGTCAAGCTGACTTTGGAGCACATCCAACTTGGATTCCTTAATGAGTCGGTACCTTCGTGCATATCAATCAAAGTATCCCAAATTTCCTTTGCATTCTCAAGACGGCTGATTTTGTTGAATTCTTGGGGCACAATCCATTGAATAGGATATCACAAGCTTGTGCGTTGTATTGCAACATCTTCAACTCTTCGCACTAGCTTCACGGTTCGGTTCTCTCCCATCAAAGAATTCACCTTGCAAGCCAATACACACAATAGCCCAAACGCAGGGGTTATGTCCGAGAATATGCATTTTCATCTTATGCTTCCAACTAGCAAAATTAGTGCCATCAAAGTAAGGACCTCTCGATGATAATTTCCTCGCTAGACGCCATACTCTCCTAGGTTGTGAAACCAAGGCTATGACCACCAAAAGCTATGGAAATCAAAGCAAATGGAGACCAAAGCTCTGATACCACTTGTAGGACCTTGAAGTATGTCAAGAGGGGGGTGATTAGACTAGTTGACCAATAAAAACCTAACCTTTTCCCAGTTTTAGACTTTGGCAGATTTTAGCTATTTTTGACCAAGTCAAGCAATCTTCACACAATTCAAGCAAGCATGCAAAGAGTATATTGGCAGCGGAAAATAAAGCATGCAACTTGCAAGAATGTAAAGGGAAGGGTTTGGAGGATTCAAACGCAATTGGAGACACGGATGTTTTTGTCGTGGTTCCGATAGGTGGTGCTATCGTACATCCACGTTGATGGAGACTTCAACCCACGTAGGGTAATAGCAGTGGCGAGTCCACGGAGGGCTCCATCCACGAAGGGTCCACGAAGAAGCAACCTTGTCTATCCCACCATGGCCGTCGCCCATGAAGGACTTGCCTCACTAGCGGTAGATCTTCATGAAGTAGGCGATCTCCTTGCCCTTACAAACTCCTTGGTTCAACTCCACAATCTTGTCGGAGGCTCCCAAGTGACACCTAGCCAATCTAGGAGACACCACTGTCCAGGAAGTAACAAATGGTGTGTTGATGATGAACTCCTTGCTCTTGTGCTTCAAATGATAGTCTCCCCAACACTCAACTCTCTCTCATAGGATTTGGATCTGGTGGAAAGAAGATTTGAGTGGAAAGCAACTTGGGAAGGCTAGAGGTCAAGATTCATATGGTTGGAATGGAATATCTTGGCCTCAACACATGAGTAGGTGGTTCACTCTCAGAAATGGTAAGTTGGAAGTGTAGGTTTGTTCTGATGGCTCTCTCCACGAATGAAGAGGAGGTGGAGGGGTATATATAGCCTCCACACAAAATCTAACTGTTACACACAATTTACCAAACTCGGTGGGACCGAATCAACAAACTCGGTCAAACCGATTTAGTAAACCTAGTGACCGTTAGGGTTTTCGGTGGGCCTGACATGCATCTCGGTAGGACCGATATGGTTAGGGTTAGGGCGTAACGTAATCTCGGTGAGACCGATTACACAAACTCGGTGAGACCGAATTTGGTAATTAGCTAACCAGAGAGTTGGTCAGGTAAACTCGGTGGGACCGATTTGCTCTTTCAGTGAGACCGAAAAGTTACAAAAGGGAAACAGAGAGTTTACATTGTAATCTCGGTGGGACCGATTCGCTCTTTCGGTGAGACCGAAAAGTTACGAAGGGCAAACAGAGAGATTACAATTCCATCTCGGTGAGACCGAGATCCCTATCGGTGAAACCGATTTGCCTAGGGTTTGTGGCAGTGGCTATGACATTTGAACTCGGTGGCGCCGGATAGAAAGAATCGGTCGGGCCGAGTTTGACTTTGGGTTTAGGTCATATGTGGATGTGAGAAAGTAGTGGAGGGTTTTGGAGCATATCACTAAGCACATGGAGCAATAGGCTCATTAAGCAACACCTCATCCCTTCTTGATAGTATTGGCTTTTCCTATAGACTCAATGTGATCTTGGATCACTAAAATGTAAAAAGTAGAGTCTTGAGCTTTTGAGCTTGAGCCAATCCTTTCTCCTTAATATTTTGAGGGATCCACTTTCATCATCCATGCCAGGCCATTCATTGAGCTTTCCTAAAATATTCATCTTGGAATAGTATTAGCTCAATGAGCTATATGTTGTTATGAATTACCAAAACCACCTAGGGATAGTTGCACTTTCAATATCTTTGCTAGCAAACTCAAAGTAGTAATCTGGAAAATTATCCGATGAAACTTTCATCTCCTTTACTTTTGTATTGTATAAAAAATAATTTTAATTTCATTGCTGACTGCTGCCTTGTGACCATGAGGTCACGGGTTCAATTCCTGGAAACAGCCTCTTACAGAAATGTAGGGAAAGGCTGTGTACAATAGAGCCAAAGTGGTCGGACCCTTCCCCGGACCCTGGGCAAGCGGGAGCTACATGCACTGGGCTGTCCATTTTTGCTGACTGGCCGATATTTTGTTGAATCTACAACTTTAAAATTGCTAAAAGCATATACAGAACCCTTGTTGATCTTTGGTCTGTAAATATCAATTAAATTCTTCCACATAGTAGCATGAACTGTATGGCCCTTCAGAATTTAATGAAAGAAAAATCATAGCAGTAAATTTAACTGTATAACAATCCAATTGTTAATTATGTGAAGAAAATACCTGCTCATCCATCAAGATCACATTGATGCTTATAAGTTCATCGGTCGAAGGGTTGATCGAGTCCCACATCCTCTTGTGGTTAACTCACTCAACTTCGTGTATGCCATAGAGATGGTGCCTTCAAAACAATTCTAAAATAGGTCCATACGATAATGCACTAATGTTAGAAATAAGTGTTCTAACTAATGGTCAATGAACAAGAAAATATGGTGTTCGTAAGGAAGTTGCGAAGACATGCAGAGATGAAAAGATCTAAACAAACCTCAAGATTTCAGCTATATATTACCCAAACTTGATGATGTTTCTGTTGCTTCTTCTTTCATCCATCGATGTGCTTGTCATCCTGCCGTATGTCGCCCTTCAATTTGTGTGGAATCAACTTGCTGGTGCAATTGATCGTTCTTGGTGTGTGTTGATATGTCGTTGTGTGGATCTCCCTTCAATACTCGTACGTGTGGTGTGGGTGTTCAGACGTTGTTGTGTGGATTTCCCTTCAATCCCTTGAATATTCATACGCCATGTTGTTGGGTGTTCTGGCGCCTGTTTATTCCCTGGGTTGTGTGGGTTGTGTGCCCCAACCTTTATATTAGTCCAAACATTGTAGAGTTTGATTATGGTATGGATGAGTGTCGGCTGAAAACTACTCTGTGCGCAGTAGTATAAGTTTGAATCCTTGGCTAATATCAATCCGTTTTAGTTTCGTTGTGCAATATTATACATCGTGTCCTTGCCTTGTTTTTACATCGTGTCCTTGCCTAATAAACCTGATCCGTGTGTAATAATCGTGTCCTTGCCTTTTCTCTTACATCATGTCCTTGCCTAATACACCTGATCCGTGTATGTTGGGGCAACGAACCCTGGGTCTGTTGCCCAGACTGTGCAGAGGCACAGGAACAGGATTGAGGCACCAACCCAAGTCAGAGTTCAAGAGACCAAGAGCTTCGAAGGACCAACAGGCAGGCCAAGAGGACCAAAGTCAAGCCAGAGAAACAAGATGCCATCGGGAGAAAAGCCTCCCTTGCCGAGCAGCCGAGCTTGATAGTGACGGGGTCACCCCTATAAGAAGACGTCCAAGACGTCCCGGCAGGGCCTGCCGGGACTCACGAGAGCAAAGCCACCTCACCCAACCACTCCGCCATGACCCACGTTGTCAATTAGTGCGGTGTCAAGCCACAAAGTGGCTAAGGGGCAGCCGTTCGCCACATGGCGGCCTCTTTCTACAGGAAATGTCTACAGATGACACCCGTCCCGCGACATGTCAAGCGAGAAGGCGTGGAGCTGGCGAGACAGCCTAGTAAGGCTTGTCGGGCAACTGTCGGTGTTCTGGGAATGGGGGTACCCAGACTTGCCTGCCTGCGGCTTGCGGCGTGGCTCAAGGGGTGGCCCAGCACGACCCATCTTCATCAGCACAAGCTCAAGACCCTCGCGAGGGGCCAAGCCTCGCGGGGCGGACGACAGGAAGCTTCCTCGAGCCTGGCCTCGTCAGGGGCTGGCGAGGCGGAGAGATCAAGGCAGGGTACCTCACGAGGTGCCCATGATGCAAGCCATGACGACCGAGGGCGCCAGGAGGGCGCCAGCCCGCGCAGTGTCCTCATTTCCTCTTTGGTGCAAAGGAGGCAAGCGCAGGCGAGAGCATCAAGCAAAGGTAACCATTTCGGTGTAACAAGACCAAGGCCATCACAACGGCAGGAAGGAGGTCATCATGGTGCCCAAGCCGGCGTCACCGTTAGAGCCTTTGACAGGCGAGGACCAACTTTAGTTAGGATAAGTGTACTGGATGTTCCCCTTCAAAATGGCCAATTGTTGGCGCCCTTCCCGCTCAATATTTGGGAAGAGGCCCAGGGCCTCTTCCTATAAATAGGACTAGCCACCCACAGGGTAGAGGGATACAGGACACGGAATCCAGAACAAAGCTAGAGGTCAAGCAATCTAGAGAGAGAGAGAGAGAGCGACCGAACTCCCCCTAGCAGTTCGTCGCACAGGCCAAGAACAGACCCTCGTGAGGCTGCTCTTCCTTGTATTGTTCATCATCAGCCCTTGAGGCAATCCACCACACCACACACTGGAGTAGGGTATTACACCACAATGGTGGCTCGAACCAGTATAAACCTTGTGTCCCTTGTGTTGCTCTTTTTGTAGTTTAGATCCTTGCGAGGCGACGAGGTGCAAGTAGGTAGGGGGTGAGATCTCCACGTGCACCCCAGAGTTCGAACCTAGAGGGTCTGCCGGAACCCGAAATCTGACATTTGGCGCACCAGGTAGGGGTGCACCGGAATCCGTCTTCCGCCGCCCTATTCTTCGCCACCCGTCGCATCCATGTCGGACGCTCGTCGGGCCCGCGCCCGAAGCGCTGGCCGCTCTCGCCACCAGGCCGCCTGTGACGGCTCCGTCCGGCGCCGCTTCTTGTTGCTCCCGTCGCTTTGCCATTAACGCCGCCACCGCCCGGCGGGAACAAGCAGCAAGCATCATCCCAAAGATCTCGTCCGTGAGGCAAGACGGCCGTACCGCTACTCCTTCGCTCACCCCAGCTGGTTCTTCGTCTCGCGCGCTCCGTGCGCCCATGGAGGATCGAGCCGCGCCCATCGCGGCAAACAGGCTCCTGCGCTACCGCCCCGTCGACGATGTCTACGAGGAGTGGCTAGACCGCGTCGCTGAGCTCGTCCAGCGCCGCGAAGGCTCCCAGCGCCGTCCTTCTCATCGCACCGCGCCCGCCTTATGCGCTGGCGATGAAGTTCCGGGGCGCCTCGGCCGCCTCCCGTCACAAGAAGGCGCCTTGGCCCCAAGGCACGTGGCCCCTGGCGGAACCCACTCCGTCCGGCACCAGCAGCAAGAGCAGAGCTGTCAAGAGGTCCCTCGCCCCAAGAAGCTGCTCGAGTGCTCCTCGACTGCCTGGCCACAACCGCTGGCGCTCCTACTCCGGGCGCCAAGACCCAGCTTGCTCGGCGGCAGCGCATGGGGACCCACAATACCAAGCCCTTCGTCACCAAAGGCCTCCCGTGGCCACTGCAGGCTGCCGCGCCTTCACCGCCGAGCTACGCAGCGTCGCGTGGCCCGGCATGTTCAAGCCAGACTTGCCTCCTTGCTACGACGGCACGGCCTACCCTGCGGAGTTCCTCCAGCTCTACGAGCTGGGCATCGAAGCCGCCAACTGGGACGAGAAGGTCATGGCGAACTGGTTTCCCATGGCGCTCAAAGACGATGCCCTTTTGGCTCTGAACTCGGCTCCTGGCACGATCTCCTCCTGGGACGAGATGCACACCCGCTTCATCGCCAAATTCCAATGCACTTGCGACCGGCCTCCTGCCATGAGCGACATGCGCCGCATCAAGCAGCAGCCAGGAGAGACCCTGCAGAAGTACATCCAGCGCTTCAAAAACGCACGCCTAAAGATTCCCAAGGTGACCGAGGAGGCCATCATCTCAGCCTTCTCCGACGGTGTGCGTGACGTCAAGATGAAGGAGGAGCTGGCGATGCATGAAAACCTGTGCACGTCCTTGGAGCTGTTCAACTTGGCGACCAAGTGCGCCAGGGCTGAGGAAGGACGCCTTTCCCTCCTCGAGCTGCCGGCTATAGACCCAGAAGAGAAGAAGCCCAAGGTCAAGGACGTGAAGCGCAAGGGGGGTGCCGTGCTCGCGGCAGAACCAGACACCAAGCGAGGCAAGGATCAGCCTGAGTCTTCCAAGGGCAGCCGGTACTGCGTGTACCACGACCTCCACACCCACAACACCAACGAATGTCAAGAACTCCGAGCCGTGCGAGAAGGGCGAATCGGTCGACGCCCCGACCGCAGTGATCGAGGATACGGCCAAGGAGCAGGGAACGCAGGACGCTGGGAAGACCGTGGCCCTCGCCAAGGGAGGCGCGACCGACCTTGCGAGGACCACTGGCAGGATTAGCATCGCGAGGGAGGCTAGAGGGATCACCCTCGCGAGGATCGCCTGCAAGGCAACGCAGGCCTCCCTCCTCTGCCAACGCAGTCAAGGAGAAACGAAGACCATCATCAGGACGAGGGGGCTGGGGGCTTCCAGGAGCCTCGCGCAATCGCTTGCATCCTGCGCGGAGCTCAAGCCCCAGCCTCCCAACGCATCTTCAAGCAGTTCGCCTGCGAAGTGAATGGAGTCCTCCCCAAGCTCGAAGCCACGCGCCCTCTCAGGTGGTCAGCGTGCGCCATCACGTTCAGCTCAGCGGATCAGCTCAAGTGCGCGGCCACAGCCGGAGTCCTCCCGATGCTTTGTTCCCCAATCATCAGCAACATGCAAGTCACCAGGACCCTCATCGATGGCGGAGCAGGGCTCAATGTCTTGTCCGTAGAGACATTCAACAATCTCCAAGTGCCTTACAATCAGCTTCAGCCAACCAAGCCTTTCTCCGGAGTCACCGATGGCTCCACAGTTCCGATTGGGCAGGTCCGCCTCCCTGTCACCTTCGGGGCGCGCGACAACTACCGCACCAAGCTCATCGACTTCGACGTCGCCCACATTCGCCTGCCATACAATACCATCCTCGGGTACCCAGCTCTGGCCAAATTAATGGCCGTGACTCATCACGGCTACAACGTCCTCAAGATGACGGGAAGCGGCGGAGTCATCACAGTGCCTTGTTAAGAGAGGAACGCAGTGTGCTCCCTGGAGCGTGCTTTTCAAGCCGCGTCACTTGAAGACCCAGATCGCAGGAGCGGGAGGCTCCCCGAGGCTGCTCCCAAGAAGAAGAAGACATCGCCTGGCCCGGCCCCTCGGGAGGCAGGCCCCTCGGGGTCCGTGCCTATTCAGGGGGCACCTCCTACTGTCGCATAGGAAGGTGCGCCTGGCGCCCTCCTCGAGCAAGGCTCGGGGGTTCTCTCCTGGAGGGCCACGGACCTTGCTAAGATCACGAGGGAGGCGCTTGAGCACCACTTGGAGGCGTGTTTCAAAGCACGTTTCCCTAAGGAAGGAGCAAGGCAAGGAGGGCCAAACCCTCAGGAGTTCGTCAGCCAGATCATTCAGGAGCTGCAGGACTCAAGAGTCATGAGTGGCAGCCGCCACTTACCCGCCGTAGCTCCCCATCCAGGTGAGGATGGTGGGCTGCGCGTCTGCATCGACATACCAGGGCTCAACCGAGCCGCCTCTCAGGAGCGCCTCTGGCCCTCACGCGTGGGACGTTGTGAAGGTCCACCCCACAGCTACGTTCGCATGCCTTACGGTTTGCTGAACGCGGCTGCCACACGCCAGTGCTTTATAGGGAGCATCCTGCAGGCTCAAGAGGCCAGGCGTTCCGCAGTCCTGGTGGAGATGGAGATGGTCCGCGAGGAGCCACCAGCGCCTCCGGAGCCTCCCGAGGCTCCTGGGCCTGGGGCTCGTGAAGATCAGCTTCCGCAGCCCATGACGTCCGCTACTTCAGCATACCTTCGTCTTCAACGTTATCAGGTGACATCCTTCGAGTTTCATTTTCAGCTGGGAGCGCCCCCCAGGGCTGCATCATTCCCAGGCCGCGTGGGTCCGTCCCTGCGGCGTGTATCCCTTTTGCTTCATGTTCCTAGCTTACTTTATTGGGGCCACCCCTCGGGCCGCATCATCCCCAAGTCGCTCGGGCCAGACCAGTGCATGTACCCCTCTTGCGTTTATTCGGGTCGTGCGTTTGACCCATCATGATTGTTATTTGGTGCCTATCCACGGCACCCCTTCTTCCTTCATGTCGGCCGCTTGCACGTTAAAGGGGGGTACCAGAGCATCGCGACTCATGGGCTCCTACTAGCTCACCAGCCCTCACCCTCTGGCCTTGTCCACGGCATCGCGACCTAGCATACCAGCGACGGCTGAGACCCGCTCGAGGGCCGGGACCCGAGGACGTAGAGCGTCAACATCTAACCAAATCTGCAGGAACACATCACAAGTTAAGACCCAGTGCCAGGCGCAACCCGCCTTGAGGTAGGGCCCCGTGAGTCTCGCGCTGGCTCACGGGTGCCTAGATTCACCTCGTCAGGCCCTACCGTGCCAGCCACGTATCAGGGCGGGGTTGTACACGCCCCGGGGGCTCCTCCCGGAGGGGAGCCCCCTCCCACGCACCAGTGGAAGCACCATGCTCCGCGTCTTGACGACACCGCCGAGGAGCGGCTATGCCCGTGACACACACGGAGCGCTATGCTGGGCTGGTGATAAACAATCGAGGGTGGCCCCGGCCGCATCAACCTCAGGGAGCCTAGAGCTCATTGTCTGGCCTCATCGTAACGCCTCCCCTCGGGAGTGCCGCGCGAGGGGGCTGGGCACGGGGGCTACGCCTGGGTCACGCCCAGACGCACGCCACCCAGTCAGGGCCATCGGGCCTGGTTCGTCGCACATCCCTCCCTGAGCGGCGCCAAGGTACGAAGGCCGTTTGAACGTCAAGGGGGACTCCTGAGCATCGCGACTCAGGAGCCTAAGTGGTCATGTAGCCCCTCACCCCTTAGTCCTGAAAAGCTAACGGCGGTTGAGGTATGCGCAGGGCCGGGCTCTGCAGACGTAGAATGGTAAATTCACACATACATCTCACCTCCCTACTTGCTGTTCGTGTGCCAAGGGGGACTCCTGAGCATCGCGACTCAGGAGCCTAACTTGTCACGTAGCCCCTCACCCCTTGGTCCCGTCCTGGTTTCCGGTCGGGGCTAACAGTGGCTGAGGTGTGCTCGGGGCCGGGCTCTGCCGGTGTAGAACATAAGCAAGTAAGAAGGAAAAGCGCAAATCTCAAGGAATTCAAAAGCAAATACTACAGTCCGTAACTGTTTTCACAACGCCAAATGCAAGTTTAAACGCCTCCACGAGGCATCATGCATGTTGCAGGAGCTGAAAGAAGGACAGGAGCCACAAAGGAGTCACTTGTTGGCAGCACCGTCGCTGGCGGCGGAGCTGCGCTGGGCGGGTTCGCCTCGTGAAGCCTCAGGACCGGCAGCGCCTCGCTTGGCTTGGTCTTGAGGCCGGAACCATGTGAGCCTCCGCTCGACCCTTCCGCGGCCTCGGCAGCAGCGGCAGCAAGCTCGCCGCTCACGGGCTCCAGGCTGTCAAGGTCGGCGTCCGGGGTCGCGAAAGGTAGGCGTGGGTAAGGGGCAGCGTCGGCTGCAGAAAAAACGAGACCGCGCCTCGGCCTCGGCCTTGGGGTCAAGGCCAAGGTGACATCTTCGAGGCGCGGACCAGGAAGGAAGCAGCTTGGCAGGGCCGTCCTCGGCGCCCGGCCAGCGGACTTTCGAGGCTGTCGTCGCGACCTCAGCAAGGTGCGAGCCTTCGCCTCCAGCTCCGCGAAGGCCACGCAGTCCTCGGCGAGGACCCGCGCCTTGCCGTCCAACTCGATCCTCTTCGCCTCCAACTCTTGCTCCAGTGCACCCAAGCGGTCACGGTGCCGGTCAAGCTTGGCATCCCGGTCCTTGGCGGCCGCCTCACGAGCTTTCATGTCTTCGTCCTTCTCTTGGCGGACGCGGGCCTCCTTGGCAAGCTGGTCGCGCAGGCCCTGCAGCTTGCTCTCCAGCACCTTGCAGCGACCTCGGATATCGGCTACCTCCCCCAAGGCAGCGTCGCGAGCGGCCTTTGCCGCAAGGACGGCCTTTTTCTCCTCGTCGCAAGCCGTTGCGGCATGAACTAGCGCCGCTCGAATCGAAGCATCAGAGCGAAGCCAGCCAGAGGCCAGCTCCAAGCGTCCGGCCACCAAGCGAGGGTCGGCGCCCAGAAGATCTTGCCTCAGCCGGTCCAGTTCAGCAGCAGCATGATCCAGGACAGTAGGAAGAGTCGGAGAGACAGCAGTTGGCGGAGTAGGAGGAGAGGACGGCAGCGTAATCACAACATCATGAGGCGGGGCCTTCTGCGCCCCGACGACTGCGGCAGTGGCATCAGGCAAGGATACCTCGGGAGTCGCTTGGGCCATGGGGGCTGAGCTCGCCCCAGCTAGCTCCGCCAGGCCTCGCGAGGATGACCAGGCAGGAGAGGCCCGTGTCTTGCCATCACCTTCTTTCACGGACGGAGGCGCTGCCCCGGACGAAGCCTCAGGAGCTCCCTTCAGCTTCTTTGCCGCAGGCGCCAACCTAGCCAAGGAATGCAGATATCAAGCCTCAGCAACAAAGCAAGGATTAAAACAAGAATCTAGCACTTAGTGGTCATCGCTCGTGGGCTCGAGCAACCTCTGGCCGAACTTGAAGCTCGAGCAACTCCCTCAAGAGCGACGCCCCGGTCAGCTTCGCCGTTGCCATGTTGCCCGGCCACAGGTCCGCGTTCATCTTCTCCAGCACTGGCCTCGCGCGGGGATCCACAAGTTCCGCGCGAGACCAATCGTCGATAGGCGTGGGCTGCTTCTTGGGCAGAATCAGCCGAGGATGGATGCGTCCAGCATCTACCATGACCCACTTGCTCCTGAAGCCTTCAATCCTCTTCCCGGGCTTCGAGATGGTGTTGGAGCTGCCGTACGCGACAAAGCTCGCGCACGTGGTGATGGGGCCGCGAGAGGCCCGGAGGTAGAAGTAGTGGCGTAGCAAGGCCACTTAGGGCTGCTGTCGGTGTCAAAACCAGCGGATCTCGGGTAGGGGGTCCCGAACTGTGCGTCTAGGCGGATGGTAACAGGAGACAAGGGACACGATGTTTTTACCCTGGTTCGGGCCCTCTCGGTGGAGGTAATACCCTACTCCTCCTTGATTAATATTGATGATATGGGTAGTACAAGAGTAGATCTACCACGAGATCAAGGAGGCTAAACCCTAGAAGCTAGCCTATGGTATGATTGTTGTTCGTCCCTACGGACTAAAACCCTCCGGTTTATATAGAGACACGATAGGTTAGGGTTACACAGTCGGTTACAATGGTAGGAGATCTACATATCCGTATCGCCAAGCTTGCCTTCCACGCCAAGGAAAGTCCCATCCGGACATGGGACGAAGTCTTCAATCTTGTATATTCATAGTCCAGGAGTCCGCCCGTGATGATAGTCCGGCTATCCGGACACCCCCTAGTCCGAGACTCCCTCAGTAGCCCCCGAACCAGGCTTCAATGGCGATGAGTCCGGCGCTTCGATTGTCTTCGGCATTGCAAGGCGGGTTCTTCTCCAAATTCCATATACTTGTCGAATAGTGTCCAGCTTCTGATAAATGCTGCGCTCCTTGGCTTCTATGCCAAATAATGGCCATCTTCCACGTGTTTGAATGAATGCGAAAAGCCAGGGTATTTTTACAATTACCCCCCTAGCCACGCAAATGAGCCGCCTATAAAAGGGGCAAGGATCTAGATCTGAGTCATCCCCCCTTCGCGAGCTTTCATCGGAGCGCCCCTGACCAAAGCCCATTCCATCATGGATAGTCGATGCGGCTCCTCCTCTCGCGCTCCCAGCCCTCAGCCTGGAAATTGGGAGAGATGCTCAGTCCCGCATAGCGAGCTAGTCATACTCCAAGCCAAGGGATTGCTCCCCCCGGCCTTCATGGTTCCGGTTCGAGCCGGACTTGCCACCTACAAGGGCGGAAAGCAAGCGGAGAGCGTCCCCGATCCCTCTAAAGGAGAGCGGGTATGCTTCATCTCTTATCTAGTAGGAGGACTCGGATTTCCAGTCCATCGTTTCTCCGGGGGCTCTTGCAGTTCTACGGCCTCCAGTTGCACCACCTTACTCCTGCCTCCATCCTGCACATCGCGGGCTTCGTGGCCCTTTGCGAACTGTTCTTGGGCGTCGAAGCTCATTTCGGACTGTGGAAGAGATTATTCTGCCTAGTACCCCGTTCTTATGAGGGGTCAATATATCAAGTGGGCGGAGCCGAGCTATGGCGCATCGCCGGGACCGGATACCTATCCGGAACCCCAAAGAAGGCGTCTGAAGACTGGCCTTCGAAATGGTTTTACATGGAGGACGTCCCGCTACCGGACCCTGTTCGGATCGGCCTTTCGGAGTTCAGCAATGCTCCTCTGAAGAAGCGCTTAAGCTTGCGCCCTCGGAGCCCCCAGAGGGAAAATGACCGGGATGTCCTCTATTTGATGAGCCGAATAAGATTATTGGCTCATGCCGGATTGACCATGATTGGAGTCATGGCAATCTGTATTATGAGGGGAGTGCAGCCGCTTCAATACAGAGGCCACCCCATGTGGGACTTCAACGGGGAAGATGATGCCACACGCCACGGCCGCAAAGGTTCGGGATCGGTCACCGAACTGGTGAAGATCTTGTCTGCCAGGTACAAAGGAGAGGAGGAGGATTTCCTCCGCGTCAATCCACTGAAGGAGTTTTCTTTGAATAATCCTCGAAGCTGGGTAAGCAAACATCTTTGTGACCTGTCCGATCCATGTTCCCGTGGTTAAATATCTCATTTCATGGTTTTTTGCGCAGGAACTGCGCCGGACTGTGGAGAAGATACACAGCCCGCCCCCACAACCCGAGGATCCGGAACAGTCCCTCGATCCGACCTCCGAAGAGAACTCCGCCGCAACGGTATGGCGTGTCACCATACTCCCAGGATTGATTCCTGGAAGGCGTACTAACGCTGATGCTCTTTTCAGGAAAAAGAGCGCTCGCCGGACTGAGGCCGGAGAGGTTGCCAATCGAACCTTCACTGGCCAAGCTTCAAAGCCGGGTCCGGAGGCTGAGGCGAGCACGAGACGTGCGTCGGATGCTCCTCCGACAGAGGATGCCGATAGGTTGTCCGCCACCAACTCCGAAGTGGAGAGCGCCTTGAATCACAGGCGTCGCCGGACAGTTCTTCGTGACACATGTTTCTCCCAAGAGGCCTTGAATGCCTTTGATTCGGGAGATGCGCACCTCCGTGACGCTGAAGATGGTCTAGCCAGAGCCACGGAGCAGTATGTAAAGGACATATGGGTAAGAAAATTTGTGATTATATATGCCAAGTAGCCCGAGACTTAAAATAGTTAGAATAACTGATTTAAGGATCATTTGTTATGCAGGATCTTACAGAAAAGAATACCCGACTGTCCCAGGAGCTTGAAGAGTGCAAGGCCCAACTGGAGGCCGCACTAGCCGCTACCGGGGGAGCCACAGAGACCCCCTCTGGTAATATACGTTTTAAAAGATAAATAGTTTATGAAGTGCGGCGAGTGTGTAAATCTGACAAAAATAATGCAGATGGCGCCGGACTAGATCCGGACAAGCAGCAGCTCTTTCGCCAGCTAAAGGCTGGCGAGAGTGTGCTTACAAGGGTGCGGCAGGAGAAAAATAACCACCAAGACGCCAACACCAAGCTGGGTGAGGAACTAAAGGATGTTCGTGCCCAGTTGTCTGACTCCGTAAAGGAGAATCGGCGGCTTTGTCGCGGCATTTTCAGTAAGTGCTTGAACGAACTTTGAAAGAGTTCGGCGAGGAAGGCGACTAACATAAACATGTATGTAGGTTTGCTCACAGGTCGTTCTGAGGAGGAGATGCCCAGTTCTTCGGGTGATCTTCTTCCCGAACTGCATCGGCTGCACGATCGAGTCCGGCAGGTGATGAAAGGCATCGGCCAGTCCTTGTGGCCATCTATCTCCCTGCCCGAAGGCGTTGGGGAGCTGGCAGAGCGGCTTCAAGGAGCACGGCGGCGCTTCCGGCTATGGAAGATATCGGCCTGCCGTCAAGGCACCAGGAGGCTGGGCCATGGTAAAGACGCAGCGGTACGAAGGTGACCCAAACCACATGGCGAGGTCGGACCTGTGGGGCGGATGGGATGGAGATCCTCAGAAAGCTTAGTGTACTGACCAAGTAGAATTGGCCGCCAAGTATTCCCAGCAAGATTGTAAATTAGATAGCCTATTAGATGGCATTGAGGAGGAATACAATGAGTCAAGTTGACTATGTAGAAATATGACATGAAAGAATGTCTTCTAGCCGGATTGTAGATCGTTTGTCATAGCGGACCTTTTCGCTTCGACCTCCAGACCCAATAGTCCGGAGTGTGTCCGAATACCTTCGTGGTTATATAGGAACCGTGGTATGCATGGAGACAAGGTGTGGGGTCATTGTTGCTGTATCAGACAAGTGTCGAACTAGTTATGTTATATTACATCGGTAGTAAGAAACATCTTCCAGGGAGAATAGTTCCGTTAAGGGTTCCTGTCGCTGGGATGCATGCCCTAAAGTGCATGTCAAAGATGCTATGAAAGCAAAAAATCATCTGGGGGCAGATGGGTAAAAAGTTAAAAATCATCTTTCAGTTCACCGACCGAATATTCCCTTAAGAACGCTAGCTTTCGGCTTCACCCGGTCGAGGTACACATCTGGCTGACCCGGCAGTAATAATCGCAGAGGTGCTCCCTTTACCACCTAGCCGAACAATCGGGAACGTAGGGGTAAGCACAGGAGCCAGGCAACCCAGCTTGGACAAAACTTAAGTCATATCGATGCATATAATGGTGAATAAAAGGTACATGCGGAAGTTTAACGCATGTGTTGGGCATGAAGCCCGTATAAATAAGCTTCTGTTAAAGAAGCCCCCAGGTATAATGAGCGCGGACAGCGCGTCAATTGTGTGCGATAAAAGCGCAAACGAGCCTCTAGAGGCTACAAGAAGAAGAAGGAGGAAGGAGAGAAATAAAAGACAGCAAAAAGCAAAAAATAAAAGATGCGGATGGAGGAAGGAGACGAACTTGGAGGCCGACACTTAGGCGTAGAATCTTCGTAGACGGGCTGTGTTCCATGGGTTCGGCTCGAGTCGGTTATCCGATGCGTTTCGCAGACGGTATGCCCTGCCGGTTAGGACCTGGTCGATGATGAAGGGACCTTCCCATTTGGGCTTGAGTTTGTCCTTTTTCTTGTCCGTGAGCGTAGAACTAGTTCGCCAACGTTATAAGCTTTGGCCCGTACTTCCTCGCTTTGATATCTTGAGCCTGCTGTTGATAGAATGCGGAACGAGCTTTTTCCACGTCGCGCTCCTCCTCCAATGCGTCCAAACTGTCCTGCCGATCAAGCTCGGCTTCTCTTTCTTCATACATGCGCACGCGAGGTGAGTCATGTATTATGTCGCAAGGCAAGACTGCCTCTGCGCCGTACACCATGAAGAATGGTGTGAATCCGGTAGTACGATTCGGCGTGGTCCACAGCCCCCAGAGTACGGAGTCGAGCTCCTCAACCCAAGTCGTGTTAGATTCCTTGAGAGACCGCACTAGTGCGGGTTTAATGCCGCTCATGATTATACCATTTGCCCATTCGACTTGGCGGTTGGTTTGAGGGTGATAGGCTGAGGCGTGTCGAGCTTGATGCCCATGTTTTGCACCATAATTTGACCTCATCGGCCGTGAAGTTGGTGCCATTATCAGTGATGATACTGTGGGGGACACCGTAACGGTGCACTACCTCTGATATGAAGTCTATCACTGGTCCGGATTCGGCCGTTTTAACAGGTTTGGCCTCTATCCATTTTGTGAATTTATCCACCATGACCAATAGGTATTTCTGCTTGTGGGTTCCTCCTTTAAGGGGTCCAACCATGTCAAGCCCCCAGACCGCGAACGGCCAAGTGATGGGTATAGTTTTAAGGGAGGTGGCTGGCATGTGGCTTTGGTTAGCAAAAGATGGCAACCGACGCATTGTTGGACTAAGTCCTGCGCATCTGCCCGGGCCGTTGGCCAATAAAATCCTGTATGGAAGGCCTTGCCGACTAGGGCCCGGGCTGCGGCGTGGTGCCCACCCAGTCCGGCATGAATTTCAGCCAGGAGGTTTCGCCCTTCCTCTTCGGAGATACACATTTGGAGGACTCCGGTAGTGCTTTTCTTATAAAGCTCTCCCTGATGGACTTTATAGGCTTTAGATCGCCGTACTATGCAGGTAGCCTCATTTTGGTCTTCGGGAGTTCCTGCCTAGTTAGGTAGGCTAGGAATGGTTTCGGCCCGCAGGCGATAACCGCCATTATTTCGTGAGCAGGGTGTTATCTCGGGGCGAGCCTCCGGTTGTGTCGAAGTGCTTTCGGCGTCCGAGCAAAGGCGGTTGGGTCCGGATTGTTATTGCCGGACTCCCCTTCCCATAGTACGGATGGCTTGAACAGCCGTTCCAGGAAGATGTTGGGAGGGACGGCATCACGTTTTGCACCAATGCGTGCCAATATATGCGCCGCCTGGTTGTTATCTCGGGCTATATGATGAAATTCGAGCCCTTCGAACCGTGCTGACATTTTTAGGACCGCATTGCGGTATGCTGCAATTTTCGGATCTTTGGCAACAAAGTCTCTGTTTATTTGAGATATTGCGAGGTTCGAATCCCCGCGCACCTCTAGGCATTGAATGCCCATGGAGACTGCCATCCGGAGGCCGTGCAGAAGGGCCTCGTATGCGGCTGCGTTGTTGGAGTCCGTATACATTATCTGAAGGACGTATTGGACTGTGTCCCCGGTTGGGGACGCTGTGACGACGCCAGCCCCTGTGCCGCCAACATTTTGGAGCCGTCAAAGTGCATGATCCAATTGGAGTATGCGTTGTACTCTTTAGGGAGTTCGCCGGTCCATTCGGCCACGAAGTCGGCCAAAACCTGCGACTTAATAGCTCGTCGTGGCTTATAAGTTATATCGAATGGAAGGAGCTCGATGGCACATTTAGCAAACCGGCCCGTCGCGTCGCGGTTGTTTATAATGTCGTCAAGAGGTACTACGGAGGCTACCGTTATCGAACACTCTTGAAAGTAGTGTCACAGCTTCCGGGATGCCATGAACACCGCGTATGCTATCTTTTGATAGTGTGGGTACCAGGATTTGCATGGAGTTAGGACAGTGGACACATAATAAACCGGTTTTTGAATAGGGAACTGGTGTCCGTCCGTGTCTCGTTCGACAACGAGCACCGCGCTGACAACTTGATGTGTTGCGGCGATATATAATAGCATTGGTTCGCATACGCCATGCGCCAGACCGGATTTGTTGCCAAAATGGCCTTTATTTCTTCGAGTCCGGCCGTGGCGGCATCAAATCCACTTTCGAAGTGTTCGGTGGCGGAGGAGGCGGTAAAGAGGTAATGCCTTTTTCTCCTAAGCGGGAGATAAAGCGGCTTAGAGCCGCTATGCATCCCGGCCAATTTTTGTATTTGTTTGAGGTCTTTTGGAATATCCAATTGTGACAGAGCTCGAATCTTGGCTGGGTTTGCTTCAATTCCTCTACGGACACTATGAAGCCTGTGTGCTTTCCTACCGAACGCCGAAGACGCATTTTTTCGGATTGAGCTTGATGTCATATTTTCAAGATTGTCGAATGTGAGCCTCAAGTCGTCTACTAGAGTTTCGACGTGCTTGGTTTTGACGACCACGTCATCTACATATGCTTCCACCGCTTTTGCCGATCTGGTTTGCGGACATGTCCGAATCATGCGCGCCGATATGTTGCGCCGGGCGCTTTTTGAGCCCAAAGGGCATTGTGTTGAAGCAGAACGAGCCGTATGGAGTGATGAATGTTGTTGCAGCTTGGTCTGGCTCCGCCATCTTGATTTGGTGGTAGCCGGAGTATGCGTCGAGGAAGCACAATGAGTCGTTTCCTGCTGTAGCGTCAATGATTTGATCAATTCGAGGGAGGGGGAAGGGATCCTTTGGGCAAGCCTTATTAAGGTCTTTGAAATCAACACATAGGCGCCTGGATTTATCCTTCTTTGGTACCATCACCAGGTTCGCTAGCCATCCGGATGTTTTATATCTTTGATGAATCCGGCTTCCAAAAGTTTGGCTAGCTCCTCTCCCATGGCATGTCTCTTGGGTTCGAAAAGCGCCAAGAGCCTGTTTGATCGCTTGAATCATTTTAGGATATTTAGGCTGTGCTCGGCCACCGAAGTGGGGGTTCCCGGCATGTCTCAAGGGTGCGAGCAAAGATGTCCGCTTTTCTCAGAGAAATTCTTGTAGTGCGGCGTCAACGTTAGGGTTTAGTTGTGCCCCAATGGAGGCCGTCTTTGTAGGGTCCGTTGGGTGGACTTGGAATTTGACTATTTCATCCGCTGGTTTAAAAGAGGTGGACTTTCATCTTTTATCAAGTATCACATCGTCCCTGTTCACCGTGGAGCGCATCGTTGTGAGTTCCTCAGCCGCTAGGGCTTCGGATAGTGCCTCGAGGGCTAGTGCGGCTGTCTTGTTTTCGGCGCGGAGTGCTATGTTCGGATCACTAGCTAGAGTGATGATTCTGTTAGGTCCGGGCATTTTAAGCTTCATGTACCCATAATGGGGTATAGCTTGAAAGATTGTGAATGCCTCTCGTCCTAATAAAGCTTGATATCCGCTGTTGAACGGGGCCACTTGAAATGTGACCTCCTCGGACCTGTAATTGTCCGGCGAGCCAAGCACTACGTCTAGTGTAATTTTTCCTGTGCAGCATGCTTCCCGACTAGGGATAATTCCTCTAAAGGTTGTGCTGCTTCGCTCAATGCGGTTCCAGTCTATTTCCATTTTTCGGAGGGTTTCCTCATAGATGAGGTTTAGTCCATTGCCGCCATCCATGAGTACCTTAGTAAGGCGAAAGCCGTCCACTATCGGACTGAGAACCAATGCGGCTGGTGCTCGGGCTGTTCGGAATTTAGGTTCGTCACTAGCATTAAAGGTAATAGCCGTGTCACTCCATGGATTTATTGTTGCTACTTGGTACGGCAAGGTTGCGGAGTGTTCGTTTTCGCATGTTATTTGATGCGAAAGTCTCAAAGACTGTTAACACCGTACTGGTGTTGCTGGGCTGGGATTCTGAAGCTAGAAGCTCTTCGCCACTTTTGGCCACCTGCCGTAGTATCCAACATGCTCGAAGGCTGTGAGTTGGAGTGGCGCCCTCTGTGCTATGAATTTTGCAGGGTCCGTTTAGCCAACCCTACAGTACGGTTCCATACCCTTTAGGGGTTTTTGGTTTTTTTGGTATTTGACCCAGGTGCTTGATAATGATGCACCCTTTTATTTCGGACTAGGCATGTATTCGGGGCCGGATTATCCCAAAATTTACTTTCGCTTTTCAGCGCTCTCCATCGCATACGGTACTTTTTGTACTATGGTCACCAAGTCAGCAAAGCGTGTAATTTCGCTGACGACTTATGGCATTTAGGATTCCTTTGTCTCGTGCAATTATTGCAGAAAATTGGGATTGCGTCCTCCTCTCGGCGATCCTTTATCCTGTTCATAACCGGAGGAATCGCCCAAGAATGATGTAATCGCTTTCAGCGGCTCTTGCCGAATTCGAGAGAGATCACTAATGTTTGGGTGGGCGGATGGAACTAGATCCGGAACCCCGTCCAATTTAGGACTCAGGGGCCGAGAAGTTTCCGAACTCAGAAGTTTGGATTTTTGAGCGTTATCCAATGAGTCCAACCCGCCGTCTGACTTTAAGTTCAGGGCTTGATCGACATCCGTCCCTCCACGGGAATCCAGCATGGGGGGATCGGGAATCCAGACGTAGCTAGCCCTTAAGGTAGAAGAAGAGTCGCTGCATTGTTCCTCTATCACAGCAACATGATGGGTAGCCTGGGGAGAGTTGATCTCTCTCAGATCGGTTTTAGGCCCGATCCGGTCGTAATCTGTGGCAACTCCCAGGGCGGCGATGCGATCCAAGAGCTCGTTTATGGAGGAGAGCTTCGATCGGATCTAACTGCTCGCAAGTTCGAACTAACATGGAGATTGGTTTTGATGACTCGAGAGGTCATCATCGGCGCGGCGGCCGAACTAGCGGTCATGAGAAAACTGCCTAGCCGAAGAGTCTGACCAATGGCCAAGGCTTCTTTGGCGATGGTATCGTCTCTAAAGACGAGATGAGGCATCTGCACGATGGCGACGCATTGCAGGAACTCTCAATGAAAGCACCAATGTCGGTGTCAAAACCGGCAGATCTCGGGTAGGGGGTCCCGAACCGTGCGTCTAGGCGGATGGTAACAGGAGACAAGGGACACGATGTTTTTACCCAGGTTCGGGCCCTCTCGATGGAGGTAATACCCTACTCCTGCTTGATTAATATTGATGATATGGGTAGTACAAGTGTAGATCTACCACGAGATCAAGGAGGCTGAACCCCAGAAGCTAGCCTATGGTATGATTGTTGTTCGTCTCTGGGACTAAAACCCTCGGTTTATATAGACCTTTGGATAGGTTAGGGTTACACAGTCGGTTACAATGGTAAGAGATCTACATATTCAGATCGCCAAGCTTGCCTTCCACGCCAAGGAAAGTCCCATCCGGACACGGGACGAAGTCTTCAATCTTGTATCTTCATAGTCCAGGAGTCCGGCCGTGATGATAGTCCGGCTATCCGGACACCCCCTAGTCCGGGACTCCCTCAGCTGCACCCCGACATGAGCCTCACAATAGTAGGCGAAGATCGCCAGGAGAAGAACAGAGTTGGGGTGGAGATGCAGAGCTTGTAGTTTGTAATGGCAATGGACAGAAAAGAAGAATTCAGAAAAGGGAGGGACCAGACCGGCAGCAATGGCGCTCACGAAGAGCGGATAGAAGGTGCTTCCTTGGTCCTCGGGAAGGGCGGAGACTTGGCCCCGTCGTTGCCTTGCGCCGCCACCATCCGGCGCGCCCGGGCAAGGCTCTTCTCTGACACCTTAGGGCAGTCCAAAGCAGGCGAGTACCAAGCTCCGGTCAGGGTCTCGCGAGGCGCCATATCTTGCTAGGGCACGCGGTCGAAGTAGATCTGGAGATTTCGAAAGCAGGAAGGATAGGTGCAAGAAAGGGGATCTGTGCAATGACTGGAGAAGGCAAAGGAGGTAAAGCCTAGACGGGTGCCGCTCTTTTGTCGATTCACCCAGTTGCTAAGGCGTCATGGGGAAGCAGAGACGCCCACGTCCAATCAACCGCCACGCAGCGCCCAAGGCCGCAGGCTGTTAGGGCCCGCGGCGCTTCGCTCTTGCCCCTTTGCTTCTTTGCTCAGCCAAGTCCAGGCGCACCTTGGGCCCGGGGGCTACTGTCGGCGTACTGGGAACGGGGGTACCCAGACTTGCCTGCCTGCGGCCTGCGGCGTGGCTCAAGTGGTGGCCCAGCACGGCCCATCTTCATCAGCACAAGCTCAAGACCCTCGCGAGGGGCCAGATTTCGGCCGGGCGGACTGACAGAAGCTTCCTCGTGCACGACCTCGTCAGGCTGGCTCGCGAGGAGGCAGAGAGATCAAGGCGGGGTACCTCACGAGGTGCCCATGACACAAGCCATGACGACCGAGGGCGCCAGGAGGGCGCCAGCCCGCGCAGTGTCCTCATTTCCTCTTTGGTGCAAAGGAGGCAAGCGCAAGCGGGAGCATCAAGCAAAGGCAACCATTTCGGTGCAACATGACCAAGACCATCACAACGGCAGGAAGGAGGTCATCGTGGAGCCCAAGCCGGCATCACCGTCTGAGCATTTGACAGGCGAGGACCAACTTTAGTCAGGATAAGTGTATTGGATGTTCCCCTTCAAAATGGCCAATTGTTGGCGCCCTTCCCGCTCAATATTTGGGAAGAGTCCCAGGGCCTCTGCCTATAAATAGGACTAGCCACCCACAGGGTAGAGGGATCCAGGATCCGGAATCCAGAACAGTGCTAGAGGTCAAACAATCTAGAGAGAGAGAGAGCGACCGAACTCCCCCTAGCAGTTCGTCGCACCGGCCAAGAACAGACCCTCGCGAGGTTGTTCTTCCTTTTATTGTTCATCGTCAGCCCTTGAGGCAATCCACCACACCACACACTGGAGTAGGGTCTTACACCACAATGGTGGCCCGAACCAGTATAAACCTTGTGTCCCTTGTGTTGCTCTTCGTGTAGTTTAGATCCTTGTGAGGCGACAAGGTGCAGGTAGGTAGGGGGTGAGATCTCCGCGTGCACCCCCAGAGTTCGGACCTAAAGGGTCTGCCGGAACCCGAAATCCGACATTCCTGAGGTAGCCGCCTAGATGCCCGTTTGGCGATATCGTCAGCCTCTTCATTGGTGCCACGAGGCACATGCTGCAGCTCCAGTCCCCAGAATTGCTTCTCCATCCCGCGGACCTCCGCGAGGTAGGCTTCCATGTGCTCATCCCTCGGCTCGTATACTTTGTTGGAGAAGTTGACGAGGAGTTGTGAATCACCCTTGATGGTAAGGCGCTTCACTCCTGTGGCACCAGCGGCCTTCAGCCTGCTATCGTGCCCTCATTTTCTGCTATGTTGCTGGAGAACTTTTCTCCGTCTTTGAAAGCAGAGAGCTGCACGGCGTAGTAGAGCTTGTCTTGAGTAGGAGATATAAGCACTGCGCCAGCTCCCGCGCCATGTCTGGAGAACGCCCCGTCGAAGTACATGATCCAACCGTCCGATGCCTCGCATCCCGGGAAGAGGGATCGATCCTCATCAGCCTTGAGGCCTGGCTCCAAGGCACTCGCGACCGGCCTCCTGCCGTGAGCGACATGTGCTGCATCAAGCAGCAGCCAGGAGAGACCCTGCAGAAGTACATCCAGCGCTGCAACAACGCACGCCTCAAGATTCCCAAGGTGACCAAGGAGGCCATCATCTCAGCCTTCTCCGACGGTGTGCGTGACGTCAAGATGAAGGAGGAGCTGGCGATGCATGAAGACCTGTGCTGCACGCCCTTGGAGCTGTTCAACTTGGCGACCAAGTGCACTGGCCGAGGAAGGACGCCTTTCCTCCTCGAGGTTACTGCTCTGCCCGGAAGAGAAGAAGCCCAAGGTCAAGGACGTGAAGCGCAAGGGGGCTGCCGTGCTCGCGGTAGAACCAGACACCAAGAGAGGCAGGGATCAGTCTCAGTCTTCCAAGGGCAGCCGGTACTGCGTGTACCACGACCTCCACACCCACAACACCAACGAATGTCAAGAACTCTGAGCCGTGCGAGACGGGAGAATCGTTCGACGCCCCGACCGCAGTGATCGAGGATACGACCGAGGAGGAGGAAGAAACACAGGACGCTGGGAAGACCGTGGCCCTCGCCAAGGGTGGCGCGACCGACCTCGCGAGGACCACTGGCAGGATCAGCCTCACGAGGGAGGCTGGAGGGATGAGCCTCGCGAGGATCGCCCGCAAGGCAACGCATGCCTCCCTCCTGTGCCACCCCAGCCAAGGAGAAACGAAGACCATCATCAGGACGAGGGGGCTGGGGGCTTCCAGGAGCGCGCGCAATGGCTTGCATCCTGGGCGAAGCTCAAGCCCCAGGCTACCAGCGCATCTTCAAGCAGTTCGCTCGCGAAGTGAATGCAGTCCTCCCCAAGATCGAAGCCACGCGCCCTCTCAGGTGGTCAGCGTGCGCCATCATGTTCAGCTCAGCGGATCAGCTCAAGTGTGAGGCCACAGCCGGAGTCCTCCCGATGCTTTGTTCCCCAATCATCAGCAACGTAAAAGTCACCAGGACCCTCATCGATGGCGGAGCAGGGCTTAATGTCCTGTCCGTAGAGACATTCAACAATCTCCAAGTGCCCTACAATCAGCTTCAGCCAACCAAGCCTTTCTCCGGAGTCACCGATGGCTCCACAGTTCCGATTGGGCAGGTCCGCCTCCTGTCACCTTCGGGCGCGACAACTAACCGCAAGACCGAGCTCATCGACTTCGACGCCGCCCACATTCGCCTACCATACAATGTCATCCTCGGGTACCCAGCTCTGGCCAAATTCATGGCCGTGACTCATCACGGCTACAACGTCCTCAAGATGCCGGGAAGCGGCGGAGTCATCACGGTGCCTTGTGAAGAGAGGGACGCAGTGTGCTTCCTGGAGCGTGCTTTTCAAGCCGCGTCACTTGAAGAACCAGATTGGAGGAGCGGGAGGCTCCCCGAGGCTGCTCCCAAGAAGAAGAAGACATCGCCTGGCCCGACCCCTCGGGAGGAAGGCTCCTCGGGGTCCGCTCCTGTTCAGGGGGCAACTCCTTCTGTCGCGTAGGAAGGCGCACCCGGCACCCTCCTCGAGCAAGGCTCGGGGGCTCTCTCCTGGAGGGCCACCGACCTTCCTAAGATCACGAGGGAGGCGCTTGAGCACCACTTGAAGGCGTGTTTCAAAGCACGTTTCCCTCAGGAAGGAGCGAGGCAAGGAGGGCCAAACCCTCGGGAGTTCTGCCACCAGATCATTCAGAGCCGCAGGAGTCAAGAGTCATGAGTGGCAGCCGCCGCCATCCGCCGTAGCTCCCCATCCAGGCGAGGATGGTGGGCTGCGCGTCTGCATCGACATACCAGGGCTCAACCGAGCCACCTCTCAGGAGCGCCTCTGTCACTCACGCGTGGGGCGTTGTGAAGGTCCACCCCACAGCTACGTTCGCATGCCTTACGATTTGCTAAACGCGGCTGCCACACACCAGTGCCTCATAGGGAGCATCCTGAAGGCTCGAGAGGCCAAGCGTTCCGCAGTCCTGGCGGAGAAGGAGATGGTCCGCGAGGAGCCACTACGCTTTCGAGCTCTCCCGAGGCTCTCGGCCTGGGGCCTGCGAAGATCGGCTTCTGCAGCCCACGACGTCCGCTACTTCAGCATCCCTTCGTCTTCAACGTTATCAGGTGACCTCCTTCGAGTTTCATTTTCACCTGGGAGCGCCCCGAGGGCTGCATCATTCCCAGGCCGCTTGGGTCCGTCCCTGCGGCGTGTATCCCTTTTGCTTCATGTTCCTAGCTTACTTTATTGGGGGTGCCCCTCGGGCTGCATCATCCCCAAGCCGCTCGGGCCAGACACAGCGGCATGTACCCCTCTTGCGTTTATTCGGGTCGTGCATTTGACCCGTCATGATTGTTATTTGGTGCCTGTCCATGGCACCCCTTCTTGCTTCATGTCGGTCGCTTGCACGTTAAAGGGGGGTACCTGAGCATCACGACTCATGGGCTCCTACTGGCTCTCTAGCCCTCACCCTCTGGCCTTGTCCACGGCATCGCGACCTGGCATACCAGCGACGGCTGAGACCCGCTCGAAGGCCGCGACCCGAGGACGTAGAGTCTCGACATCTAACCAAATCTGCAGGAACACATCACAAGTTAAGGCCCAGTGCCGGGCGCAACCCGCCTTGAGGTAGGGCCCCGTGAGTCCGCGCTGGCTCACGGGTGCCCAGATACACCTCGTCAGGCCCTACCATTCCAGCCATGTGTCGTATGGGCTGTACACGCCTGGCTCCTCCCGGAGGGGAGCCCCTCCCACGCACTGATGGAAGCACCATGCCCGCTACTGGCTGACGACACTGCCGAGGAGCGGCTATGCCCGTACACATACGGAAGCGCTCTGCTCCGCGCTAGTGATAAACAACTGAGGGTGGCCCCCGGCCGCATCAACCTCAGGGAGCCTAGAGCCGAGTGTCTGGCCTCATCGTAACGCCTCCCCTCGGGAGTGCCGTGAGAGGGGGCTGGGCACGGGGGCTACGCCTGGATCACGCCCAGACGCACGCCACCCAGCCAGGCCCTCGGGCCTGGTTCGTCGCACGTCCCTCCCTGAGCGGAGCCAAGGTACGAAGGCCGTTTGAACGTCAAGGGGGACACCTGAGCATCGCGACTCAGGAGCCTAACTGGACACGTAGGCCCTCACCCCTTAGTTTCGAAAGGCCAACGGCGGTTGAGTTATGCGCGGGGCCGGGCTCTGCAAACGTAGAATGGTAAATTCACCCATGCATCTCACCTCCCTACTCGCTGTTCGTGCGCCAAGTGGGACTCCTGAGCATCGCGACTCAGGATCCTAACTTATCACGTAGCCCCTCACCCCTTGGTCCCATCCTGGTTTCCGGTCGGGGCTAACGGCAGCTGAGGTATGCACGGGGCCGGGCTCTGCTGGCGTAGAACATAAGCAATTAGGAAGGAAAAGCGCAAATCTCAAGGAATTCAAAAGCAAATATTACAGTCCATAACTCTTTGCACAACGCCAAACGCAAGTTTAAACGCCTCCACGAGGCATGATGCATGTTGTAGGAGCTGAAAGCAGGACAGGAGCCACAAAGGAGTCACTTGTTGGCAGCACCGTCGCTAGCGGCAGAGCTGCGCTGGACGGGTTCGCCTCGTGAAGCCTCAGGACCGGCAGCACCTCACTTCGGCTTGGTGTTGAAGGCCCGGAACCGCCCAGAGCCCGCCGACCCTTCACGACCTCAGCAGCAGCGGCAAGCTCGCCGCTCACGGGCTCCAAAGCAGGCTTATCGAGGACGACGCCGGGTCGCGTAGGTAGAGCGTGGGTAAGGACGCGTCGGCCTTCACGAAAGACAGATGACACGCGCCTCGGCCTCAGCCGTGGGGCCAAGGCCAAGGGTGACATCTTCGAGGGCGCGGACCAGGAAGGGAAGCAGCTTGGCAGGGCCGTCCTCGGCGCCGGCCAACGGACTTTCCAGGCCTCTGTCGTAAAGCGACCTCAGCAAGGTGCGAGCCTTCGCCTCCAGCTCCGCGAAGGCCAGGCGGTCCTCGGCGAGGACCCGCGCCTTGCCGTCCAGCTCGATCCTCTTCTCCTCCAACTCTTGCTCTAGCGCACCCAAGCGGTCACGGCGCCGGTCAAGCTTGGCATCCTGGTCCTTGGTGGCCGCCTCACGAGCTTTCATGTCTTCCTCCTTCTCTTGGCGGACGTGGGCCTCCTTGGCAAGCTGGTCGCGCAGGCCCTGCAGCTCGCTCTCCAGCGCCTTGCAACGACCTCGGACATCGGCTACCTCCCCCAAGGCAGCGTCGTGAGCGGTCTTTGCCCCAAGGATGGCATGTTTCTCCTCATCGCAAGCCGTCGCAGCCTGAACCAGCGCCGCTCGAATCGAAGCATCAGAGCGAACCCAGCCGGAGGCCAGCTCCAAGCGTCCGGCCACCAAGCGAGGGTCGGCGCCCAGAAGATCTTGCCTCAGCCGGTCCAGTTCAGTAGCAGCACGATCCAGGACAGTAGGAGGAGTCGGAGAGATAGCAGTTGGCGGAGTAGGAGGAGAGGACGGCAGCGTAATCACAGCATCATGAGGCGGGGCCTTCTGCGCCCCGACGACTGCGGCGGTGGCATCAAGAAAGGATACCTCGGGAGTCGCTTGGGCCAGCCATGGGGGCTGAGCTCACCCCAGCTAGCTCTGCCAGGCCTCGCGAGGATGACCGGGCAGGAGAGGCTCGTGTCTTGTCGTCACCTTCTTTCGCGGATGGAGGCGCTGCCCCGGACAAAGCCTCAGGAGCTCCCTTCAGCTTCTTCGCCGCAGGCGCCAGCCTAGCCAAGGAATGCAGATATCAAGCCTCAGCGACAAAGCAAGGAATAAAACAAGAATCTAGCACTTACTGGTCATTGCTCTTGGGCTCGAGCAACCTCCGGTCGAACTTGAAGCCCGAGAGCCGGCTGCAGGGATCAGCCTCAAGAGGCTCGGGAGCAGGAGGCGCGTCTGCAGATCGACTCGGAGCCGGGGCAGACGCGCGGGGGACCAGCCCCGTCCTGTCCTTCTTCGGGATCAGGGGCAAGCTCTCGCCGCCCCGCTCATCGCCATCCTCATCGTCGTCCGGCAAGAGGCGGAGAGCGTGGGACCTGCGCCAGGGGAGGGGCGCTCTCGACTCCCTGCCGGTCGCCTCGGAGTCGGGCCCCTCTCCCTGCTCCTTTTCTTCCTCCTCTCTGCAGGAGTCGCCGGAGGACACGTTCACCGTCGCCAGGGCCGCCGGGTCCTCGGGAACCTCCGTGGGCACAGGCCCGTCCCTGTTGAAAGCGGGCATGGAGTCCACCACTAGCTCCCAATCATCTCGAAGGAACAGGGGTACAGGAGCGCCCTCCAGCCTCGCCACGTCTCCCCCGACCAAAGATTGGAGGACCGCGGCCAGATCTTCGTCGGCCAAGACTACGGGGCTCGGGCGAGGCCTCCACAATGAAGCGGCAATCGACGGCAAGCGGGCCACCCGGTTCTCCAGAACTCCCTCAGAGCGACGCCCGGTCAGCTTTCATTGCCGCCATGTTGCCCGGCCACAGGTCCGCGTTCATCTTCTCCAGCACTGGCCTCGCGCGGGGATCCACGAGTTCCGCGCGAGACCAATCGTTGATAGGCGTGGGCTGCTACGTGGGCAGAATCAGCTGAGGATGGATGCGCCCAGCATCTACCATGACCCACTTGCTCCTGAAGCCTTCAATCCTCTTCCCGGGCTTCGAGATGGTGTTGGAGCTGCCGTACGCGACAAAGCTCGTGCACGCGGTGACGAGGCCGTGAGAGGCCCGGAGGTAGAAGTAGTGGCGCAGCAAGGCCACTGAGGGCTGCCGCCCAACATGAGCCTCACAATAGTAGGCGAAGTTCGCCAGGAGAAGAACAGAGTTGGGGTGGAGATGCAGAGCTTGCAGTTTGTAATGGCGGAGGACATAAAAGAAGAACTCAGAAAAGGGAGGCACCAGACCGGCAGCAATGGCGCTCACGAAGAGCGGATAGAAGGTGCTTCCTTGGTCCACGGGAAGGGCGGAGCCAGCCCTGAGCACCGCTGCCCCGTCGTTGCCTTGCGCCGCCACCATCCGGCGCGCCCAGACAAGGCTCTTCTCCGACACGTTAGGGGAGTCCAAAGCAAAGTAGTACCAAGCTCCGCCGGGTGCGGCGAGGCGCCATATCTTGCTAGGGCACGCGGTCGAAGTAGATCTGGAGATTTCGGAAGCAGGAAGGATAGGCGCAAGAAAGGGGATCTGGGCAATGACTGGAGAAGGCAAAGGAGGTAAAGCCTAGACGGATGCCGCTCTTTTGTCGATTCACCCAGTTGCTAAGGCCTCCCGGGGAAGCAGAGACGCCCACGTCCAATCAACCGCCACGCGGCGCCCAAGGCCGCAGGCTGTTAGGGCCCGTAGCGCTTCACACTTGCCCCTTCGCCTCTCTGCTCAGCCAAGTCCAGGCGCGCCTTGGGCCCGGGGGCTACTGTCGGCGTTCTGGGAACGGGGGTACCCAGACTTGCTCGCCTGCGCGGGCGTGGCTCAAGGGGTGTCCCAAAGACGGCCCATCTTCATCAAAGACAAGCTCAAGACCTCGCGAGGGGCCAAGCCTCGCGGGGTGGATGACAGGAAGCTTCCTCAGGCACGGCCTAGTCAGGCTGGCTCGCGAGGAGGCGGAGAGATCAAGGCGGGGTACCTCACAAGGTGCCCATGACGCAAGCCATCACGATCGAGGGCGCCAGGAGGGCGCCAGCCCGTGCAGTGTCCTCGTTTCCTCTTTGGTGCAAAGGAGGCAAGCGCAGGCGAGAGCATCAAGCAAAGGCAACCATTTCGGTGCAACAAGACCAAGACCATCACAACGGCAGGAAGGAGGTCATCGTGGAGCCCAAGCCGGAATCACCGTCAGAGCTTTTGACAGGCGAGGACCAACTTTAGTCAAGATAAGTGTACTAGATGTTCCCCTTCAAAATGGCCAATGGTTGGCGCCCTTCCCGCTCAATATTTGGGAATAGGCCCAGGGCCTCTGCCTATAAATAGGACTAGCCACCCACAGGGTAAAGGGATCCAGGATCTGGAATCCAGAACAGAGCTAGAGGTCAAGAAATCTAGAGAGAGAGAGAGAGCGAATGAACTCCCCCTACCAGTTCGTCACACCGCCAAGAAATGCACTGCGAGGTTGTTCTTCCTTGTATTGTTCATCATCAGCCCCCGAGGCAATCCACCACACCACACACCGGAGTAGGGTATTACACCACAATGGTGGCCCAACCAGATAAACCTTGGGTCCCTTGTGTTGCTCTTTGTGTAGTTTAGATCCTTGCGAGGCGACGAGGTGCAGGTAGGTAGGGGGTGAGATCTCCGCGTGCACCCCAGAGTTCGAACCTAGAGGGTCTGCCGGAACCCGAAATCCGACATGTTTGTAATGGCGGAGGACATCGCTCGCAACCCACCTTTGTGTAGTTCATGGCGCTCGGCGACAACTCCTTCAGGGCCCTCAATGCGGGCGTGCAAGGGCAGCGGGAACCCTGGCGGCGGCCACTCGCACCAGGGCCTCGACACCTCCTGCCGGGCGCCCTCATCTCGACGGCAGAGGGCGAGCCGTTTCTTCGGCGGAAGCGGGTCGGGACCCTCTTGGGGGGCCTTTCCTTTCTCTTCCGTGGAGAACCGGCGGATCGGAGCCATTGCCGCAAAGTGGAGCAAGGGATGGAGAAGAAGGAGCAGCAAGAAGAGATGGAATAGAAGGGCACGCGACGTTCCGTACTTATAACCGGGGAAGGCCAACCGACGATCTCCACGATCACAGGTAATCATGACCGCTTTGCATGCAGGGACTTGTCAATTCGTGCAGTCGCCGAGGCGTCGTGGGGAAGCAGAGACGCCCACGTCCAATCAACCGCCACGCTGGCGCCTAAGGTCCGCAGGCTGTTAGGGCCCATGACCTCTTCAGACTTGCCCCTTCGCTTCCAGCCAAGTCCAGCGCGCCTTTGGGCCCGGGGCTCACTGCCGGCGTTCGGGAACGGGGTACCCAGACTTGCTCGCCTGCGGCTGCGGGCGTGGCTCAAGGGTGGCCAAGCACGGCCCATCTTCATCAAGACAAGCTCAAGACCCTCGCGAGGGGCCAAGCCTCACGGGCAGACGATGTGAAGCTTCCTCGTGCACGGCCTCGCCAGCCGGCTCGCGAGGAGGCGGAGAGATCAAGGCGGGTTACCTCACGAGGTGCCCATGACGCAAGACATGACGACCGAGGGCGCCAGGAGGGCGCCAGCCCGCGCAGTGTCCTCATTTCCTCTTTGGTGCAAAGGAGGCAAGCGCAGGTGAGAGCATCAAGCAATGGCAACCATTTTGGTTCAACAAGACCACTACCATCACAATGGCAGGAAGGAGGTCATCGTGGAGCCCAAGCTGGCGTCACCGTTAGAGCCTTTGACAGGCGAGGACCAACTTTAGTCAGGATAAGTGTACTGGATGTTCCCCTTCAAAATGGCCAATTGTTGGCGCCCTTCCCGCTCAATATTTGGGAAGAGGCCCAGGGCCTCTCCCTATAAATAGGACTAGCCACCCACAGGGTAGAGGGATCCTGGATCCGGAATCCAGAACAGAGCTAGAGGTCAAGCAATCTAGAGAGAGAGAGAGCGATCGAACTCTCCCTAGCAGTTCGTCGCACCGGCCAAGAACAGACCCTCGCGAGGCTGTTCTTCCTTGTATTGTTCATCATCATCCCTTGAGGCAATCCACCACACCACACACTAGAGTAGGGTATTACACCACAATGGTGGCCCGAACCAGTATAAACCTTGTGTCCCTTGTGTTGGTCTTTGTGTAGTTTAGATCCTTGCGAGGCGACGAGGTGCAGGTAGGTAGGTGGTGAGATCTCCGCGTGCACCCCAGAGTTCGAACCTAGAGGGTCTGCCGGAACCCGAAATCTGACAGCAACCAATGATGTGACGTTAAGTGGTGTATTTAATGCACCCTGTCAGCCTGCAGAGTTAGGTATTATAGCACTGTTTACTATCTTATCAGTGCATAATGAATACTTTTCCATTGTGGTAACCCCTTAATCTATAAAAGGAGGGCCCTGCCGTAGAAAGGGATACAAGGTTGGATAACACACACACCCATACACGTGTAGCCATGGTCGCCCTGAAGCAACCCCTGCCGGGCAGTGTACTACGCCTCACCACCATTCTTCCACCTCACTCCACCAAAGCAGGAGTAGTGTTTTCTGCCTCACGGCGGCCTGAACCTGGGTAAAATTGCTTGCGTGATCCTTGTCTTGCTGCCGCACGCCAGTCTGCTCTTTGTGCAATGTGACGTCCCCCTGCCGAACCAGCAAGGGGCCCTCTGGTCCCTTAGGTGTCCGTGGTTTCCCGCGACATCTTTGGCATGCCATGTAGGGGCAGCGCTTGCTCAAACCTGAAGGTGTGTGCAGCTCGTCATCTTCATCACCATCTTCACCTTTGACGGCGCCGTCGACCATGGCGCCCAAGAAGAAATTTGGTTCTTCGGCTCATCCGTCCACCTCGAAGGCTCCGCCGCCCGCGGCCTCAACGTTGCGGGGGATGCGGAGGCACGCGAGGATGTGGATGCTGCTGGGGACATGGTCGAAGCAGGCGTCACCGTCACCACTTCCCCAGTGGCCAACACAGGAGCAGGAGACATCAGAGGAGAACAACATCCGTAACGCCCCGACGGCCATGCTCCGCAAGGTACGGGTGAGGGGATTACTCCGTCCGTGCCGCCTCCTCTCGCCGACGAGCACAGCCACAACAATGGCGCTTGGACCGGGGCGAATCACCGTCCTCCGACCGCCCCCACCACGGGAGCGACCGCAGCGCGTGCACCTCCCCTGGGACGGGTCAACCAAGTCGTTGCGCTCGACGGAGCCGCTGGCCCTCGAGCACCTTTGCCGCACCACCATGCCATCCAGGTGGCCGCCCGACAACAGCTGGGGCACGGTGCTGCTACCACTGGCACCATCAGGAGCCGAGCGACAGTGCAATCTACTTCATCATCACCCATGCCAAGTACAGCTACGGAGGCCATGCCGTGGGCTCAGCTGCTGCTGAGGTTTCCGCCAGCGGCCTAGCAGATGGACGATTGGCGTGCCATGATCCAAAGTTACTCGGTTTCGCCGAGGCCGGGGCCTCACAGTGAGTTGACCCGCCACGGCCTCCCCAAGCGATGACGACGGCTCGTGCTGCTGGTCGTACAGAAGGGGCCACCCCCATGGTGCTGTCCCTGCCATGAGAGCCAGCGCAAGCACAGCAGAATCAAGACCCTGACGACGTATCGATGGCCTCTTCTGACCCTCGAGCACGTCCAGGCTGACGGCGAGCCCCGGAGGATAGGCGAAGGGGATATGTGCACGTCGTTGTTGATAACCACCTCGACGACCACCGCCGGACCGATGGGTGCGACGACCCTAATGTCGACGAACCCGCGCTCGGTATCGGCAGGTGCCTACCTTTCGAGATTGGGTGCCCTGCCTTTACTCGTGAGCTATGGCATACCAGTTGGCCGTCCGTTCGCACATTCAAGCCATAGATACCCGAGAAGTATGATGGGAGGCTGAACTCGACAGAGTTTCTGAGCATGTATACCATCGCTGTTAAGGCTGCCGGGGGGAGGGATGATAAGGTGTTCGCCAACTTCTTCCCTTTGGCTCTCAAGTCCAATGTGAGGTCTTGGTTGATGCACCTACTGGAGAACTCCATTTCATCGTGGGCTGACCTGCGCCATGAGTTCATTGGCGCCTTCACTGGCGGCCATCAAGAGCCTGGCAGGCCCAGCGACTTGCAACTTTGACAATAGAAGGAAGGAGAAACCCTCCGTAAGTATTTACAGATATCCAACTAAGTTCATCGAAACATCCCAAATATCCATCCAGCAGCTGTGATAGATGCCTTCCAGTCTGATGTGCGCAACCGCCGGATCCATTCCAAGACGAACGTACAGTTGCCCAAGGCTGTGAAGGAGCTTTACACCTTGGTAGATAAGTGTGCTCGAATAGAGGAGGGAAGGAAGTTGCCTGGAGAGAAAGATTGCACCAATGTCGATTCAGAGGATGATGATGAATCAACCAGTCAGAAAAAGTGCAAGAAGCGCAGCAAGAAGCGGAACGATATGGCAGTGATGACTTTTGAAGGATCGGGTACGCCTAGTACCGACAAGAAGGCCAAAGCTGAGATCCCCGGCAAGGAAGCTACCGTGTGCACTGACTGCCGGGAAGCTGCGGCTGCTGAGAAAGCCATGAAAGGTGATCGGTCGTACTGCAAGATACATCGGACCAAAGGCCACGACCTTCAAGAGTGTTGTTAGGTTGAGCGGCTTGTTAAGAGACAGAGAGCAAAATATGAGAAGCGCGACAAGGAAAACGGTCAGAGTGTCGCTGGCGGTAAGGGCTGAGGCGGTGAAGCAAACTGCCTTGGCAAACCCTTCAGGAACCAAGGAAAACCCGCCAGAGGTCGAGAGAAGGAAACCTGTTATGGTGAGAGCAATGGAGGGGTTGAAGAGGAAACCAGTGAGCAGGAGTTTCAGAAGGCCCCTAACACCCCGTGCATTGACGGGGGTGCATCTATGCACACCTCTCACCGCCAGCTCAAGCGGCGGGCACGAGAAGTCAATGTCGTGGAACCAGCACCAGAGGCCCGGAAGCCGCTCAAATCGTCGCGCACGCCCATGATCTTTGACGAAGCGGATCATCCTAACCATACCACTGCGGTAGGGTGTTTGCCGTTGTTGGTCTCTCCAACAATTCGCAACCTCAAGGTCACAAAGATGTTGGTGGACGGCGGGGTCGGGTTGAATCTGATCTCCCCGACAGTTATTAGCAAGCCTCAGACAGTAGAGGAAGAGTTGGAGGTTACCAGCATGTTTCAAGAGTTAATCCTGGCAGGAGCCATCCTAAGGGAAAGATCACATTGCCGGTAACGTTCGGGGGAGAGATGAACTACCAGACCGAGAAGATTGTGTTTGATGTGGTTGAGCTCCCCTGCCATACAATGGGATCGTTGGCCGCCCAGCCCTGGCTAAATTCATGGCGGCATCCCACTATGCCTATAGCACCTTGAAGATGCCTGATACGTCTCCAACGTATCTACTTTTCCTAATGCTTTTCCTCTTGTTTTGGACTCTAATTTGCATGATTTGAATGAAACTAACCCCGCACTGACGCTGTTTTCAGCAGAACTACCTTGGTGTTGTTTTTGTGCATAAATAAAAGTTCTCGAAATGGAACGAAACTATGCGAGGATTTTTTATATCAATAAAGAGAATTTCTGGGGCCAAGAGCCATTTGAGGGGGGCAACTGGGTGGGAACAACCGACCAAAGCGCGCCTGCCCCCCAGGTACGCCCAGGTGGGTTGTCCCCACCTGTGGCCCCGCAGACCCTGAAACCGACACTATAAAATCCTATTTTTCCAGAAAAAATCAGGGAGAAAGAATTGTCGCGATCCACGAGACGGAGCTGCCGTCACCTCCTGTTCTTCATCAGGATGCCAGATCTCGAGTCCGTTTGGGGCTCCGAAGAGGGGGGTCTTTGTTCTTCGTCATCACCAACCCTTCTCCATCACCAATTCCATGATGCTCCCCACTGGGAGTGAGTAATTCCTTCGCAGGCTCACTGGTCGGTGAGGAGTTGGATGAGATTCATAATGTAATCGAGTTAGTTTTGTTAGGGCTTGATCCCTTGTATCCACTATGTTCTGAGATTGATGTTGCTATGACTTTGCCATGCTTAATGCTTGTCACTTTGGGCCCGGGTGCCATGATTTCAAATCTGAACCATTTATATTATCACCATTATATCCATGTTCTAGATGCAATATTGCAAGTTATAGTCACCAACTACGTGTTATGGTCCGGCAACCCCGGAGTGACAATAGTCGGGTCGACTCCCGGTGATGACCGTAGTTTGAGGAGTTCATGTATTCACCGTGTGTTAATGCTTTGTTCCGGTTCTCTGTTAAAAGGAGGCCCTAATATCCCTTAGTTTCCAATTGGACCCTGCTGCCACGCTAGGGTAGGACAAAAGATGTCATACAAGTTCTTTCCATAAGCATGTATGACTACTTACAGAATACATGCCTACATTATATTTATGAACTGGAGCTAGTGCTGTATCACCCTTGGTTATGACTGTCACATGATGAATATCATCCAACACATTGCCGATCCAATGCCTACGAATTTATCCTATATTGTTCTTGCTAAGTTACCATCATTGTTGTTACTGTTGCACTTGCTATAAAACTACTACTATCACTGTTACTGTTACTATTGCTCCTGCTACTATTATCCGAACTATCATAATACTTTGCTACTGATCACCTTGCTGCAGATAATTAATCTCCAGGTGGGGTTGAATTGACAACTCAGCTGCTAATACTTGCAAATATTCTTTGGCTCCCCTTGTGTCGAATCTATAAATTTGGGTTGAATACTCTGCCCTCAGAAATTGTTGCGATCCCCTATACTTGTGGGTTATCAAGACCTTTTTTGGCGCCGTTGCCGGGGAGCATAGCTATATTTGTTGAGTCACTTGGGATTATTAACAATTTATCACTATGAAGAATTTGAAGGATGCTTAGACCAAGATATTTCCCTCTAAGATGAGCGGAGGTAAGGAACTGCCATCTAGCTCTGCTTTAGATTCACCTTCTGTTATAAGTAAACTTGCACACCACCACCTGCTATTAACCCTGATAAGTTATTGATGATGCTACTTCTGCTATGAATGATACTTATGATGATGCTAGTACCTTGCTTGACGATAATGATGTGCCACTTGGTGATTTCCTTGATGAACAAATTGCTAGAGTAAGACAAAATGATGTTGTTGAAACTGATGATGAGCTTGAAACTGGAAATCTTGAAAAACACCTACTAGAACCTGCCCTCCTAGATATGAATTTCCTAAGGTACCGGAAGGCTATGTTATGAAAGAAGAGACAACTAGAGACATTCTTGCTTGTAAGGATAAAGATGATCTAGAGAAATTATTATGCAAGTATAAAGAAAAATCTCTGAATGCTAGATTTGCAATATGATCCTAAGTTTTCTAGTTCACCTATCTTTATTGATGATAAGGATTATGAATTCTCTGTCACTCCAGAGTTAATTACTTTGGTTGAATCTGATCCTTTCCATGGTTATGAAACTGAAACTGTTGTGGCACATCTTACTAAGTTGAATGACTTAGCCACCCTTTTTACTCGAGATGAGAAGACTCGCTATTACTATATTCTCAAATTATTTCCGTTCTCATTAAAGGGTGATGCTAAAGCTTGGTACAATACTCTTGCTCCTGGTTGTGTGCGTAGTCCCCAGGATATGATTTATTACTTCTGTGAAAAATATTTCCCAGCTCATAAGAAACAAGCTGCCTTGCAGGAAATATTTAACTTTGAGAAAATTAAAGAAGAGAGTCTCCCACAAGCTTGGGGGAGGCTTTTCCAATTACTTAATGCTTTGCGTGATCATCCTCTTAAGAAAAATGAAATACTTGATATCTTCTCTGATGGACTAACCGATGCTTCTAGGGATTTACTAGATAGTTGTGCTGGTTGTGTTTTCAAGGAACGAACTATTGGGCAAGCTGAAGAATTATTGAATAACATATTGAAAAATTATGATGATTGGACTCTTCTTGAACCACCGCCTAAACCCACTTTGAAGAACAGGGGTATATTATATCTCAGTCCTGAAGATATGCAAGAGGCAAATAAATCTATGAAGGAAAAAGGTATTAAAGCTGAGGATTTTAAAATTTTACCTCCTATTGAAGAAATACATGCGCTTAATACACCACCACTGCCTAAGGTGGTAGAGGTAAATTCTCTAATGAAGTTCAGTGATAATGACAATCCTCACAATATGCACCCTAGCCAATGCCTTTATGAGTTTGAAAACTACACTAGAAAACCAGATCACTTCAATGCAAATGTTATGAAACAATTGAAATACAATTCTGATATGATTGCTCGCTTGAGTGAATTTTTATTTAGAATGTCAAATGATGTTAGAGGTGTTGGAAAACATGCTTCTGTGGTTCAAACTCCTTAGAACAAGTTGCTAAATCTCAAAGAGAGTTGCTTGACAAAATGAATAATAATATAAGGAACTTTGTTGTTAGAGTAGCAACTAGAGGAGGTAAAATGACTCAGGAACCACTTTATCCTGAGATACACCGAAAAAGAATTGAACAAGGCTCTTAAAGAGCTAACACTGATGCACGTAGTCCTTCTAAAAGGAAAAAGAAGAAGAAAAACTATAGGGCTTTGCATGCTTCTAGTGAACCTGAAGTAGAAAAACCTCCTGATAAGGATAATTAAGTCTCTATCTCTGATGCTGAAACAAAATCTGGTAGTGAACACTCACCTTCTGATAATGAAAAAGATAATGATGTTGAGATAGAACCTGCAGTTTATCTTGACAACCCACAACCCAAGAATAAACGATATGATAAAAGGGACTTTATTGCTAGAAAACACGGTAAACAAAGAGAACCGTGGATTCAAAAACCTATGCCCTTTCCACCTAAGTCAACTAAAAAGAAAGATGATGAAGAATTTGAACGCTTTACTGAAATGTCGAGGCCACTCTTTTTGGGTACTCGCTTGACTGATCTCTTGAAAATGCCTCCTTATGCAAAGTACATGAAAGACATCATCACCAATAAGAGAAAAAATACCGGAAGTTGAAATCTCCACTATACTTGCTAATTATACTATTAAAGATGGAGTACCTAAGAAACTTGGAGATTCGGGAATACCAGCTATACCTTGCTCCATCAAAAGAAACTATGTGAAAATTGCTTTATGTGATTTAGGAGCTGGTGTTAGTGTTATGCCTTTCTCTTTATATAAAAGACTTGATTTGAATAAACTCACACCTACTGAAATATCTTTGCGAATGGCTGACAAATCTACTGCCATACCTATCGGTATTTGTGAGGATGTGCCTGTTGTTTTTTTTTTGACAGAAAAGGATGTGCCCGTTGTTGTTGCTAATGTTACTATTTTGACTGACTTTGTTATACTTAAGATGCCCGAGGATGACAACATGTCTATGATCCTTGGTAGACCCTCCTTGAATACTGTAGGTGCTGTTATTGATTGCAGTAAAAGCAAGGTCACTTTTCATATCAATGGTAATGAGCATACGGTGCACTTTCTGAAGAAACAATTCCATGTGAATGGTATTAATGTTATTGAAAAATCTCTGACAATCACTATTGGAAGTTTTCAACTACCTCTACCTACTACCAAAAAAGAAGTATGAAATGCTTTTTGTTGGGGACATTCATATCCCCGTTGAGGTAACTTAGTGATTTACGAAAGTTCTTCGGTTTCAGGCTAATCGAAAGTGGTTGTTAATAAGACTTGAACAACATTATTAATGGATCATTTTTTAGGGGTATGAAGTTGATGAACTTAATGAGAACTACCTTCTGTCCCTACTTTTTTTCTGTTTTTATTAGTTAAATAAAATAAAATGCCATGTTTTTTCTATTTTCCGAATTTCCCGTGCAATAAAAAATGACCCAGAAACAGAAGTTCTTAGGATGCTCTAAAAATTTAGTACAATTTTTTCCTGAATATTTAAGAATTTTTGGTGCAAATAAAATTAGAGGGAGGTGCACCAGGTGGGCACAACCCACCTGGGTGCGCCAGGACCCCCAAGCGCGCCCTGGTGGGTTGTGGTCCCCACGTGCCCCCCTGACTTATCCCTTCACACCACATCATCACCTACCTCACTACCAAAAAAATACACTTCCGTGATGATCCGTGTTTGCCACAGTAGGTCATGTTTTTTGTCATGCATGTACATCCATGACGATTTTATGACAGAATCAAGATAGTCATACCTATCTTTGTCGTCAGAGAAGTGTTCCATGACATTACCAAAATTATCATCACGGAAGTGTCCACTTCCATGACGATAAATTGTGCGTCACAGAAGTGCTTTCGTCAAGGGTGACCGACACGTGGCATCCACCGTAACGGAATGCTGTTAAGCTATCGGGTCCGGTTTCGGATCCGATAACCCGTTAACAGCCCGGACCAATGGGGATTTTCCATGTGTAAAATCATCATTGGCCGGATGAAACACGTGTTGCCTCGCTGTTGGGACAGATGTCATCCACTCATTGGACTGGAGGCGCCTATGATAGGTCAACACGTGGCACAGCCCAACAGTGGCCCATTCCGGTGAAAAAGGCCGGCCCAATAAAAATTAGCAGGCCGGCCCATATAAGGCCTACTTGTGTTAGGTCCATTTAAGCCCACGGCCCATACGAGATGTGCCAATTTGGCCCGTCAACGGTCCGTTAAATATTTGACACCATTGCAGCCCATCGTCAGTTCGAGCCCGTTAACAGTCCGCTATATATTTGGGCTCAATATCGGCCCGATGAGATTTCGGCCTGTTAACGGCCCATTCAGTGGATGGGCCAATTTTCACGATGTACATCTTTCGGCCTTTTTTTTTTGACTATACACAGTAGGGCAAAACCCCACTGCAATTTTTATATTAAAACAAAGAGGTCCAGCTGTACAAAAGGCTTGAGTTAAGCCAAAAAAACACAGAGAAAGAAGGAAAGAAAAAAGAAGGAAAGAAAGAAAGGAAGAAAGAAGGAAGGAAAAAAGAAGCTAGCAGCTACTAAGAAACAAAAGATTACAGGACAAGATTATCAAGCCAGAGACAGAAAGCTCTAGCATAGCTCTTCTTAATTCTGAACCTACGCATATTGAGCTCCTCCAAGATGATGACTTTCCATCCCTGAATGCTTGGTTGGATGTCTTGAAAAATCAGGTTGTTCCTGGAGATCCTGATGGCCCATGATGCTAGGATGATGATTTCCATGAAGAAAGGCACATGAAGTTTAAGTTTTAGGTCAGCAAAAGCTTCAAGAACTGAGGCATTTGCCTGCCTAGTGGGGCAAATCATGTCCCAACACTGTGCAGCAAAAGGACATGTCCAAAAGAGGTGTTGCAGTGTTTCCTCCTGCTGGCAATTGTTTACAGCACAATTGTAGTTATCCAAATGAAATGATTTTCTTCTAAGAAGATTCCTGGTATTGAGAAAAACACCTTGGGCTTGGGTTGACAAGAGCTATTCCAAATCCAGTTAAATTGTTGTGGCACTATTTTAACTCCCATCATCAGTTTATATGCCTTTGCAACAGAGAATTGATCACTTCCCCAAATATAGCTCCAGGTGTCTGTGCATTCTAGATATTCAGAACCCCTCAAAGTTATACATATGTCTTCCATTGCTTCAAATTCTTGGAATGCTTGCACTGTCAAAGGTAAGTGAAAGAGATCTTCCAGATAATCAGTGTGAATAATGGAATGCACAGTGGAGTTTCTATTTTTCACAAAAGAAAAGAGATGAGGGAACATGTCTTGAAGGTGAGTGCCAAAGATCGACAAAAAAGGCACTTTTGCCATCTCCAATGTGGCATCCGCCATGGATTTGAAATTGTCAATGAGCTTAAGATTAGCCTTCCACCAAAAGGATCCTATCCAATCGCTGTCAGCAAAGGTGAACCAAAGACTGTAATATGCTTCCCAGATCAAGTTAACCCATGGGATGTTGTGTCTGTTATAAAACTTGTGCAAGTTCTTGAGAAGCAAAGCTTTGTTTTGGGCAAAGATGTCCATTACTCCCAATCCTCCTTGGTCCTTTGGCCTACACACAGTACTCCATGCCACCATGGTAGGGCTATGATCCTCCAAATCAGGGCCTCTCCAGAGGCAATGCCTCAACAATTTAATTGCTTGAGCCTTAATGGTGACTGGTACATCTAGGCACCCCATAAGATAAATCAGCAGGGAATTGAGCACATATTTTACCAGCAATAGTCTTCCAGCCATGGTTCAAAAATAAGATAGGCCCATAAGTTTCTTCTGAAGTCTTGTGACCATAGGTAAACATTGCTCAATAGTTGGTTTATAAATACCCAAGGGTGCACCCAAATATTGGATTGGAAAGGATTCCCTTTTGCATTGGAAATTATTAGTCAGAATTTCAACTTTCTCCTCAGGTACATTGAGTGGGTTGAGGCTAGATTTAGAATAATTGTCTTTTAGTCCAGTAGCATCTGCAAAAGTATTGAGGAGGGCTCGACCCATTTAAATTTTGGGCTAATTTCCGGCCCGGTGTGTCTTTCAGCCTGTTGACGGCCCATAAATCAGTTGGGCCATTTGTAGTCGGACCTGAGTTTCGGCCTTTTAGAGACCCATTTAAGTGTTGGGCCAATTTCTGGCCCGGTGCGTCTTTCAGCCTGGTGACAGCCCATATATCTGTTGGACCATTAGTAGTCGGACCTGACTTTTGGCGTTTTAGCGGCCCATTTAAGTGTTGGGCCAATTCCCGGCCATGTGTGCCTTTCAGCTTGTTAATGGACCATAAATGAGTTGGGCCAATTGTAGTCGGACCAGAGTTTTGGCCTTTTGACAGCCCATGCCCTTCATAGTCCAATACCAGCCCGGTTTCTCTTTCGGCCTGCTAAAGGCCCACAACACAGTTCGGCCATTTACAATACGACCTGACTTTCGGCCTCTTAGCGGCCCATGCTCTTCATGGTCCAGTACAAGCCCGCTGTCTCTTTCGGCCTGCTAAAGGCCCACAGTATAGTTGGGCCATATGTAGCCCGAACTTAGTAACGGCATGTTAACGGCCCGTGAAATCAATTGGGCCCACCTGTTGCCTGCTTCGATGTTGGCATGTTAACGAACCGAGAGTTAAGAGGGCCGACCATTAACTTTCGGCCTGGTAACGACCCATTAACTTAATGGGCCCACTAAAGTTCGTACATGTCTTTAGGCCAAATTAGATAATTTGAGCCCATTACGACGAGCAATTATGCACAGGACCAAAACCGATCAAGCAAAGGTACGACATACAGGAAAAAACGTTGCACATCCAGCATATATTACAGGAAATTACATCCACTGGGAAATCAAAGATTGATGCCAGTGCAAATAAATGAACAGAACCTAACGATCTACAACGTCACAATCTGCAACCTCAGCACGGATGACGCCCATAAGCATGTGGGCAAGTTCTTGCTGCTTTGCTACACTATCTCTGAAAACATTGATCAGTTGTTGTGTCGCACGACTCTGCACCTCTGATTCCTCCACCATTTCCATCATTCCTTCAGCCATTAATTGGTTCACAAACATACATTTTTTCTGTTGCATTCGAGACAGAGGATACTGAACAGATTCAGATGGCGATTTTGGCAGGCTTGTATTATTGATAGTGGAGAGTGTCTCGACCACTGCATCATAACATAAATTAGGAGGGGAACCAAACAGATTAATCATGAGTTATTGGCATATTACATGGCCTAGATTTATTGGAAAGAAACAATGGGGTTGCCTTGCTATTTTCAGAGTTTGTCTTCTTATCTTCAGCAGCCTGCACCAAATTAAGACACTAGCATTGCTATCATTGGCCAAGTCAGATTATAGGAAATAAACATTGGCACAACAAAAGTTTGGGCAACTAGCCAACACAAAATTAACACAATATGGCACAACTATCATCAGCCAGGTGAGGTAATACGAAAGCAACATTGACACAATGAATGAATGGGCAACCAGAGCAGCACTAAAATTCAGTAATGTGCATGATATGAGATAGTACACTCATGCAACTCAGTATGCAAAACTACCAGGCAGTTTTCTTTACAAAAATCAACATTGGCGCCTTTAACATTTTGCTACAACTAATTTTAGATCATAAAAAGGTTGGATTCACGCCGATTAACAAAAGACATGCTGATGTAAAAATATAGTGATATACAACAGGTACTTACATCAGCATTGGAGCACACAGAATTCCTGCAAGATATTTTCCTCGAATACAATCCCAATGAAGGAAGTCTTCTATCATTTAACCTTATTTTCTAAAAGAGAGATGGGTAAGAAACATGTAGAAAATATGATCAGAATGCTATAAAATTTCATGATGCGAGGATACGCACACGCTTCTTAGAATGAAGTTGACATTCTTTTGCTGGATTGGAGAGGACTAGTTCTTTGGCCACTGGAGTCTGCTTATTATCAGTGGGAGTTGGGTTTCTCTGTGCTGGAGCAGTATCTATGAAAAATGGAGATGGTTTATTATCTCCTGGCGTTTGGATCTTTTGCAAAGACCTGGTCTCAGAACCCTTGATTCTAACATAGTCGTCTTCCCCTTGCATGCCTTATATAGAAGAATGGTGCTTCAATTATAAAACATGCTACAGCAGAGATGGAATAGGTACTGAAGAATAGAAAGGCATGACATATTGACATGTATTCCCTCAATTCGGAAATAAATGGATGGGTCTGTCGGATGTGGGGTTCCGGCAAACCCTTATGGTTCGAACACTGGGGTGCGTGCGAAGTCTTTCCCCCCTACCGATCTACGCTCTAACACGCTAAGGTCTTGCGGACGAACTGGACGAACTCACAACAAAAAAAGAGACACGGGGTTTATACTGGTTCGGGCCACCATTGTGGTGTAATACCCTACTCCAGTGTGGTGGTGGTGGATTGCCACTTGGGCTGATGATGAACAGTACAAGGGAAGAACAGCCTCCTGAGGTTGAGGTGTTCTTGTGGCTAGGCTCTCGATCGGGTTGGATCAAGCCCAGGCCCGATTGCCCCTACAGTGGTGGCTAGCTCTACTTATATAGGCCCTGGTCCTCTTCCCAAATGTTGAGCGGGAAGGGAGCCAACAACGACGGGCAAATTTCAAGGGGGACAGCTAGTACAAGCTATCCTAACAAAAGTGGTCTTCGCCTGCGAAAAGCCCTGGGGTGACGCCGTCTTGGGCTCCACGATGACCTCCACCTTGCCGTCCTCCTGGTCTTGGTCTTGTTGCACCAATATGGAAACCTTTGCCTAATGCCTTGGTACTCTTCGTCTGCGCTTGCCTCCTTAGCACCAAAGAGGAAATGGGACGCCGCTACAAGACCGGGCGCCGCTCAGCACCGTTCATCATGGCTCACGGCACGAGAGCCTCGTGGGGTTTGCCCCGCCTTGATATCTCCGCTCCTCGTGAGCCTGCCTGGCTTGGCCACTCCAGAGGAAGTCTTGCGTCGTCCCCCTCGCGAGGCTTGGACCCTCGCGAAGGTCTTGGATGCCTTGTTGATGAAGATGGGCCGTCCGGCCCGATGCTTAGCCACGCCATGGGCCGCAGGCAGGCAAGTATGGGGACCCCCGTTCCAGAACGCCAACAGTAGCCCCCGGGCCCAAGGCGCGCTCGGGCTTGGCTTCGCGGTGAAGCCAATGGTCAAGTTCATTGCACGGCGGGCCCCAAAAGCATGCGGCCTCGGTCGACGCGTGGCGGTTGATTGGACGTGGGCGTCTCCGCTTCCCCACGCTGCCTCGGCAACTACTCGACTTGACAAGTCCCTGCGACATGCAAGGAAAACCATCATTACCTGCAATCGTGGGAGACGTCGGTTGGCCTTCTCTCGCTATAAATGGGTAGGGGGCGGAACCCCCATTGCCCATCTTCTCCTTGCTTGCTTGCTTCGTCCTCCTCGCTCCCCTGCTGAGAGCAATGGTGCCCATTAGAAGGTTTTCGGCCGAAGAGAAAGGGAAAGCTCCCTTGACGATCCAGAGCCACTTCCGCCGAAGAAACGGTCGATCCACCGCCGTGACGAGGCGGCGATGCAAGTGGTGACGAGGCCTTGGTGCAAGCGGCCCCCATCGGGGTACCCACTACCCTTGTACGCCCGAGCCGAGGGCTCGGGAGGACGGAGAGACGAGCAGCGGCGCATGCGCCGTGTCGGGGGTCACCGCGCCACGCGCTGTCGCCCCTGGGGTCCACGCCGCCGACTCCTCGCGTGAGTTGGTGATGTGGGCGCCGATGCCACCAAGCTCCTGGATCCGCTTCTCGCAGTTCTTCTCCAACTTGATGCCGCCGAGGGGGCCACTCGAGCCCCGGCTGCAGCACGCCGACTGTAGTGCCCCGGCGACCGGAGCGGAGATCGAAGCGGTCCCCACCGGCAAGATCTTCATGACCCATGGCTGGGGCGAGATCGCGCGGGTTTGCCATCGAGGGGGGCCCTCGCGATCCACTTCGAGTACGACGGCGCCTCCACGCTCTTCTTCAAGGTCTTCGACGACGCGGGCCGTCGCTTGGACTGCTGCCCTGGAGAGGAGTGCCAGGCTGTCGCGCACTCCGATCGCGAGCACTCCAGCAGCAGCAGCCCTCGGGAGTCCGGCAGCTCTCCCGAGCTTTACGAGACTCCGGAGATGAGCGACGGCAGCTACGTCCCTCCGAGCTCTCGCCGCGCTCAGGGCAGGGCCGCGGCGTCCGGTAGCCGCCGCCGCTGATCTGGATGGGGTTGGCGTCAGCCTCCCATGGACCACTGTTGATGATGGCGTCCGCCTCGGGAGGGTGTAGATAGGGTTCCTCTTAGTAACAGCTTTTGTTCCCTACGAAGGATCACGAATCACCCCGTGGGGGCATGTAAGGGTTTGTAATGTCTTTCATGTTCATCTTCCTTCTTATAAGAACTTGGTGAACGCATGTCCCGTTAAGGCTGGGTCCCTCTCTTTCTTTCCCCGCGATAGCTTGTTGCTCTACGCTGACAGGTCCTGGTCCCAAGGCGGCTACAGCCGTCGCTGGTATGCCAGGTCGCGTGCCGTGGTCAAGGCCAGGAGGTGCACGGCCCGAGGTCCAGTAAGAGCCCCAGATGCGCTATGCTCAGGAGGTCCCCCTTAGCGTCCAAGCAGCCATGGTAAGGAGAGAAAGGGAGTTGACGTGGCCGCAACGAGGTTGCGGCAGGGTGCGAGCGTCCATGAAGCCTAAACATTTAGCTGATCCGCGTGCATGACTTATCTCGTTGATTTTGTGGTGACCCCTGACATTGTGCTAGGGTTCCTGTCGGGGAAGCTGATCTGGCCCACGAACACCTATGGGACCGGCAGACCGAGCCCCTTTCGGTTCGGCGGGGGGCGAAGGTCGCACGAAGAGCAGATCGAGGCGAAGCACACGAGCAGTTTACCCAGCTTCGAGCTCTCCGGAGAGATAACACTCCTACCGCTGCATGTCCGAGTGTATTGAGTTCTTGCTCAGAGCGCTAAGTGCTACAAGACACACAAGCTGCTAACGAGACCGAGCGTGAGTGTTCTTTGGCTTCAACCTTTCAGCCCCCTCCTTCTCCCACGCTATGCATGGGCCTCCTTTTATATGCTAAAGGGTCTCCGGCAGTGGCAACGAGACAAGGGTAAAATGGAAAAGGAGTGGTTGGTACAACTACTTGTACGATGTATCATACCTAACCCCGACGGCAGGGCACAAAGGAATTAAATGCCCGTCACGCCACCCTAACAAAGGCGTAAAGGGACCGTCAGGGCGCCACCGCTGCCACGATTGCAATCTTGTCGGCGCCACTTGCCATCAGCGCTCCGGGTCAAGACGACCTTCTTGCCACGCGCTACCGAAAGGTCCTGGCGACACGTTAGTGGATGTGCTAGAGCGCAGTCTGAGTGGTGATGCCGCGGCAAGCGCCTTTGTCGCGGTTGTTGTCTTGTCGCGCCCGGAAGCTTGTCGCTCATCGGGCCTTCCCGGCAAGCTCCTCTTGCCGGGCCTTGTCTCCTAGGTGCCTTGGGTGGCCTTCCGGCAAGCTCCTCTTGCCGGGCCTTGTCTCCTTGGCTTGAATACTTTGTTCTTGAATGGCTCCAAAGGAACCACAGAGGACCTTGGCGTTCACCCGGTAAGCCTTGCCGCGGAGGGCTGCAACTGCCCGTGCACAAGTTCGGGATACTAGGGTACCCCTACTCTACTACACCGACAGTTGCGCGCCAACTTGTGCGGCATAGTCAGGCAGGCCCGTACGAGTTTCCCTTCCCCTATGCTCTCCTTGGTGCTCTACTTCCTCAGGTCCCGGCCCTCGAGCGAGCTTCGGCCGACGTCAGATGCTGTGTCGCGATGCCGTGGTCAAGGCCAGGGGGTGAGGGCTGGAGAGCCAGTAAGAGCTCCTGAGTCGCAATGCTCTGGAGCCCCCCTTTTAACGTGCAAGCAGATTGCGTAGGGTGAACAGGCCTACCGCGGGCGGCAATCGAGCAGCCAATAGCCGTTTGCAGGTTAGGCATTAAGGGCAGATTGACTTGGATAAATGCAGGAAGATACATGCCACTGGGTCTGGCCCGAGCGGCTTGGGGATGATGCAGCCCGAGGGGCGCCCCCAACAAGGTAAGCTAAAGACTTAAGCAAAGGGATAAATGCCACAGGGACGGACCCGTGTGGCCTGGGAATAATGCAGCCCGAGGGGCGCTCCCAGCTTAAACGAACTTGGAAGATGTCACCTAGTTCTGTAGATGCAGTAGAGTTGATGTAGCTGAAGCCACACGTTGAAGGGATGAATCCTCATGAGCCACCGGGACCCTGAGCCTCGGGAGGCTCTGGGGGCTCGGGAGGTTCCCTGAAGAGCATCTCCATCTCCTCCTGAATGTCATGGACCCTGTCCTCCTGAGACGCCAGGACCTGCCGCAATTTGCGCTGATGGGCCGACGCCACGCTCGGCAAGCCGAAGGGCATGCGAATGTAGCTGTGTCGTGGGCCCTCACAGCGGCCCGCTCGTGATGGCCAGAAGCGCTCCTGAGATGTGGCCCTGTTGAGCCCTGGGACATTGACGCAGAGATGCAACCCGGCATCCTTGCCCGGATGGGGTGCTGCGCCCTGTGTGCGGCTATGGACGGGCATGGCTCTTGGTTGTTGCTATTCTTGGGTGGTCTTGGTGATGAACTCTTGGGTGGTGGGCACTCCTTGCCATGTGTTCTCCTGAAGGAAACGTGTCGTGAGGCGCGCCTCCAAGTGGTGCCCAAGCACCTCCCTCGTGAGGTTGGGAAGGTCTGAGGCCCTGCAGAAGAGACCCCCCGAGCCCTGCCGAAGGAGGGCGCCGGGCGCGCCTTCCTATGTGATGGAGGGAGGCGCCCCTGGAACGGGGGCTGATCCTAATGAGGCTCCTAACGCGGCGCCATCTCCTTGGGGTCCTGCGCGGTGCGGGAACTTCTTCTTGGGGATGGTCTCCGGAGGGCCTTCGCTTCTACTGTCGGGGTCGTCGATTGCTGCGGCTTGAAAGGCGCGCTCAAGAGAGCACACCGCATCCCTCTCTTCGCACGGGACCGTGATGATTCCTCCACTTCCTGGCATCTTGAGGATGTTGTAGCCGTGATGAATGACTGCCATGAACTTGGCCAGGGCCGGATACCCGAGGATGGCATTGTACGGCAGGCGGATGTGTGTGATGTCGAAGTCGATGAGCTCGGTGCGGTAGTTTTCGCGCTTGCCGAAGGTGACAGGCAAGCGGACTTGCCCTATCGTTGTGGTGGAACCATCAGTCACTCCTGAGAAAGGCTTGGTTGGCTGGAGCTGCTCATAGGGCACTTGAAGGTTGTCGAACGTGTCGACATATAGGACGTTGAGCCCTGCTCCGCCGTCGATGATAGTCTTGGTAACTTGCACATGGCTGATGACTGGGGAGCACAGCATAGGGAGTGCGCCGGTGGTGGCTGCGCACTTGAGCTGGTCTGCCGAGTTGAAGGTGATGGCACATTGGGACCATCTGAGTGGGCTCGTGGCCTCGAGCTTGGGGAGCGCGGCGTTCACCTCGCGAGCGAACTGTTTGAAGATGCGCTGAGAGGCTGGGGCTTGTGCACCGCCCAAGATGCAAGCGATCGCATGTGGCTCCTGGAAGCCCCCAGCCCCCTCGTCCTGGTGGTCGTCGTTGTTCCTCCTTGGTGGCGGTAGCGGGGGAAGACCGGTGTTGCCCTGAGGGTGATTCTCACGAGGCGGGTCCCTCCAAGCGCCCTCGTGAGGTTTGTCCTGCCAGCGATCCTCGCGAGGCCGGTCGCGCCACTCTTGGCGCGGGCCACGGTCGTCCCAGCGTCCGCCTCCATATCCTCCTCCGTGGCCGTAGCCCCAGTCGTTGCGCTCGGGGCGTCAACCGTAGCGTCCTTCTCGTATGGCCCTAAGCTCTTGACAGTCGCTGGTGTTGTGGGTGTTCAGGTTGTGGAAGGCGCAGAACAGTCAGTTGTTCTTGGACGACTCAGGATGATCTCTGCCTCGCTTGGTGCCAGGCTCCACTGCGAGCAGCACTGCCTCCTTGCGCTTCACGTCCTTGGCCTTGGTCTTCTTTTCTTCCGCTAGCTGGAAGCTCGAGGAGAGAGAGAGACGCCCTTCCTCAGCTCTAGCGCACTTGGTTTCCAGGTTGAACAACTCCTGAGAGGTGCAGAGCTCCTCGTGGATAGCCAACTCTTCCTTCATCTTGACGTCACGGACGCCATCGGAGAACACGGAGATGATGGCCTCGTCCGTGACCTTGGGGATCTCGAGGCGGGTGTTGTTGAAGTGATGGATGTACTTCTGGAGGGTTTCTCCTTGCTGTTGCTTGATGCGGCGCAGGTCGCCCGCGGCCAGTGAGCGGTCGCGACTGCCCTGGAAGTTGGCAACGAAGCGGTCGCGAATCTCGTCCCAAGAGGAGATCGAGCCGTGCTGCAGGTTCAGGAGCCAAGAGCGGGCCCCATCCTTGAGAGCCATGGGAAACCAGTTCGCCATGACTTTTTCGTCGCCGTTGGCTACTTTGATGCTCAGCTCGTAGAGCTGCAGGAACTCCGCGGGGTCCATGGTGCCGCCGTAGTGAGGGGGCAGATCTGGTTTGCACTTGCCTGGCCAGGCGATGCTACGCAGCTCGGGGGTGAAGGCGCGGCAGCCGGCTGTGGTTGCCGGGGCCCGCTTCGAGGGTGGAGCTTGGTCTTGACGGGGTTCGCGCTGCGCCATTGCGGGCGGTGCGCGATCTTGACGAGGTGGTGCGGGGAGCGCCGGTGCAGCTTCTCGCGGCCGCGGGATTTCTTGGCAGCTTCTTTCTTCACGCGCAGGCGCCGAGCGTGGTTGTCAGGACCACGATTCTAAGTCACACTGATCTAGCCTGTAACACCTCCTATCACTTTGCAGCATCACGCACGGTATTCCCATGGGTGTCGCCTTACCATGGCCCGGGACCGTTTGCGCCTTTTGGCTCACGTATATGATAGTGTTGCTAGCATCCATATGACAGAGAACCCGGCCCGACATGACTAGTCATGAACCCAAAGTGGCACTAACTTACGGGGACGGGCATACATGAATCAACATTGAGCATGTCGGTCAGCAGCGTACGAATCCGGGCTGTAGCGCTGGGCTAACAGGACTCCGGGAACAGTACATGTGAGCTAAGCGGGACTCGAATGTCACCGCGTGACATTTCCCGAAGGACGGAACACGAGTGAACGAAGTGAATCACATGCCGGCCGGTCAGGTGTTAGGAGCAAGATCGCTTTGGGCTAGCAGGACTCCGGTGAACCGGGCTGTAGCGGACTACTATGGCTCATGGAAACACAAGACTACATTTCCCCATAAGAGAGGCTACAAAGGATAAACAACTAGGTTGTCGGATCCCACACATACCAAGCATTTCAATCATATGACTCAAGTATTTATTCATTAGGCTCCGAGGAGCGAGATATTACAAACACGGGTCTCATGACCCAACATTCAGAGCATACAGGTCAAAGCACAAGCGGAAGCTTAACATGTCTGAGTACAGACATCTACAAATGAAAAAGGCTCCTAGGCCTGACTATCTACCAGATCCTGCCGAGGGCACAAGATTGTAGCTGAGGTAACAAGCTAAACATCGAAGTCCATGTGGAACTACTAACGAGACTGAAGTCTCTCTGCAAAAACATAAATTAAGCAAACGTGAGTACAAATGTACCCAGCAAGACTTACATCAGAACTAACTACATATGCATCGGTATCAACAAAGGGGGTGGTGGAGTTTAACTGCAGCAAGCCAACTTTGACTCAGTGGCTATCCTGAACTACGACTGCAAGTAACTTTTTTGAGGTGGCGCACACGAGTCCACGTATTCACCATATCAATACACCACTATGGATCCGCTTCTGTCTCCCTACGAGAACGCCATCCATAGCACTCACGCTTATTTTGCACATTTTAGAGTATCCACTTTCACTTGTCTATGAACTGCTATAGGCAACCCAGAAGTCCTTTACCGCGGACACGGCTATTCGTATAGATCATTTATAACCCTGCAGGTGTGTACTTCTTCATACATGTTTCCACCACTTAGCGTCTGCAAACGACATGTGCTCGGCAGACTTCAAGCGAAAGCCGACGTGGGTGTAGACCACGACCTACCTAAACACTTTAAGTCTCTTGTCCAGGTTTATCGCCTATTCAGGTTCCATGCACAGGGAGTCCGGCCGAGGTTTCCACATACGGCCCCGAACAATGTGTACAGGGTTCCGTGACACCAAACGGGCACCCGGCATACCCGGCCACGTGCCTACCGCATCACAGCCCACCCCTCGGGTCAGCGCTGCCCACGGCCTCCAGCATACTACAAACACCAGAAACTACTTGCAACTCCTGGACAGAGGACAAGGGTGATTAAGAAGTCGAGCGAGGTCATATTTCAGGGCCCAATGCATGGTAGTAGCTGAATCATGGATCACAAACACAGAACTCAGTTCATGAGGACGGCTTCAATGAGACAACCCACCATGTACTCCTACATGGCCTCCCACCGATACCTTTACCAAATCGTGTTCACACACTTAGCTCTCAATAGTAGGACATGTTCACACACCTCCGATTCATCCCCGATGAATCAGACCTGACACAACTCTAAACAATAGCAGGCAAGACAAACAAGCATGAATGAGTAGGCACATCAGGGCTCAAACAACTCCTACTCATGCTAGTGGGTTTCATCTATTTACTGTGGCAATGACAGGTCATGCAAAGGATAAGGGGTTCAGCTACCGCAGCAAGTAACAGTTGAATCATTGTTGTCCTAATGCAGTAAAAGAGAGCAGGAGCGAGAGAGTGGGATTGTATCAGAATGAACAAGGGGGTTTTGCTTGCCTGACACTTCTAAAGATAATATAGTTCTTCATCGGTGTCATCGATCACATCGTCGGTACACATCTACTGAGAGGGGACAAGCACTGACAAACAAAGAGGAAAGACAATCAATGCAATGCAACAATATGATGCATGATCATGACATGGCAATATGCTGTGATTTGAGCTAATGCAACTAACAGCGATTTAAATGAAGTTGGTTTGAATACAGGATTCAAATTCAACTCCATGTGTGATTATTAAAATGCCATTTAATTTATTTGACCTGATCAGCAGGCATAAGTTGCTCAAACATGCATGAACATGGTACAGATGGATAGATTGGATTTTTTTGATGATTTTTCATATATAACTTATTTCATTCTGAGTTACGGTTAAATTTATATGAATTTTAGAAGTTTTAGCTATTTTCTGGAATTTCCTGAATTAAAATAAATCTAGAAAATACATATTGCGTCAGCATGACATCACCCTGATGTCAGCAGGTCAACTGGGCACCTCCAGGTCAAACCTGACCAGTAGGGCCCGCAAGTCAGTGACACATAGTCAGGTACAGAGGCTGACATGTGGGACCAGGTCAAAGCTGACGTGGGGAAGTCAATGTTGACAGGCGGGGCCCACTGAGATTAGTGCTAATCTAACAGAGAAATTAAACTAATTAGTTTAGGCACTGGGGCCCACATGGCAGTGGCTCTAGGGGTGGTTAGCTGGGTCATTAGCGCTAATTAACTTGGCGCCATCGTCGTTAGGTGACGGCGACCACAACAATGGCGGAACTTCATGGGAATTGGCCTGGGCGGCGCTTCTGAGGCATCGGTGGGGTGCGGCTTGCTCCTACAGACATCGGATCTCTTGCGCATCCAGGGAGGCACGCGGGAGGGCGCGGGGTGGCCGGAGCTCACCGGAACGAGCTCATGGCGGCATCGAGGTACGGCCGAGCGGGCATGGGCTACAGGTGGCACGGGAAGCAAAGTAGTTAAGCGCGTTCGCCTCCACAGGGGCCTTGGCGGCGGAGGGTGCTACTGGGGCGAGCGGAGGAGCTCGGGAGCGTGGGGCTCACTGGCCATGGCGGTGGCCGGAGCTCGGTGCTCACGGGGACAGCAGCTAGGAGAAGCAAACGGGCGCGGGGAGAGAGGGGTTCGGTAGAGGGGCTCACGGCAATTCTTTTGGCGCAGACGTCGAGGCCGGGAAGGCCCTCACAGTGACGAAATCAATGGCGGCATCCAGCGGCCAGTGGTGGAAGACATTGAAGAACTCGGCATTGTGGCGCTTCCCTGCCCATGGCCGTTGATGGGGTGATGCGGAGGAGCTCAGCAGCGACTATGAACACGGTAGGGAGACCTCGGGTGGGCGGTGGCTATGCATTCACGGGACGGCGGTCCGCGGCTACACTCGGACACGAGCGAGGAGAGAGCAAACGAGGGGGGGAGAGCCCGAGAGTGAGGGGAAAGTGAGAGGAGGGCCTCGGGCGTCTCCAGACGCGGATTAGGACGAAGGAGCGGCCTCCAGTGCGAAGTAGGAGGTGGTCGGCCTTGACGCTGCGTAAGGCCCAAAGACGCAATGCTTTGGGCGAGGGGAGGAAGACGACTGGCAGCTGGGCTGCACAGTAACGGGCCGCGCAGGTGGGCTGGTATCTCTGGTGGGCCTCAAGGTATGTCCAGGTAAGGTATGTTCCTTTCCTTTTCTATTTTAGTTTATGTTTTCTATTATTTTTAGTCTTTAGGGCCTTATTAAAAATACTAATACTATCCAAAAAATCATGAAACTTGTTCAAGCCCACTGTTTGGAAAATATCCAACATCAAACATTTAAGTTTATGATTATTTGAGCATTTAAAATATCTTATAGTATTTAAATGCCCAAATGAAAATAACATATGATTTAATTCAGAGCCCAAATATGTCATGGAAAAATGTGCAACACCTTTCTTATCAAGCTTTCCAGCATTTTTCAGAACTGATGAACATTTTTGAAAGCCATTTGGATTCACCGGAAATATTTTAGTTGAACCTAGTGAATTCCTTTGATGCTAGGGTTTAGGCAATCCCCACTTCAAAGTTTCTTTCAAAGTATAAACATGATGCACACATGAAGATAGCCTAGTGCAATGCCAGAAGCTAGGGATGTGACAACTCACCCCCACTAAACAAGAATCTCGTCCCGAGATTCAGGCGTAGGGTAAGATGAAGGGGAAATGCAAACTAACATAATCTTCACGATCCAATTGCTCTTCTCGGAGATGTTGATTCATTGCATCACCTTGATCTTGACATCTTGCTTTGAGAACTCCATTCAACTTGCCCACGAGAAGAAATCAAAACTCTAGAAGAATCGATCTTCTCGAGGATCGAGCAGATGATGATCAACTCACGGAATGAGGCATAGGACACCTCTTGAGCTGAGATGTTCAAACACACTTCGGGAGGGATTGAAGAACAGATGACGAAGGTTCAATTTGGTATGCAACAACTCCACGCTTGAGTAAGATGGTGCATGGTTTCAAAGTAGCAAGGAGATAATTGCCGTGATTCCATAACGGGGCACCTTAGCAGAGGTGACTAGTTGGATTATTCCCTTAAGTGGCAAAAAGAATTACTTTTGATACAGAGATCATTGAAACCCTTTATGCCAGCCTAAGGCAATCACAAACAATCGTTTGAAGGAGTTCGAAGGAATGGCATACTCAGATTGGAAAGGAAACTATGGTTATGGAACAACTCGGCAAACGGGAGGCACATTCCAGTTGATACCGAGGGTATAACCTAGTGACTGAGTGTGCTCTCAAGAACTTGAGCATTTCCATATTGATCAGGGTCTTACCAACATCTATGCCAAGATCCTGGTGACACCTTGTACTACCATGATGAATAACCATGGAGGATGCAGATGCAAATGAAGACAACACTTTTCTCAGATTTTTCCATAGCAATGCCAAGGAACAAAACCTGGATGATCGACCAAGAGACATTTAGCACTCCGCTTCTAATGTTCTCCTTGACGTTCTAGCCACCATGGTTATGCTTAAAACATCAACATGGCCATCAAGTAAAGGTCGGACTTCGGGAGCACAAAAATCCATAAGGATCAAGTTGTGGAATCAGTCATACCAAATCCTCATGGAGAAAATGGTCTAGTTGCTTAATCAAGAAGCTACAATAATGGATCTTCCGGCTAGGTGTGTCGGCCAACATCAACCTTGTCGGGACCTACATCATAGATCTTGGAAAAGTTCCAACCATCATATCAGCCTGAGATTCAGATCTGGTTGGTAACGGGATATTTTAGACTCATCATGTCTGAAAAGAAGGATTGCAACACAAATCAACGAGATAACGTTGCGAGATTCTTGGGAGATGAACTACGATAGTAAGCTCCAAAACATGAGTTGGTTCTGCTACAACCATGTGAACACGTTGTCCCAGACAAGCATGGCCACGTAGTAGTCTTATAATAAAATACTACCGAGTTCAGGTGGGGAACCATCATTGAGGATATCGAAGTCCTTGCATAAGGTATACTCTTAAGAAGGAGCTTCTTCTCCTTGAACAAATCAATCAGTGGCTTGGTGTGCTATGGAATACATATGGAGTGGAGGTAATTAATCTACCAAACCATAGTATACTTTGCACATGCATGACTAACTTGGGATGATTCCAAAGGAACCAAAACAATCTTTCTCGAATCCACGGCGGCAACTTACACACCAAGTGCACGTGAATTAGAGGAAGTCACTTCTTTCGTCCGAACATATACCTCATGAACGGAACACGAAGATAATGCTTACACAAGTTTCCAACACTATCTCAAAGTTCAACACGAATCATGGGGGAGATAAAATGCTGCTGATGGGCTTAATAGCAATTCATCGTAATTTCCATATCACTGGACTTCCACCATTATGTGAACAAGGTGATAGTATTGGTCAGACCAAAGGATGTAATGGTGTATGCTCAAGGGATCAACCACGAGTAAGAAAACATTACGAACATCGTTGGTTCTGATTTGATTTGACGATAGCCCATGTTCAAATCAAAGTTTTGACAAGATGATGGACCCAACAATGGATCACAAGGACCAATCGATGAAGATATCATCTTTCTTTGACAACCACACAAACACAAGGATAACCCTTTGAAAATGAACTAAGTTAGGAAAAAAATATCTTTCAACTCTCCAAGTTGTTGTTTAGCTCAACCAACTAGTTCAGGGTATCCAACATAGATTCTTGGAGAAAGAGTGGTTTATAGGAAAACCATTTGATCACGAGCTCAACATAGCGATCAGGTGACAGCCTGGTGATACTTCCGAGAAGATATTCGGAAAATCACGGACCACCGATACGTTACTAAGCTCGAGAACAATCTTTCTTTTAAGGGCAAGACGATAGGATCAACAGAGCAAGGGTTTGACAAAATCCTAACTCATCGATCAAAGAGTGCACCAGAAATAAGGACTAGGTAGCACGATCAATCTTAGGGTGATGGTTCAACAACCAACATGCTAAGGGTGAGAATATTGTCCATTTACTACCAAGCAACGAGTTGCTCGGAGTATTGATTTCACACATCATGATTCGCTTGTCGATATTCCGGTCGCAGCAACACGAGAACCGAGGAATGAACAACGATGGCGAGAGGTATCACTGTATCAGGAATTCATAATATGGTGTGCAATTCCCATGACATTCTTGACATAAGACGGTAATACTTCAGGGTAGAACAGAATCAAAAGCTAGATTGGCATTTTGATCTGCGAAATACAACTACTTTGACCCAATCCTAGATATGGATGAGGTACTGGAGTTTGTTTCTCCTAGTCATTCTGAAATAGAATGGCTTGACGGACCACAAGAGTAATAGGTATCGATGAATGAGTGCATGCATACTCTTGACTATCAATTGATAGACGAGGGTCGGAATACAACTAAAGAGGGACAACTCAAGGAGTATATAACTTTCTGAGTTGTGGATGCATAGATTAGTATGTCGAACCAAGTTCAACAGGTTTCTTCCGGATAACCCATGCAAGAAGGTAGAACTGGCAGAGTCACGACATAGCAACGAGAACTCGTCAAGAGCACTCTGGTTGTGATCTTTTGGTTCAAAGAACTTCTGCCATAAACGGTTCGTAGTATTTGGAAGAAGGAAATACCATGGACCTCGAGGACTAACACAAAGGTTACTAATAACCTAAGGGAGCTAGCAATTACTATCAACATGAAGTAAGTAGGTGAATCTCGGGTTCAAAACCCAGAAGTGGAATACCTACAACTAAATTGCATCACGGGATGCTTTCGAGAATGGTGGCCCGAATCATCACACCGGGAACATGAAACATGGCTAGATTACTAGGTGACTCCCTAAAACACCTAGGGTCATAATAATAGCTCCAACATATATGTCGAGGCAACAAAGTACCTCAACTCGATGATTAGTGTGGTTAATCTGGCCCAAAAGGAACATCGAGAACGGACGGAAAGGATTTGCAAATGCATTAGACTATTTAGAAACCTGGGATGACTCGGACAGCATAACGCATGTAAATGCTCGAAAAGATTTGAGACATCCTGCAAATTGGTGGCATAACCACTTAATATCACAATATCAAGGTTCTGAGATCACCTAACAACACACGGAAGTAGTAGGAACTGAAATTAATCTTAAATCCAACAATCCTATGGGTCTACGGATTAGTAACACATGATCCTGATAGATAGAGGAGAAGGCCTAATTCCTAACCCCGTAGAAGAGAAGAGGATGACTCTGATCAGAAGGCATAATGTAAAGGAGTAAAAAGAGCCTTACGTTCCCTTCCACAATCAATTCCCTTATATAACTAAAGCATTTCTAGACACGACTTCGACCGGTTTGGCTTGGTAATCCTACAGGGAGTCAGGCTCTGATACGAAAGCTGTCAGGACCCCGATCCTAAGTCACACCGATCTAGCCTGTAACACCTCATATCATTTTGCAGCATCACGCACGGTATTCCCATGGGTGTCGCCTTACCATGGCCCGGGACCGTGTGCGTCTTTTGGCTCACGTATATGATAGTGTCGCTAGCATCCATATGACAGAGAACCCGGGCCGACATGACTAGTCATGAACGAAAAGTGGCACTAACTTACGGGCCCATGCATTCATGAATCAACGTCGAGCATGTCGGTCAGCAGCGTGCGTTTCCGGGCTATAGCACTGGGCTAACAGGACTCTGGTGAACCGGGCTGTAGCAGGCAAGGCAGGACTCCGGATGTCACCGCGTGACATTTCCTCGAAGAGACAGACACAGGAACGAAGTGAATCACATGCCGGCCAGTTAGGTGTTCCGGAGCAGTAGTGCTAGGCTAGCAGGACTATGGTGAACCGGGCTGTAGCGGACTACTATGGCTCATGGAAACACAAGACTACATTTCCCCATAAGAGAGGCTACCAAGGATAAACAACTAGGTTGTCGGATCCCACACATACCAAGCATTTCAATCATACACACAATATGTTGGATATGTGTAAATACAACATGGCATCACAACATAACTCTACGACTCAAGTATTTATTCATTAGGCTCCGAGGAGCGAGATATTACAAACATGGGTCTCATGACCCAACATTCAGAGCATACAGGTCAAAGCACAAGCGGAAGCTTAACATGTCTGAGTATAGATATCTACAAATGAAAAAGGTTGCTAGGCCTGACTATCTACCAGATCCTGCCGAGGGCACAAGATCATAGCTGAGGTAACAAGCTAAACATCGAAGTCCACGTGGAACTACTAACGAGACTGAAGTCTCTCTGCAAAAACATAAATTAAGCAAACGTGAGTACAAATGTACCCAACAAGACTTACATCAGAACTAACTACATATGCATCAGTATCAACAAAGGGGGTGGTGGAGTTTAACTGCAGCAAGCCAGCTTTGACTCAGTGGCTATCCTGAACTACGGCCGCAAGTAACTCTTTTGAGGTGGCGCACACGAGTCCACATATTCACCATATCAATACACCACTATGGATCCGCTTCCGTCTCCCTACGAGAATGCCATCCATAGCACTCATGCTTATTTTGCGCATTTTAGAGTATCCACTTTCACTTGTCTATGAACTGCTATAGGCAACCCAGAAGTCCTTTACCGCGGACACGGCTATTCGAATAGATCATTTATAACCCTCCAGAGGTGTACTTCTTCATACATGTTTCCACCACTTAGCGTCTGCACACGACATGTGCTCGGTAGACTTCAAGCGAAAGCCGACGTTGGTGTAGACCACGACCTACCTAAACACTCAAGTCTCTAGTCCAGGTTTATCGCCTATTCAGGTTCCATCCACAGGGAGTCCGGCCGAGGTTTGCACATACGGCCCCGAACGATGTGTACAGGGTTCCGCGACACCAAACGGGCGCCCGGCATACCCGGCCACGTGCCTACCGCATCACAGCCCACCCCTCGGGTTAGCGCTGCCCATGTCCTCCAGCATACTACAAACACCAGAAACTACTTGCAACTCCTGGACAGAGGACAAGGGTGATTAAGAAGTCGAGCGGGGTCATATTTCAGGGCCCAATGCATGGTAGTAGCTGAATCATGGATCACAAACACGTAACTCAGTTCACGAGGACGGCTTCAATGAGACAACCCACCATGTACTCCTACATGGCCTCCCACCGATACCTTTTACCAAATCGTGTTCACACACTTAGCTCTCAACAAGAGGACATGTTCACACACCTCCGATTCATCCCCGATGAATCAGACCCGACACAACTCTAAGCAATAGCAGGCACGACAAACAAGCATGAATGAGTAGGCACATCAGGGCTCAAACAACTCCTACTCATGCTAGTGGGTTTCATCTATTTACTGTGGCAATGACAGGTCATGCAGAGGATAAGGGGTTCAGCTATCGTAGCAAGTAATAGTTGAATCATTGTTATCCTAATGCAGTAAAAGAGAGCAGGAGCGAGAGAGTGGGATTGTATCAGAATGAACAAGGGGGTTTTGCTTGCCTGACACTTCTGAAGATAATATAAATCTTCATCGGTGTCATCGATCACATCGTCAGTACACATCTACTGAGAGGGGACAAGCACTGACAAACAAAGAGGAAACACAATCAATGCAATGCAACAATATGATGCATGATCATGACATGGCAATATGCTGTGATTTGAGCTAATGCAACTAACAGCGATTTAAATGAAGTTGGTTTGAATACATGATTCAAATTCAATTCCATATGTGATTATTCAAATGCCATTTAATTGATTTGACCTGATCAGCAGGCATAAGTTGCTCAAACATGCATGAACATGGTACTGATGGATAGATTGGATTTTTATGATAATTTTTCATATATAACTTATTTCATTCTGAGTTACGGTTAAATTTATATGAATTTTAGAAGTTTTAGCTATTTTCTGGAATTTCCTGAATTAAAATAAATCCAGAAAATACATATTGCGTCAGCATGACATCACCCTGATGTCAGCGGGTCAACTGGGCGCCTCCAGGTCAAACCTGACCAGAAGGGCCCGCAAGTCAGTGACACATAGTCAGCTACAGAGGCTGACATGTGGGACCAGGTCAAAGCTGACGTGGGGAAGTCAATGTTGACAAAGGGCCCACTGAGATTAGTGCTAATCTAACAGAGAAATTAAACTAATTAGTTTAGGCACTGGGGCCCACATGGCAGTGGCTCTAGGGGTGGTTAGCTCGGTCGTTAGCGCTAATTAACCGGCGCCACGTCAGCAGGTGACGCTGGCGAACACAACAGCGGCGGGAACTCGCCGAAGTTGGTCGGGGCGGCGCTACAGGCATCGGCTGGGGGTGTGGCTTGCTCCTACGGGCTACTGGATCTCTTGCGCATCCAGGGGGCACGCGGGAGGGCGCGGGGTGGCCGGAGCTCACCGGAACGAGCTCGCGGCGGCGACCGAGGTACGGCTTCGAGCGGGCATGGGCTACAGGGCACGGGGAAGCGAAGTAGTTAGCGCGTTCGTCTCCTGGGGACGTGGCGAGCAGGAGGGTGCTACTGGGGCGAGCGGAGGAGCTCGGGAGCGTGGGGCTCACTGGCCATGGCGGCGGCCGGAGTTCGGTGCTCACGGGGACAGCAGCTAGGAGGAGCAAACGGGCGCGGGGATAGAGGGGTTCGGTAGAGGGCCTCACAGCGATTCTTTTGGCGCAGCCGTCGAGGCCGGGGAGGCCCTCACAGTGACAAAATCAACGGCAGCATCCGGTGGCCGGAGGTGGAAGACGTTGAAGAACTCGGTGTTGTGGCGCTTCCCTGCCCATGGCCGTTGATGGGGTGATGCGGAGGAGCTCAGCGGCGACGATGAACACGGTAGGGAGACCACGGGTGGGCGGTGGCGATGCATTCACGGGACAGCGGTCGGCGGCTACGCTCGGACACGAGCGAGGAGAGAGCATACGAGGGGGGGGGGAGCCACAGAGTGAGGCCTCGTTTGGCACAAGGGGGTCAGAGGGGTTTTGAGGGGATTATCCCCGCGAGGCCCAGAATCCCCGCGAGGCCCAGACAGAACTTTTGGTACACGAGGGTTAGATGGGCCAAACCGCTCGGTTCCCCTTCGATCTCGTTCTACCCACGCACTTCAGAAGACTCGAGGGGGGGCTCAAGGATTTGGTCGCCCGACTCCTCGCAAGACGCCGCCGCCGCTGACTCCTCCCCAAGACGCCGCCGTCGACTCCTCCCCGCCACCCGACGCCTCGACGCCGGCGTACTGGACTTCTCCCCGGTGGTAAGTCATCGTCTCCCCTCCTTTCCCTCATCGTCCAGGGTTTGCCATCGGCCATGACTGTTGCCGGAGTTGGTGCCGTCCCAGGACTGGCGGGAGGGAAGCCAGGATGCGGGGCCGTGGCCGTACATGGCGCCATGTTGCGTCTCTTTCGGCCCCATCATCGAGCTGCTCAAATCCAGGGTGCTCTCCAAGCACTTCAGCCCCGCCTTCCCCAAGGACGGCCCGCCCAAGAAGTAACCACCAACTGCTGGTTGGGATTGATCCGTCCGTCCGTCCATGCCATTCAGCTAGCATACATACAATACTGTTGCTGCTACTAATAGATTTGTCTACTAAAATAATGTGTTGTACTACCTGTTTGTTGTGTCCAGTGTGACAATTTCCTAGCTACTTTTAATTGTTGTTGGTTGTCTTGTCGTCGAGTACTTATTAGATTGTGCTAGTAGTTACATGATGCAACTATCTGTCGTGTCATTTCTTATGCGGAGTCAAGTCAAGTGGCGTTGCGTTTTGAACCATTTGGTTTTACCATGGAAATCATGCACTTACTGTAAGCCATGAATCTACTGTTGATTAATTCAGGTTAAGAGGATGATGTGTGCTCACACTGTCTTCCTGTCCAACCACCCATTGTACATGTCAATCCCGATTTAGCAAGATTACAAATACAAATAGGATGTTTCTTTGGTGCTGGTTCATCTGAATGTTAATGGAACAATAGCTGCTACTCTGAATTTGTGATGAACCATATTAAAAGTAGTTGTATTTGTTACTTGTGTGTGATGTGCTTGATGAATTTGGGTCTGAGAAAACAACTCTTGATCATTTCCACTTCAGTTTAGGAGGAAACTGACTACTACATGCATAATATGTATCTTACATAAATCTGGAGAGATTTTCTTCTGAGTATTGGATATCTGAGTTGTTGTTGTTGTTGTTGACCTGAATATTTAAAACGGAAAAAAGCTATCGGCGCTCTTTCTTTTTCATATAATTCTTTGTATTTGATTAGCCTAATTGCTGATGCTTTCCGTTTGAGGCACAACTTGACTGAAAACTGAATAATGCAGTAGTATATTATCTTTGTATGTCATATTATCCCCTTCAAATACTATGGCTGGAAAAGACTAAAGCCTTTTCCGATTTGCACCAACCAAGGGTTACGTGTGTTATTTCACAGACTGGTACTATGCTTTATGCCCAATGAAGCTATATTGTTAATTTGTTATATCATGATTTTAGCCCAGCAGTATGTTAGAATGTTTACCCTCAGTTGAGCGTGTTATCCAATCTGCCTTGAATGTTTACAGGCTATGCTTTATGCAAACCGAGTTAGGCATTAACAGAGTTAGGAATCATATAGAGATTGTGAGTTCATGTTTATATATGCCCAATGAATCTGAACGAATAACCTTCGGTCGTCCTTCAGTTCTGTGTATCCATCTTTTTGCTTTGTCTTTGTTTTTCCTGTTTCCAATCTTTACTTTCAGACTCTTGCAATTGTTGGTAAACAATTCTTACTCTCAGATGTAACATGATATCAACTACACTAGTACTAAATAGGATGCATATAGAGAAAAGATGGTTTATAGTATTTCTACTTATGAAGAAAGAAAGAGCTGATGTAGAAAAGGACATGATCGCAGTCACTACTTAGTAGTGTGAAGTCATCTGCAATTAGAACTCACTGGCTAGTGCACTGCTTTTACAAGATTGCAATTCCTGCTCATATTTGATTTTAATCTACATGGAGACTTTGGAGAACTAGCATTCAGTTTAGGCTACAAATGTTTGCAGAAAACATTCAGTTGCATATAGGACATGTATCTTTTGTTCCTAGCATTGTTGTACCTTAATATTTCTTTCATTTAGCACGTCCTTGTAATCTAGGGAACCATATCTGCAAGCTAGAGTTTAGGCTATATATTTTTTCCAGAGCTTATAAATCTAATGTAGAATAATTAGGATTCAACAAGCGTAAACCTGTTACTTCCCTTGGCAATGTATTGACCCGATGAAATGAATGTAGTTTATAAATCTGGAAAATGAAATACAAAAGGCGCATCAAAAGCTTTATATTGCTCCCATTTGGGAAACTGGCAACTGGCAATGGCTTCATTTTATACAGCTATGACAATGTTGAACCTTGTTTTCTGAGACGCATATATATACTATGCCTGCTTGAGTAACACTTTTTGTTCTCAGCCAGATGCTACAAAAGCAAGCAAATTCATGGAACTTCTATTTATTAACAATAGCTACATTGTTTTCTTCAGTATCATCAGCTTTTTTCTCGTCTCTCAGAACCAGGTTGAGAAGTAGAACAAGCAGAGGGAGAATGGGACGTTTGCACATTGGTCTTTCTAAATCATCTGTTTGAGAGTCGCCTCGGTTGCTTTTGTGTCGGCGCCATCGCTGCCTTGTGCTTGGAATTTATGCTCTTGTCACGTACTCTCTTCCAACAATCGCTCTGAGAATATCAAGTGATGCTTTTCTTTATGTTGCATAAATAGTTCAACATGCTTAAATGTACGCATGTCTTTCACAGGACTTGCGAATGCCTCCTCATTAGAGCAGTGAGAGATTATGTCTTTGTATGTGACAGTATGTGATGACATATTGATTCTAATTTCTAAGTCATGCTAATATTTTTGGTTCCAAATCATGCTAATGTGAGAGATGAAGCTGCTGTTATGTGACAGTATGTGGTGACATATTGATTCCAAGTCAAGCAAATTATGTTGTTCATGTAAAGAACTGTTGCAAGATTAGATTTTTAATTGTTATACACCATTTTAATTCAATATGGCAATCCCTCCCTATAAAACAGTGTTATGTACGGAGGGGGATTTAGGGGATGTGTGGCTAGAAGGGGATTTGAGGTTTCAAGGGGATTGGGTGGAAGAGGGGGATTCACCAAATCCCCTGAAATCCCCTCCTCCCAAAACCTCCACAATCCCTTGCTGCCAAACGAGGCCTGAGGGGAAAGTGAGAGGGGGGCCTCGGGCGTCTCCAAACACGGGTTAGGACGAAGGAGCGGCCTCTAGCGCCAAGCAGGAGGTGGCCGGCGTCGACGCTGCCAGGCGGCCCAAAGACGCAGCTGCTTGAGGCGATGGGGAGGAAGACGTTGGCGGTGGGCTGCACAGTAACGGGCCGCGCAGGTGGGCTGGTATCTCTGGTGGGCCTCAAGGTAAGTCCAGGTAAGGTATGTTCCTTTCGTTTGCTATTTTAGTTTTTGTTTTCTATTATTCTGTAGTCTTCAGGGCTTTATTAGAAATAATAATACTATCCCAAAAATCATGAAACTTGCTCAAGCCCACTGTTTGGAAAATATCCAACAACAAACATTTAAGTTTATGATTATTTGAGCATTTAAAATATTTTATAGTATTTAAATGCCCAAATTAAAATAGCATATGATTTAATTCAGAGCCCAAATATGTCATGGAAAAATGTGCAACACCTCAAGTTCTTTGTTTCGGCATTTTCCAGAATTGATGAACATTTTTGAAAGCCATTTGGATTCACCGGAAATATTTTAGTTGAACCTAGTGAATCCCTTTGATGCTAGGGTTTAGGCAATCCCCACTTCAAGTTTCTTTCAAAGTTTAAACATGATGCACACATGAAGATAGCCTAGTGCAATGCCAGAAGCTAGGAATGTGACAGTGGTGGATCACGCCGCGGAGGCGCGCGCCTTGGAGCCAAGGCGCCATCTTGGGGTTGAGGTGGTGGAGTCATGCCACCAGCCCCGTTGCCCGTGGCTGGTTGAGGGGGAGGCAGAGAGTGGGACGGCGCCGGAGAGCCCCCTGCGACGCGGACGAGCTCGACAACGCAGTCGAGCCACTCCTCGTAGACGTCATCGACTGGGCGGTAGTGCATGAGCTCGTTCGTCGCGATGAGCGTAGCTCGTGCCTCCATGGGAGCGTGGTGCGTGCGAGACGAAGAACCGGCAGGGGTGAGCGACGGAGTAGCGGTGCGGCCGTCCTGCCGCACCGAAGGATGAAGAGAGGATGCCTGCTGCTCGTTCCCCACTGGGCCGGTGGCAGCGTTGGCGACGGAAGACGGAGAACGACGAGGTGGCCCGCCTACGGGAGCCGTCTGAGCGACGCGGGCGGAGAGGGCGGCCCGACGCTCAGCTCGAGCACGGCGAGTGTCCGCCATGGAAACGACGGAGCGATGGAGCAACGAACCGATGGAAGGCAAACCACAGCGCACCCCTACCTGGCGCGCCAAATGTCGGATGTGGGGTTCCGGCAAACCCTTAAGGTTCGAATACTGGGGTGCGCGCGAAGTCATTCCCCCCTACCGATCTATGTTCTAGCTCGCTAAGGTCTTGCGGACGAACTCGACGAACTCACAACACAGACACACGGGATTTATACTAGTTAGGGCCGCCGTTGTCGTGTAATACCCTACAACAGTGTGGTGGTGGTGGTGGATTGCCTCTTGGGCTGATGATGAACAGTACAAGGGAAGAACAACCTCCTGAGGTTGAGGTGTTCTTGTGGCTAGGCTCTCGCTCGGGTTGGATCAAGCCCAGGTCCGATTGCCTCTTCCCAAATGTTGATCGGGAAGGGAGCCAACAAGGCGGGCAAATTTGAAGGGGGGCAACTAGTACAAGCTATCCTGAAAAAAGTGGTCTTCGCCTGCGAAAAGCCCTGGGGTGACGCCGTCTTGGGCTCCACGATGACCTCCACCTTGTCGTCCTCCTGGTCTTGGTCTTGTTGCACCAATATGGCAACATTTGCCTGATGCCTCGGTACTCTTCGTCTGCGCTTGCCTCCTTAGCACGAAAGAGGAAATGGGGACGCTGCACGCACTGGCGCCCGCCTGGCGCCTTTCGTCATGGCTCACGTCATGAGAGCCTCGTGAGGTTTGCCCCGCCTTGATATCTCCGCTCCTCGTGAGCTTGCCTGGCTTGGCCACTCCGAGGGAAGTCTTGCATCGTCCGCCTCGCGAGGCTTTGACCCTCGCGAAGGTCTTGGATGCCTTGTTGATGAAGATGGGCCGTATGGCCCGATGCTTAGCCACGCCATGGGCCGCAGGCAGGCAAGTCTAGGGACCCCCGTTCCAGAACGCCGACAGGGTCTAGGTGTATTTCAGTTCTAGATACATCCAGTTTTATCCATTTTTGCGACATGTAATCCGGACGGAGGGAGTATGATGTAAGAGCTAGGGATACGACAGGACAACACAGTAAAAAACGCTGAAAACCCACTGCAGAACCAAAGTAATCAAACCCACTTATATGAGATAGTACACTCATGCAGCTCAGGATGCAAAACTACCAGGCAGTTTTCCTTACAAAAATCAACATTGTGGCCTTTAATCATACATTTTGCTACAACTAAATTTAGATCAGATAAAGTTTAGATTCACGCCGATTAACAAAATAAATGCTGATGTAAAAATATAGTGATATACAACAGGTACTTACATCTGCATTGGAGCACAGAGAATTCCTGCAAGAATCTTTCCTCACAGACGACACCAATGCAGAAATTCTTCTTTCTGTTAAGCTTATTTTCTGAAAGAGAGATCTGTAAGAAACATGTAGAAAATATGATCAGCATGCTATAAAATTTGATGATGCAAGGATACGCACACACTTCTTAGAATGGAGTTGACATATTTTTGCTGGACTGGAGCGGACTAGTTCTTTGGCCACCGGAATCTGCTTATTATCAGTAGGAGTTGGGTTTCTCTGTGCTGGAGTAGTATCTATAAAAACTGGAGTTGGTTTATTATCTCCTGGCGTTTGGATATTTTGCAAAGACCTGGTCTATAACCCTTCAGATTCAAACATAGTCGTCTTCCCCTTGCATGCCTTGTATAAAAGCAATTATAGACATGCTACAACAGAGAGATGGAATAGCTACTGAAGAATAGAAAGGCATGACATATTGACATGTATTCCCTCCATCCAGAAAAAATGGATGGGTCTAGGCGTATTTCAGTTCTAGATACATCCTTTTTTATCCATTTCGGCAACATGTAATCCGGATGGAGGGAGTATGGTGTAAGAGCTAGGGATACGACAGGACAACACAGTAAAAAAACACTAGTTGAATGTAAAACTGTATGCTAGCGGAATACGTATAGAAAAAACTAAGGCAGCATACATGTGTATGATTGGGAAACTAAGATGGTATTGCAACAGAGCAGTAGAACAACACTTCAATGTAAAAAAACATGGTATGGTAGACAGATGAAGTACATACTTATGAATAACAATGCATAAGATATTCAGAAGCATGATGTCCAAATTAAGCAGATGTCATTGCGATAGAGTAGAATGACAGTTCTTGAATTTGAAAACTTGTTATCATGAATGGAATAGGTACTGAAAAACAGGAAGGCATGAAATATTTACATGCATGGTCAGCATGCTAAGCACATGGCATTGCAACAGAGTAGATACACTCCAGGACATTATATGCATGTTGTACCCATATCACGGGCCAAGTTAGAGCAAGGACCTTGTGGGGTGAAGAGGATTCAACATCTTTCTGCAAGTCTTCTGAAGAACTGCCTTTACATGTTCCATCATATTGGGTATCATTGACATCAAGTTTATTGGCCATTACATTGCTCCGTGAGGTTCTTGTGGATATATGGGTGTGTGCAATTATATCTGACATGCATGGAAGACAACTAGTAGTTATATTCATGTAATGAGTGCCTGTAGGAGACGACATAAACAGTAGGACTGGGGTTAACTAGCAGCAACATGTCTCAAAAACTAAAGGGAGAACATAGATGAAAGCTACAGAATATGTATCATTTGTACTCGAGATTAACTAGATGGCACACAAAAGTATTAAATAACAACATATGTAATACTAGAAGTGTTATAATACTATAATCACCAGCCTATGGGATAGCATTGGTTGATGGATGATAACTATGGAACAACGTTACCTAAAGAACAAGTATCTTAGCTGAACTATGGAACAGCGTTAACTCTTGAACAAGACCCGTGAGAGATCAGCATGAATATAAAGTGAAATGTGATAATCTATTTTCCATAGATGAATAACAAAGCCATAATTGTTGCACACAAGTAAGATGAGGGTACAACCTATTTGGCCGCCATGCATAGGAGTGAGCATCATGTGCTGACTTGTCGATGGCCCTGCAGTTGTTGTGGCTGTCCATGTCGGGCACGCGCATTCGAAGCAGGGAACTGTTGAGTGGGGACTATAGCTCCCTTATGGTGTATGCTTCCCTTGTTGGAGCAGCTGCGGTGAGTCGAAAGACGGTGTGGCTTAAGATGCAAATAACACATAATGTTAAGAACGACACATCTCTTTGATCTGAAGAAATACACTAAGAAATCAACAACAAGGTACGACAGTGGTCACCCGTCTGTTGACTGAAGACTAACTTGGGGTCACACGATTTTATTTTATTTTGGTACTGTCCGATCTATGCCGGATGGCTTGATGGCCATCTTGTGCCTCCCGGCTAACACTGTTAGGAATCTTCCCCGAAGATCCAGCGACCAACAGTAGAGCAGCCCGCCTCCGCCGTCCGTGGCCCCGGCCAAAACCCCGCTACCCGCCCCACCGCACTACCGTGGTTGCGCCGCCCCCGGGCCAATCTACAAAGACTCCCCGTCATCCAGATCCGGCGGCGGCAGTACCTTCAACCCAGGCAACTCTAAGATAGCCATCTAAGTGCTGCTTCTGCGGTGAACTTGCGGCCCCGAACCCTTATGTTAGACACCAGCCAACCGGCAGCCTAGGAGCTCCGCCGCCTCGAGGGGTGCTGCTTCCCATTGGGAATCGATTGGCCCAGAATAACAATTCAGACAACTAACGCCTAAATAAAGTGATTTGAGATGAGGGTGCGACCTATCTGGCGGCATGGTGAAGTAGGCAAGTCCAGCTGCCGAGTCGGTGAGGCCAGCGCGGTTGCGGTGGTGATCGGCTGCAGGGAAACAGTGATGTCGCGACGATCGACGGCTACGGGGAAGCAGCACCGGGACTCTAGACAGGTCTGAAGTTGGAGCCGCTCCGGCGCCGTGAACAACGGCGGGGGTGAATCAGCTCCGGTACAGTTCACGCGGTCGTCGTCGAGGCAGCTCCAGCAGCACGGAGTAAGAGGCACACAGACCAATGCACGATGGCAAATGGACAACGTCTCCGGCATTAGGGAGGAGGGCGGCTGTGAAACTGGTGCGATGGGGGGTGCCATGAAGGAGGGGCTGAGGTTTCGCGGCTCGGGAGAAGGGATCTTCCGGGGAGAAGCTGATTTGGCACCCACGAGGTATGAATGGGGGGGGGATTGGGAGGGGAGTGGAACCATGTTTCTGACGTATTTGTGTGAAATGTGAGGGGGAGTTACAGTTCTACCCCTGCCTTTAGGCTTCTCGGCTTGGGTCTGTGTACTGAGGGTCGGGGATAGTAGAGTAACTTTGCTTCTCCCCAAATAGTTGGCGGGAGTGATTTCGGGCGAGGAGGGCGTGTTTTGAAATATAGTGGGCGCGAGCGATTTCGGGCGAGGAGAGCGTGTTTTGAAATAGTGAGCGCGGGCTATTTCGGGCGAGAAGAGCATGTATTGCCGACCATGGTTTATGAATTATTTGGCACATGTCATTTTGGCCGAGGAGAAGGCGCACTTGGATGAAGTTACGAACCTACCCTCGATGAACAACAGGCCAATTAATGCGTGTCCCACATAGGACGGTAATTTCGCGTCTCCCATTTATTTGCTCCAGCGAATTCCACCGAGCAGAGGATGTTTAACGATTCGTTCAAAATTTGGGAGAACGAGCATCCACGTCTACCTTACCAAGTCGATTCGAATCAAATATTGAAATATTATCTTGCCACTTCTTTTTTAGATGGAGAAATGATACTCGGGAGTAATATGTTTTTACATGCTTGTTGCTAGCGATTTACTATGTGACAAATAGTTGACCCACTCAAAAACGGGAATCAAACCCAAAATGAAATATCTCGATTCGATGAAATAGCTCGTTCACCAGGTCAAAATAGTGAACTAAATCCAAAATCGAACACCTCAATGGAGTAGCATGTTGTACAATATTATAGTACTCCATGAAGATCTTGAAAGTCAAATTAATGAACTTGTTTGATATACGCATATATCCGTTCATGTGTGGATTGCAGACAACATGTTCTCCAATTTAAATATTTGAATGCAAGTTTATATCGAAATATGGTTTATATCAGTCTTTGATGCATAAAACGCGACCCCCCTCTCCCGGACTCTTGCTCTCTCTCTCTCTCTCTCTCTCTCTCTCTCTCTCTCTCTCTCTCTCCGACAATCTTCAGTTATGTCGAATGCATCCAGCAAACAGACCTTGTTGGTCCCTCTCTCTTTCTCTCCATCTCTCTCTCTTTGTGTGTGTGTGGGGGGGGGTCTTTCTAGTTCGCATGCATATATACTCCATCTATAGGTCTCTCTCGCACACTATGTATGATTCTCTAGTCCAAGCTAGATATCTTGGGTGCACTCATTGTACGCACACAACTTCCTTGGCTCATTGCCCGTAACTCTCTCACGCACCACACTGTCATCTCGGATCTCTCCCCCCTCTCTCTCAAACTCTCCATCTACCTGGGTCACACATACACATGCATATCTCACTCGCTGTCGATAGGCCCATCTAAAACTCTATCTCTCTCCCTCGTTCTCTCTCCATCTCACATGGATACACACACAATCTCATGCCTAGCTATCCAAGTATGATGGTCTGTCACTCAATTGTAGGCACACGCAGTCCCCCTATATGTATATGACTAGCTAATCTTAGTCTCCATCACAAAGATGTGCATGGTCTATCTCAATTTCTCTCGGGGCATCTTTCTATCACGCACGCACCTCCCTCGATCTCCCACCCATATAGTCCCCTCACGATCTCGAGGGGATCACTCTATCACAAACACACCCTCTCGCCCTCCCCATGCGTCCATGTTCTCCATGTGTCCCTCTTGACCTTTGTTCCTTGTTGGCCAGACCTGTATTGGACATGTGCTATAGGGGTGTCTCTCTCCGTTGCAAACAATCACACACTAGCTATCTTCGTGTATCTCAACGCCTCGCTTTTCTATCTCGGAGATGCATGCATGAGATGTTCTCCTAAGAAACGAAAAAACACATACACTCTCTCTAATTTAATGTTTGTTGTCACTTTATCTTTCACACACATACTCTTTTTGCACACTTACTCATTCTCCTTCACACGCACTTGATTTCTCTCGACTTAGGCACTCTCCTCGGTCCATAGCATATTGATTTATTGAAAAGTCAAACATCATAAAGTTTGACCATGTACGTGGAGAAAAACAGTTACATCTAGAACGGCAAACATATACCATTAGATTCACCATGAGATGTAGTTTTGTATAATGTATCTTTGGTATTGTAGATATAAATAATATTTGCGTAAACCTGAGCAAAGTTTCCGAAGTTTGACTTCTAAAAATTTTACATGCACTGCATTATCGAGCGGATGGAATATCTCTTTCCTCCTCTCAGCTATCTGACGCACCACTCAGCCTTATCGGGGCTCCTCAATCTCTCTCAAACTTTATATCTCCCTGGTTCAAACATACACATGTCTCGCTTGTGCTATACATATAGACCCATCCAACACTCTCCGCCCTTGTTCTCTCTCTCTATGTGACACACACCCCCCTAATAAGTACCATAATCCCTCACTCCATCATAGGCGCAAGCACTCCCCCCCTAAGTATGATTATCTCTCACTAGCCATCAGGAACACACGTATTGTCTCCTTCCATACATATGTCTATCTCGATGTCTCTCGGGGTATCTTCTATCACGCACATACCTTGTCACTCGATCTCCCACACATGTAGTCCCATCACGATCTCCAGGGGATCTCTCTATGACAAACATACACTCTCTCCTCCCCATGTCTGCATTTTCTCCGTACATCTCTCTCGACCTCTCTCCCTTGTTTGTCAGACCCCTCTTGGCCACATGCTAGGGGTCTTGCTCTCTCGGTTGCAAACAACCACACACTATCCCCTCACCTTGCTTCCGTTGTCAAAGATGCATGTGTGATATGTTTGCATAAGACACACACGTTTTTTCTCGACTTTAGTGTTGTCCATGTCTCTTTCACACACGCACACACACTTTTTTCACTCACTCTTTCTATTTCTCTCTCTCTCTCTCTCTCTCTCTCTCTCTCTAGTTAGGGACTCTCTCACGTCCATAAGCATATGGATGTTTTGAAAAGTCAAACCTCAGAAAAGTTTGACAAGTATATGTGGAGAAAAAGATTTACATCTGGAACGATCATTAGATTCACCACAACATGTACTTACTTCATACTATCATTTATCTTTGGTATTTTAGATATAAGTAATTTCTTTATAAACTTGGTCAAAGTTTCAAAAGTTTGACTTTTAGAAAAATGTTGGAACTACATTATCGAACGGAGGGAGTAGCTCTTTGTCTCTCTCTCTCTCTGCTATCTCTCACGGGCCTCCCCTCTCACTCGAACACTCTATACCAACGGATTATACGCTCACTGTGTCAGCGTATAGATCCGTATATTGTTTAGTTGACCGGTCAACCAGTCCACATGCTGCCTTGTCAGCTCGTGTTCTGTATCTTCGTGTGATGGCCCATGTGGCAGTGGGTGAAAATAAGTAAATTGAGGGCGCATTGAGGACACACTTCTTCCGCATGAAGGGCCTTTTCGCAAGACAATTCACCTGCTGGCGGCGGCATGCACAGAAAGACGCACTCGCGCACACCCAGCACACAACACACAGCAGCACACGTGTACACCGGCGTCGTCGCCTATTGAGATGGACGGCAAGGCAGACAACAAGCGGAGGCGGCTCAAGCCAAAACCCCATCCGGTGAGCCTGTACTTCATCAGCAGCCTCCCCGACGACATGCTGCTCGTCATCATCGGCCTCCTCCCCACCAAATCTGTCGTGCGGACCGCCCTGCTCTCCCGACGGTGGCGCCCCCTCTGGTGCCGCGTCCCCCTCAACCTCACTGTCGACAGCTGCCTCTGCGATGGAGATTGCAAACGCATGGCCGTAGTCTCCAAGATCCTTTCATCGCACCCTGGGCCAGCCAGACGCCTTGACATCCGCATGTTCAGTACCAACTGCAAGGTCCAACCCAAGTTCGACGAGTGGTTCTTATCCCCCGCCCTAGATCAGCTCAAAGAGCTCAGCTTTGAAGCTGGACGATGTCACTCTCTGCCGCCGTCCGCGCTCTGCCTCGCGCCAACGCTGCCGCACTAGCTTCAGCTCCTGCTATCTTCCCCAGATTAATGCCGCGCCCGCCCTTCTTCTCCCTCAACTCAAGCAGCTCGAGCTCTTCGACGTTGTCATCTCAAAGAAGGCTATGGAGCACCTGCTCCGCAGCTGTACTATGCTCGAGTACCTTCATCTTGAGCAGATCCATGGGTTCATTAGCCTCCACATCGCCTCGATGAATCTCTGTTGGATTTATGTGTCTTGCTGGCCCCGCAACAAGACATCAATTGGGAAGAGATCACTCCAGCTGTTCCATGTTATGGTCATTGAGAATGCGCCTTCCCTTGAGAGATTGCTTGTATCGGATCTAGAAGGTCCAACAAAAATCAGGGTCATTGACGCGCCGAAATTGGCAGCGTTGGTGCACTCGTCTGCGAAATTCTCCGAACTCTTTATTGGATCCGTAATCGTTCAAGTACAGCACTCATCTTCTTCTCCGTCTTCTTGAAATTAACATTTTTAAATTTCTTCTTGATGTATTTACGAATTCCCACAAGCTTGACCCAGTCTATGCACACAGTGAAGATCTTGGCAATAAAATCTATCGGCCCCAATCTGGATCAATTTGTTGGATTCCTTACATGCTTTCCATGCAGGGAGAAGCTACTCATCGAGGTGAAACTTCTTTCCTATTGGTAATCACAACGTAGCTCAATTTTTTTCGTAATTTTCCCAAATTATGATGACAAGTGTAGTGTTCAATACTGCATCTACGCACTGCACCGAATGAAATGTTTTTAGTATTTTTCTCACGTGATCACCTGCATCGTTTTTTTGTTGTACTACTATAGTAGTCTAGGCCAGTCATAGTGGAATGTAACTTAGACTACTCCAGTAACTCTATGGTTACCCTAAGAGCAAGTACTACCTCTGTCCTGGTTTACTCTTCCTATTTTGTAGTATCAAAATTTGACCATAGATTTAACTGACAAAATGTTAATGCATGTCACTAAGAACTATATCGTTGGATTCATATTTGAACATAATTTCAAATGGTGTAATTTTTAGTGACATGCATTGGCATTTTCTTACGTAAATCTATGGTCAAAATATTATACTAAATAAGAAGTAGTACAAAAGTGGGCTATAATGGACCTCCACTATGTAGGCCAAAACACGTGCCAAATTCATTTGTGATGCATTTGGCATCGATGCCCCTCCATTGCTCACCTGGTGCCCCAGTCTGGATCACCTACTTTGCTCCGGTGCCAAATTAACTCATGCAATGAAAAAACACTTGCGTGGGAGAGAGAGAGGACTGAGGCAATAAAAACACTTGTTTGGGAGAGTGAGGTTGGTGTAGTTGGGTTGATTGATTTGTTTATACATGTGTGTCTGTGTGCACAGCGTTGCCAACTCTCTCACATCGCGAGAGCGGTGCCAAAATCTTTTGATTTGACATCGATGCGTATTATGCGGCATACTTTTGTGAAATATGGCTTCGGCCACATAGTGGAAGGCAACAAATGCCCAAGCTCTTCACGTACTCCTAGGTAAATGAGAGGAAAGAGAAAGAGAGACAGTGAGTGAAAAATATCACTAGCCAGCCAACCCTATCGTATGAGCGAATGATATTGGTACCTCTTGATGACACGACAATCTTATACAGCCAGCTGCTCTAATATGTTCTCTTCTTTTGTAAATAAAAAAAGACCCGAAAGTGAAAAATGTGCTGCACTATAACAATCTCATCGAATGCCTTGATCTCCATCTTACAGAAATTGATTTGATCGACTACTGAGGCAGCACATTTGAGATAAAATTGGCTGTGTTCTTTTTCTCGAGGCAAGTGTGCTCAAGGTAATGAGGTTTGGCGTTCTCTGGCGCAACAATGAATGGCGTGCTGATCACCGCAAGCGTCTAAGCCTAAATGACAAAGTCTCCGCAGAAGCTGAATTTATTTTTGAAACATCAAGTGGCTAGAGACTCGAAAACTTATTTGCCCATTAGTGACTTGTCAGGGCGGTGGATTTTAGTTTGTACGATAATGCTGCATCCACCTAAAGTAACGAAAGTTCTTACGTAAACTTTCTAGTAATTCCCTCTTCTTAGGTGCAGCATTACTCCTAACACTTGTAATATCAGTTTGAAACTTGTAATATTGTCGTGTCCTATTCCTGCGTTTTCAAAATCCTGCGAATCAAACAAGTCCTGAGTTGATGCTGATGTTGTGCCTGCCATCTTTCACCAATAGCGGTCGGATCTAGATCTAACGCATACAAACCAAACTTCTCCAGTTTTACAAAAAGATGTCCGCACTTGTTCCCTATTTACAAACAACTCCTTGTCTCTCACAATCAGCCTTATCTCCTCCGAACCACATCTAGAAGGCCATGGAAAAATCTGGCGTGATGGTCGCTGCCGGCGACGTCCACCCCCCAATCTTGGTGTTTCGTGCAATGCACGGGCATCTACACACAGGAAATTATGTCGAACACGGCTAGTTGTAAGCAGGCTAGGTCTACAGCCATGATGATAGTAACTGTAGATGGTGAGGCTGACTATGGTATGCCGAACACGGTGCCTATACTCAGGTGTCATCTCCGGTGTAGGCTCTTGTCACTTCACTGTGAGGAGCAGCACATAATAATTTGACCAACGGGTAGTACAGTGCTACTACATTGGTAGTACTACTACTAGTACTAGCACCATCGTCTGGATTTAGTAGTACTACCACGTCCATCTGGATTTAGTATTTGACGAGCAATATCTAGTAATGCATGTCACAAAAAATGTACTACTCCCTCTGTAAAAAAATACATGGTGTACTGTTTTATTCCTATCGTCGAGATAACTTAATGTCTTTTTGCTACTTAATAGGATTACATGCAATGAACTAACCACCGCATGTGATGTTTGGTAGTCTCAAGTCATTGAAAGCATGCATGACCCACATCTCTCATTGGTTGATATGTCATGAAATAAGAAATGTGGAGGCAGTTAATGTACTGTGCCTAAGTGTTTTGGGATTATTTGATTTTCGTAAGGTGACTTACACAACATTTTTTGTTACATGCATTAACATTTTATTAGTTAAATCAAAGGTCAAAACTTGGTGCAAAATGCAAAGGGGACCAATAAACCAGTAAACATCAAAGTTCTCTCGTTTGGCCCCAAATAGAGGTCCGGTGAGATGACTATCTTTGCTGCACGCGAGGGGGACGCAACTTCATTGACTTACTGCACCTGCCTTTGGGTGTATGACACATGGGCCCAACGGGTGGTTGGCCAACCTGTCATACAGCCAAAGGCAGGTGCAGTAGAGGGGAGAGGAGTAGATGGCCAACACGCACTTGAATTCAACGCAGTCTGCACTTCTCATATAAAGGCTCCCGCCAGTCCAATCTACGAAATCCTACGCACCTACGCACCCAAGGGCAAGAGTGATCACTCCAATCACAAGATCAGTTGACTAGAAGCTAGACCCATGGAGGCGATGAGCGCGAGCATCAAGCGGTCATGCGAGATGGTCCACGGCGTCGGCTGCGGCCCGACACCGAGGAACGTCTCCAGGTATTGCTTGAGGCCGCCAGGGCGAGGGGCCGCTTGGACGACAACTTCGTCTCCTTGTTCGACGAGGTCCTCGTCGGCTTCCTATACAAGTTCACCATCGTCAAGAATCTCGCGGACGACCTTGACGTACGCCTCCAGCCCACGCGCCCAGGCTCTGTGATGCCTGCCACCCTCAACGGCCTCTATGGTGACAACCTTTTCGACGCACTGGTGGCCCTGCAACTGCCCACCATCGCATTGGAGAATGTCCACCTCGAGGTCGCGCTCGCCGCGTAGCGCCTGGCGCAGCAAGACACCATCGACATAATCACCCATGTCTACACGCAAATCGTCCACAAGGACTACTACATGCAAGAGGAGGACGATAGGACTCTGGTCTTCTTGGACCGCAGGGCAACCTTGGACGGCATTGTTCAGAAGCACATTGAGCTTGCGGCCAACGCCGCTGCTCCTCATACGTCGGTTGGTGACCCGGTACACTAGGGCGTGAGGATGTCGTTGATGGATCCATATGTATCTTAATCTTTCCGTCAAATCCATGTAGTAGTATATGGTACTACTAGTAATTATCTTACCTTTCACATCAACTTCATAATTTTTGTACGTACTCCATGCATGAACAGCGCCAGAACCAAACTTCTCATTACTCTAGGGAAAATCATTGTTTGTATCTATCGGTCGCGCCATGGAGCAGAACCAAATTTTACAAGTTACAGTTTCAAAAGGAAAAGCCTGCCATGTTCGTGTCGCACCCCCACACGGTTGGTCCGGCACGCCGCTCAAGGGGGAATGCATGCTGTGTTGCATTTTCACTTACAAGTGGGACCGCAGTTGAGCAAACCGACTATCGGCAAACCCCCACCCCGCCCACCACGCGATGGCTGAGAAAACAGGAGGGATAAGAGATGGTTGTAGCATGGAATCCAAGAAAATTGGTGTCGGATGGGACTCGTGTGGGTGGCGTGTGCCGTACTGCTAGACATGAATGTTAGTTATGGCCCATGCCACCCCACTATATCGATGTGCTGGCTACGTAGAACAAATTTCCTGGAGTCCGTGCTCAGCCCTCCTCTATCTCTCTTCTCAGCCAGTCAGCAGACGCGCGGAGGCCATCGTCTATTTTGCTCATATGCGGTCCCGCATGTGAGGGAAAACACATGCAAGAGGACCCACTGAACTTGCACATCTTTCACCTCGACGTGCTGGTGATGAAAAACAAATCCAATAAAGAACTTTGGTGGCCGCTTTTGGAGTTACTCAAGAGTAGTAAGATTCTATTTACAGTTTCACCCAAGATGCACATCACGTGGCTTCAACTACCACTCTATTTTCTTGCATGACACGACCTGGATGCTGGATGTCCCATGTGTCGGCAAAAGGAGGAAGAACTCGACCAAATCTTCGGTTGTGCTTTCGGATTAGACTATTTGTGCTAACTTAAAATTTTATTGTGTAGAATGGATGCAAGTTTTGGTATTGGGAAGAAGAGTACAACAATATATTGATAGAGCGCAATTTAGTAGATGTTCTAGCACTTTTAGCTAGCATAGAGGCTAGAGATGAGACTAGTGCACTTGTTGATAGAATAGAGGCTAGACACGTCTACTTCTTTACACTCGAAGAAGAATGAAGCACGCAAGATTGAGCCTTCGAAGATCAACAATGAATGCATCGAGAAGGCACTAATCCAACTTATAGGAGAGTTATGGAAGTTAGATATCTTCTAAAATGTATTCTTGGGGTTCTTGTTTTCTTTGGTCTTGCTTTTCTAGTCAAAATTTTGGTGATGTATTTCCATGTACCGAAAAAATCAATGACGAAAAAAGATATGTGTTTGCAAAGAAAAATGTACGCTGATCGATGCGTCCGCTGCTCGGGCGACGGCCAGCGAGATCTCGAGAAATGGCCCGGATACGACCCCACTGCCCTACCCAAACGGACATAATCCGGGCAAAACGGAGGTCCGTTTGAGTTCGTGCGTTGGAGTTGGCCTTACAAGTGGGATCGCAGTTGAGGAAACCGACTATCGGCAAACCCCCACCTCGCCCGCCGTGCGATGGCTGAGTTAGAGAAACGACGAGGTTGAAGAGATTTCTGTATCATGGACAACAAGAAATATGGTGTCAAATGGAAGTCGTGTTGGTGGTGTGTGTCGTACTCCTGGACGTGAATGCTTGTTCTGGCCCATGCCACCCTACTACTCGTACTACTTATAGTAGTAGTATCGAGGACTCGAGGTGCTGGTTACATAAAGTGAACACATTAACATATGGCCCACCTCACACTGTGGACAAATTTCCTGGAGTCTATGCTAGCTTAAAAAGTGTTGTTTGTGAGGATGGGTGGCTGGTCTCAAGTTTAAAACTTGTTGTATTACGTACGTAGACTTAGAGATAGTGCAGCATGTGAAGCTAGTATAAATAGTGTACTATTGTTGATTAGCCTCATCCGATAACCTATTGCAATGCACGTACAATTATGTATTCGGAAAATATTTTTTTTGCCTCGTCGCAGCACCCTCTCAGAGAAGCGACTCAAAAGCCATTCATAAATTTAGTAAGTTTATCACAGGCATATCATTTTATTACATACAACAGGTCATCAACCCACAACGACAACGAGGATATATCATAAATACTAAAGTTTTCATCACACACCAAATAGCAAGCAATGAAATGAACTTCAACTCAACCAATCCTCGGCGTTGGAAACGCTTGCTTTGAACCACAAGTGATTCTCTGGGAAGTTCCAGCCACTGTAAATCTCGAGACCAACGCAAGACTGATCATCCAGGCTGAAGTGGCCTACTATATCACGACCAGGGTAGGGAACCACCGCAATGTCCGACGTATAGATACAGTTGCTTCTCATAAATGGTAGTAGTAACGTTGTGTCAACATCAGTTGGATCGCCTTTCACCATCATTGGATAGTTTTGTCCAAGGAAGAGCGAGTTTTCTCCAAGACTATCAATACTGTACCAGGGAAAAGGTGTTGGCGCTAGAACACTAGTATCCATCCCGAATACCTTGCAACGGGTGTTGGAATAGGTCCGGAGAGTGCGACCATGGGAGACAACACCTGCTTCGTTAGTAGTAACATTAGCAGTGGGCTGTATACAGACAAGAAGGGGTGATCCATCGGAATTAGTTGCCAGCCGTCACTGAGTATATGGGCCCTGCTCGTCCTCATGCTCATGATCATCACCATCGTCATCTCCCCCTTGGTTATAAAAATTTTCAAGTATAGGTGGTGGAATGTTCACAGGACCTTGGAAACACAAGAAGAAGGTTAATTAGTAGAGAAGGGAAACTTGCTAACTCGCATGCATGTGGATGAAATATTTATAATTACGTTGGAAGACAAACGTACCGAAACTACGAGGATCCCATGCAAAAACAGTGCCACGAGTGGGGGCAGCAAACACAAGACCCTCGTATTGAATTGGATCACAGTACACATCCGTGTACAAAAACTGATTTTTGAGCAATATCCATCCAGTCGAACGACGAAGGACGGCAACAAGCTTGTTGAAGATAGAAACAACTTCATAGTTCTTGTAATTCCAAGAGCGGTTGGGAAATCGACAAATTGCTATCTTCCGTAGACGACAGCCACCATGATCGTATTTGAACGAACGTAGATCATCTGTGTGCTCAACCTCAGGGCACTCTGAGATTTTTGGAAGTGGAATCCGCTGACGAGTGTACATATTCACAAGTTCCCACTCACAATTTTACCCAATAAAAACAACCTAATCTCCATTTGCGCCAGCCCAGGCCTTACCCCTAAGCGATGGCATCTTGACATCACACGTATCTTTATCAAGCGGCATCAACTTGCACAAGGCGAGGCCTCCGTCGTCCGCGCCCATGTGAACAGGCTTATAGCGAAGAAGATAAGGGAGAATGGTCTTGAACGAACCTTGGGTTCCTTTTAATGGTGTTATTAGTTGAGTTGAGAATGGTCTTGAACGAACCTGCCATGCTAGCCGAGGTGATGATGTCGCATCGATCAATGAGTTCCCCCACCACGTCATCTTTCAGATCGGGGCAATAATAACAGGGTCGTTTCTGGCTTGTTCTCTCCATGGAGAAGACGATCGAACAATGGCAGAAGGAAGGGTGAAGGCAAATGAAGGAGGGAGGAAGAGCGTGCGACAACATTTGCAAATCGAGAGGGGAAGTCGAAGAGTCGGTGGACGGTTGCCAGTTTGCCACGGTACACGAAGAGGCGCCCCGGCCAACACGTCCTTTCGGGAATTGTACAAAAGGACTCGCCATCGTTTCACTGACATGTTGGAACGGGACCACATGTCAACGAAACATGGTGTGTAATTTCTCGTGCAAAATGCGATCTGGCTGCGTTGGCCCGAGGTGCCGCATTAGTTATCGACCTTATTTTTTAACATACAATCTGAGTGGATAGCCCTGTGGTCATCACACGTGAGCGGATATATAGGTGGGCTAGGTGGGCATGCGGCAAAAATCTAAGTGCTAAAAGAGTTGATCTTGAAAAAATAGTTGATCCAATGCTTGGTTTTGTTTGGATTTTCCAACTATGACCATTGGATAGAGTGAATCAATGGCTTACGTTCAAAGTTATTCTCATGCTATAGAATGGTATAGGAACGTGGAGAGATTTGGTTGATTTTATATCGCTGAATAATATAAAATATTATGGGTGCATACGCTCCACCCCGAGGTTTGTTGCTCCTTCTCGGTCGTCAGGTATCTATGTGCTTCCACTCTTTCGTCTAAGACATGAGCTTTGTTCATCCGTTTGCCGACACGCGGGACATCTAGCATCAAGGTGGTGTTTCATGCAAGAAAATGGAGATATGCAGTGCGTAAGTGAGTCGTGCACTTCGATGGCACCTAGTACTACGCAATATTTTTTCTCCTCGATGGCACGTGAATAATGCATGTACTCAATGATAGAGCACGGTCATGCAAGAAAATGGAGATATGCAGTGCGTAAGTGAGTCGTGCACTTCGATGGCACCTAGTACTACGCAATATTTTTTCTCCTCGATGGAACGTGAATAGTGCATGTACTCAATGATAGAGCACGGGATGGTAGCCATGGACATGGTCGGCCCTTTTTGAAGAGAGTACTAATAAATAACTTTGATGTGTCCTGTCAACTCGCAGAACGACGAGAAGTTTGCTTACTATGCCTTCTCCCTCGCCAACGTGTGCGTGGTGGCTCGCAGCACGAGGAGAAACTTTTGCTTACAAGCGGTGGAGGTGCAGCAGTTCATTTGGTGTCAGATTGCCAGAAGTACTACTGTAGTACCATCATTATTGTTCAACTTCCGGAAGAGGAGAAGAGCCAAGCGCAAGGTCACCTACTAACCTAGTACAGTACTACTATAGCCAAAGCTGGTCCACCTTTTTAGAGCATGGTTAATTAATATAGGCGGCTCTTGCAGCGGCACATCATTTAGAGCAAGTACTCTCTTCGTAGGAACAAAGGAAGTGAAACAAAAGTTGGAGTGGATGCTAGATTGCCAATTTAAAAATGATTACATAGGAAAAAAAATCCTATTGCATTCTATCGTATGAATCAAACGACCAATGTAGAAAAGTTATGAGGGGGGTCTCTCCAATAGTGTTCCTCAGCTCGCACCTAGCATCACGCTGGTCAAACTTGGAGTCATTCATCTGGTACACGTGGCATCTCAGATCTAGACACAAGGTAACGCGACCTCTAACTTCCTCCGCCATTTGAAGCGGCGCGCTGGTGAAGGGCTAGCATACTCCAATATTAGGTTGGCTCTATGTGATGTGGCAACTTCATATACTAACCGGATGCTGACTATACTACTACGGTACTCACACTCCAAGAAGTGACTCGAAAACCATTCATAAATTGATTCTATGACATACATTTGCAAATGTACCATTCATTACATACAACAAGTCATCAACACACAACGACAACGTGGATACATGTTGGATTATAGATTATTTCCAACAAAACATTCTAGTAAATATTGAAGTTTTCATCACACAACAAATAACAAGAAATGAAATGAACTTCAAGTCAACCAATCCTCGGTGCTGGAAACGCTTGCTTTGAACCATAGGTGCTCTGGGAAGGGCCATCTATTGTCAATATCGAGAGCAACATAGGACTGATCATCTAGGCTGAAGCGGCATATATCAGGACTAGGGTAGGGAACCACCGCAATGTTCGAGGTATAGATATAGTTGCTTCTCATAAATGGTAGTAAAGTTGTGTCAACAGCAGCTGGATCGCCTTTCACCATCATTGGATAGTTTTGTCCAAGGAAGAGCGAATTTTCTCCAAGACTATCAATACTGAACCAGGGAGAAGGTGTTGGCGCTAGCACACTAGTATCCATCTCAAGTACCCTACAACGGTTGTTGGAATAGGTCCAGAGAGGCGACCATGGGAGACAACACCTGCTCCCTCAGTAGTAACAATCTTAATGCACTGTATACAGATAAGAAGAGGTGATCCATCGGAATTAGTTGCCAGGCGCCATTGAGTATATAAGTTCTGCTCGTCCTCATGCTCTAGATCATCACCACCGTCATCTCCCCCTTGGTTATAAATTTTTTCAAGTATAGGTGGTGGAATGTTCACATGACCTTGGAAACACAAGAAGAAGGTTAATTAGTAAATGGAAACTTGCTAAACCGCATGCATGTGGATGAAACAATTATAATTACAGTGGAAGACAAACGTACAGAAATTACGAAGATCCCATGCAAAAACAGTGCCACGAGAGGTGGCAGCAAACACATGATCCTCATATTCGATTGCATCACAGTACTCATTCATGTACATAAACTGATTTTTGAGCAATATCCATGGCGAGCCGTGGAATCATTAACGATGGCAACAAGCTTGTCGAAGATAGCAAAAACTTCATAGTTCTTGTAACTCCAAGAGCGGTTGGGAAATCGACAAATTGCTATCTTCTGTAGACGACGACCACCATGATCGTATTTGAACGTACGTAGATCATCTGTGTGCTCAACCTCAGGGCACTCTGAGATTTTTGGAAGTGGAATTCGCTGACGAGTGTACACATTCACAATTTCGCACTCGCAATAGTAACCAATATAAACAACCCAATCTCCATTTTCGCAAGACCAGGACTTACCCTTAAGCGATGGCATCTTGACATTAGACGTATCACTATCAAGTGGCATCAACTTGCACAAGGCGAGGCCTCCGTCGTCCGCGCCCATGCGAACAGGCTGATAGCAAAGAAGATAAGGGAGATCAAACCGCTCCTCGTCCCTTGGGTTCCTTGCAATGATGTTATTAGTTGAGTCGAGAATGGTCTTGAACGAACCTGCCATGCTAGCCGAGGTGATGACGTTGCACCGATCAATGAGTTCCCCCACCTCGTCATCTTTCAGATCAGGGCAAGAATACAGGGTCGTTTCCGGCTTGTTCCCTCCATGGAGAAGACGATTAAACAATGGCAGAAGGAAGGGTGAAGGCAAATGGAGGAGGGAGGAAGAGCGTGCGACAGCAGTTCCAAATCAAGAGGGAAAGGCGAAGAGTCGGTGGACGGTTGCCAGTTTGCCACGGTACACGAAGAGGCGCCCCGGCCTACAAGTCCTTTCGGAAATTGAACAAAAGGACTCGCCGTCATTAATCGACATGTTGGAACGGGACCACATGTCAATGAAACATGGTGTGTAATTTCTCGTGCAAAATGCGATCGCGCGCGTTGGCCCGAGGTGCCGCATTAGTTATCGACCTTTATTTTTTTAATGGCGTGCCGTTCAGTTTTGAAGCACGACTAACTGGTACTGTTTGCAGAGAAAATACAAACTACTCTACCACTACTCCACCTCTAGTACTAGTAGTATAAAAAAGATATATAGGCTGGAGCTTCAGAGCTTTCTTGCTAAGGGCTGCCCACTTGCTTATCACACTATCACCCTCTCTCCAGATCTAAAAAACACGGCCTCTCTCTCCCTCCTCACTGGTGGTCACAGATCTGCCGGGGAAGAAAAGGACGTGCAGCGTTGACGCACTCGTCGTCGGTGAGCGAGGTCACGCACTGACGACAAGGCCATCCTCTCAGACCTAGCGCCCGCGCGGGATGGCCTTCGTCCCCAAGCTCGCTGCCGTAGTTCGTGCGGAGGACGATGACCACGAGCGAAGCCACTTCCCACCGACCCTCGGGTATGCTACCTCTTTTCGATCCATACCCTTGTTCTATTGCCCCATCTGCCATGTCGCTGCATGTGGATCCTTTTCCACTACACCATCTTCCCAATTTCATATCCTCTGTTCTGCTGGTCACGCAGACAAAAACCTTAATTTGCACTATTAAAGGAAACCCTACTTCCTGTAGACTAATCCATGTCTGGGTTGAATAAGGAAAGGAAGGAGATCAGATCTTGTCCAAGAGAGTAGGCATCAAACCAGCATCTAGGTTGAAAAGGGGCAAATCGGTAGCTAAGGAACGAGTCTCGTGTCTCTTGGTTGAAGAAGGGCAGAAAGGCATGACAACGCAATAGAGAATGACCAGGTCGATCGGTTTGTTGTCCTCACATAGGAAAAAAGTGGCTAAAGAGAACAAAAATGGGACGTAATACACATATGCTGCCAGGATATTTGTTGCTCTGGGCAACCATACCTCCCTCACCACTCTATGCGTCTGTGGAGGTACATGATACGTCTCCAACGTATCTATAATTTTTGATTGCTCCATGCTATATTATCTACTGTTTTGGACTATATTGGGCTTTATTTTCCACTTTTATATTATTTTTGGGACTAACCTATTAATCGGAGGCTCAGCCCAGAATTGTTGTTTTTCCCTATTTCAGTGTTTCGAGAAATGAATATCAAACGGAGTCCAAACGGAATGAAACCTTCGGGAACGTGATTTTCTCACCAAACGTGATCTAGGAGACTTGGACCCTACTCCAAGGAACAAAAGAGGCGGTCATGAGGGTGGGGGCGCGCCCCCTACCTCGTGGGCCCCTCGAAGCTCCACCGACGTACTCCTTCCTCCTATATATATCATTGCCCCAAGCGATCGAAGCGGAGCCAAAACCTAATTCCACCGCCGCAACTTTACGTATCCACGAGATCCCATCTTGGGGCCTGTTAGGAGCTCCACGGAGAGGGCCGTCATCACGGAGGGCTTCTACATCATCATAGCCTCTCCGATGAAGTGTGAGTAGTTTACCTCGGACCTTGGTCCATAGTTAGTAGCTAGATGGCTTCTTCTCTCTTTTTGGATCTCAATACAATGTTCTCCCCCTCTCTCATGGAGAACTATTTGATGTAATCTTCTTTTTGCGGTGTGTTTGTTGAGACCGATGAATTGTGGGTTTATGATCAAGTCTATCTATGAATAATATTTAAATCTTCTCTAAATTCTTTTACGTATGATTGGTTATCTTTGCAAGTCTCTTCGAATTATCAGTTTGGTTTGGCCTACTAGATTGGTTTTTCTTGCAATGCGAGAAGTGCTTAGCTTTGGGTTCAATCTTGCGGTGTCCTTTCCCAGTGACAGAAGGGGCAGCAAGACACGTATTGTATTGTTGCCATCGAGAATAACAAGATGGGGTTTTTATCATATTGCATGAAACTATCCCTCTACATCCTGTCATCTTGCTTAAGGCGTTACTCTGTTTTTAACTTAATACTCTAGATGCATGCTAGACAGCGGTCGATGAGTGGAGTAATAGTAGTAGATGCAGGCAAGAGTCGGTCTACTTGTCTCAGACGTGATGCCTATATACATGATCATACCTAGATATTCTCATAACTATGCTCAATTCTGTCAATTGCTCAACAGTAATTTGTTCACCCACCGTAGAATACTTATGCTCTTGAAAGAAGCCACTAGTGAAACCTATGTCCCCCGGATCTATTCTCATCATATCAATCTCCATCACTTTATATTTGCTTTGCTTTTACTTTGCCTTTTACTTTTCACTTTGCATCTTTATACCAAAAATACCAAAAATATTATCTATCATCTCTATCAGATCTCACTCTCGTAAGTGACCGTGAAGGGATTGACAACCCCTAATCGTTGGTTGCGAGGAGCTATTGTTTTTGTGTAGGTACGAGGGACTCGAGCGTAGCCTCCTACTGGATTGATACCTTGGTTCTCAAAAACTGAGGGAAATACTTACGCTACTTTGCTGCATCATCCTCTCCTCTTCGGGAAATCCAACATAGTGCTCCCTATCTCCCGCATTACATTAGTTGCCATTTGCCTCTCATTTTCCTCTCCCCCACTTCACCCTTGCCATTTTATTCGCCCTCTCTTTTCCGTTGCCTTCTTCTCATCTTCTCGTTGCCATGGCCGAATCCAAAAGAATGAACGGTCCTTTCCAGGGTCCTAGTACCTTGGATGACCCCTCTATCCTCTCTAACTCATAAATACTGATGCTATGGAAAGACCCACCAGGGTTACAAATGAAAGTTTAAATAATCTTGATGAAGATGACTCTGGAATTTTTCGTTATTTACTTGCTGAGTTTTTAAAAGATGCTTGGGATAGGTTATTGAGGATTAGGGCTAGCTAAGTACCACAATATCAATTGAGGTTTACTTAAAAAGTTTCTATGTTGGATTACCCGCTTCTTTTAAGCAAGTACTAGATTCTATTTTTGAAGATGGTTTTCTTGAAGGGGATGCTATAGATACGTATGGAAGAATGAAAACTATATTTGGGCACCCCATGAATGATAAGGTGGAATCTACCACCCTCTTATGCTTTTATCAAAACAAAATTATCAAAGAGATGAAATCTAGTTTAGATGCAAATTTCCGTAACGTGCTTACCCTTACTTACTCCATTAATGGAAATGTTCTTTCCCAAAATAGAAGGATAAATGCCATAGAAAGGAAATTTGCTCTTTTCTTTCCTACTACCAAAGATGGCAATACTTAGATCTATCCTTGCTTTTATGCCTAGCTAGGGGCGTTAAACGATAGCGCTTGTTGGGAGGCAACCCGATTTTATTTTTAGTATTTTTTGTTTTTGTTTCTGTTTAGGAATAAATAATCCATCTACCTTCTGTTTAGATGTGGTTTTATGTCTTAATTAGTGTTTGTGCCAAGTTAAACCTATAGGAACTTCTTGGATGATAGTTATTTGATCTTGCTGTAATTTCCAGAAACTTTCGGTTCACGAAAACAATTATTACAATTCACCAGAACGTGATAAAATATTGATTCCAATTGCTTCTGATCAGTAAACAAATTTCCTAGGTCTTCATATTTTTGCTGAATTTTTGGAGTTCCATAAGTTTGCGTTAGTTACAGATTACTACAGACTGTTCTGTTTTTGGCAGATTCTGTTTTTCGTGTGTTGTTTGCTTATTTTGATGAATCTATGGCTAGTAAAATAGTTTATAATCCATAGAGAAGTTGGAATACATTAGGTTTAACACCAATATAAATAAATAATGAGTTCATTACAGTACCTTGAAGTGGTCTTTTGTTTTCTTTCGCTAACGGAGCTCACGAGTTTTCTGTTGAGTTTTGTATTGTGAAGTTTTCAAGTTTTGGGTAAATTCTATTGATGGATTATGGAACAAGGAGTGGCAAGAGCCTGATCTTGGGGATGCCCATGGCACCCCCAAGATATTCCAAGGACACCAAAAAGTCAAAGCTTGGGGATGCCCCAGAAGGCATCCTCTTTAAATCCACTTCCATCGGTAATTTTACTTGGAGCTATATTTTTATTCACCACATGATATGTGTTTTGCTTGGAGCGTCTTGTATTATTTGTGTCTTTGTTTTTTAGTGTGCCACAATCATCCTTGCTGTACACACCTTTTTAGAGAGCCATACATGAATTGGAATTTGATAGAATACTCTATGTGCTTCACTTATATCTTTTGAGCTATATAGTTTTGCTCTATGTGCTCCAGTTATATCTTTTGAGCTTTATAGTTTTGCTCTAGTGCTTCACTAAGATCTTTTTAGAGCACGGTGGTGGATTTGTTTTAAAGAAACTTTTGATCTCTCATGCTTCACTTAGATTTTTGAGAGTCTTTAATAGCATGGTAATTTGCTTAATAATAAAGATATGCTCGGTATTCAAGATTTGTAAAACTTTCTTTTGAGTGCGTTGAATACTAAGAAAAGTTTGATGCTTGATAATTGTTTTGAGATATCGAGGTGATAATATCAAGGTCATACTATTTGATTAATTGTGAATTTGAGAAATGCTTGAGTTGAAGTTTGCAAGTCCCGTAGCATGCACGTATGGTAAACGTTATGTAACAAATTTGAAACATGAGGTGTTATTTGATTGTCCTCCTTATGAGTGGCGGTCGGGGAATGACGATGGTATTTTCCTACCAATCTATCCCCCTAGGAGCATGCACGTAATGCTTTGGTTTTTGATGACTTGTAGATTTTTGCAATAAGTATATGAGTTCCTTATGACTAATGTTGAGTCCATGGATTATACGCACTCTCACCCTTCCATCATTGCTAGCCTCGTCGGTACCGTGCATTACTCTTTCTCACATCGAGAATTTGTGCAAACTTCGCCGGTGCATCCAAACCCCGTGATATGATACGCTCTTTCCCACATAAACCTCCTTATATTTTCCTCAAAACAGCCACCATACCTACCTATTATGGCATTTCCATAGCTATTCCAAGATATATTGCCATGCAACTTTCCACCATACCATTCATCGTGACACATTCATCATTGTCATATTGCTTAGCATGATCATGTAGTTGACATAGTATTTGTGGCAAAGCCACCATTCATAATTCTTTCATACATGTCACTCTTGATTCATTGCATATCCTAAGACATCACGGGAGGCATTCATATAGAGTCATAATTTTTTCTAGTATTGAGTTGTAATCATTGAGTTGTAAATAAATAGAAGTGTGATGATCATCATTCTAGAGTATTGTCCCAAGTGAGGAATAAAAAAAAGAGAAAGAAAGGCCATAAAAAAAGAGAAGGCCCAAAAAAAATAAAAAAAAAGAAAAAAAGAAAAAAATGAGAGAAAAAGAGAGAAGGGACAATGTTACAATTCTTTGCCATACTTGTGCTTCAAAGTAGCACCTTAATCTTCATGATAGAGAGTCTCTTGTTTCGTCATTTTCATATACTAGTGGGAATCTTTCATTATAGAACTTGGCTTATATATTCCAACAATGGGCTTCCTCAAATGCCCTAGGTCTTCATGAGCAAGCAAGTTGGATGCACACCCACTTAGTTTCTTTCGTTGAGCTTACATACATTTATAGCTCTAGTGCATCTGTTGCATGGCAATCCCTACTCCTTGCATTAACATCAATCGATGGGCATCTCCATAGCCCATTGATTAGCCTCGTAGATGTGAGATCTTCTCCTTTTTGTCTTCTCCACATAACCCCCATCATCATATTCTATTCCACCCATAGTGCTATATCCATGGCTCACGCTCATGTATTGTGTGAAGGTTTATGAGTTTGAGATTATTAAAGTATGAAAAAATTGCTTGGCTTGTCATCGGGGTTGTGCATGATGAGAGCATTCTTGTGTGACGAAAATGGAGCATGACTAAACTATATGATTTTGTAGGGATGAGTTTTCTTTGGCCATGTTATTTTGAGAGGACATAATTGCTTAGTTAGTATGCTTGAAGTATTATTATTTTTATGTCAATATGAACTTTTGTCTTGAATCTTTCGGATCCGAATATTCATACCACAATTGAGAAGATTTACATTGAAATTATGCCAAGTAGCACTTCGCATCAAAAATTCTCTTTTTATCACTTACCTACTCGAGGACGAAAGGTGAATTAAGCTTGGGGATGCCTGATACGTCTCCAACGTATCTATAATTTTTTATTGCTCCATGCTATATTATCTACTGTTTTGGACTATATTGGGCTTTATTTTCCACTTTTATATTATTTTTGGGACTAACCTATTAACCCGAGGCCCAGCCCAGAATTGCTGTTTTTTTTTGCCTATTTCAGTGTTGCGGAGAAACAGAATACCAAATGGAGTCCAAACGGAATGAAACCTTCGGGAACGTGATTTTCTCACCAAATGTGATCCAGGAGACTTGGACACTTCTCCAAGGAACAAAAGAGGCGGTCACAAGGGTGGGCCCCACAGGGCGCGCCCCCTGCCTCGTGGGCCCCTCGAAGCTCCACCGACGTACTCCTTCCTCCTATATATACCTACGTACCCCCAAACGATCAGAAACGGAGCCAAAAACCTAATTCCACCGCCGCAACTTTCTTTATCCATGAGATCCCATCTTGGGGCCTAATCCGGAGCTCCGCCGGAGAGGGCCGTCATCACGGAGGGCTTCTACATCATCATAGCCTCTACGATGAAGTGTGAGTAGTTTACCTCAAACCTTCGTGTCCATAGTTAGTAGCTAGATGGCTTCTTCTGTCTTTTTGGATCTCAATACAATGTTCTCCCCCTCTCTCGTGGAGATCTATTCGATGTAATCTTCTTTTTGCGGTGTGTTTGTTGAGATCGATGAATTGTGGGTTTATGATCAAGTCTATCTATGAATAATATTTGAATCTTCTCTGAATTCTTTTTATGTATGATTGGTTATCTTTGCAAGTCTCCGCGAATTATCAGTTTGGTTAGGCCTACTAGATTGGTTTTTGTTGCAATGGGAGAAGTGCTTAGCTTTGGGTTCAATCTTGCGGTGTCCTTTCCCGGATGTGAAGGGGCAGCAAGGCACGTATTGTATTGTTGCCATCGAGGATAACAAGATGGTTTTTTTATCATATTGCATGAAACTATCCCTCTACGTCATGTCATCTTGCTTAAGGCGTTACTCTGTTTTTAACTTAATACTCTAGATGCATGCTGGATAGCGGTCGATGAGTGGAGTAATCGTAGTAGATGCAGGCAGGAGTCGGTCTACTTGTCTCGGACGTGATGCCTATATACATGATCATACCTAGATATTCTCATAATATGCTCAATTATGTCAATTGCTCAACAGTAATTTGTTCACCCACCGTAGAATACTTATGCTCTTGAGAGAAGCCACTAGTGAAACCTATGCCCCCCGGGTCTATTCTCATCATATCAATCTCCATCACTTTATATTTGCTTTGCTTTTACTTTGCCTTTTACTTTTCACTTTGCATCTTTATACCAAAAATACCAAAAATATTATCTATCATCTCTATCAGATCTCACTCTCGTAAGTGACCTGAAGGGATTGACAACCCCTAATGGCGTTGGTTGCAAGGAGCTATTGTTTTTGTGTAGGTACGAGGGACTCGAGCGTAGCCTCCTACTGGATTGATACCTTGGTTCTCAAAAACTTAGGGAAATATTTACGCTACTTTGCTGCATCATCCTCTCCTCTTCGGGGAAATCTAACGCAGTGCTCAAGAGGTAGCAGTACATCGTACTGCTGCGCCCACTGTCCGAATGGGTCTCCCATGCTCTTATTGCCACTCTTTTGCTGTTAGTATAACGCCAGGGGTAAAGTGGGCAACCAATGCTACTGCTAAAGTGATGCCACATTTAACTAATTGAGCAGTCAGTCTAATGCCACTGATAAATTTAAGCAATGCCATTTAATGTCTCTGGATTATTTCAGGGTTAGCTGTTGATTGTGGATGTATTAAAGATTTTTTAGCTAAGGCATTCTAATGTTGTTGCTCAGCCAGTATACCAAGGATGAAACTTGTTACTACCTTCAGATTTTTGCACTGTTAATGCTTATAGATTACATACCTCACTTTCATGAGATAAGTCAATTTTTTTGTACAGTGTCACCAAAATGCCAAGGCGCTGATGTCATTTTATTTTGGTTAAACTGCACAAAAAATTATGAAGACAAGAGGAAAGGTCAAGAGTGGGCACCTCCTCCTTTGGCTATTGTATTGATTCGTTCGATCAAGTTTTTATGTTTGATCGATTATCAAGATTGGGATAGCAATTTTTCATGTCCACTCGAGTTCGAAATGATATTTACCTTGAAGGTACATGGTTTGCAATTTTTCATGTCCACTGTCATTAGTTAATAATGCTAGTTACCTTCAGACTTTTGTATTTGGTTTAATGCTCTTGCACAGCTAGTATACCAATGTTGAAACTTGTTACCTTTACATTTTGTATTGTTAATTCTTATATAAATCTTCTAGTGCTAGAGCTTATGGAAATCTGTTCAGTAAAACCATAGTACTGTACCCTGTAATAAAATAACTACTCTACTATTGCACTAGCCACTGGATTTGTGTATATTTGTACTATTCGAATGGTGTTGCATTAACGTATAGACATATATAAAGTGTGGCAAGCTTTCCCAGAAATGTGCTCAAGAAAACTACTACCTATTTTTCTAAATACTGAACGTTTGGGTACTTTAAATTGAACTGAGAAAATGTCTTATATTATGGAACAAAGTGTGTAGAGTTCACTCAAATTATCCTGGTAAAGCTAGTCACACCTTTGTTAAAATTAATGTTCATTATGTTATCGGAGGAGGTCTGTATGTTTGTCTCTAATGCCTGTCAACTACATACCTGACATCATGATGTAATGTTAAGTCATTTACTTTTGTATAGTGTCACTGAATTTTCAAGGCGGTGATGGCATTTTATTTTAGTTGAACTGCACAAAATATGCTTAAAAGAAGAGGAAAGTTCAGGAATCGATCAATCTTTTAGAAAGAACTATATATGCCTTTTCGACATCACCATTGTTGCCTTATTTATTCCTTCAAACAGGTGGTTAGAAACAGTCTTGCTACCTTTTCCCATTAAGAAATTAGAATGCTTATATTTGTGAGTCTATGATTCAACTAGTGCCACTTTTATAGTAATCACACTTTCAATATCTAAGCAAACAGGGATGCTCGATTTTAGTGGAACTGCACAAAAAGTCCAACTGGTTCAACATTAGGAGCATGTTTTCTTCCAAACCTTTATATCGAATTGGTGGCACTATAGTTGTTCATTATGAAGGTACATGGTTTGCTACTATCTTGCTACTCCTTTTGTACTATCATTAGATAGTAATACTAGTGGTTTTCATGTGAATTTATTGGCAGGGTGGACCTACATTGGAGGTGCTGGACATGATTCAATGATTGGATGCTCAATTTCGGTTTTATCGATTTCACCTCTTCCATCATTGCATACATGGATATCCTTGGTCTGATGAAGAATAGGCGCTATATTTCTGCTCTGAACCAGCAAATCAATTCAGTATGAAATTGTCCAGGGCAAAACATGACTGTATCAAATTGTCCAGTGCAAAACATGACAGATGCTAAGCGGAAGAGACATGTTTAAACCGAAAATACAAGGTGGGGTATATGTTTACTAGTTGCTTGCTATTTTTGCAGGCAGAGATGTCTTCCCGTTGCTATTTGGAAAACACACAAAGTGACCACAATTTTGGTTGAATTGCACAAGAGAATAGTATAGTCACTGCATGCAGTGCCATTTGAAAATAGACACACAATGATTCGATAGTCACTTCATGGACTGCAAAAAAGTAGTACTGTACTATTTATTAGACAACACTAGGTGCTTCATTGCTTTGGTGTTATTATACAATGGGCATCATTTTTCCTAAGTTAAAGTTTGTATTCCGAAAATAGTTTCGCCGTGTGATCGGGAGAAGACCAAATCATATTGCAATGGATGTTCCTCAATCATGTGTGGTTCATTCTCATGGTTCCAACTGTTGGTGAAACCACTTATGTTTGCAAGAGGAATTGTAGACTTCACAAACAAATTTTTCTTTCGATCATCTTGAATGTTGGCCAAGAGAAGCATCCATGTTAGTAGGAAGAACATATGTTTTTTATAGATCTTTGCTTTTGGAGCTACATATTTATATATGATATGTGAATCATTGAGATGCATTAACATGTTAATCTTATGTATGGGAATCGTACTAATTGGTTTTGAATTTGGGCTACTAATGTGAACATATTATAATGCCATGCCTGTGAGTCTCGTGTGAACATTTTGAACGGATCGGCTCTTCTTTGCTGTACCTGACATGATCCTTATTTCTGTGTTCTCAGTGTTTACAAGTTACTAACAGTTCCTTATTTCTGTTGGCTTAGTGTTTAGAAGTTACTGATCGATCACTAGCTAGCCTACTAATGCGCTCCTGGCAGTTTTAGTTTCGACGCAAGATCCGAAGTGGTAGATTTTTGAATAAAAATGCCTACCTCTGAAGAAACTGACAAGCTGCTCTAAAGAAAATGCCATGCAAATCTGAAGAAACTGCCATGCGAATCTGAAGGAGGGAGTACCTCATCTGGATGATTCGAGTACACTCGTTTGACTGTCATGCCGGCGTGCGATCCGACACGGACGGGACGCACCATTGACGGGACGTAACGGCACCATCATAATTTTAGATTTTCTAGTTTTCCACGGCAAGCTGGCGCGCTAAGCCATGCCTGCTTATGCATTGAATTCCGATGACCGCGATGACTGTCCCGTTTCTCGTGACACGCTAGTTCGCCTACCTTCCGCCTATAATTACTATTTCCCGAGCATCTCCGGTGGCACCATCATCCAACTCGCCCTATCCTCACAAGCCCCGACCGGCCCGACGTTGCTCGCCACTTATCCTCGCTCTTGCCACATCCGCCATGCCCCCGCCCGTCCGCGATAGGCGACACCGGAGGTGGTCACCGCCGGAACTAGTGTTCGGTTTTTCACCGGAAGGCAGACTGAGGGAGGAGGCATTCTATCGGTCTTTAGATGGCAATGCAGACTATGAAGAGTTGTTGGAGCGCGACCACCTGGCGGAGGAGCAGCGTATTGCCTATTTGTGCCGCCAGCGGGACATGGGGCAGCAGCGCACCGACGCTCTGAGTCGCGAGCAGAGCGCCCGCAACTGGGCCGTCTACATGGAGGCCGGCGCCCGGCAAATAGCCCTGGAGGCTGTCAGGCACGGATGCGTTCGCGACACTGATTTTTTGCCACCAGCTAGTCAAGTGGGTTTCCCTCTTAGAAGCCGAAGCTTCGGTGGACCACGCCGGCATGGAAAGGGCCAACGCGCGCGAGCAACGCGCCCTATCCTACCGCTGGCAAGTCCGAGGCGAGGTGGAGGATGCCGGTGCAGGCGTTTAGCGTGTACCGCAGATGGCGGCCGGCATCGTCTAGTTAGCCGAGAGTAAGTTAGCACTTGTACGCTACTAGAGTATTAGTGGGAGTAGATAGTTAACTTGGCTATGATGGTTGTCAACATGGAAGTTCAGTACTCTATATGTGGATCAGACCTGTTACTTTGCTCTGAATGTTGAACTTTCTGTTTGAACGTATGGAATGGGCTGTATTTTTTTAAAATGGGTTGTATTTGTCCTCCACGGGTTTAGAGGCTGACTTGTGGGCCTACCATGTTGACGCGTACACAATCAGGAGATGATTGTACATGGAGAGGATGACAGCAAGGACCCACCAAGGTCATGGCAGTATGCAAGCAAGCGCCTCCTTATTTCAAGCCAATAAAAAAATGGCTCCTCCTAGTGGATTTCTGACATCTGGGTCCCATGCCATTGTCAACGTAGTCAATAAACGAGAGAATTGCACAACGAGCGGCTGACACCAGGGACCCAGCAGCTCGCCCAGTTATTTTTGTTTTGGTTTAATTTGATAAATGCCACTCCAAATCTAGTGTTTGCAAGAAATGCCACTGCAGTTTCCAAACTTTAAAAAATGCCATTTCATGCAAATTGCAGTGGCGTTTTCCAAAGTTTGCAAAAATTGCAGTGGCATTTTTATGAATCGTCGTAATTGGAGTGGCATTTATCTAACTTGTTTTTGAGACGGAAGCAGGTTGTCAACTGGGTTGTGCGGGGCACTCTGGCCTGTCTAGACAGCCTTCTCTTTTATGTTTACCACAGACCAACCCAGTAGTTTTTTTTCTTTCTGAAAATGGATAGCCTAGTTTTTTGTGATTTTCCAAGTAAGTCTCTTTGTCAGGCCTGTTGGGCTGCAAATCTTTCAAGACAAGGAGAGCTTCATTCAGCTGGCCGAGAAAATGGCCTATCGATAATGAGAAATTGGTTGTACATTTTTAAAACACATCAAACTGGCAATTAGTTTCAAATTTCTTTTTTTCATCTCGAGATTTTAAATTGCATTTATTTTTATGTGTGGACAATTTGTTGGATTTTAGATTGATATACATTTATTTTTAAAATCAGTTTGAACGTGACTCGAAATTTCGGGATTAAAAATAGTTCGGACCGCACCAAATATGCAAAATTTCGTATAATTTTTTAACCGTGGCCACAATATGGGCTGTAATGCTAACACAAAGAATATGGGCTCCAAAAAAACCTTAAGAATTAGCAAATGGGCTGTAAATTATTAGAAATAATGGAAGATGGGCTGTATGCTATTTTCCACAGATTTGAGGCTTTCCTAAAAAAAGGTTGACGCACAAGCAGTGACTGTTGGATGTCCATCCAATGGCCGTCGTGCTTCTTCAATCTTTGCTCTTCCTGCTCCAGCCGCTCAAACAAGCGCCCGGCGGACTGCCTGCTCCTCCTCCCTATGACGGCTGTCTTTGCCTTGAGCCTCACCGCCCCACCGTACTCCCATCGCTGGCCTAGCCATCCCTCTACTCACCACACCTGCTGTTATTCTCCGGCAACGGCAGACGAACCAGTAAACCCTCGTACAGTCATACTCCCCTCCGCGTGGAAAACATCTGCCGAGTCTTACCTAGCTCCGTGTCGTTCCCTTCCTAGGCCCCGCCGTCGTCCACCGCCCTGGTGCTCTCGGTGCGGCCTGGTCAACGTGGTCAACGACTGACATGCATCTGAAGTGGACTGTACGTGGAGAGGCTGACAGCTGGGTCCACGGCCGCACGCAGGGAAATGCCTCCTTATTATGCGCAAAAGAATGATTCCTCCACCTGACATATGGGAGCCACCAAAAGGGCCTCTGTATTTCGTGAAAAGACGTTACCGCCGCTGACAGCTCAGACCCACCAGCTATAACTTCGCACGCAAGGAAGTGCCTCCTTATTACACAAAAAAAAAATTAATACTCCCCCTGCTAGCTGTGACCCAGTATAGTGGGAGGCTGACTTGTGGGCCTAATAACTTGACAAGGACGGAGGGCTTTGTCAACTTAGTCAATATGCACGATTCTAGCTCCAGTGCCCGTACGATGTCCATCCAACGGCCGTAGTGCTTCTTCAACCTCTGGTCTTCTTGCTCCAGCCGCCCAAACTAGCGTCGGTCGTGCCTCGTGCTCCTGCCTCCTGTGACCGGCTGCGATGCCGCGGAGGCCTCACCGCCCCCTACTACTCCCACCGCTGGCCAGGCCATCCCTCTACTCACCCATACCCCGTATTATTCTACAGCGACGGCAGTCTCACACCGTAGTGAACCAGTGAACCCTCATACTCCTCTACGCGTGGGCATCCACTGCCGCGTCTTCCCCGGCTCCGCGTCGTCCCCTTCCTAGGCCTCGCCGTCGTCCACCGCCCTGGTGCTCTCGGCGTGGCGTGGTCAACGTGGTCAAGGAACGGCTTCCATCGGACATGGACTACATGTGGAGAGGCTAATAGCTGGGTTCACGGCTGCAGCAAGGAAGTGCCTCCTTATTACGCGGAAAATAATGATTCCTCCACCTGACAGCAGGGACCCACCGGACGGGCAACCGTATTTCACAGAAAAATGTTTCCCCCCTGACTGCTGGGACCCACTAGCTACATCTTCGCATGCAAGGAAGTGCCTGACAGTTGGGACCCACCTTGTCGAAGCGTACGTAGCGTTGTCATTCTAGTCGCGAACGTGTATGTACATACTGGTCGATGTAGAGGCGCGCACGTAACATGTACACGTACGTAAAGTGGCCAATGTGCAAGAAAGAAAATACGGCCATGTACGTACATACGGGCAGGGTCTCGAAGGCCTACTTGCGCATACGTACGGCCAGGGCTCGTGTACATGGCTGGGTCGGAACATAGAAACTGTGTCGTCATCTTGTTCATGGGGAGCCAGCCGGCTGGGTCGAAACGGAATGCGTCGTCGTGTTCATCGGGAGGGCTTGGATGGAACAACCGACGGAAAGAGGCCTGGTGTACCGTAGAACGGAGGAAACGGCCTTGTGTTCGACCGGCCATGTTCAAAACGGGATCCTGTTCATCGGGAGGGGTCTGGCGTACCACAAAATAGAGGAAACGGACCTCCTACGGTCGAAACGGGGGTCCTGTTGATCGGTAGGGGTGTGGCATACCACAAAACGGAGGAAACGAACTTGTGTTGGAGCGCTACGGCCGTAAGGGGGGGTCCTATTCATCGATAGGGGTGTGGCGTACCGCAAATCGGGACTCCACGGGATACTGTTCATCTCCACCGTTGACCCCCTCCAGCCTCCACGGGCTACTGTTCATCCACCGTCGACCTCCTCTAGCCTCCACCTGCGACTGTTCATCCACGGGCTCCTGTTCATCCAGCCTCCACCGCGCGCTACTCCACCGGCTACTGTTCAACCAGCCCTCTCCACAGGCTCCTGTTCAACCACCCCTCCACGGGCTACTATTCATCCAGCCCTCCACCATCTACTATTCATCCAGCCCTCCACGGGCTGGTCCTGTTCATCCAGCCCTCCACGGGGTCCTGTTCATCCAGCCCCAACCCGCCTGATCGATTAGGGTCCTGTTCATCCAGAGGCAACACCACGTGGTCCTGTTCATCCACCCCCACCGGGAACTGTTCATCCAAACCCCCCCAGCAACGCTCACTGTTCATCCAGAGGCAGCATCAATCGGCTTGATTAGCGGCAGATGGCGAAGGAATCGCTCGATCGGGTTCGATTAACGACCATCGATCGATCGCCGGGTTCGATAACGCGTAGCCTGCGGTCTGTCGCCGGGTTGATTAGAACCCGACGCCTCGCTCGGGTTCAGTTAGATCCCAACGCCTCGCACCCACGCGCGTGCGTGTACGAGAGAAACGTGCATCGCTCGGCCCCGACCACCCACCGTAACCGGGGACACCCCGATATTTTCCTGGCCCTTGCTTCTACCATGGTTTTTTTCCGTTATGGACGGCCCAAAGAATGTCATGCAGCTACGTCTCCGGCCCGCCCAGGACGAAAAGCCCATTTTCTATCATGATTTTTTGTCATAGAAGTAAGAGCCCACCACATCTATGATCGATCGGGGTCACAATTATCTTCATAGAAGTATCATAAGTATGACAGAAAAAAATTTCGTTCGGCCCGAAATGTCACGGGTGTGTGTTTTTTTTTGTAGTGCCTCCAGAAAAATTCACCATTGCTCTCTCTCTCTCTCGTATTCTTGCTCTCAATCCGGCGGATTTCGATCTCTTTGCTCCAAGTTTTGTTTCCTAAACTGTTTCGGGGGATTTTTGCTTGGTATGTGAGTCCTCTGTTTGTCCGATTAGTTTTTGTTTTAGTAGTTTATATTTTTAATAATTAGCTACTCTTGGTGCTGCTGTAGATGAGCGTGCATTTTCAATGCTTAGAGTTCTAAGTAGTTTGAATGCTTGCTATGGCCTCTATGTATCCCTATGAGTAGTTGCTATCAATCTTGTAAAGTTTTGTTGATAAATTTTCGTCACCCAATTTTTTTAGAAAACTGTACGCGAATATGATGAACCTCTTTGGAAGGAGGTCTTAAAAGAGGAGATCCTTGGAGGCATCTTCTAGTGAAAGTTCCGTTCATCGGTCTTATGTTGAACCAAGTGAAAGTTGCATACGAGATGCCGCCACCAAAACATGCATGTGGCCGTGTGACGACTATATGGTGTGTGTGGGCATTAAGGACGAATTTGAACAATATGTTCACAATGCCGGTCTCGGTCCCTACATTTCAGATAAGTGCAATCAACACCACACTCTCACCGAATCATTTGTCAAAGAATTTAAATCCCATCCCCGTGAGTCTAGAGTGTCATTTAAACTTTATGAAAATTCATTTACCATAACACTAGAGAGTTTTGCTCACCACTGCAAAATCCCATACTGGGGTTTGCTTGACGAACCACCAAGGGCTGAGTTTCGATCATTTTGGACTAGTCTTTGCTACGGTGAGACGAGGGGAGTGACGCAAAGTAGAATAAAGCACATTCATTTTCCCATAATTCAGCATTTTGCTTTATTTAATGGGAAATGTATTGTAGGGAAACAAGATTATAGTACACTTTGTGCTCCAGAATTGAGCCTCATATGCACCGCTCTCACTGGTGATAGGAGTTATAATCTTGGAGGGATTGTTGCGCGCAGGTTGCAACACAACGCTAATAGTGGCTATTTCTCTGGTGGAATTTATGCCATGCGTTTAGCAAGAGAGCTGGGTATTTCACCTTTGCCCTATGACCCTATTCTACCCATGCAGTATTTAGACTTTGATGCTATGAAACATCATAAGATCCTTAAAGGAGATATTCATAATTTCACCTATAACTTGTTGTTTAACAAAGAATTTGTGGTATACACATATTTTCCTGCGCCTGCTCTCTTTGATTATCACAAAAAGGGAAGGTATTTTGTTCTTGATAGCGAGGCCCGAGCCCACAACACGGTGGTTGTGACTGCACGGGAGGCCGAGACATCCACACCAAGAGCCTCCGTGAGCTATCACTCCGACTACTACCCAGGCTACTAATTGACTACCAAGTTAGGCCAAAAGACTAATCTTGGGGAGTATGTGTTTCCCACCGACATTACATTCATGTTCACACATTTCATTCTAGTTGTCGATGTCCACACTTTTTCATTGTATTATCCATGTTAAATTTATTTTTTTGCTTTCTTCTTGTGTGTTTGAAAAACTTAGAAAAACCAAAAAATTACTTGTAGTTAGTTTACTTTCTATGCATGCTTAGTTGTAGTACTAAAAAGAAAACCCAAAAAGATTTCCTTGTTCTTAGTTTGCTTGTTGGGAGCTTTCCCGCGTAAATAGTTTTTCTCGTTTTTTCTTTTCCCTTTTGTTTGCTTGTTCAAGAAAACCATAACTCCAAAAATATTTTAGTATGTTTTCCTGAATTTCTCTTCTTTTTTATTTTGAGTCGTACCAAGGAGAAGACCATGATGAAAATGTTGAGTGGCTCTCATATGCATAAATGTTGATCTAACTAAGAGCCCATTTTACCTTGTCTTCTGCTGTTGAATAAAATGATTTGTAGATTCCAGCTTAGTCCACGACACTCTTGCAGTATTATTATTTTCATATCGTTCGGTCATGCAAATGAAAGGCAATAATGACGACATTTGATGAATTGGCCGTGGCAGAGAGAAACGGGTTTGAACTCGACTTGTTCTGTTTTTTGTAAATATGTTTAACCTAGTATCCATGATTCAACCCATTATGAATAAACATGTTTGCGATGAAAATTAGAGATTATAGTTTCTCATGCCATGCTTAAGTAGCTAGAAGTGGATAATGATTTATATTGGATAATTACATTGCGTTAAAATGATTGTGATATAGTATGATGATATGGTATCCTCCTCTGAATGTTTGAGTAGCTTGACTTGGCACATGTTCATGGATGTAGTTGAATCAAAACCAACATAGCCTCTATGATATTTATGTTCATGGTGTTCATATCCTACTCATGCTAGTGTCCAATGCTACTTATGCATAATGCATGTTCATGACCGTTGTTGCTCTCTAGCTGGCCACTTCTCAACCTATTTGCTAGCCTTCGCCTGTACTAAGTGGGAATTCTTCTTGTACATCAAAAACCTTGAACCCAAGTTATTCCTGATGAGTCCACCATACCTACCTATATGCGGTATAACCCTGCCGTCATAAGTAAATTTGCATGTGCCATCTCTAAAAACTTCAAATAAATATCCTTTTCGTGTGCCCGGATTGTTCATGGAATGACAAGAGGTGGTCGGTATCTTCCATGCTAAGTGGGTTATTCTGAGGTTGAGTGTTTAATCACTTGCCATCTCACAAGAAAAGGGTGGTAATAGGGATTCCCAGTCCCGAACTAAAAAATGCAAATAATTAAAGAAAACTCCCCCAGGACTATTGTTCTTATGGATGGCACCCGTTGTTTCGGACAAGCCATGGAGTGTGATTGATGGTGGAGGGGAGTAAACCTTTACTTTTATCGCTTGGGAACCGCCACTAGTGTGCTTAGCATGGAAGATATTGATAACTAATAGTCGTGAAGTAAACAAGAAGGGTGCATTTCTCAAAATATCATTTACCTCTGTTTTAAAAACTTGAGCTCTGGCACCGCCGCAAATCACTGCTTCCCTCTGCGAAGGGACTTTCTATTTATTTTTATGTTTTGTCATCACCTTCTAAAATAAGCGCCGGAACCTAAGAGCACTGCTTTCATGCCGATGCATTGTGTGTAGCTAATGTTGGGTGCATCATGACTGGATCTTTTCTACCATGAATTACAATGTTTAGTCACTGCTTGAACTTTGGAGGTGCTATGCATTTATGTTTTGTTGTCTCAAAAAGGGCTAGCGAGATACCACTATTGTCATATTATATCATGGTTGTTTTGATAACGTGTTGCTGCTCGAGATATGAGTCAATATAATTTTTAAGATTTATTGTCGGCATAGTTAGTTATAATGTTGGCTGAAAACCTGGGTGTTGTTTAAGCTTATTTATGCAAAGAAGAGCAAAAGAGTTCGTAAAAGTTTTTCATTTTCACTTTCAGTTTATCAACTGAATTGCTTGAGGACAAGCAAAAGGTTTAAGCTTGGGGGAGTTGATACGTCTCCAACGTATCTACTTTTCCTAACGCTTTTCCTCTTGTTTTGGACTCTAATTTGCATGATTTGAATGAAACTAACCCCGGGGAGACGTTGTTTTCAGCAGAACTACCACGGTGTTGTTTTTGTGCAGAAATAAAAGGTCTCAGAATGGAAAGAAACTTTGCGAGGATTTTTTATATCAATAAAGAGAATTTATGGAGTCAAGAGCCACTTGACGGGGGACCCAGGATGGGCACAACCTCCCCGCAAAAACCCTGAAACCGACGCCATAAAATCCTATTTTTCCAGAAAAAAACAGGGAGAAAGAATTAATGCGATCCACGAGATGGATCCGCCGTCACCTCCTGTTCTTCATCGGGAGGCTAGCTCTGGAGTCCGTTTGGGGCTCCGGAGAGTGGGATCTTCGTTCTTCGTCATCACCAACCCTTCTCCGTCACCAATTCCATGATGCTCCCCACCAGGAGTGAGTAATTATTTCATAGGCTCGCTAGTCGGTGAGGAGTTGGCTGAGATTCATCATGAAATCAAGTTACTTTTGTTAGGGCTTGATCCCTAGTATCCATTATGTTCTGAGATTGATTTTTCTATGACTTTGCCATGCTTAATGCTTGTCACTTTGGGCCCAGGTGCCATGATTTCAGATCTGAATCGTTTATGTTATCACCATTATATCCATGTTCTAGGTGCGATCTTACAAGTTATAGTCACCTACTACGTGTTATGATCCGGCAACCCCGGAGTGACAATAGTCGGGACCACTCCCGGTGATGACCGTAGTTTGAGGAGTTCATGTATTCACCGTGTGTTAATGCTTTGTTCCGGTTCTCTATTAAAAGAAGGCCTTAATATCCCTTAGTTTCCAATTGGACCCCGCTGCCACGGGAGGGTAGGACAAAAGATGTCATGCAAGTTCTTCCCGTAAGCACGTATGAATATTTGCGGAATACATGCCTACATTATATTTATGAACTGGATCTAGTGCCATCTCGCCCTAGGTTATGACTATCACATGATGAACGTCATCCAAGAAATTGCCGATCCAATGCCTACGATTTTATCCTATATTGTTCTTGCTAAGTTACTACCGTTGTTGTTACTGTTGCACTTGCTACAAAACTACTACTATCATTGTTACCGTTACTATTGCTGCTGCTACTATTATCCAGACTATCATACTACTTTGCTGCTGATCACCTTACTGCAGATAATTAATCTCCAGGTTGGTTGAATTGACAACTCACCTGCTAATACTTGCAAATATTCTTTGGCTCCCCTTGTGTCGAATCTATAAATTGGGGTTGAATACTGTCAGCGTTCTGGGAATGGGGGTACCTAGACTTGCCTGCGTGCGGCCCACGGCATGGCTTCATCGACGGCCTGGTACGACCCAGCTTCAACATCAATAACTCAAGAGCCTCGCGAGGGGCCAAGCCTCGCGAGGCGGACAACACCAAGACCTCCACGAGGAGCGGCCTCCTTAGGCTGGGTCCCGAGGAGCGGAGATTCCTACACAAGCCTCACCTCATGAGGTTCGGATGACGTGAGCCATGAGGACCAATGCCAGGCGGGTGCCAGCGGGTGCAGTGTACTAGTTTCCCCTTTGGTGCTAAGGAGGCAAGCGCAGGTGCGGAGTCCCGAGGAATCAGCCAAAGTTTTCCATTCCGGTGCAACAAGACTAAGACCACAAGGACGGCAGGACAGAGGTCATCGCCGAGCCCACCACGACGTCACGACTAGAGGCTTTTGCAGGCGAAGACTACTTTTGTCAGGATAGCATGTACTAGTTGTCTCCCTTCGAATTTGGCCGTTGTGGGATCCCTTCCCGCCTTCATTTGGGAAGAGGACCAAGGCCACTATAAATAGGACCTAGCAACCACCATAGAGGGGGACCGGATGGGATCCATACCATCCTCACACTCACCAGCTCACTTGAGCACAAGAACACTCCTCCTCCTCAGGTTGTTCTCCCATTATACTAGTTCATCCTCAGCCCCTCGAGGCCAATCCACCACAAAGCAGGAGTAGGGTTTTACACCACAAGGTGGCCCAAATCTGGGTAAACAACTGTGTCCCATTCCCTTCCAGTTCATCGAGCTAGGCCGTGAGATTGGCGGGTAGGCAGACTAGGGAGGTTGAGTTCTTTGCACGCACCCCAGAGTTTGAACCTCTCGAGTGTCCGCGGAACCCGAAATCCGACATTTGGCGTGCCAGATAGGGGTGCGTCAAAGATCCGCCTCTCCGTCCGTTGTGTTCCACCGTTCGGCTCTCATGGCGGATGCTGCTCCATCGACCGGACCAACGCGCGCTCCCGGGGAACCTATGGCCTCCGCCCTTTCACCCCCGCCCTGCGGCGAGTGTAGTGGCAACCCAAGTTCAGGTCGGAGCTGCCGCCTTGATACGAGGCGCGATGGACCCGGCAGGTTTTCTCCAAGCGTACAAGGAGGCTGTTTGGGCAGCCGGTGGCCACGACAAGTTCATGGCCAACTGGCTCCCCATGGCCCTTGCAGGCACGCCGCGCGCCTGGCCGCTCATCTTCCCAGGGTCTTTGGATGGCCTCCTGGGACGAGCTGCGTGGCCTCTTCATCGTGCACTTCGCGGCACCGGCGCCCCACGCCGTCGCAGCCCTCCTCGGCGGTTCATAGGCGCCGCCCTCGGACCGCCACATCAAGCAGTTCTTTTGCTAGGTGGGTGCCGCCCACGTGCCGCGGGGAACTCCCCCAGGCTGGGTGGCGCCTAAAGCTGAACTCACCTTTGACTCAGGGGGGCCACCGCGTGACCACTGCAGGCGCTGGTGCGCTCCCAATGCTCTGCACCCCCACCATTGGCAACGTGGCAGTCACCAAGACCATCATCGACTCCATCGCCGAGTGCTACCTGCTATGTTTTCTGGACGCCTTCTCGGGCTATCACCAAATCAAGATGGCAGTGCAGGATGTTGAGAAGACAGCTTTCCTACCTCCGTGCGGGGTGTATTGTGATAACCCACAAGTATAGGGGATCGTTTATAGCATTCTTCGATAAATAAGAGTGTCGAACCCAACGAGGAGCTAAAGGAAAAACAAATATTCCCTCAGGTTCTATCGACCACAGATACAACTCTACGCACACTTAACGTTTGCTTTACCTAGAACAAGTATGAAACTATTTTGCAAGAATAAAACTATGAGTGCTTTGCGAGAATAAAACTACGAATAAATTGCAAGGTAGTAAGAGTAGATAGCTTTTGTCAATGAGAAAGTCATTTGTCCTTAGGCAATCGATAATAAGTACCGGTAATCATTCTTGTAATTTTATATGAGGGAGAGGCATGAGCTAACATACTTTCTCTACTTGGATCATATGCACTTATGATTGTACCCCTAGCAAGCATCCGCAACTACTAAAGATCATTAAGGTCGTGAATCCCAACCATAGCATTAAGTATCAAGTCCTCTTTACTCCCATACGCCATAACCCACTTACCCGTGCTTGGGCTGCTGCCATCGCCCGCAACACCGACAATAAGCAAACCATGAACATATCGCAACACCCTATAGCGGGAGCCCCTCACTTTTGCGCGAGACGGAGTGCACCGTAGGATAGCACCATAAATAAAATTTACAATCGTACCAACCAAGATCACGATTAACCCACAGGACAAAACTGATCTACTCAAACATCATGGGACAACCATAGATCATTGGGAAATTATATATGGAGTTGAGCACCATGTTTAAGTAGAGAATACAGCGGAGAGAGGAGGTGTTACACCGCTCCATAGAGGGGGAGAAAGTTGGTGATGACGGTAGCAAGATTGTTGATGTAGATCACCGTCACGATCCTAGCCCCGGCGGCACTCCAACGCCATCGGGAGAGAGGGGGAGAGAGCCCCCCTCCTTCTTCTTCTTCTTGGCCTCCCTCCTAGATGGGAGGAGAGTTCCCCCTCTGGTCAATGGCCTCCATGGCAGCGGAGGGGCGGGAGCCCCTCCATGATTGGATCTTCCTCCCTGTTCTCTTCTGTTTCGCGTTCTCCTGATCTGGCCGAAAACCGTTTCTTATATTCCGGGAGATCCGTAGCTCCGATTGCGCTGAGATTTTAACACGATTTTTTTCCCGGATATAAGCTTCCTTGCACCCGAAGTAGAGCTCCAACCGACGTAGAAGTGAGCACAACTCACCACCACGCGCCTGGCTGCTCTGGTGCGCCCTAGTGTCTTGTGGGCTGTGTGGGCCTCCGTTTGCGGTGATTCCAACTCCCAAAAATCACATATATTCCAAAATAAATCTCCGTAAAATTTTATTGCATTTGGACTTCGTTTGATATGGATTTTCTGTGATACAAAAAACATGTATTGGCACTGGCATTGGATCAATAAGTTAGTCCAATAAATCATATAAAAAGTTGCCAAAATTATGTAAAAGTTGTATAATATTGGGATAAACAATCAAAAATTATAGATATGACGGAGACGTATCAACATCCCCAAGCTTAATTCCTGCTTGTCCTCGAGCAGGTAAACGGTAAAAAAGATAATTTTTGATGTGGAATGCTACCTAGCATAAACGTGATCATATATCTAATCATGGCATGAATATTAAGACATAAGTGATTCAAAGCAATAGTCTATAATTTGACATAAAGACATCAATACTAAGGCATCCCAACAAACAATCATGTCTTTCAAAATATCAATGCTAAAGAAAGCTATCCCTACAAAATTATATAGTCTTGTCATGCTCTATCTTCTTAACACAAATTATTTATCATGCACATCCCGGTGACAAGCCGAGCAATTGGTTCATACTTTTTAACGCGCTTCAGCTTTTTCAACCCTCACGCAATACATGAGCGCAAGCCATGGATATAGCACTATAGGTGGAATAGAGTATGATGATAGGGGGAAATATCGAGAAGACTGTCGGGGAAAATATACAGGGGCAGGCATTTTCCCCTGACTCGTGCACGGACAAGCCAAGGACAAGCTAGAGATTAAAGAACCAATAGATTTGAAGAACCAACATGCAGCTCAGAGGGACCAAGATCAAACCAGAGGAGCAAGATATCAGCAAGAGGAGGGCCTCCCTTGCCAGCCAGGCGAGCCCGGCAAGGGGCGAGGTCACCACCGGAAGCAAGCAACCAAGATTCCCCGGCAGAGCCTGCCGGGTTTCGCGGGGGTTGAACCACCCCGCCAACCACTCAAACACGACTCACGTCGTCAACCAGTGTGGTGTCAAGCCGCAAGGTGATTAAGTGGCAGCCATTCGCCACATGGCAGCCATTTCCTACAGAAAAAACCCACAGATGACACCCGTCCTGCGACGTGTCAAGGGAACATGCGCGGAGCTGGCAAGATAGCCTGGCAGGCCTTGCCGGGCAACCAGTGATGTGACACTAAGCGGCGCATTTAATGCAACCTGTCATCCCGCAGAGTTCGGTATGATACCACTGTTTGCTATCATATAAGTGGATAATGACCACTTTGCCATCGTGGTGACCCCTTTAATCTATAAAAGGAGGCCCATGGCACTCGTAGGAGGGGTTAGAAGGTTGGACAGTTGATGAACTCAGGCCACCATAAGCGCGTAGTCGCCACGGCCCTGAGGTGAACCCTGCCGGGCAAGTGTACTACGCATCTCCACACCCATTCCACCATCAATCCACCAAATCAGGAGTAGGGTCTTACGCCTTGCGGCGGCCGGAACCTGGGTAGATTGCTCGTGTGCTCTCTGCCATGCTACCGTGCGCCGATATGCTGTTTGTGCGACGCGACGTCCCCCCGCCGAACCATCAAGGTACCACCCGGTCCCATAGGTGTCCACCGATATCCCGTGACATCTTTGGCGCGCCAGGTAGGGGGCTCGCTTGCGCGAACCTGAAAGCATGCGCAGCGTGTCATCTTCATCACCATCCCCACCTTCGACGGCACCATCGACCATGGCGCCCATGGAGGCGCAGAAGCGGAGCGGGGGAAGATCCACTCTCGCGCCGTGTTGTCGCTCTCCAAGATTTTCCATAGCAACGGTCACGACCAAGACCATGGTTCATGACGCTGGATTTACCCCGGTGATTCGTATGGCGTCGTCGCCATCCGAACACTGTCCGGACAAAGGGGCACAAGGCATGCGGGCACGAGCTCCCTCCTTCCTATCCCTCCACCTCGTCAGCAGTCGAGTTGCTTTAACATCGGCATCATCGATGTCGAAGATTACCATGCAACGCTCGGTCCAGCATTTTCCCTGCCGTGGGTAATCCTAAGCAGAATGCTCGTATGATTCCATCAGTCAATGCCCCGGCAAGCACACTTCGGCGAAGCTGCCCGCACTAGCACAACCCATGCAACGGCAGCCGCTGCACTGACTCGAGGGGAGGGGAAGCAAAAAGGAAGGAGATCAGAGAAGCCCGACACCATGCCCCTATGCCCGCTGTCGGTGTCAAAACCGGTGGATCTCGGGTAGGGGGTCCCGAACTGTGCGTCTAAGGCGAATGGTAACAGGAGGCTAGGGACACGATGTTTACCCAGGTTTGGGCCCTCTCGATGGAGGTGATATCCTACTTCCTGCTTGATTGATCTTGATGATATGAGTATTACAAGAGTTGATCTACCACGAGATTGTAGAGGCTAAACCGTAGAAGCTAGCCTATGGTATGATTGTTATTTTCCTATGGACTAAACCCTCCGGTTTATATAGACACCGGAGGGGGCTATGGTCACACAGAGTCGGTTACAAGTGAGGAGATCTACATATCCGTATAGCCAAGCTTGCCTTCCACGCCAAGGAGAGTCCCATCCGGACATGGGACGAAGTCTTCAATCTCGTATCTTCATAGTCCAATAGTCTGGCTAAAGTATATAGTCTGGCTGTCCGAGGACCCCCTAATCCAGGACTCCCTCAGTAGCCCCTGAACCAGGCTTCAATGACAATGAGTCCGACGTGTAGATTGTCTTCGGCATTGCAAGGCAGGTTCCTCCTCCGAATACTCCATAGAAGATCTTGAACACAAGGATAGTGTCCGGCTCTGCAAAACAAATTCCACATACCACTGTAGAGAGAATAATATTTCCACAAATCTAATATGCTGACAACTTTTCATAACGTGACATCACACCACGGCCTGGTCATTATTCGAACCGTTTTTCTCAACCAGCTACTGCACATATTGCGAGGTGGTTTTCTTGGCACGTCTTGTCGAAGCAGAGATCGTGTCCCCTTATCACGGGATTCTCATCAATACGGGTGTGGGTAACCCAACCGCGCCATCCATTACGGCGCTTAGGGAATAAGCGAATTTACCAGGCAAGTGGGGAGGCGTATAGTTTCATCCGCCCTTATAAAGGGACAAGGATTCCTCTTTTTCACCCACGCCTTCTTCTTCCTTTCTCATCCATTCTTGCGCACTCGAGCTCCAGCACCCAAGTTCGCATTTTCTTCTCGAACTACTCCAAGCATGTCCGGAGCAGGAGGCAAGTGGATGGTCTCCTCCGTTACGGAGGAGAACATCACAAAGCTACGGGGAGCAGGATATCTGGCCGCGGATATCGCACACCGGCTGCCAGATGCGGGGCAGATTGTCCCTACTCCAAAACCCCATGAGAGGGTGGTTTTCCTTACCCACTTCATCCGCAGATTGGGATTTCCCCTTCCCCCGTTTGTCCGCGGGCTCATGTTCTACTACGGGCTGGACTTTCACGATCTGGCCCCCAATTTCATCCTCAACATCTCGGCGTTTATCGTCGTGTGCGAGACCTTCCTCCGCATCAAGCCCCCTTCGGCCTGTGGCTGAAGACCTTCAATGTTAAACCGAAGGTGGTGGTCGGCAGATACGTCTCCAACGTATCTATAATATTTGATCGCTCCATGCTACTTTATCTATTGTTTTGACTATAATGGGCTTTATTTTCCACTTTTATATTACTTTTGGGACTAACCCATTAACCGGAGGCGCAACCCAGAATTGTTGTTTTTTGCCTATTTCAGTATTTCGAAGAAAGGGAATATTAAACGGAGTCCAAACGGAATAAAACCTTCGGGAACGTGATCTTCTCACCGAACGTGATCCAGGAGACTTGGACCCTACTCTAGGAAGTGCCAGAGGCGTGCGGTCAGTAGGGTGGAGGGCGCGCCCCCCCTGGGCGCGCCCCTACCACGTGGGCCCCCTGACGCTCCACCGACGTACTCCTTCCTCCTATATATACCTACGTACCCCCAACAGATCAGAGACGGAGCCAAAAACCTAATTCCACCGCCGTACCTTCCTGTATCCACGAGATCCCATCTTGGGGCCTGTTCCGGAGCTCCGCCGGAGGGGGCATCCACCACGGAGGGCTTCTACATCATCACCATAGCCCCTCCGATGAAGTGTGAGTAGTTTACTTCAGACCTTCGGGTCCATAGCTAGTAGCTAGATGGCTTCTTCTCTCTTTTGGATCTCAATACAATGTTCTCCCCTCTCTCGTGGAGATCTATTCGATGTAATCTTCTTTTTGCGGTGTGTTTGTTGAGACCGAGAATTGTGGGTTTATGATCCAGCTTATCTATGGAAAATATTTGATTCTTCTCTGAATTCTTTTATGTATGATTGAGTTATATTTGCAAGTCTCTTCGAATTATCCATTTTGTTTGGCCAACTAGATTGGTAGTTCTTGCAATGGGAGAAGTGCTTAACTTTGTGTTTAATCTTGCGGTGTCCTTACCTAGTGACAGAAGGGGTTGCAAGGCACGTATTGTATTGTTGCCATCGAGGATAACAAGATGGGGTATTTATCATATTTCATGAATTTCTTCCTGTACATCAACTCATCTTGCTTAAGGCGTTACTGCTTTTTAACTTAATACTCTAGATGCATCTTTGGATAGCGGTCGATGAGTGGAGTAATAGTAGTAGATGCAGAATCGCTTTGGTCTACTTGTCTCGGACGTGATGCCTATATACATGATCATACCTAGATAACCTCATAACTATGCTCAATTCTATCAATTGCTCAACAGTAATTTGTTCACCCAATCGTAGAATATCTATGCTCTTGAGAGAAGCCACTAGTGAAACCTATGGCCCCCGGGTCTATTCTCATCATATCAATCTCCATCACTTTATTTACTTGCTTTGCTTTTACTTTTTACTTTGCATGTTTATACCAAAAATACCAAAAATAGTATCTCTATCAGATCTCACTCGTAAGTGACCGTGAAGGGATTGAAAACCCCTAATCTCGTTGGTTGCAGTAGCTATCGCTTTGTGCAGGTACGAGGGACTTGCGCGTGGCCTCCTACTGGATTGATACCTTGGTTCTCAAAAACTGAGGGAAATACTTACGCTACTGTGTTGCATCATCCTCTCCTCTTCGGGGAAAACCAACGCAAGCTCAAGACGTAGCATCGTCCAGCAAGCGGAGTGCAGAGGCGCCATGGTGGGCAAAATGCCCAACGTCATCTGGCTCGAAGGCTCCTATGTGGATACCATAAAGGGGTGGCAATCGGGGTGGTTCTACATCACCGAGCCGCGCGACACCAACTGGGTGGCGGCCCCCAAATTTCGACCCGGAATCCCCATGCGGCTCACCTCCTGGAAAGAGAAGGGCCTATCCTGGGGTTCATCGGTGGAGCTGACCAGACTCCAGAAATGTATCAGGAGCATCATGAGCAAGAAAATCAAGCTCGTCAACGTGGTCCAGCTCATGCTCTTCCGTCGGATCCTCCCGTGTCAACGACGGGCATTCAACATGTGGGAGTTTGACCCGGACGAGCACCAAACACTGCGACAGCTCTTCGACATGACGCATAAAGACGTTTGGAAGGTGCTGTTCAAGGACGCCGGGGTACCTCCTCCCCTCATCGAGGATCGCGGGCTCAGCGCAAAGCGCCCTGCCAATCTGGTAAGTCTTTTTATCTCATAAGATGTTCATTTTCCCCAGTTTTAACCATTTGTGGGATCTAAGCCTCCACGCCATTTAACAGGACTGGGTAGCGACAGCGGAGCTGATCGATTGTCCAGCCCCCCTGCCCGAAGATCCAGTAGATGCTCTTCTAACGAAGATGCTGGTTCTGGTGCCTTACGAGGTGCCGGTGAAGAAGGCCAAGAAGAAGGCCATGGGGACCAGGAAGGGTCTCCGGCGCAAGGTTATATCGGACTCATCGTCCGAAAACACCGAGGCGCACTCCTCCCCCGAAGACGGGGAGGAGGAATAAGAAAGTTCTCCCCCTCCTTCTGGGGGAGACAAGAAAAGGAAGGCCGGGGGACGACGAGTGGCTGCCTAGGGACAAGCCCCTGGCGAAGTCGTAAGTATCCGGATATCGTAATAATTCTTGACATGTTTTATTGCACTACTTCTCATCATGCCGAACATGATTATGCAGTTCGTCCCAAGCCCATATCCACGTATCTTCGTCGGATGGTTCTTTGGACCCGTCGGATATGAACAGTGATTCACTTCCGACCGCCTCCTCCCCTCGCCCTACTGACAATGTTGAGGTGTTGTCTCAGAGGGCACCGAACCAAGGGGAGGTAGTCCTGGGGGCGCCTCAAGCCGGCATTCTGGACACTGGGCGCAAGGGGAGCAAGACTCCCATGGGCTCCAATGACGGGGGCAGCAAATTCGGCCCCCAGCCGAATACTGCGCCGGAACCTCCAGTGGTTCCGGACTCTGTCAGGCGACCCCTTGCTAAGAGGGGCAAGCCTCCTGTGTCGATGGCCTCTATCCATCCAGAGGCATCGGAAAACTTGCTGGAAGCGCTTCGCGGCGCTTCCATCGACGAAGAGCACCGCACTATCATGAGTGCGGTGATCGAGAGGGTTCAGTCCGCCAAAAGCAGACTGACTGAAGCCTGTGCCAGCCTCCTAACAGGCTTTCAGGTAAGTAATCAAATTATAACAAAATGTTACTGCATAGACAGTAGCCCCTGATACTCTGTTAGGCGTTCGCGAAGATAGGCCGAATAGAGGATCAAATAATAACCGCAGGAGTCTAATTGGAATATGTATATGTGCATATGCAGGCTTCCCTGCTGGCCGCTGCCGCACGTACTGCAGAGGTCGCTGCACTAAAGCGGGACCTTGAGCGGTGCAAGGAAGAGATCGGCCTTACCAAGAGGCAGCTCGAAGAGAACGAAGGTAAGTGATACCCCGATTGTAAATTGATAAAGAGAAATGTGGTTTTGGAATGATAGGATCGTCATGAATTTTGCTAGGGGCCACGATCAAAGTGGCGGCCCTGAAGAAGGCGCTATCCAAGGCCGAAGACAAAGCGGCCAAGGAGCGCACCGAGCAAGAGAAACAAGAGGCCCGAGTTGGCGAGGTGCAGCAAGAGCTCCAGGCTCTCGCTAAAAAACACGAGTCCTTGGAGCTAGACTCTAAGACGCAAGAGTCCAAGCTTGCGAAGGCCCTCGAAAGCGCACAACATGCCAAGGCCCTCCAGGAAATTGAGGCGGTTAAGAAGATAGCAGCGAGTAAGGCATTCATTATGCAAAGCAAGCATGTGAAGGAGACTTTCCTTTTACTTACCCGAGTTCGGAGCTCTCCAGGAGCGTTCGCAGATCTTGCTCACAGTGTGTCGGACGTCGCGGAGTTCTACCGGGCTGAGGAGGGGAGCTTGACGAAGAAGTTGTTCTGGTCTCAGTATACGGGGACCATGCCCTTGAGCGACCAGCTGAAGCAACGGTCGAGCTCCACAAGGCAGCCGAACAGGCCATGAAGGGTCTTATAGTCTGGATGTGGCCTGGCGAGCCCCTGCCTGATAGCTACTTCGGTCTGGTGAGGCGGCTTGTGAATGCCCGCCCACGCTTCGAAGTCATAAAGCGGTCCGTCTGCATCGAGGGTGCGCGCAGGGCTTTTGCCTGGGCGAAAGTGCACCGGGCGAAGCTGGACCCCGTAAAGCTGGTGAAGGACGGGCCACCGGAGGGCAAGGAGCATCGCCACCCCGAAATGTATTATGACAGTGTCCTGAAGGGTTCCCGCCTTGTGGCGGAGGAATGTGCTAAGGATGTAATATTCGCATGAATGTACTCATGTGATCCTGTAATGTGAAACGCGTTCATTTGCGCTATGCAATGCTTGTTAATTTAAAATATTACCTTTTGTGCTGCCGTTTATGAAACCTGAGGGTTGGCCAGTCGTCGGCTTCTGCCCCTATGTAACTAGTACTGGGGTGTTCGGGATAAACCTGAGCACTCTTTATCCCAATTTTGGGTCCATTGAAGGAGGTGTTCAGCACGGCGAACCAGGCAATTAGACTATAAAGCTTTATCACCCTCACTTAGCCATAGAAGTCTACAATTTTAAATTTTGGCGAAGCCCCTAGTATTCAGAAGGCCGAATTTGGGGCGCTGTACACGCCTAAGTCGGGCAAGGCCGACTCCTCGCCCGAAGCGGAAATAGTCTTTAAGGACTTGAGACCTCTCGAACAGCGACCAGCTCTCGCCTCAGCATGACAGCCAGTTTTCGGCTTTCTCTACTGAGGTGCTCGTCCGGAAGAACCGGGACACAATCGCAGTAGTTCTCCCAGCGCTACCTTGGCCGATTTTGCGGAACGTAAGGTACCAAAACATGGGAGCCGGGCAAACCCAACTATTGACCCAAGACATGATTCGGAGCTGATGCATATAATGCTATAAGTTTGGGGTGCCGCACTATTGAAAGTGTTCGGACTTCTCACGCCATTTTATGGGGTATACTGAAGCCCCTAGCGTACTAGTCGTACCAGAATGTACGGATGCGATCTGTCGTAAATAAGCAGACAAGAGGAAAAAAGGAAAGGGTGATGCAATAATAAGCTAACGCTATGCATTGTTATTAAATGGTACGCCGAAGCGTACGAATACAAGTAGTGCAATAAGCAAAAAATAGGACTATTTGACATGTCCTATCCAAGGGCAAGCTGTGTATGGGATGTAAAACAAGTATGTCGGTCGTTATAAGAGACCACGTGAGGATTCTCTTGTACGTCAGACCGTCTTGCTTCCTTGGTATTCCCTTACCACCATGGGTTCAACGATTAGACTGCCAAAAAGGGCTTCCAGAGAGTAAGGTCCTGAAAGAGAGAAAAATGATAAAGGTAGATGGCCCCTGGGGCGATTGAGCCGCATTGTGGGACGTGGCGTAGTGGTGCCTCCGCCTATGCTCATGGTATCTTGAGTGCGTAGTTATGTACGCGTAGCACGAATTTCGCCACTTGACTGGGACTAGGACGGAGGCCGAATTTCTAGTCGAGCTCAAAACGTGCCTGCCGATCAACCTGCGGGGTACTCCGGACTCGCTTGAAGGTGTCCGGGGTCTTTTTCGCCGAATTGGCGGTTTGCCTAATAAGGCTGCTTTGCGCTTCTGCTGCGAGGGCCGTAGTGTGCTCCTCCGTGCGGAGCGAGCGCTCTGTGTTTCCATTGACTGTTATTACCCCATGAGGTCATGGCATTTTGAGCTTGAGGTACGCATAATGCGGTACCGCATTGAATCTTGCAAATGCGGTTCGCCCGAGCAATGCGTGATAGCCACTGCAAAACGAGACGATATCGAAGATTAACTCCTCGCTTCGGAAGTTGTCCGGAGATCCGAAGACCACTTCCAGTGTAATTGAGCCCGTGCAATGGGCCTCTACACCTAGGATGACGCCTTTAAAGGTGGTTTTAGTGGGTTTGATCCTCGAGGGGTCTATACTCATTTTTGTGCAATCAGATCCCGACATACAGAGGTTCAAAGGCTGCCGCCGTCCATAAGGACTCGAGTGAGGTGAAATCCGTCAATGATGGGGCCGAGGACCAATGCGGCAGATCGACCATGACGGATACTAGTGGGGTGGTCCCTGCGATCGAAGGTGATCGGACAAGAGGACCATGGGTTGAACTTTGGGGCGACTGGCTCCATCGCATAGACGTCCATTAGTGCACACTTCCGCTCCCTCTTGGGAATGTGGGTTGCGTATATCATGTTCACCGTTTTCACTTGTGGAGGGAACCTCTTCTGTCCTCCCGTGTTCGGCGGCCGGGGCTCCTCCACGTCGTAGCTATGCAGCCCCTTGTCCTTGTTTTCGGCATTCAACTTGCCGGCCTGCTTGAACACCCAGCATTCTCTGTTGGTGTGACTGGCTGGCTTATCGGGGGTGCTGTGAATTTGACACGAGCGATTGAGTATGCGGTCCAAACTGGACGGGCCCGGAGTACTTCTTTTGAATGGCTTTTTCTGCTGACCGGATTTAGAGCCACTGAATCCGGCATTGACTGCCGTGTCTTCAGCGCTATCGCCGTTGTTGCGACGCTTCTGTCTGTTATGACGTGGTCTGCCGTTAGTATCTTTGGTATCTGAAGTGCCAGGATTCCTTGATGTGTTGTTGCTGCGAGCCAGCCAGCTATCCTCGCCCACGCAAAAGGGAGTCATGAGTGTCGTGAAGGATGCCATAGAATTCGGCTTCTTCTGTCCGAGGTGCCGGGCGAGCCACTCGTCACGTATGTTATGCTTAAATGCCGCTAAGGCTTCTGCATCCGAACAGTCGACAATTTGGTTTTTCTTAGTTAGGAACCCAATCCAGAATTTCCTGGCCGATTCCCCTGGCTGCTGAATTATATGGCTCAAGTCATCAGTATCTGGTGGCCGCACATAAGTGCCCTGGAAGTTGTCAAGGAATGCATCTTCCAAATCCTCCCAACTGCCAATGGAGTCTGCTGGCAAGCTATTCAGCCAATGCCGAGCTGGTCCTTTGAGTTTTAGTGGGAGGTACTTGATGGCATGTAGATCATCACCGCGAGCCATGTGGATGTGGAGGAGGAACTCCTCAATCCATACCGCAGGATCTGTTGTACCGTCCTATGATTCAACATTTACGGGTTTAAAACCCTCCAGGAATTCGTGATCCATTACTTCATCAGTGAAGCACAGGGGATGTTCGGCGCCTCTGTGCCGGGCTATATCACGACGCAGTTCGTACGAGTCTTGTCTGCTTATTTGCTTTTAGTATATCCGGCGTGACGGTCATAGTCCCGCGTTGGGGCGCACCCCCGTGATCCGTAGATTGATCTTGCATGTTTTTCTTTGTTTTCCAATACGTCTCGTAGGTCCCGCATGTTGCCCCGGGCCTTGGTATTTTTGTTTGAGTGGCGGCGGGGTGCAGGCTGGACTTCGGGCTGATATGCCTCTCTGTCTCGGCCACAGGGTGGCCGATCAGCCGCATCATACGCTGGAGATGTAGGTTTCAATGCTTCCTCCTCGAGTTGGGGTAGCAACCTGCGCTTTGGATAACTCTTGGTTGGGCATTCGAGTTCGTATTCCTCCGCTGCAAGGACTTCAGTCCATCTATCCTCTAGCAGATCCTGATCAGCTCGAAGCTGCTGTTGCTTTTTCTTTAGGCTGCTTGTTGTGGCTATAAGCCGGCGCTTGAAGCACTCCTGTTCGACTAGATCCTCAGGCACGATAAATTTTTCGTCGCCGAGGCTCACCTCGTCTTCGGAGAGAGGCATATAATTGTCATCCTCCGATTCTCCGTCTGCTGCCTGTTCCGGAGGGCTAGCTTGTCTGCCTCCCGCCTAGGTCTGGCCGAGGGGATTGTCACCGTCTTCGGCACTATCCGGAGCATTATTGTCTCTTGTGCCGGTATCACTGCTTTTGCTATGGTGGGACATAGAGCGGCGCCGCTGACGTTGGTGCTGGAATTGCTTCTTGGAGGGATTATCCTCCGCTGTCTTATCGCCATCGCCTTCTTTGGGGGTGTCCACCATGTATATGTCATATGATGAGGTGGCAGTCCAGCGCCTGTGGGCGGTGGTTCTTGTTCGTCTCCTGTATCGTCGTCCATACCGTTGATGTCTTCGGAGCCGAAGTCGAGCATGTCGGTTAAGTCATCGACAGTGGATACTAAGTGGGTGGTGGGTGGGGAGCGAATTTCTTCCTTCGTCCGCATCCCAATCTAGCCGGACATAGTTCGGCCAAGGATTTCCTGACAGGGAGAGAGACCTCAATGAATTTAGCACGTCACCAAAGGGCGAGTGCTGAAAGATATCCGCGGAGGTAAACTCCATGATCGGTGCCCAATCAGATTCGATAGGCACGGACGCAAGCGGCTCGGAGCCCGTGGTCGGGGATGAATTCAACGGTTCGGCCACACGGCTCTCGTCGGTGGTTAAGTCAGTATTCGGCTCTATCGCCACTGAGAGAGTGGCCTCCGTGGCAGGGTCTATCCACCCATCCTCAGATGGCGCAATTTGTTCTGGATCGAGGGCCGGAGTAGTTGCAGGTGTGATCTCCCGAACACTGTCCGACGGCAGAGTTAAGTCATGCTCGTCGTGATTTTGCGGCACACATGACATGGGATTGAATCCATCGAAGATCAAGTCTCCGCGGATGTCGGTAGTATAGTTCAAGTTTCCAAACCTGGCCTGATGGCCAGGTGCGTAGCTCTCGATCTGCTCCAGATGGCCAAGCGAGTTGGCCCACAGTATGAAGCCGCCGAATACAAAGATCTGTCGGGGAGGAAAACCTCACCCTGGATCGCATCGTTGCCGATGATCGAAGGAGCCATCAAGCCTTACGGTGATGGCACAGTGGAACTCTCAATGAAAGCACCAATGTCGGTGTCAAAAATTGCGGATCTCGGGTAGGGGGTCCCGAACTATGCATCTAAGGCGGATGGTAACAGGAGGCGGGGGACACGATGTTTACCCAGGTTCGGGCCGTCTCGATGGAGGTAATACCCTACTTCCTACTTGATTGATCTTGATGATATGAGTATTACAAGAGTTGATCTACCACGAGATCGTAGAGGCTAAACCCTAGAATCTATCCTATGGTATGATTGTTATTGTCCTACGGACTAAACCCTCCAGTTTATATAGACATCGGAGGGGGCTAGGGTTACACAGACTCGGTTACAAGGGAGGAGATCTACATATCCGTATTGCCAAGCTTGCCTTCCACGCCAAGGAGAGTCCCATCCGGACACGGGACGAAGTCTTCAATCTCGTATCTTCATAGTCCGGTTGTCTAAGGACCCCCTAATCCAGGACTCCCTCACCTGCCAGCTACAATAAATACATGCCGACCCTTGCCGGGAGCAAGGGAATCACCCGATTGCCTTCTACTTCTCTAGGAGCCGCGGACGCGTCGAACGTGCGTGGCCCGGCAGACGAAAAAGAAGCTCAAAACGAAAGATAAGTCCACGTTATCACTTCTTGTTGATGCGTTTCAGATTGCTACGGTCGTTTATCCCTTAGCTCCAGTGAGTGTTCGTATGGTGAAAGCCCTGATGCGATGGAACCTTGGCTAGTTTCTTTGATCGCACCATCGTCCTATCCAGAGCCACACTCGCAGGACGAGAGGCTGCATCGGGAGCTGCCTAGGAAAAACCTGCCAAGACGCATCCACGCCAAGATGACTGTTAAGGGCTGGCCCCTTATGACAATTGCGGCAATATGATATTGGCAGGCATCCACAGCATACATAGGAATTGATCATACGAACACGAGCATATAGAGTTAAAAGGGATAAACATGCATTTAAAGATCTAGCTAGTAGTATCAGTCCGGCACGAGCACTAGAGATAAAACGACTAAACACAAAATATGCGTCATGTTTCATTACAAGACCAGAAGGAATAAGTTAAATGCGGAGAACCCTGTCAGCGCAGGGAGCGGCCTTCTTCTCAGCAGCAGCAATGTCAGCACCCACTGGTGGCTTCCTGAAGCCATCGTCAAGATTGAGCTCTGGGTGGCGACAGGCGATGTTGCTCAAGACCATGAAGAGGGCATTGCGAGCGAGCCTCCGCGACTAAGTCGCGAAATGCTCGGCCCTCCCCTCTTCATGCACCTCCAACTTGTCGATCAACTCGTCGAAGAAGATCCCCAGCTTGACACTCGGGACCATATGCTCGCTGGCTGAGTAGACTGGGCAGTCCATGCCCATCGCCATAGCTTGGGCCCTAGGACGTTCTACAACATCAATCAGGCTCTTGATCTAGAGGTTGCTCATATCGACCCGATTCTTTAGCCTATCCTCTACATCTTGCTGGAGACACTTGGTGTTTTCCAACTCCTTAGATAGCAGTTGCTGCCGGGATTCAAGGGACTCTGCCGACTGCTCCAGCGAGCCAATCCTTGCCTTCATATCACAAATGTTGCAGTTGGCAGTCTCAATCCTTTGGGTCTTGGAGGATAGCTGCGACTGCACATCAGCCAGGTGAAGCTCTGCTTGCCGTGCCTCCACCTCCTTGGCACTCCCGGTAAGGTCTTCATTCAGTTTGGCCACCTGCCGGTCGAGATCGGCCTTAGCAGAAGATGCGACATCCAAGTCTTCAACAAGCTTCTTCAGCTGGGCAGCATGATCAGTAGCAAGGGTGTCCAGAGCAGCCCCATGCTCATCCTTCAGTTGTTTGGTGCGTTGCTGCACCAAGGTCTCCAAACTCTCATCCCTGGCGCGGAGGGTGGATTCAAGATTCTCCTCCCGAAGGGAGATCTCTTGCTCCCTGGCATCCCAAGATGCTTTGTGATCCACTAAGGGCCCCTACCGAGCCACGATGTCTTCCCTCATCATCTGAAGAATCTCTTGCTGCTTCATGAGCGCCTTGAACTACTTGTCATGCCATTCACGCCGCTCCTTGAGCTCCTGCCACTTCTGGTTGTGTCGGGCCTGCAATTCCCTCAAGCCCACCACCATGGATGTCACATCCCTAGTTCTGGTAATGCCTAGTGCTAGCATCTTGTGTTGCATCATGTTTAAGTTTCAATTAAAGTTGAAATGGGGATGGCAGAAACCCCCACAGCACCACTTAATCCAACTAGGGTTACTAAAATACTTCTTCAATGTACATGAAATGCCCTTCAAAAATGTTCATCATCTTTGCCTTGGTCTAGAACCTCTGACAAAAATGGTTCACATTTTTCTAGGACACTCTGGATTATTGAATTAATTCATAAGTATTTGAATTTGGACATTTAAATACTATAAATATTATTTACATGTCCAAATAATTCTGGAAGTATTTGAGGGCTGTTGTAAATAATTTCACAAGTGCCCACAATTATTTTCAGCATTTTATCAAATGGTTTAGTTTTCAGCTAAATCAAAACAGAGAAAAATAAATAGAAAAAACAGAGATAAAGGAGAGAGAGAGAGAAACTAGCTCGCGCTCACCTGGCAGCCCACCTGGCCCAACTCCAGCGGCCCAGCCCACCGCAGCGCCGCCGTCTTCAACCTCCTGCCAATAGGCAGGAGGCCGTGTGCCCGACGCATGCCAGCACGCGCTCGCCACCTCCTGATTGCTGCAGCCTCCCCGACGTCGCCCTGGAGATGCTACGCACCTCTCTGCCCCTCTCTCGCTCTCTCGTCTCTCTCCCCCTCGCTCCTCTACTTTCCCTCCCCAAGGCCGAGCATGCCCATCGCCACCGACACCGTTCGCTGTAGCCAGAGCCACTGCCCTGCCTTTCCGTCGTGTCTAAAAGAACTGCCTCGTCGCTATACTCCTCCTCGCCGAGCTGCGCGGGTCGGGAAGCCCTGCTTCATCCTGAACGCCGCCGTCTTCTTCCACGGATCCGGCGATCCCCGTCGTCGCTCCGTCGTCTGCAGGCCTACCCCGAGCCCGACGAGTACTTCAATCGACGCGCCGCGAGCCTCCGGTCATTCTCCCCCAAACTCCGCGTCCTTTTGCACGCTGTAGCCGTCGTGTTCATCGAGGCCTAAGATCACCTCCCCCCGAGCTCGTCGCCGGTGTCAGTCCGGTGACCCTTTGGTCAAGCTAGTATGCCCAACAGCCTTGTTAGCACGTGCAGCCGCCGTAGATGCCAAGCAACGCACTCCTTGCTCACCGTAGCGACGAATCCATCGACGCCCGAGCTCCGGCCGCCGACCTCGACGCCTGCTGCTTCCGCAGCCCCGCAGGCCGCTTTGCACCGCTGGATGCGCACGTTCTCCAGCTCCGCGTAGATGCTCTCCGCTGCTACTTTTGACGCCAGAGGAGCAATCCAGAGCCCTTCGTCGTTTCTGGCCTCGCCGGCGTCAAGTCGCCGGTGGGTTTGACACACTTTCACCCCGGCTGGACCCCACCTGAGTCAATGACATGTGGGGCCGACCCCTAATTGAATTAGTAAGTTTTAATTAGTGCTAATCACGACTGTTAGTGGTAAATCACCTTGCTAACTAACTCTGTGTCACTGACATGTGGCCCAAGCCCTTAACTAACCTAGATTAGGATTAGATTAATGTTAGTTAACTTGGTTAGTTAGGTTAGTGTCACGCCCAAGATGCGATCCTATCCTAAAGGAACTCGAAGGTCCCACCAAGGATAGAAGCGCATCTTGAAGACGCTTTTTCAAGGTGGATATCATTACATCAACATTACATAATAGTGGGGATACAACCAAGACATACAATGTCACATGAATACAACAATACATCATATACAAGATCAACATCCGACTACGGATGAAACATAAACAGAAACCCAAACGACTTCCACCCTGCTAGCCCAGGCTGCCGACCAGGAACCTAATCCAAGATCGACGAAGAAGAAGAAGTCCATAACAAAAGAACATCGCTCTCGCGTCATGATCATCGCATAACCTGTACCTGCAACTGGTGGTGTAGTAATCCGTGAGCTGCGAGGACTCAGCAATCCTATTACCATGGGTATCAAGACTAGCAAAGCTTAATGGGTAAGGAAGGGGTAAAGTGGTGAGGTTGCAGCAGCAACTAAGAAAAGTATGGTGGCTAACTTACGCAAATAAGTGCGAGAAGAGAAGCAAAGCAAGCGGTCGTCAACTAGTAATGATCAAGAAGTGATCCTGAACTCCTACTTACGTCAAACATAAGCCAAAGACCGTGTTCTCCTCTCGAGCAACCCCGAAAAGAGACAATCACGGTTATGCACACGGTTGGTGTGTTTTAGAAGAGTTTACTTCAAGTTTACTACAACCGGATATCAACAAATTCCCATCTGCCACATAACCGCGGGCACGGCTTTCGAAAGTTCAAACCCTGCAGGGGTGTCCCAACTTAGCCCATCACAAGCTCTAACGGCCAACGAAGGATATTCCTTCTCCCGGGAAGACCCGATCAGACTCGAAATCCCGGTTACAAGACGTTTCGACAATGGTAAAACAAGACCAGCAAGACCTCCCGGCGTGCCGACACCCTGATAGTAGCCGCGCATATCTCGTCTAAGGCCACGACCAGATAAGCGAAGCGTACATGTACCAACATAACCCAAGTTGCCAAGGGACGGTCCCGCACGATGCTCTAGTTTGGACCAAAAGTTAGACAAGCATTGGCCCGGGGGGGCTAAATAAAGATGACCCACGAGTTAATTACTCCCAAGGGAAAAGGTAATAAGTGGTGGCAAATGGTCAAACCAATGTTGGGCCTTGCTGGAGGAGTTTTATTCAAAGCGAACTATCAAGGGGGTCCCATAAATCACCCAACCGCGTTAGGGACGCAAAATCCGGGAACATAATACCGATATGACGGAAACTAGGGCGGCAAGAGTGGAACAAAACACCAGGCATAAGGCCGAGCCTTCCACCCTTTACCAAGTATATAGATGCATTAATAATATAAGAGATATTGTGATATCCCAAACATAAACCTAATCCAACATGGAGAAATCTTCATCTTCACCTGCAACTAGCAACGCTATAAGAGGGGCTGAGCAAAGTGGTAACATAGCCAAACAACGGTTTGCTAGGAAGGGTGACAAAGTTAGAGGTTCATGGCAATTTGGGAGGCTTGATAAGCAAGAGGTAGGTAACGCGGCAAAGCGATAGAACGAAGCAACTAGCATAGCAATGATAGTAATGAGATCCAAGGTGACGGTCATCTTGCCTGAAATACCACAAGGAAGAAGAACGAGTACATGAAGAAGATGAAGCCACGTAGAAGAACCAAGCGTAGACGAACGAATCCTCACGATCGCAACGAAACGGGAACTATCGAGAAGAAGCACACAACATGGTAAACACACCACACATGAACAAAGGCATGATGCTCAAACAAGTATGATGCATGACAAGGCTACATGAAGCTACTCATGGCAAGAGATGATGCATACAAGAGGAACACATCAAATCAAGTTTAAATGAGGCCGGAAGCAACATAGAGCAAATCCGGTAAGTCCTCATATGCAAATTTCGAAATTGGTCCTGGTCTGAATAAACCTTATGTTAAAGTTGTTAAACAACAAGTTAAGATGCACCACGATGATCTACATGAAAATCTAGTCAAGTTACATATAAAGTTCATTAGGTTCGGAGCTACGGCCTAGAAGATATGAGCAAAACAAGTTAAGCATGGCATTGATGCAAAATGCATTCAAACATCAAGCACACATCTCAAAACATGGATGCTACAAGGTAACATGAAACTACATGCAAAACTAAGCAAGTTTCATATAGAGCACACTCAAAACGGAGCAACGGTTCAACACATACACACCATACAAGTATAAAGGGCTTGCTGCCCAAAACAACAACTAGGCATCTTAGAAGCATCAAAACAACATGCTACGAGATCTAAACATGAAAACAAAAGGAACAAACATGATGTAGAGGTACAGAATAACAAAGCATGAACACTGAGCTATCTCCAGAAACTACTAGAACATGCTCAAAAGGACATGGCAAGATTGCAAATAATAACAGGTTCACAGACTAATCACAGGACATGGCAGAAATAACATCAAGTTGCAATGTTTAGAGCTATCAAACAACATGCTACAAGAACTTATCATGGCAACCAAAGGAATGGCATGAATCTACTAATTGCATATAACAAAAGTCCCTTACTGACCATGAGCCAAAAGGGCAGAGAAAATACGATGGCACCCATGTAAACATAGCAAGTTTCATAAACAGATTCAGACTGAAACAGAGCATGGCATAAACAGAACTATGAAGGCATCTTAGCGAGCTCGAATCACTCATCACAAAGCATTGCATGACAAGACAAGCATAGAATCAGAAAGAAGACATGTTCATGAATCTAACCAGGGCAAGTACAAGATCATAGCATGCAAGGATCAACTATAACAACCTTGGCAAAATTGATTAACATGTAAACAATCTGCCAGGAACATTTTATAGCAAAAGTAGAGCAAGATTAAGACATGCTATAGCACTATATAAATGCAAACAGAGGGATGGATGGATAGCGCATAACCATATGTCCAAAACATCCTTACTGAACATACTCAAATGAGGCATGGATCTCACTGTAGCAACATGAATACATGGCATGAAATTCGAAGTCACTGAAATCAGCAACATCACGGGGGCTACTTTGCAAGCTTGAAACAATCAATATATGGCATATAATGAAGAGTGGATTGCACCACAGCAAATATGGCATGTTGTAGCTCATAACTCATGTAGACTTCATGCTCATAAGAAATTCACACTAAAAGATGCAAAAATGACAAATGGGCATGTTCTGTTAACAGACAACATTATATAGCACTTTCAACGATGTTTAGGCCATCAAGATGAACTCTAATGAACATGGAACAATGGAACAAAATGGAGAGCACAACGGGATTAACATTTCGGTATATCATACATGCAAAACGGGGTAGTATGCTAGGAGATATGATGCGATGAACAGGGGACCTGATTGCAAATATCTCAAGACTTTGGAAAATACAACTTCGAGGGGAAAGTCAACGGGGCACGGGAACCGAGGCTCACCGGAGATGGCGGATCCGGGCCGGATCTCGCCGGATCTGGCCGGATCTCAAAGGCAGAGGCGAGGCGGGCGGACGCGGGCGGAGGCGCCCGGCGGCGGAGGAGCCGGGCGGCGAAGCGGCTCGGTGGTGGTGCGGGCGCGCAGACGGGCGAAGCGGCGGGCGGCGCGAGGGCGGCGTGGCGAAAGCGAGGCGGCGCTGCCAGAGCGGGCGGCGGCGGCGCTTAGGGCAAGGGTGGCGCGGCTCGGGACACGGGGCGCGGCGACCGGGGCTGTCTCGGCCCACGGCGGGCCGCAGGTGGGCTGGCAGGGCCGCGGCGGCGGAGAGAGAAAGGCGACTGGCGGTGGCGACGTGGCGGCTCAGGATTGGTCGAGAGTGGCGGCGCGGACATGTCCAGTTGTGGGAATATTTGTCCGGCGGCGTGAGGAGAGAGAGGGCAAGGGTTCCGCGAATTTGGGGGGGGTGCACATATTTATAGGTAGAGGGAGCTAGGAGGCTCCAAATGAGGTGCGGTTTTCGCCCACACGATCGTGATCGAACGACCGAGAGTATGGAGGGGGTTAGGATGGGTTATTGGGCTGTTTCGAGGGGTGTTGGGCTGCATCACCAAAGAGGCCTTTCCGGCTACCCGGTTAACCGTTGGAGTATCAAACGACCTCCAAATGGAATGAAACTTGACAGGCGGTCTATCGGTGGTGTACCAAGGCCTCTTGGCAAACCTCGGTCCATTCAAAGAATGTTGAACACCCGCTCACGAAAAGAGGTAAAAGGGGGAGCCGGAGGATATAGGAGTGTCAGATTGCAAAACGGACAACGGGAAAAATGCTCGGATGCGTGAAACGAACACGTAAGCTATGCAATGCACATGACGACATGGCAAAATGCAACACGCAAGCAAATGACATGGCAACGACGGTGAATAACTGGCGGACAGCTGGCGCATCGAATCCGGGGCGTTACAACTCTCCTCTACTAACAAGAGATCTCGTCCCGAGATCTTAGGAACGAGACGGGGGGAAAGAGGATGAGGTGAAACAAGAATGCAAGAGGGAAAATGAATAAAGTCAAGAACACTAGATTAGGAAAAAGTAATGTTGAATAAGACAAGAAGCAAAAGCTCAAGGAATAAGACTGAATTTGAAACCACTCCAGTTAGGACAAGATAGAAAAGGAATAATAACGAAGGAATTTATGCAGCACTCCGGCTGAACAAGGAAAGAATAGACTATGAACTTGAGAAGATGGAATGCTACTTGACGAGAGGAACAACAGAACACCTCCGAAAGAATTGAAATAGTTGAAAGAAAAGAACGGAGAAGAAGACGGCATCTTCTACCACGAATGAAATATAAAGCAACCTTAGAAGAATGGATTGAACGGATTTGTTGTAAATTCAACAACAAAAGAATTGCTTGTTGTGGACTTGTAGATAACATCTCAAAATTATGAGGTGATCTCCGACCTCAAGCGGAAAAGATTGAATAGCTGAGAAGAACGAAGAAATGCAAAACTCCACTTCAAAAGAATACGGAGAATTAATTGCACTTCGAGAGGCAAGACGGAAAAGATACTTGCGCTCCTCCAACACGAATCTTAATGAACACTTGAAGACTGGATTAACTCGTGAAGAACCACCATGAAGAACTCCGGTAGCAAAAGGATTATGAGATATAATTGAAGGATGAAAAAAATAAGGTTAAGCCTTGCGATGATTTGGATGAAGCTTCGTGACGAGACAAGCGAGAAGACTTGGAACTCCGGAAAAGAAAATACGAATAACTTAGAACCGAGAAATTATTCAACATGAACAATCTCCGAAGGAAAGGATTAATCAACTTGATGAAAGAAGAATAAGAATTACGTTATGCTTAATCCTCCACCAATTAAATTGATGTGAAGCAATGGATTTGCATACTACTTATTCGTGTTGGAAAAGATTAAAGGGGGATATAACATGAAAATTTGAGAAAGTCTTCATGAACCACCGGAAAGGATTGGAAAGAACGAAAGAATATACGTGATGACAACGGAAAATTAATCTTGAACGAACCACCGTAAGAATTCCAAATTGAATGACGAAGGAGTAGAATCACCGGTATGATTGGGAATAACGAATAAATTGATATGATAAGAACGGAAAAGGAATCTCTCAACGAACCACCGTTAGAAATGAAAATGAAGGAAGAAAAGAGAAAGAATCGCCGGGAAGAATTAGAAAAGAACGAAGATACTTGAGAGAATTTAGAAACAAGAGAACGAAGAGATTGCAAACTAATTAAAGAGCAAAGCACCGGAAGAATATGAAGACGAACAAAAAGGCATGAATATAGAATAATTGGAGAAAAGAAGCTGAAAACTTCGAACGAAGAAATATTCCGAAAAGATGACCTCTGGATGATCGAGAGAGAAAAACAACTCCTGAAATACTCCGGATAGATGAAAAGAATTTGCATGACTGGAAACAATTTGATAGGATAACAACGAGCTAGCACTGTGAATTTCCGGGAGAACGAACAATATTTAAGAGAAAATCTTCTTCGGTCTTCAAATGTTGAGAATGACGACGAGAAACAACACCAAAATTGTTGAGATACTCCGGGAGAATGAAAAGCGAAGAGGTTGAGCCAGCAATGAAAATGGTTTGAAATCGATCTTTGGAAAAGCATCTAACTGATGAAATTCATACTTACGTCAAACTTCAAAAGAATTTGAGAATAACTCCGGAAAATTAGAAGAGTCAGGTAAGATCCTGGGAAATGACCTGTGGGTTAGGGCCCACTAAAAAGGAACACCGTTGGAAAGGATTGTCGACTGAGAAATGATGCACCGGAACAGTTGAAAGATTTGAATGAGGTGACAACCTCGAAATAATTGAATGGAAACACGAATGATAGGATGGCGAGAGGAGGAACGAGCAAGGGGAAACACTTTGGTCGAGGGAAAGAATATGATCGAACCGTGAAAATTGAGTTGAATCCACTGGAAAGAAAACAAGACGAGCATTGATGAACCAGACGAGAATTCACCGGTTGAGACAACCGAGGAAAGACTGAAGATACTCCGCACGAATGAAATTCATGCTCGAATAGAGGCTCAGACTCCGGGAATAAAAAAGGGTGGGAGGGCGGGAAAAAACAAAGGCAACTTAGAACGGGGAACCGACGAATAGCTTGAAGAGAAGACACCGATTGAAATAATTGAGGAGAGAATGCAAAGGCTTCGCACGAGTAGAATGGATACTCGATTATGGACTCCGGTTCCGAGAAGAAAAATGGTGGGCGGGTGGGAAAAAACAAGGACAACTTCGGTCAGGGAAACAACATCGATAGAAAAGAACTGAGGATTGATCTCCCAAAAGACAAGGAGGGTTGAATTAACTTGACGAGAAATGCACCGGACAAACAAGGAAGGACCACGAACGAAAACTAACAGCGTGATCCTAAAGGAAAAATTTCAACGAGAAGAGAAGTAGTTCCAAAACACCAACGTCAAGATTTCTCACCAGAGCGACGAAGGGGCTGAGGAGTAAAAAGAGTTCCTACTCTCCGATATAACGACTCCGAAAAAAAAATCTTCTAGACTCGACATCGGCCAAACTACACGATCAACCAAGGGGGCTCCTAAGGTTGGTCGAGGCTCTGATACCAACTTGTCACGCCCAAGGTGCGATCCTATCCTAAAGGAACTCGAAGGTCCCACCAAGTATAGAAGCGCATCTTCAAGACGCTTTTGCAAGGTGGATATCATTACATCAACATTACATAATAGTGGGGATACAACCAAGACATACAATGTCACATGAATACAACAATACATCATATACAAGATCAACATCCGACTACGGATGAAACATAAACAGAAATCCAAACAACATCCACCCTGCTAGCCCAGGCTGCCGACTAGGAACCTAACCCAAGATCGACGAAGAAGAAGAACTCCAAAACAAAAGAACATCGCTCTCGCATCATGATCATCCCATAACCTGTACCTGCAACTGGTGGTGTAGTAATCTGTGAGCCGCGAGGACTCAACAATCCCATTACCATGGGTATCAAGACTAGCAAAGCTTAATGGGTAAGGAAGGGGTAAGGTGGTGAGGTTGCAGTAGCAACTAAGCAAAGTATGGTGGCTAACTTACGCAAATAAGAGCGGGAAGAGAAGCAAAGCAAGCGGTCGTCAACTAGTAATGATCAAGAAGTGATCCTGAACTCCTACTTACGTCAAACATAACCCAAAGACCATGTTCTCCTCTCGAGCAACCCCGAAAAGAGACAATCACGGTTACGCACACGGTTGGTGTATTTTAGAAGAGTTTACTTCAAGTTTACTACAACCGGATATCAACAAATTTCCATCTGCCACATAACCACGGGCACGGCTTTCGAAAGTTCAAACCCTGCAGGGGTGTCCCAACTTAGCCCATCACAAGCTCTCACGGCCAACGAAGGATATTCCTTCTCCCGAGGAGACCCGGTCAGACTCGAAATCCCGGTTACAAGACATTTCGACAATGGTAAAACAAGACCAGCAAGACCTCCCGGCGTGCCGACACCCTGATAGTAGCCGCGCGTATCTCGTCTCAGGCCACGACCGGATAAGCGAAGTGTACAGGTACCAACATAACCCAAGTTGCGAAGGGACGGTCCCGCATGGTGCTCTAGTTTGGACCAACACTTAGACAAGCATTGGCCCGGGGGGGGGGGCTAAATAAAGATGACCATCGGGTTAATTACTCCCAAGGGAAAAGGTAATAGGTGGTGGCAAATGGTAAAACCAATGTTGGGCCTTGCTGGAGGAGTTTTATTCAAAGCGAACAGTCAAGGGGGTCCCATAAATCACCCAACCGCGTTAGGCACGCAAAATCCGGGAACATAATACCGATATGACAGAAACTAGGGCGGCAAGAGTGGAACAAAACACTGTGCATAAGGCCGAGCCTTCCACCCTTTACCAAGTATATAGATGCATTAATAATATAAGAGATATTGTGATATCCCAAACATAAACCTAATCCAACATGGAGCAATCTTCATCTTCACCTGCAACTAGCAACGCTATAAGAGGGGCTGAGCAAAGCGGTAACATAGCCAAACAACGGTTTGCTAAGAAGGGTGACAAAGTTAGAGGTTCATGGTAATTTGGGAGGCTTGATAAGAAAGTGGTAGGTAACGCGGCAAAGCGATAGAATGAAGCGACTAGCATAGCAATGATAGTAATGAGATCCAAGGTGACGGTCATCTTGCCTGAAATCCCGCAAGGAAGAAGAACGAGTCCATGAAGAAGATGAAGCCACGTAGAAGAACCAAGCGTAGACGAACGAATCCTCACGATTGCAACGAAACGGGAACTATCGAGAAGAAGCACACAACATGGTAAACACACCACACATGAACAAAGGCATGATGCTCAAACAAGTATGATGCATGACAAGGCTACATGAAGCTACTCATGGGAAAAGATGATGCATACAAGAGGAACACATCAAAGCAAGTTTAAATGAGGCCGGAAACAACATAGAGCAAATCCGGTAAGTCCTCATATGCAAATTTCGAAATTGGTCCTGATCTGAATAAACCTTATGTTCAAGTTGTTAAACAGCAAGTTAAGATGCACCATGATGATCTACATGAAAATTAGTCAAGTTAGATATAAAGTTCATTAGGTTCGGAGCTACGACCTAGAAGATATGAGCAAAACAAGTTAAGCATGGCATTGATGCAAAATGCATTCAAACATCAAGCACACATCTCAAAACATGGATGCTACAAGGTAACATGAAACTACATGCAAAACTAAGCAAGTTTCATATAGAGCACACTCAAAACGGAGCAACGGTTCAACACATGCACACCATACAAGTATAAAGGGCATGCTGCCCAAAACAACAACTAGGCATCTTACAAGCATCAAAACAACATGCTACAGGATCTCAACATGAATACAAAAGGCATGGACATGATGTACATGTACAGCATAACAAAACAGAATTATGAAGGCATCTTAGCGAGGGCAAGTACAAGCTCATAGCATGCAAGGATCAACTACAACAACCTTGGCAAAATTGATTAACATGTAAACAATCTGCCAGGAACATTTTATAGCAAAAGTAGAGCAAGATTAAGACATGCTATAGCACTCTCTAAATGCAAACAGAGGGATGGATGGATAGTGCATAACCATATGTCCAAAACATCCTTACTGAACATACTCAAGAGAGGCATGGATCTCACTGTAGCAACATGAAAGGCCCTTGGCGCTCCAATCCTTGCCACGCTCGACGCACTCCTTCCGCGCTTCACAAAACTCAGGGGCTTCTTTGTCCTGGATCCAACACCAATCCCCTCTCCATTCATCCCATCTCTCACGTTGGTACCTCGGGAGGTAATTCTTCTTCGACCATGGTATCTAGCTGATGATCCCGGAGCGGTTAACTCTGCTCTCCACCCGCGGGACGAAGTAATGCCGGAATAGATCCACATTGGGCTTCACCCCGACGAAATTCTCACACAAATGTGCAAAGATGGCCATGGTCGCCATTTCATTTGGCATGAAATCAAGGAGGTGAAATCCATAGATGTTCATGATTGCGTCAAAGAACTCCGAAAAAGGAGGGCACCGACTGCAGGTGAAATAAGCAGCAAAGAACCGGTAAGAATCGGGGGAATTCACCTCACCCGCTTCGTAGACCACGGGCGCTCCGTGCTCTTTCTCAACAGGCCGCCCCCACAGACTGGGCCGTCCAAGGGCCTGTGCGAGCTGTGCGCTCGAACAGGGCCCCCAAAGTCCTGGGCCCCCCAACTAGGGTCCATATACATATGTGTATAGTTTGGAAAAAAATCAGTTTTAGGCCTTCTTGGGCCTAGTTCGGTCAAGTCTCGAGCGATACACATTCCCGTCGTGTGGATTGAACGATAATAGATGAAACGACAGCCCCAGAGCAGTATGTTCCGTAACTTCTGCTTCCTATTCCCTGCCTGATCGCTAGGCTTTCCATCTCCCCATCGCTTCCGACTGAATCTGCGGCTCGATGGCGATTGCGTTGGAACCTTGCAGGTTTAGAGAGGCGATGGGCAAGAAGCGGACTACTTTCTAGCGCTGGACGCCGTCGCGCCGGCAGCCGGCCGACACTGCCGCGGTGCCGCCCAACAGGAACAGAGGACCAACTGGTGTGGTGCCCTCCCTGCTCCCTACACTCTCCCCTTTTCTCTAATTTTGATACAAATTACAAAGTTGTGTTAATATGTTTGAGAACAATTTTTTTTTGCAGTCGTTCAAGTTCAGAAGTAGTCACAGATTCAAGAATTTCAGTAGTTTCTCGTACTATCATCCAAGTACAAAATCAAGGTTCTATCTGATTGTAAGTTTTTTGAACTACCTATACATGTCACAAGCCTATATTTCATGTGAGCTCATCAGTTCAAATAAATTGAAAGAGTATATATTTCATTGAAATAGAAATAATCATGCATTCTAGTTCTGGAACAAAGTATGATTCTGGTGCCTTCAAGCGTAAGAAGAAACAGAAATTAGAAGAAGATGCTCAAATTCAAAGGGGTGCTCTTGATAAATATGTTGTGATAGTACCCCAAACTAATTCTGAAAATCATACTCCAGATGGTAATATTGATGATGGTCACGATGATAATGAACTAGAGGTTGAGGTTACTGTGGAAATTCATGAAGGCGATCATGGTCTTGCTGATAATGCGCAAGAGGTTGAGGTTGCCGCTACAGAAATTGATGAAGGTAATGATGTTAATATTTTAGATGAAGATCATGATCCTAATATTTCGGATGACATGAATAATTCCGTTCAGCCTGATATATTTGATCCTAGAAATTGGGATGGACTTGATCGGAAAAAGATTGATATCTTGCTGCAAAAGGGTCCTAAAAGAGAAGATATTGAGTATGGTCCTTATGACAAGTTCTCTAGAAAACTTTCTTCATTATCATTTAGTAGAATTCTCTCAAATGGTGAAAAGTTTGACAGAGAGTGGCTTGTGTACAACAGCAGCCTCGATAATGCATTTTGTTTTTGTTGCAAATTATTAAAAAGGGGGCATGTGAGTGGACAGCTAGCAAATGAGGGTTTAAGTGACTGGATTCATCTTGGGGTTAGAATAAAAGAGCATGAATCAAGTAGAGAGCATATCACAAATATGACTGCATGGTATGACTTCCATCTCAGGATGCAGAAGAATCAAACATTGATAAACTTGCTCAGCGAGAACTTGAAAAGGAAAAGGAGCATTAGAAAGAAGTTTTGCTCAGGATTTTTTTATTGTAAAATTTCTTGCAGAACATAATATAGCATTTCATGGCAGCAATAGCAAGTTGTACCAAGAGAGCAATGGGAATTTCCTAGGACTGATTGAAATGTTGGCTGAATTTGACCCAGTTATCAAAGAGCATGTTGACCGCATCACCAATGAAAAAATTCGTGATCACTACCTTGGCCCTTCTATACATAATGAGTTAATAAATATGCTCACTACTGCCATCAGGTCAAGAATCATTGAAAAGGTAAAGGAAGCAAAATATTTTCTCAGTTATTCTTGATTGTACTCCTGATGCAAGCCACCAAGAACAAATGTCTTTGATAATTAGGTATGTAGATACATCTTCTGCTTCTGTTTGCATCGAAGAATCTTTCTTAGGCTTTTTGGAGGTGAATGATACCACTGGGCAAGGTTTGTTTAATGTTCTAGAAGAGGAGTTGAATAATCTTAGCCTTGATGAAGACAATGTGGGAGAACAGGGTCATGATAATGGGTCATAAATGAAAGGAAACAATAAAGGGGTACAAAAGAAATTTCTGGACAAATATCCAAGGGCATTTTATTCAGCTTGTGGTTGTCATAGTCTAAATCTGGCACTATGCGATATGGTGAAGTCTTGCCGTAAAGCAACAGATTTCTTTGGAATTATACAACGCATCTATACAATATTTGCTAATTCGACTAAACGAAGGTAAATTCTCGAAGATAACTTAAAGAGGTTGACTGTTAAGTCATTGTCATCTACTCGTTGGGAGAGTTATCTTGAGAGTGTTAAGGCTATACTGATTCAAATGCCAGAAATAAGGGAGGCTTTACTACAAGTGGTTGAAACTGATAAGGATCCATTGACAAGTAGTGAAGCACAATCATTGGCATAAAATGAACTTGGTGGTTTTGAATTTTTAGTGTCAATAATTATCGGGTATGATATATTATCCGCTGTTAATTTGGTCAGCAAGAAGCTACAATCAAAGGACATGCTTATTGATATTGCAATTGAGTCTATACAGGGTCTACTTTCCTTTTCCAAGAAGTATAGAGAAACTGGCTTTTCAAAAGCATTGGAAGATGCAAAAGAAATTGCACTTGAGATGGATATTCATCCAGAATTCCGCACCAAGCGGAAAATCACAAGAAGAAGACAATTCGATGAGGGTGCAGATGATGCATCTATTGCTTTACAATCTGCAGAGGAGTCATTTAGGGTCAATTATTTTCTGCAAGTGGTCGATCAAGCTATAGTTTCAGTTACCAGGAGGTTTGAGAAATATTAGGGGTATGAAAAAACTTTTGGTTTCTTATTTACATCAGATAGGCTGCGATCTATGGGTGATAAGAGTTTGCTGACTGCTTGTGTTAATCTTCAGGATGCACTTAAAACTAGAGAACACAAAGACATTGATGGTGCTGAATTGTTTTATGAGTTAGTTTTCATCCAGGATTTAGTTAAGAAATCCATGGGCCCCGTTGATATTGTTGAGATTCTGATGAAGCGCCCCTTCTATCCTAATGCTATTATTGCATACAGGATTTCGTTAACCATTCTTGTAACTGTTGCAACTGCGGAAAGGAGCTTCTCTAAACTCAAGTTGTTGAAATCATATTTGCGCTAAACTATGACACAAGAAAGATTAATTATGAAGATGTAATTGAAGATCTCATTTCAAGGAACACAAGACGGATGACACTTTTCAATAGAGAATGAGGTCAGTTTATTGGTTTTAGTATTTCCCATTGATACTTCAGAATATTCTAAGCATGGTATGAAATAATATAAATTTTAATTACACAATTAGGTGATTATCCTTGCGTAATTGTATTTGGGGACCCATTTTTCTTTTCGCACTGGGCCCCCGAATTCCTGCAACCGGCCCTGCCCATAGATACCCGTACTTCGCCTGAAGGACAGGACCGCTCAAGTTGGACAGAACGAAGACAACGTCCTAGCTCTGCTTCTTGTTCAGCTCCGCTTCTTGTTCAGCTCCGCTTCTTGTTCAGCTCCGCTGATCTTTTGTTCCCCTCGACGGCGGTCTCCTTCGCCACGGTCGTCGACTTCTTCACGGGTTTCTTCCCCATTGCTGCGGCAACACGGAGAGGGGAGGAATTCGTTGAGTGGCGACGGAAGGAGAAGCAAGATGAGGAACTGTCACTTGGCTTGCACGCGAAGAAGATGGGAGCAGGACGAGAGATAGATGAATCGTGCCGCTCCGATTTACCCTGCTCTTAATAGGGGGAAAAGTGGGGCAGGAGCGCGATGCTTCAGAAAGTTACCATTTTACCTTAACTGCAACAGTCCCATGACCCCACAACACGCAGTAATTACTCGAAAGTGGACATTGGATTGGCTAGTCATTGTAGCAAACCGTCGCGCACGACCATCTCCTGCCATGTGTGTGCGCACTGTTTGGGGCCTAACCCAACGTGCCACGCGACACGTGTGGCTTAGGCCCGGGGCTTATGTCTATACAGGGGCAGACATTTTCCCCTGACTCGTGCACGGACAAGCCAAGGACAAGCCAGAGATTAAAGAACCAAGAGATTTGAAGAGCCAACATGCAACTCAGAGGGACCAAGATCAAACCAGAGGAGCAACATATCAGCAAGAGGAGGGCCTCCCTTGCCGGGGAGGCGGGCCCGGCAAGGGGCGAGGCCACCACTGGAAGCAAGCAACCAAGATTCCCCGGCAGAGCCTACCGGGGTTCACGGGGGTTGAACCACCCCGCCAACCACTCAAACACGACTCACGTGTCAATCAGTGTGGTGTCAAGCAGCAAGATGATTAAGTGGCAGCCATTCGCCACATGGCAGCCATTACCTACAGAAGAAACCCACAGATGACACCCATCCTACGACGCGTCAAGGGAATAGGCGCGGAGCTGGCAAGATAGCCCGGCAGGCCTTGCCGGGCAACAGGTGATGTGACACTAATCGACGCATTTAATATACCCTGTCAGCCCGTAGAGTTAGGTATGATAGCACTTTTTGCTATCATATAAGTGGATAATGACCACTTTGCCACTGTGGTGACCCCTTTAATCTATAAAAGGAGGCCCATGGCACTCGTAGGAGTGGTTAGAAGGTTGGAAAGTTGATGAACTCAGGCCACCATACGCGCGTAGTCGCCACAGCCCTGAGGCAAACCCTGCCGGGGAAGTGCACTACGCATCACCACACTTATTCCACCATCAATCCACCAAAGCAGGAGTAGGGTCTTACGCCTCGCGGCGGCACGAACCTAGGCAAATTTCTCGTGTGCTCTCTGCTATGCTGCCGTGCACTGATTTGCTCTTTGTGCAACGCGATGTCCCCCGCCGAACCATCAAGGGACCACCCGGTCCCATAGGTAGCCGCGGATATCCCGTGACAAAGACAAATAAGTAAGAAAGTCTCACATCGACGCGGCTAACCAACGGGCCATGGAGATGCCCATCAATTGATGTCAACGTGAGGAGTAGGGATTGCCATGCAACGAATGCACTAAGAGCTATAAGTGTATGAAAGCTCAATATGAAAACTAAGTGGGTGTGCATCTAATCCTATTATGAAAAATTCCCACTAGTATATGAAAGTGACCACATAGGAGACTCTCCATATGAAAAACATGGTGCTACTTTGAAGCACAAGTGTGGTAAAGGATACTAACAATTCCCCTTCTCTCTTTGTTTATTTATTTATTCATATATTTTTATTTTTATTATTTTTTCTTTTTTTCTCTTTCTTTTTCTCTCATTGTCCGAAGTCACATCCCTACTTGTGGGGGAATCATAGTCTCCATCATCCTTTCCTCACTGGGGCACTGCTCTAAAAATGAATAATGATGATCATTACACTTCTATTTACTTATAACTTAAAAGAAATAAAAATTACAACTCGATACCTGTGACAAACTATGATGCTATATGAATGCCTCTGGGAATGTACTAGGATGTGCAATGATCTAGCGTAAAATGTATAAAAAATGATGAACGGTGGCTGAGCCACAACTACTATGTCAGCTATATGATCATGCAAAGCAATATGACAATGAATGCTCAAGTCATCAAACGGAAGCGGTGGAAGTTGCATGGCAACATATCTCGGAATGGCCATGGAAAAGCCATAATAGGTAGGTATGGTGGCTATTTTGAGGAAGATATAATAAGGCTTATGTGTGATAGAGCGTATCATATCACGGGTTTGGATGCACCTGCGAAGTTTGCACCGACACTCGATGTGAGAAAGGGCAATGCACGGTGCTATAGAGGCTACAAATTGCGGAAAGGTAAGCGTGTGTATAATCCATGGACTCACATTAGACATAAAGGACTCATATACTTGTTGCAGAAGTTTCTTAGGCCTCGAAGCAAAGTACTACTATCCATGCCCCTAGGACGATAGATTGGTAGGAAACGACCATTGCTCGTCCCTGACCGCCACTCCTAATTAGGGGTGGGCTTAAAAACCGACGAACCGAAGACCGAACCGATACTGAAACCGAAAAAATGAATTTTTAGTTTTTGTCACTACTATAGTAAAACTCAATTTTCAATTATACTAAACAAATTTAATTCGGACTCTTCAGTGTTATACCGATAACCGGAACAGAAACCGAAGTGACTTGATCAAACACGCAAAATCTCAGCGCCCTTGTAGCTATGAACCTTGATAGGTACTTCGCGTGGCCACATGTGCAAGTCATGGATGGCCTTGTGCCTCCCCTGGGCCTTCCACGTACATGCAACTACCAAGGCCCACACTTTTGCACAATAGTTTCTCTCCGACAGCACACTACGATACTTGACTGGATTTATCCCACCTCGGCTAGCTAGACAGGATGACACGATGAGCTTGGCTACTTAAGAAGACAGGGTACAACGCACAAAACAACTTGGCTGCGCCAAGGATACACTTAATGCAGTGTCGTTCTGTGTTTATTCTTTCTATTGTTAATTCAGTGCATGCTGGAAAAAATATGTTTTCACATGGTCCCTAGTTTGGTTAAAACTGAAAACCGAACTGAAAAATTGGTTAACCGAACTTTCGGTTAGTTGAATTTTTGTGTCTATTTCGGTTTTCACTTTGACTAACCGAATTTGTAAAAAAAACGAACAGTAGAAACCGAACCGAATTTTCTGTTTCTACCGAATGCCCAGGCCTACTCATAAGCAAGACAATAAATAATAAATCATGCTCCAACTTCATAGCATAACGAGAGACTAGATGTGCATGCTTCGGGAATCACAAACCTTAACGCCAATATTCTTACTAACCACAACCGTTTACTAGTACCTCCCACATATTCCATCTGTATATCACAAAACTATTACAAGGAATCAAACATATCATATTCAGTGATCCATAAGTTTTATGTAGGATTTTATGACTAAACATGCAATTACCAATTCCTGTTGACTCTCTAAATAGATATAAGTGAAGCATGAGAGTTTAACTCTTTATATAAAATACCATGCTCTAATAAATATAAGTGAAGCAAAAGAGCATTCTACAAACAACGATTTTCTATGTGAAGAGAAACAAGCAATCCACACTTCAAATTATATAAGTGAAGCACATGAAGCTTTCTATAAAGCCATACTCAAAAGATATTGTCGGTGGGAAACGACACCTATGGAATCACTAGGATCCCTTCTACGGTTGGCGGGTGCGAGGTTGTGCAAAGAGCGGGTCTGGTAGTCAGCACAAAGATCATTTACCCAGGTTCGGGCCGTGAGGATGCGTAATACCCTAGTCCTGCTTCGGTGTATATTTGAGTGTTCTTGATCTCTTGAACTAGCTATGGCCCATGCGTCGTCCAAAAGATCCGAATCCTTCTCCAGTGTGCCTCGGGCCTCCTTTTATAGTTAAAAGGGGCTGCCACAGAGGCACACAGGAGGTGGAACGGTATAAAGTGGTTAAGTTTATCCTCTGGCACCGTCGGACAAACGCATTTAATGCGTTGCCGATGTGCCCTTCTAGCTTTATCGGGGATGGCGAGGAAGCTCGTCCCAGCTGTCGCCGCCTCGCCTGGCTCCGACGCGCATCTGAGCCGATGTGGCGTTGTAGAGCCATGTTGGCTGGCTGCTGGGCTGGCGCAGTGGCAGAGTCTTTAGGAAGATTTGCATGCCACTACGCAGGTGCTTGCTAAGTTGGCCTGGAGACCGCGCGTCGCCACGCAGGTGCTTGCCCACCTAGTTGGGCTAGCAGCTGTATGGGAACGGTGGTGGAGCCTTGGCAGACGTGGGCCTGGCTGTGGCTCCGTGAGTGTCCTCGGCAAGTGTCTTGCCGGGGCCCCGGCAAGGGTCTTGCCGTGGCATCGCGGTCTTCCCCGGCAAGGATCTTTCCAGGGGTCTTGTGGATTTCCTCGGCTAGGATCTCGCCGAGGATCATCGTCTTCTGGTCCTCATCTGATCTTGTGTGCTTATGATCTTCACAAAGATCTGCATACCACCATGGAGGTGCCTCCCAAGCCTTGGTTCCAATGTGGTTGATGGCGTTGGAACCCTTGGCTCAAGGGTGGTGCGCTCTGTTGGCGTCGGGCAAGTTGCCTCTACAAAGCTCTTGTCAGGGCGGCGGAGGCCGCCCTGGCAAGGGCCTTGCCGGGGCAGCCCACCTCGTCCCTCTACTCTTTGTGTCTCTGGCCCTTGCGTTGCTTCGCTTGTCTTGTGCCTTTGGCCGTCCTCCTCTGTCCTGCTTAACGTGCCGCGGGCGCCGCTCTGACTGCCCGTGCACAAGTAAAGGGGTAAAAAGGAGAGCCCCTACTTTTTTACATCGACAGGATCCCCCGTACATAAGTGCAACGTGTTGTTGGGCTAGGCCCAGAACGGTGCACGGGCACGTGGGGCGGAGTTTTACTGCGGTAATTCTTTCGCCCGCTGCGCTTCCCCACGACCCGCGTTGAATCATGCGATGTGGGGGTCGTGCGTGACGTGGGGCTCATGCGTGGGGTGGTTGCTGCCCTCACGCGTCACATCATAGTAAATGGTAGCGAAGCGGCCCGCGCCTTCCCCATAAAAAAGGAGAAACCACTGGTGCAACGCCCATTTACCCTATGTGCCTTTTCCAATCTTGGAAACGCCGTCCCTCCCTTCTTCCTTCTCAAGATCTTGCTTTCGCTCGCCGTCGCCGCCCCCATTGCTCTTGATTCTTCGTCCCCCCCTCCAGCTGCCATGGCACCCAAAACTAGCATGGGCAAGGGAGTGCCCAAGGATGCCGGGGAGAGGGAGGCACCGGAGAGTGAGTTGGCGGCGCGGCGGATGCAGCTTGCCTACTTTCCGGCGACAGTCGACGCGATCCATCTCCGAGATTACTTCAAGCCCGTGTGTGGGTGTAAGAGGAAGGGGCACCCGGCCACGCGCATCATCCTCGCCGCTTTCGCCGAAGCCGCCCCGAATCGGCACCCATTCTTCGTTGATTACTTTTCCTGCGGGCTCTGTCCCCTTTCTCTGATTTCTTCGATGACGTCATGCACACCTATGGCTTCCATCTTCCGGATTTCACTCTAAATGTTGTGGCGTGCATGGCCCTTTTTGCCCATCTCTGCGAGGGCTTCGCCGGAGTGCATCTGAGCACGGCGCTTTTCCGCCACTACTTTTATCCTCGCATCAAAAAGGGAGATGCCATCTCCGGTTGTGTCGCCTGGATCCCAAGGAGCCAGGATAAAGGGACATATCTGGAGGGCGCTCAAAAGGAGAGGTGGGAGGAGTGGCGGAGCAGGTGGTGCTGGAATGTGGAGGAGGACCCGCAGGAATTTTGGCGGGTCCACCAGGCGCCGCAGGTTCGTAGAGATTATTGGGGCGATGTCGACGTCAAGGATAAGAAGCTCACGGTCGCCACCACCAGGATCCATCGCCTCACCGTGGCCGGGCTCACCCTTGAGATGATTGGGGTGGATTACATCCATCGCCGGATCGCTCCACTTCATAACAAGGGGAGGCCGGTCTGGCTTTTCAGGAACGCGGCTGACATCATGAGGCTTCGCCCCGGCTTGGGTCACAACATCATGGTGATGGGGCACGCCCACTTCTGCCAGAGGCTTTTCCAGCTTGATGTGCATCACGACGGCAGGGCTGAGAGGACCGGCAAGGTCACCAAGGGGCCCTGGTTTGGGTTGCCGGCGGGAGTGGTCCCGCTAAGCAACAACTCTCGCCAAACTGACATCATCGCCATGATGTCGGACTTCAACGCGCACGGCCTTCACATAAACTGGGCCGAGTCAGGGCGGATCAGGTGCAGGAGTTCTTCGACAGCCTGTCGGAGAAGTACGTCCATGATGAGCCATTGCTTGTCCGGGATACCACCAAGGAGGAGCTGGATTACATCACCACCAGGGCGGCGGAGGCGGAGCTCGCTCGGGAGGCCGGCAGCGCTGGCCATGTGGAAGATGAGGCCGAGGCGGCCGCAAAGGAGAAGGAGCTTGCTGGATGGGCGGGGTCTGCCGGGGAGGCCAGCAATGCTGACACCAGGGCCCCTCTCATTGAAGATGTGGTCGACGAGTCGACCGAGGAGGAGGCCGAGGCTGACGACCCTCTGGCCTTAGAGAAAAGGTGTGTCCTGCGGCGGGCCAGCTCCGGCGAGCAGGTCCGGCCCTGCAGGACCGAGAAATGGCAAGAGACCCAGGGGGTGTCCGCGCGCCTGATGAGGGCCGCAGCGGCAAAGAAGGTGGTGAAAGCCGCGGTGGCGAAGTGGAAAGCGACTGCCTCTTCTTCGTCCAAGCGTGCTCGGACTCCACACAGTTCCCCTCCTCCCACAGATGTCGACACGGAGGTCATCTTCGATTTTGGGTCTCTCAGCCCAAGGAGGAAGAGGAAGCCAGTGGAGGAGGTGGAGGAAGAGTAAGTATCTCACCCCACTCACGTATTATCCCCTGACCTTACTCCTATGTCATCTTTCCTTAACCTGATGTTGTTTCCACAGGGACATGGAGATGCTGGCGAAGAGGGTGGCAAAAAGGGCCAAGTTCTCGGCGAGCAGCCAGCCCCCAGCGGGCTCCTCAAGTACGCCGTTGGTGGTGGAGAGCAGCCCGGATAACAGCCCCCGGCGCAGCCCCCGCTTCAGCCCCCAGCGTGAGCCCATCACTCACCCCTCCATTAATGACCTTTGGGGTGTGAATCTTTGATGCTGATTTTGCCGGGTTTGTAGGAGAAGAACGGCAGTAGCAGGAGCCACCGAGGGCCACCCACAACACACTGCCCCTCTCGACTACGCCACCCTGAGGGGCGTCTCCGGCAAGGGCATCCACCACCAAGCCCACGCCCATGGAGGAGGAGGAGACGAACTTGGGTGCCAGTGGTCCCACACCGGCAACGAATGTTGGCAGGGAGGGCGCCACCTCTTTCCAGCTAGGTGCAGGTAAGTTTGCTCTCTTTCCGTCCCTGTTCTTGCTTCTTGTTTTTAACTTTTACTTGGCTCTGCCTCATCCTCCTTCTTGGCATCTAGGCACTTCCTCGGCGGACCAGGAGAACGTCGATACCGTCATCGAGGAGGTCGCCAGGGATGCTGAGGCTGAGGCCAACAAGATCGCCTCCGAGGAGGCCGCCAAGTCCACTGACAAGGATGCCGGCAAGGGACCTACTCGGGAGGCCGACAAGGACGCTGCCAAGGAGGGACGATCGACGACCAGCCTTCCTCCTCAGCCACCTCCGGCTCGGGCAAAAACCTGAAGGTGAGTGACGACCTGTTCATCCTCCTCCTAGGGGCGGTGAGCACCAGGGCGCCCACCGAGGGCGAGGTGTTCGACGACGAGGCACTCGCCGCCGCCGGGCTTGAGGTTGTTGACGAGCCGAGCGCTGGTGGCGGCGGTTCCCAGGAGGAGGAGCTCCTTCGGGCCATGATGGCAACTTCCAGAAGCTCCAGGTGCTTTACCGTGCCCGCCTGGACAAGGCCAAGTCCAGTATGGCGGCGATAGACAAGGCGGAGGCGGACCTCGAAGGGCGCATCGCCGAGACGTAGGCTTGGTTTCGCAAAGCCCATGAGGAGCTGAAGGTTGCCCAGGACCTGCTGGCCAAGCGTAAGTTGGAGCTTGTCATGAAGCAGGCCGACGTCGAGAAGGCCCAGGAGGGGGCGAGGGAGCAGACTGCCAAGGACGAGGCTGCTCGGCACCAGCAACAGGCCGTATTGAACTCCTAGGAGGAGGATCTTGCCGCTCGTGAAGAGAAGCTTGCCGCAACACTCCGCGGCAAGGATGATGAGGTCGAAAAGCTTGTCGTACAGCAGACCCAGGAGCTGGAGTAGAGGCATAAGGAGCCGTTCGATGCCCAGGCCTTGGCCCACACCCGCAAGGTTAAAGAGCTGGAGGTGGAGTGGGATCGGCTGAAGGAACGGGCTCTGAAGGTGGCGAAGGAGAAGGACACGCTCAACGGTGCTTTGGCGAAGGCGCAGGGCACAGTCCTCGGCAAGGCTGAGCAGCTCTCCAAGGCCAACAACTCCATCAAAGACCTTAAGCTGAAGCTGGAGGGTCTCGAGGGGACGCTCTCGGAGGTCAAGGCCCGGGAGGAGACCCTGGCCAAGAATCTGGAGAAGGAGAGGCGGCTGCGGAAGAACGACGCCGCCAACCACGAGGATTTTGTGAAGGGGGAGAACCTCTGGATCAGCCGCCTCACCAACATCGCTGGCAGGATCACGATGCACCTGGCTACCAGGGGGATGTCGCACGTGAGGTACGCCCCAAAGACGAATGCGAGTCCCAATGCCAAACTGACCCTGTTCTTTGAGGGTGTTCTTGGAGCCTTGGAGCAGTTCCGCTCCAACAGGGCGGCCTCTCTGGCCGATGAGGCCCGGAGTGTCAGGACCCTGATTCCAAGTCACATCGATCTAGCCGGTAACACCTCATATCACTTTGCGGCCTCACACACGGTATTCCCATGGGTGTCGCCTTACCATGGCCCGGGACCGTTTGCGCCTTTTGTCTCACGTATATGATAGTGTCGCTAGCATCCATATGACAGAGAACCCGGGCTGACATGGCTAGTCGTGAACCCAAAGCGGCACTAACCCATGGGGATAGGCATACATGAATCACATCGAGCATGTCGGTCATCAACGTGTGAATCCGGGCTGTAGCACTGGGCTAACAGGACTCTGGTAACCCGGGCTATAGCAGGCTAGGCAGGACTCCGGATGTCACCGCGTGACATTTCCCTGAAGGGACAGACACAGGAACAAAGTGAAACACATGCCGGCCAGTCAAGTGTCCAGAGCAGTAGTGCTGGGCTAGCAGAACTCCGGTGAACCGGGCTGTAGCGGACTACTATCGCTCAGGAAGCACTAGACTACATTTCCCCATATGAGAGGCTGCCAAGGATAAACAACTAGATTGTCGGATCCCACACATACCAAGCATTTCAAACATACACACAATATGCTCGATATGTGTAAATACAACATGGCATCACAACATAACTCTACGACTCAAGTATTTATTCATTAGGCTCCGAGGAGCGAGATATTACAAACATGGGTCTCATGACCCAACGTTCGTGAGCATACAAGTCAAAGCACAAGCGGAAGCTTAACATGTCCGAGTACTGAGACATTTACAAATGAAAAAGGCTTAGAAGCTCGACTGTCTACCAGATCTGTCGAGGGCACAAGATCGTAGCTGAGGTAACAAGCTAAACGTCAAGTCCACGCTGAACTACTAGCGAGACCGACGCCTCTCTGCAAAACATAAAATAAGCAAACGTGAGTACAAATGTACTCAGCAAGACTTACATCAGAACTATCTACATATGCATCATTATCAACAAAGGGGGTGGTGGAGTTTGACTGCAGCAAGCCAGCTTTGACTCGGTGGAAATCCTGAACTACGACTACAAGTAACTCTTTTGAGGTGGCGCACATGAGTCCACATATTCACCATATCAATACACCACTATGGTTCTGCTCCCGTCTCCCTACGAGAACGCCATCCATAGCACTCACGCTTATCTTGCGCATTTTAGAGTATCCACTTTCACTTGTCTATGAACTGTTATAGGTAACCCAGAAGTCCTTTACCGCGGACACGGCTATTCGAATAGATGATGTTAACCCCGCAGGGGTGTACTTCTTCATACATGTTTCCACCAGTTAGCGTCTGCACACGACATGTGCTCGGCAGACTTCAAGCGAAAGCCGACGTTGGTGTAGACCACGACCTACCTAAACACTCAAGTCTCTAGTCCAGGTCTATCGCCTATTCGGTTTCCATCCGCAGGGAGGCCGGCCGAGGTTTCCACTAACGGCCCCGAACAATGTGTGCAGGGTTCCCGAGACACCAAACGGGCGAGTCGGTACACCGGGCCACGTGCCTACCGCAACACAGCCCACCCCTATGGTCAACGCTGCGTGCGGCCCCCAGCATACTACAAACACTAGAAACTACATGCAACTCCCCGGACAGAGGACAAGGGTGATTAAGAAGTCGAGCGGGGTCATATTTCAGGGCCCAATGCATGGTAGTAGCTAAATCATGGATCACAAACACAGAACTCAGTTCCTGAGGATGGCTTCAATGAGACAACCCACCATGTACTCCTACATGACCTCTCACCGCTACCTTTACCAAATCGTGTTCACACACTTAGCTCACACATAGTAGGACATGTTCACACAACTCCAATTCATTCCCGATGAATCAGACCTGACTCAACTCTAAGTAGTAGCAGGCATGAAAAACAAGCATGAATGAGTAGGCACAACAGGGCTCAAACAACTCCTACTCATGCTAGTGGGTTTCATCTATTTACTGTGGAATGATAGGTCATGCAGAGGATAAAGGGGTTCAGCTACCGCAGCAAGTAACAGATGAATCATTGTTGTCCTAATGCAGTCAAAGAGAGCAGGAGCAAGAGAGTGGGATTGTATCGAAATGAACAAGGGGGTTTTGCTTGCCTGGTACTTCAAAGATAATATAGTTCTTCATCGGTGTCATCGAATTCATCGTCGGTACATCGTCTACTGAGAGGGGACAAACACCGACAAACAAAGGAGAAACACAATCAATGCCATGCACTAATATGATGCATGAAGATGACATGGCAGTATGCTGTTGATTGGCCTAATGCATCTAGCAGCAAATTAAATGGGTTGGTTTGAACACTAGGTTCAAATTCAAACACCATATGTGAAAGTTTAAATGCCATTTATTTGATTTGACCTGATCAGCAGGTATAAGTTGTTCTAACATGTTCGATTTTTCTGATCATTTTTCATATATAAATTATTTCATTCTGAGCTACGGTTGATTTTCTATGATTTTTAGAAGTTTTGGTTATTTTCTGGAATTTCCTGAATAAACTTAAATCCAGAAAATGCATTACTGCATCAGCATTGCATCACTGTGATGTCAGAGATCAACGGAGACGGTCCAGTGTCAACCCGACCAAAGGAGACCCATACGTCAGTGTCTCAGGCTGGTTTGGGTGGATGACAAGTGGGACCGGTCAACGGCCACGTCAGCGGGGTAAAACCCGTCGGTCAGCGGGTAAAAGCCTGCCGGCGTTTAGCCGCTGGCGAGGCCAAACGCGGCGGCGTGCTGTGGGATTTGCCCACAGGGCTCCATTTGCTACGCGGAGAGCAGCTACGGGCAGCTGGTGCTCTCCCGCAACCAGCCATGGTGATGGCTTGGCCGGGGAGTGGCTGGAGCATCGCCGGCGACGAGTTTGGCGAAGGCCGAAGCTCGGGCCAGCTCGTGCTCGTGGCTGCAGTGGCCTAGGCGGTGTGGCACTAGCACCTACAGCCTCTACGCGGCGCGAGGAGTGTGACGGGCACAAGCCCGTGACCAAATGGTCACCGGAGCAGCGTCGGCGACGTGGTCAGGCGGCGGCGCGTTCGGACACAAGAGACGCGGCGTCTATGGTATTCTAGGGGCGAAACAGAAAGCACTGGGAGGTTCAGTAGCTCACAAAGAAGCCACAGGGATGCTCAGCGTGCTAAGTGAAGGCTCGGTGCGGTCGGAATGGCGACGGTGATCTGGGGCGGCCCGAGGTTGAAGACGACGGCGGCGGGGATGATGCAGGGGCTCCGTCGTCGTGCGGCTTGGCTAGTCGACATAGTCGACGACGATGAACCGTCCGGACACGGTGAGAGGGCGTGGGGACGGCGTTGGATGCGGCTGTGCCGAGCGGCGGCGAAGGTGACGTCTCAGGCGACGTCGGGGAGGGCGAGAGAGAGGAGCCAGAGGGGAGGGCGAGTATCTGCGAGGTCGGGGAGAGAGAGAGGGTTTGTCCCACGTCGACAGCTCGACGAGGGGAGTGGCCAGGCGGCGGGCAGCTGCGTGGCACGCATGCTGTGCTCACCGTCGAGCAGCTGCTTGCCTGCCTCGCCAAGCCAAGCAGCTCACTGGAGCAGTGGCTGGGCTGGGCCGGCAGGTGGGCCTGCTGGGTGGCGCCAGGTAAGCCTTTCTCTTTCTCTCTTATTCTATTTTTGTTCTGTTTTCTATTTCTTTTCTGTTTTTGATTTAGTAATAATACTAAACCATTTTTAAAACTCCTGAGAAAATTTGTGGGCACTTTTAAAATGTTTACTAACAGCCCTCAAATGTTCTCAGAATTATTGGAGCATTTAAAATATTTATAGCCATTAAATGCTCCAATTCAAATACTTATGATTTAATCCAAAAACCTAAAATGATCTAGGGATAATACGCACCAATTTTTGTCAGGGGTTTTCACCAGTTTAAAAAATTATGGACTTTTCCTGAAGTCACTTTGGGTTTATTGGAAGTGATTTTATTTGAGCCTATTTGAATTCATTTGGTGCTAGGGTTTGGTCAGTCCCCATTTCAAGTTTAATTGAAAATGAAAATGATGCATGGATGCAATGCAACTAATTACAAGAAGATTTCTAGGGTTGTGATAACTCACCCCCACTAAACAAGAATCTCGTCCCGAGATTCAAGACGTGAGGTAAGAAGACAGAGGGGGTACAAGACTAACACAATCTTCTCGATCCAGGTTGCACCTCATAAGGTTGTTGATTCATTGCATACGTTGATCTTGACATCCTCACTTTTGAAATCTTCATCCACGCGATGACGACAGAAAGAAACTATACTAGGATTGATCTTCTCGAAGATCGAGCTATACAAGAATAACTCGCGAAATGAGATGTTGAAACATCTTGAATTGAGACACAGAACACATCGAGAGGGATGGAAGAACAAATGACGGGGTTTGATTTGGTGGACAACAATTCCACGCCTACAAAGATGGTGGACGGTGTCAAGGTGGCGAGGAAATAATTGCCATGATTCCGTAACGGGGCTCCTTGGAAAAGGTGTCTCGTTGAACTGCTCCCTTAAGTGGCAAAAAGAATTACTTTTTATCCATAGATCATTGAAACTCTTCATACCAGCTTTAGGCATGTTACAATCGATCATTTGAAGGAGTTCGAAAGAATGACATAATCGGACTAGAATGGATGATGTGGACTATCTTGTTGAAGACAACGTTGTGGATGATTTTGCTTATCATCGGAAATGGATGGGACCCACGGTAAGTCCACTTTTGAAGATGATCTTGGACAGCAACTGCTGAGAAGGGAAGCCCATGGGAAATTGGCACAATGGCGGTGCAAACTGGGAACAAGAAGCAACTGTTGGGAATGTTCCAACCATCATATCTGCTTGAGATTCAGATCTGGTTAGTAACAGGGTACTTCAGACAACATGTTCGAAAAGGAAAAGTTGCAACACAAATCGACGAGATGATAATGCGAGATTCTAGGGAGATGAACTATGGTCGCAAGCTCCAAAACATGAGCTGGTACTGCTACTCACATGTGAACACGTTGTCCAAGACAAGCATGACCACATGGTAGTCTTATGATAAAACACTACCAAGTTCAGGTGGGGCACCATCAACAAGGATATCGATGTCTTGTGCATGAACTAGTATTCGCACATCAACTCCTTTTCCTTGAACAAATCAATCAGTGGCTTGGTGTGGTAAGAATACATATAGAATGAAGGTTGCAAGTCTTCAAACCATAGAATACTTCGCACATATGCATGACTAACTTGGGACGATTCCAGAGGAAACAAAACAAACCTTTCTCAAATTCATGGCGGCAACTTACACCTAAAGCACATGAATTCGAGTAAGTGACTTCTTCCATCCAAGCATAGGCTTCATGAACGGAACACGAAGGCATTGCTTACAAAGTTTTCAACACTAGGTTGATGTTCAACATGTATCATGGGGGAGACAAAATGATGCTGATGGGTCCAACAACAACTCATCGGAATTTCCATATCAATGGACTTCCACCATCATGTGAACATAGTGATAGCATTGGTTAGACCCAAAAGATATAATGGTGTATGCTTGAGGGATCAACCACGAGTAAGACAACATTAAGAATGTCGTTGGTTCTGATTTGACTTGACGATAGCCCATACTCAAGTCAAAATTTTGACAGGGCAATAGATCCAACAACTGATCACAGGGACCAATCGATGAAGATATCATCTTTCTTCAACACACACACACACACCGGGATATCCCTTGGTGATGAACTAAGTCAGGTAAGCTTTTATCTTCCAACTCTCCAAGTTGTTGTTTAGCTTAACCAACTAGCTCAGGTGTATCCAACACGGATTCTTGGAGAATGGCTGGTTTAGAGAAAACCAACTTGATCGCGAGCTCAACATAACAGTCAGGGGACAACCTGGTAATACCTCCGAGAAGATATTCAGAAAATCATGAACCACCAATATGTTACTAAGCTCGAGAACAATCTTGCTTTTCAGGGCAAGACGTTATGATCAACAGAGCAAGGGTTTGACGAAATCCTAACTCATCGATCGAAGAGTGCACCAGAAATAAGGACTAGGTAGCACAATCTATCTTAGAATGATGATTCAAGAACCAACACACTAAGAATGGAATTATTGTCCTTTAACTACCAAGCAACGGGGTTGCTAGAAGTATTGATTTCACACATCACAATTCACTTGTCGGCATTCCGGTTACAACAACACGAGGACTGAGAATTGAATGATGATGGTGAGAAGTATCACTACGTCAAGAATTCATAAGGGAAGGTGCAATTCTCATGACGTTCCTGACATAAAGTGGGTAATACTTCAGGGTAGAACAGAACAAAAGCTAAATTGGCATTTTGATCTGCGGAATACAACTACTTTGACCATTCCAAGAAATGGATGAGGTGCCGGAGTTTGTTTCTCCTAGTCATTCCGGAATATCATGGCTTGACGGACCACAAGAATAATAGGCATTGATGAACACGAATGCACAATTACTCCTGACTATCAATTGATAGACGAAGGCAAGAATACAACTGAAGAGGGACAACTCAAAGGAACATATAACTTTTCGAGTTGTGGAGGCATGGATTAGTATGTCGAGCAAAGCTCAACATTTCTTCCGGATAACCCATGCGAAAAGGTAGAACTGACAGAGTCACAATATAGAATGGGGAACTCATCGAGAGCACTCTTGTTGTGACCTTTTGGTTCAAAGGAACTCCTGCCAAGGATGGTTCATGGTATGTGGAAGAATGAGATACCACGGACCTCGAGGACTATCGCAAGGTTACTAATATCCTAAAGGAACTAGCAAATACTAACAACATGAAGTAGGGTGAATCTCGGGTTCAAGAACCCAGGAATAGAATGCCTACTAAATAAATTGCATCACGGGATGCTTTCGAGAATGATGGCCAGAATCATCACACTGGGAACACAAAACACGGCTATATTGCTAGGTGATACTCTAAGACACCTAGGGTCATAATAATAACTCCAACATATATGTCGAGGCAATAGAGTACCTCGACTGACTGGTTAGTGTGCTTATTCTGACCAAAAGGACACCGGGAACGAAAAGAAAGGATTTGCAATGCATCAGACTATTTAGAGACCTGGGATGACTCGGACAGCATAACGGCTGTAATTGCTCAAAAAGATTTGAGACATCATGCAAAATGGTGGCATAACCACTCTACAACATCATAACAAGATTCCGAGATCAACAATTTAACATACAGAAGTAGTAAAAACTGAACTGGGGCTTAAAACCAACAATCTTAAAGGTCTATGGATTAGTAACACGTCATCCTGATAGATAGATGAGAAGCCTAGTTCTTAAACCCCGTAGAAGAGAAGGATGACTCAGATCAGAAGGCCATGAGGTATAAGGAGTAAAAAGAGCCTTACGTTCCCTTCCACAATCAATTCCCTTACATAACTAAAGCATTTGTAGACACAACTTCGAATAGTTTGTCTTGGTAATCCTACAGCGGTCAAAGCTCGATACCAAAGCTGTCAGGACCCCGATTCCAAGTCACATCGATCTAGCCGGTAACACCTCATATCACATTGCGGCCTCACGCACGATATTCCCACGGGTGGAGCCTTACCATGGCCCGGGACCGTTTGCGCCTTTTGGCTCACGTATATGATAGTGTCGCTAGCATCCATATGACAGAAAACCCGGGCCGACATGGCTAGTCGTGAACCCAAAGCGGCACTAACCCATGGGGACAGGCATACATGAATCACATCGAGCATGTCGGTCATCAACGTGTGAATCCAGGCTGTAGCACTAGGCTAACAGGACTCTGGTAACCCGGGCTGTAGCAGGCTAGGAAGGACTCCGGATGTCACCGCGTGACATTTCCCCGAAGGGACAGACACATGAACGAAGTGAAACACATGCCGACCAGTCATGTGTCCAGAGCAGAAGTGCTAGGCTAGCAGGACTCCGGTGAACCGGGCTGTAGCGGACTACTATCGCTCAGGAAGCACTAGACTACATTTCCCCATATGAGAGGCTGCCAAGGATAAACAACTAGATTGCTGGATCCCACACATACCAAGCATTTCAAACATACACACAATATGCTCGATATGTGTAAATACAACATGGCATCACAAGATAACTCTACGACTCAAGTATTTATTCATTAGGCTTTGAGGAGCGAGATATTACAAACATGGGTCTCATGACCCAACATTCAGTGCATACAAGTCAAAGCACAAGCGGAAGCTTAACATGTGTGAGTACAGACATATACAAATGAAAAAGGTTGAGAAGCCTGACTATCTACCAGATCCTGTCGAGGGCACAAGATCGTAGCTGAGGTAACAAGCTAAACGTCGAAGTCCATGCGGAACTACTAGCGAGACTGACGTCTCAAAATAAGCAAACGTGAGTACAAATGTACTCAGCAAGACTTACATCAGAACTATCTACATATGCATCATTATCAACAAAGGGGGGGTGGTGGAGTTTGACTGCAGCAAGCCAGCTTTGACTCGGTGGCTATCCTGAACTACGACTGCAAGTAAATCTTTTGAGGTGGGCGCTTTACGAGTCCACATATTCACCATATCAATACACCACTATGGTTCCGCCCCGTCTCCCTACGAGAACGCCATCCATAGCACTCACGCTTATCTTGCACATTTTAGAGTATCCACTTTCACTTGTCTATGAACTGTTATAGGCAACCAGAAGTCCTTTACCATGACACGGCTATTGAATAGAGGATGTTAACCCTGCAGGGTGTACTTCTTCATACATGTTTCCACCACTTAGCGCCCAGACACGACATGTGCTCGGCAGACTTCAAGCGAAAGCCGACGTGGGTGTAGACCACGACCTACCTAAACACTAAAGTCTCTAGTCCAGGTCTATCGCCTATTCGGGTTCCATCCGCAGGGAGGCCGGCCGAGGTTTCCAGTAACGGCCCCAAACGATGTGTGTGCAGGGTTCCCGAGACACCAAACGGGCGAATCGGTACACCGTGCCACGTGCCTACCGCAACACAGCCCACCCCTAAGGTTAGCGCTGCGTGCGGCCCCCAGCATACTACAAACACCAGAAACTACTTGCAACTCTTGGAAAAAGGACAAGGGTGATTAAGAAGTCGAGCGGGGTCATATTTCAGGGCCCAATGCATGGTAGTAGCTGAATCATGGATCACAAACACAGAACTCAGTTCACGAGGACGGCTTCAATGAGACAACCCACCATGTACTCCTACATGGCCTCTCACCGCTACCTTTACCAAATCGTGTTCACACACTTAGCTCACACATAGTAGGACATGTTCACACAACTCCGATTCATTCCCGATGAATCAGACCTGACTCAACTCTAAGCAGTAGCAGGCATGACAAACAAGCATGAATGAGTAGGCACAACAGGGCTCAAACAACTCCTACTCATGCTAGTGGGTTTCATCTATTTACTGTGGAATGACAGGTCATGCAGAGGATAAGGGGGTTCAGCTACCGCAGCAAGTAACAGATGAATCATTGTTGTCCTAATGCAGTAAAAGAGAGCAGGAGCGAGAGAGTGGGATTGTATCGGAATGAACAAGGGGTTTTTGGTTGCCTGGCACTTCTGAAGATAATATAGTTCTTCATCGGTGTCATCGAACTCATCGTCGTTACGTCGTCTACTGAGAGGGGACAAACACCGACAAACAAAGGAGAAACACAATCAATGCCATGCAACAATATGATGCATGAAGATGACATGGCAGTATCTTTGTTGATTGGCCTAATGCATCTAGCAGCAAGTTAAATGGGGTTGGTTTGAACACTAGGTTCAAATTCAAACTCCATATGTGAAAGTTTAAATGCCATTTATTTGATTTGGCCTGATCAGCAGGTATAAGTTGTTCTAACATGCATGGAAATGGTATAGATGGATAGATTGAATTTTTTGATCATTTTTCATATATAAATTATTTCATTCTGAGCTATGGTTGATTTTCTATGATTTTTAGAAGTTTTGGTTATTTTCTGGAATTTCCTGAATAAACTTAAATCCAGAAAATGCATACTGCGTCAGCATTGCGTCACTGTGATGTCAGCGGTCAACGGAGACGGTCCAGGTCAAGCCTGACCAGTGGGACCCATACGTCAGTGTCTCAGGCTGGTTTGGGTGGATGACAAGTGGGACCGGTCAACGGCCACGTCAGCGGGGTCAAACCCGCCGGCGTTTAGCCGCCGGCGAGGCCAGACGCGGCGGCGTGCTGCGGGATTTGCCCACAAGTCTCCATTTGCTACGTGGAGAGCAGCTACGGGCAGCTGGTGCTCGCCCGAAACCAGCCGTGGTGATGGCTTGGCCGGGGAGTGGCCGGAGCATCGCCGGCGACGAGTTTTGCGGAGGCCGAAGCTCGGGCCAGCTCGTGCGCGTGGCTGCAGTGGCCTAGGCGGTGTGGCGCTAGCACCTACAGCCTCTACGCGACGCGAGGAGTGTGACGGGCACAAGCCCGTGACCAAATGGTCACCGGAGCAGCGCCGTCGACGTGGTCAGGCGGCGGCGCGTTCGGGCACAAGAGACGCGGCGTCTACGGTATTCTAGAAGCGAAACAGAAAGCACGGGGAGGTTCAGCAGCTCACAGAGAAGCCGCAGGGATGGTCAGCATGCTCGGGGAAGGCTCGGTGCGGTCGGAACGGTGACGGCGATCTGGGGCGGCCCGAGGTTGAAGACGACGGCGGCGGGGATGATGCAGGGGCTCCGGCGTCGTGCGGCTTGGCTAGTCGATGTAGTCGACAATGACGAACCGTCTGGACACAGTGAAAGGGCACTGGGGACGGCGTTGGACGCGGCTGCGGCGAGCGGCGGCGAAGGTGACGTCTTGGGCGACGTCGGGGAGGGCGAGAGAGAGGAGACAGAGGGGAGGGCGAGTGTCTGCGAGGTCGGGGAGAGAGAGAGGGTTCGTCCCACGTCGACAGCTCGACGAGGGGAGTGGAGAGGCGGCGGGCAGCTGCGTGGCACGCATGCTGTGCTCACCGTCGAGCAGCTGCTTGCCTGCCTGGCCAAGCCAAGCAGCTCACTAGAGCGATGGCTGGGCTGGGCCGGCAGGTGGGCCTGCTGGGTGGCGCCAGGTAAGCCTTTCTCTTTCTCTCTTATTCTATTTTTGTTCTGTTTTCTATTTCTTTTCTTTTTTTTTTGATTTAGTAATAATACTAAACCATTTTTAAAACTCCTGAGAAAATTTGTGGGCACTTTTAAAATGTTTACTAACATCCCTCAAATGTTTTCAGAATTATTGAAGCATTTAAAATATTTATAGCCATTAAATGGTCCAATTCAAATACTTATGATTTAATCCAAAAACCTGAAATGACCTAGGGAAAATATGCACCAATTTTTGTCAGGGGTTTTCACCAGTTTCAAAAATTATGGACTTTTCTTGAAGTCACTTTGGGTTTATTGGAAGTGATTTTATTTTAGCCTATTTGAATTCATTTGGTGCTAGGGTTTGGTTAGTCCCCATTTCAAGTTTAATTGAAAATGAAAATGATGCATGGATGCAATGCCACTAATTACAAGAAGATTTCTAGGGCTGTGACAACTCACCCCCACTAAACAAGAATCTCGTCCCGAGATTCAAGACGTGAGGTAAGAAGACAGAGGGGGTACAAGACTAACACAATCTTCTCGATCCAGGTTGCACCTCATAAGGTTGTTGATTCGTTGCATACGTTGATCTTGACATCCTCACTTTTGAAATCTTCATCCACGCGATGACAACAGAAAGAAACTATACTAGGATTGATGTTCTCGAAGATCGAGCTATACAAGAACAACTCGCGAAATGAGATGTTGAAACATCTTGAATTGAGACACAGAACACATCGAGAGGGATGGAAGAACAAATGACGGGGTTTGATCTGGTGGGCAACAATTCCACGCCTACAAAGATGGTGGACTGTGTCAAGGTGGCGAGGAAATAATTGCCATGATTCCGTAACGGGGCTCCTTGGAAAAGGTGTCTCGTTGAACTGCTCCCTTAAGTGGCAAAAAGAATTACTTTTGATCCATAGATCATTGAAACTCTTCATACCAGCTTAAGGCAATTTACAATCGATCATTTGAAGGAGTTCGAAAGAATGACATACTCGGACTAGAATGGATGATGTGGACTACCTTGTTGAGACAACGTGATGGATGATTTTGCTTATCATCGGAAATGGATGGGACCCACGGTAAGTCCACTTTTGAAGATGATCTTGGACAGCAACTGCTGAGAAGGGAAGCCCATGGGAAATTGGCACAATGGCGGTGCAAACTAGGAACAAAAAGCAATTGTTGGCAATGTTCCAACCATCATATCTGCCTGAGATTCAGATCTGGTTAGTAACAGGGTACTTCAGACAACATGTCCGAAAAGGAAAAGTTGCAACACAAATCGACGAGATGATAATGCGAGATTCTCGGGAGATGAACTATGGTCGCAAGCTCCAAAACATGAGCTGGTACTGCTACTCACATGTGAACACGTTGTCCAAGACAAGCATGACCACGTGGTAGTCTTATGATAAAACACTACCAAGTTCAGGTGGGGCACCATCAACAAGGATATCAAAGTCTTGTGCATGAACTAGTATTTGCACATCAACTCCTTTTCCTTGAACAAATCAATCAGTGGCTTAGTGTGCAAAGAATACATATAGAATGAAGGTTGCAAGTCTTCAACCATAGAATACTTCGCACATATGCATGACTAACTTGGGACGATTCCAGAGGGAACAAAACAAACCTTTCTCAAATTCATGGCGGCAACTTACACCTAAAGCACATGAATTCTAGGAAGTCACTTCTTCCATCCAAGCATAGGCTTCATGAACGGAACACGAAGGCATTGCTTACAAAGTTTTCAACACTAGGTTGATGTTCAACATGTATCATGGGGGAGACAAAATGCTGCTGATGGATCCATCAACAACTCATCGGAATTTCCATATCACTTGACTCCAACCATCATGTGAACATAGTGATAGCATTGGTCAGACCCAAGAGATATAATGGAGTATGCTCGAGGGATCAACCACGAGTAAGACAACATTAAGAATATCGTTGGTTCTGATTTGACTTGACGATAGCCCATACTCAAGTCAAAATTTTGACAAGGGAATAGGTCCAACAACTGATCACAGGGACCAATCGATGAAGATATCATCTTTCTTCAACACATACAGACCGGGATATCCCTTGGAGATGAACTAAGTCAGGTAAGCTTTTTATCTTCCAACTCTCCAAGTTGTTGTTTAGCTTAACCAACTAGCTCAGGGGTATCCAACACGGATTATTGGAGAATGGCTGGTTTAGAGAAAACCAACTTGATCACGAGCTCAATATAACAGTCAGGGGACAACCTGGTAATACTTCCGAGAAGATATTCAGAAAATCACGAACCACCAATATGTTACTAAGCTCGAGAACAATCTTGCTTTTCAGGGCAAGACGATATGATCAACAGAGCAAGGGTTTGACGAAATCCTAACTCATCGATCGAAGAGTGCACCAGAAATAAGGACTAGGTAGCACAATCTATCTTAGAATGATGATTCAAGAACCAACACACTAAGAATGGAATTATTGTCCTTTAACTACCAAGCAACGGGGTTGCTAGAAGTATTGATTTCACACATCACAATTCACTTGTTGGCATTCCAGTTACAACAACACGAGGACCAAGGAATGAATGATGATGGTGAGAAGTATCACTACGTCAAGAATTCATAAGGTAAGGTGCAATTCTCATGACGTTCCTGACATAAAGTGGGTAATACTTCAGGGTAGAACAGAACAAAAGCTGAATTGGCATTTTGATCTGCGGAATACAACTACTTTGACCATTCCAAGAAATGGATGAGGTGCTGGAGTTTGTTTCTCCTAGTCATTCCGGAATAGAATGGCTTGACGGACCACAAGAATAATAGGCATTGATGAACACGAATGCACAATTACTCCTGACTATCAATTGATAGACGAAGGTCGGAATACAACTGAAGAGGGACAACTCAAAGGAACATATAACTTTTCGAGTTGTGGAGGCATGGATTAGTATGTCGAGCAAAGCTCAACATTTCTTCCGGGTCTAGCCGGGGCTCCGGCAAGGGTCTTGCCGTGGCATCGCGGTCGTCCCCGGCAAGACCCGTCTTGTGGATTTCCTCGGCTAGGATCTGGCCGAGTATTGTTGTCTTCTGGTCCTCATCTAATCTTGTGTGCTTATGATCTTCACAAAGATTTGCATACCACCATGGAGGTGCCTCCCGAGCCTTGGTTCCAATGCGGTTGATGGCGTTGGAACCCTTGGCTCAAGGGTGGCGCGCTCTACTGGCGTCGGGCAAGTTGCCCTGGCAAGGCTTTTGCCGGGGCTGCGGAGGCCGCCCCGGCAAGGGCCTTACCGGGGGAGCCCACCTTGCCCCACTGATCTTTGTGTCTCTGGCCTTGGCGTTGCTTCGCTTCTCTTGCGCCTTTGGCTCTCCTCCTCTGTCCTGCTTAATGTGGCCGCGGGCGCGGCTCTGACTGCCCGTGCACAAGTAAAGGGGTAAAAAGGAGAGCCCCTACTTTTATACACCAGAAGATATAAGTGAAGTTCATTGAGTATTCTATAAATCAACCATGGACTATCTCATACCAGCATGGTGCATAAAATAAAAAATGAAAAATTAAATGCAAATACACTCAAAGATTTGCACATATCACATGAACGAAACAAAGACGAAAACATACTGATACTTGTTGAAGACAGGTGGGATGCCTTCCGGGGCATCCCCAAGCTTAGACGCTTGAGTCTCATTGAATATTTACTTGGGGTCCCTTGGTCATCCCCAAGCTTGTGCTCTTGCCTCTCCTCCTCCTCCTCATATCAAGACCTCCTCGATCTTTGATCACTTCATCCACACAAAACTCAACAGAAAGTTCGGTAAGATCTGTTAGTATAATAAAGCAAAACACTACTCTAAGTACTGTTGCAAACCAATTTATATTTTCTTTTTGCATTGTATCTACTGTAATATAACTTTTCCATGGCTTATACCACCGATAGAATCGATAGTTTCATCAAAACAAGCAAAACAATGCATCAAAAACAGAATCTGTCTTAAACAGGAAAGACTGTAGTAATCTGAACATTCACCATACTTCTGGTACTCCAAAAATTCTGAAAAAATTATTAAAAAATAGAAAATTTGTATAGAAATACTGTGCAAAAAGTTAGAGAACCTTTCGATGTTTCAATAAAAAATTAAAATCGCGCGCTACAACCAAAGTTTCTGTTTTTGCACATCACATACCAACAAGCAATCTACTCATCCTAAAGGCAAATCTTGGCACATTATTTTTATAATACAATGGATTTGTACAAGGGGATAATTATTTTTCTTGAAAATTTTCTACAATTCAATATTCACAAAGTTTCCATGGGCATGAACAAAGTTCAAAGCATGCTCCCGCTTCCACGGTGCTTGTCTATCTTACTTTCCCTTTTCTTTTTGTGAAGTTTTAAGTTCCCCTCTATATTTTTTTGTTTTTAAACTTTATAAAAGCACTCAACAGAAATAAATGACTCTCTAAAACTTCCAGGTTGTCTCCCTGGCAGCGCTTTCTTTAAAGCCATTAAGCTAGGCATAACGTGCTCAAGTAATGAATCCACCTGGATCCCAAGGTATATCAAAGCCAATTTTAATTAACAATGATTTGGCATTTAGTAATGAGCACAAAGAAACATATATCATGCAATGACGAAGTCTAACTCTCTTCCTATGCATCGGCATGTCATACAAGAACAATTCATGCACATCAAGTAAAGGCCAATACATAGCATAAGCAGTTTCTTGCAATATTTTCGTGTTGGAAACATAGAGAGGCGGAGATGTAGTTCCTCTCTCATAATAATTGCAAGTAGGAGCAGCAAGCACATGCATATTATATTCATCAAAATTATCATGTGCAACGGTAAAAGGCAACCCATCAATATAATCCTTAATAAGTGCAAAGTTCTCCAATATAGTATAGTTTGGAGAATTCAAAAAGATAATAGGACTATCATGTGTGGGTGCAATAGCAACAATGCCAGTGATCGTGGGACGTGGGCAGTCCGCAGGCCACGACCGAAGTTTTCCCGCAATGTTACATGCAACGTGCGACAGAATTGGATACTGACCCAAGCTCAACGTTAATGAAGAAGTAAAGAAGATCTCAAGAGGCTAGCCTCTTCAGCACCGCCTCCTGTGCACTTATTAGGCCCTACCCCGACAATGCTCGGCAACGCGTTCAGGGCAGGCCCGGGGGCTTCTGTCGGAGCAATAAACCCTGGGTCTGTTGCTCAGAGAGCCCACAGGCACGGGAACCGTATTGAGGCACCAAGCCAAGTCAGAGTTCAAGAGACCAAGAGCTTCGAAGGACCAACAGGCAGACCAAGAGGACCAAAGTCAAGCCAGAGAAACAAGATGCCACTAGGAGAAAAGCCTCCCTTGCCGGGCAGGCGAGCTTGACAGGGACGGGGTCACCCCCGGAAGAAGTCATCCAAGACGTCCCGGTAGGGCCTACCGGGACTCACGAGAGCAAAGCCACCTCACCGAACCACTCCGCCATGACCCACGTCGTCAATCAGTGCAGTGTCAAGCCACATAGTGGCTAAGTGGCAGCTGTTCGCCACATGGCGGCCTCTTTCTACAGGAAATGCTTACATATGACACCCGTCCTGTGACATGTCAAGCAAGCAGGCATGGAGCTGGCAAGATAGCCCGACAAGGCTTGCCGGGCAACCAATGACGTGACGTTAAGAAGTGCATTTAATGCACCCTGTCAGCCTGCAGAGTTAGGTATGATAGCATTGTTTGCTATCTTATCAGCGCATAATGACTATTTTGCCATTGCGGTAACCCCTTAATCTATAAAAGGAGGCCCTAGCAACCGTAGAAAGAGTTAGAAGGTTGGATAACACACACACCCATATGCGTGCAGCCACGGTCGCCCTGAGGCAACCCTTGCCGGGCAGTGTACTATGCCTCACCACCATTCTTCCACCATCAATCCACCAAAGCATGAGTAGGGTTTTACGCCTCACGACGACCTGAACCTGGGTAAAATTGCTTGCGTGATCCCTGCCGCGGTGCCCCACGCTCGTCTGCTCTTTGTGTAACGCGACGTCCCCCTGCCGAACCAGCAAGGGGCCCTCTGGTCCCATAGGTGGCCGTGGTTTCCCGCGACACTGTGTAATAGTATACGCCATCTTCTGTCCCAATATCAATCTTTTTTAGTGCCAAATCAACACCGTTGATATATCTTAGTTTTTACATTGTCAAATCACCACTTGTTGTTTTCTATCGTTTTAATTATATAATAGATGGTCTAGAGGTATTTAGAACATTTTATATTTATTTAAATATCAATGGGCCTTCAAAGGCCAAGAGGTGGAAGGAGTTATGGGCCACAAAGGCCCATACAGAAGTGGTGCTCCCCTTCGCATATAGGGGGGCCGAATTGAACTACGGGAGGAGTCCAACTCCTTCCCCTTGGATGGCTCCCCAATTAGGCACTTTCCCTCCTCGGTGGTTTCCCTCTCCTCCTCCTCGAACCTATATATACTAGAATTTTTTGCTCTATTGGATATACAATTTTGGAGCCTCCTCTAGTTCTTGTTCTAGTTAGTCCTCGTTGATTAATTAAAGCTTGGCTAATCCTCTTGTCCTCATAATTAGAAGACCAGTGTGGTTCTAATCGCCTCACTCTAATTCTCAAGCGAAGATTAGCTCTAGATGGCAAAGCGCTGTCGGATCGTGAAGGTTGCACGCTTGCAACCAAGTAGAGAGGCCATGCTTTTGGTCTTCGGTTCGAGGGATCATTCGTGGGTGGTATGAGGGATTCTAAGTATGATCTACAATGACACGTTCTTCTTCTACTGCAACTCGTAGGTGGTAATGATCGTGAACCCAACCTGTTATGCGTCTTCATATTGATCTTTGGTGATTGTAGATGCGATTTTTTTGTTTTCTACTTGTTTCCCAAAAGTGGCATCACGAGCGGTTTTATGAGTAGATGTACGCTGTGTTCTAGATCACATGTGATTGTGGGGTTTAATGTTCTTGATATGCTTCCCTCGAGTGTTGCTTCGGTTCAGTTCATCGACGACATAGTCTTGCTTCTTACAAGGTTCTGACCATCGATCGGCTCTGGCGTACACAGGAGGGTCCCGAAGATAGATGATGCTCTAGGGGGTCACACTTATTTGACGATGTTTGTGTGGTTCTAGAGATTTTTAATTAAGTCTCTTGTTTCACACAACCTGAAACTTAATATAGCATCAAGAATCGTCGCCTTAATTGTGGACATGGGTAGCTAGTGTTACTTGTTAAAACTGGTTAACTACGTAACTAAAATTTTGCTAAAACAAATTAGAGGACGTCTGACTTGGTTTTGTAGGGTATGCATATGATGTGGTATAGCCTTCGTCATGATAATGAGTTTATATATGAGATGGTTATATGTTGTAATGTTAAGTGGCCTACTGAAAGAACAAGTGCTCCCTAGGTGAATTTGGTAATTAATGTCAACATATCTCTTGTTGGACTAATGCTTCTATCTAGTGCATTTCAGACAAGTTTAACAATGGCGTGGAAAGGACAAGATAATGTGGAACCCCCCTCAAAATGTTAAGGACACATGTTGGCAAAAGCTCGAGACTCTTCATCTTTGTTTTAGTGATCCATGATCACATTGCGTCCATAGAAGAGCCAATACTTTTAAAAGGGGATGAGGTGTTTCTTAATGACTTGCTTGCTCAAATGCTTAGTGATATTGCTCCAAAACCCTCAACCACTTTCTCCATCCAAATATGTCAAAATCCTGAACTCCAACTCAGCCCCACCGATTGATCCTATCAGGAGCCACCGAGTTCATATGACATAGCCACAGCCAGAAACCCTAACAGTTACATCACACTGATACAGATCTCGGTCTCACCGAGATGGCCTAGCCAACTCCCTGCTATTGCTTGCATTTATTTAGTCCTCACCAAAATTGCGATCGGTCTCACCGAGGTGGCTTGACCAATTCTCTGTTGCCCTATTGTTTCACTTCGGTCTCACTGAGTTGATGCAGTCGGTGCCACCGAGATGAGGTTTTGCTCTAAGCCCTAGCACATCGGTCCCACCAAGATGTTCCAGACGGTCCCACTAAGATTGCTAACATTCACATTTTGAAATAATCAGTCTCACCGAGTTCATCTATTCGGTCTCACCGAGTTGGGTCAAATGTGTGTAATGATTGGATGTTGTGTGGAGGGTATATATACCCCTCCACCCCTTCTCCATATGAGAGAGAGCCATCAGAACGTGCCTACACTTCCACCATGCATTTTCTCAGAGAGAACACCTACTCATGTCTTGAGATCAAGATATTCCAATCCTACCACAAAAATCCTAATTTCTAGCCTTTCCCAAGTTGCTATCCACTCAAATCATCTTTCCACCATAATCCAAATCTGAGAGAGAGAGAGAGAGAGTTGAGTGTTGGGGAGACTATCATTTGAAGCACAAGAGCAAGGAGTTCATCATCAACACAACATCTATTACCTTTCGGAGAGTGGTGTCTCCTAGATTGGTTAGGTGTCGCTTGGGAGCCTCCGTCAAGTTGTGGAGTTGAAACAAGACGTTTGTAAGGTCAAGGATATCGCCTACTTCATGAAGATCTACACGAGTGAGGCAGGTCCTTCATGGCCAATGGCCATGGAGGGATAGACAAGGTTGCTTCTTCGTGGACCCTTCGAGGGTGGATCCCTCCGTTGACTCGCGCAACCATTACCCTTCATGGATTGAAGTCTCCATCAATGTGGATGTAAGATAACACCACCTATCAGAACCACGCCAAAAATCTCCATGTCTTCATTGCGTTTGCACACTCCAATCCCATCCCTTCCTTTCTTGCAATTAGCATGATTTAATCTTTCCGCTGCATATCTCTTGGCATGCTTGCTTGAAATGTATTGTGCATGCTTAAACTTGTGCTAAAACTCCACCTTAACTTGACAACTTAAAAACTGCTAATTTTGCTTTTTGAGGGTCTAATCACCCCTCTAGATCCCTCTTCTTGATCCTTTCAATTGGTATCAGAGCATTGGTCTCCATGGATTTGGTTTAATCATCATTGGAGGAAGATGGATGAGTCCATGATCGGGAGTATCAGATGCAGAGTGCCTATGCTTGATAGAGAGTTCAATAGTTCTTGGAAGAATGAGATGCTTGAGATTTTCAATGAATATGGTTTGAACAAGTACATTACTAGCCCTTATGTGCCTCCTCATACGTCAAATTTGCATCATGCTTTTATATCGATATTTATTGCATTATGGGTTGTTATTTCACATTATGTCACAATACTTATGCCTATTCTCTCTTATTTTACAAGGTTTATATCAAGAGGGAGAATGCCGACAGCTGGAATTCTGGGCTGGAAAAGGAGCAAATATTGGAGACCTATTCTGCACAGCTCCAAAAGTCCTGAAACTTCACGGAAGCAGTTTTTGGAATTAATAAAAAATACTAGATAAAGAATTAACCAGAGGGGGCCCACACCCTAGCCACGAGGCCCCCTCGTGGGCCCCCTGGCATGCCTCCGGTGACCATCTTCTGCTATGTGAAGTCTTTTACTCTTGAAAAAATCATAAGCAAGCTTTCGAGAAGAAACTCCGCTGCCGCGAGGCAGAACCTTGGCGGAACCAATCTAGGTATCTGGCGGAGAAATTTTGCCACGGAAACATCCCTCCGGGAGGGGGTAATCATCGCCATCATCATCACCAACGATCCTCTCATCGGGAGGGGGTCAATCTCTGTCAGGACCCCGATTCTAGGTCACACCGATCTAGCCTGTAACACCTCATATCACTTTGCGGCCTCATGCACGGTATTCCCATGGGTGTCGCCTTACCATGGCCCGGGACCGTTTGCGCCTTTTGGCTCACGTATATGATAGTGTCGCTAGCATCCATATGACAGAGAACCCGGGCCGACATGACTAGTCGTGAATCCAAAGTGGCACTAACTTATAGGGACAGGCATACATGAACGAACATCGAGCATGTCGGCCAGCAGCGTGCGAATCCGGGCTGTAGCACTGGGCTAACAGGACTCCGGGAACCCGGGCTATAGCAGGCTAGGCAGGACTCTGGATGTCATCGAGTGACATTTCCTCGAAGGGACAGACACAAGAATGAAGTGAATCACATGCCGGCCAGTCAAGTGTTAGGAGCGATCTTCTTTGGGCTAGCAGGACTCCGGTGAACCGGTCAGAAGCGGACTACTATGGCTCATGTAAGCACAAGACTACATTTCCCCATAAGAGAGGCTACCAAGGATAAACAACTAGGTTGTCGGATCCCAAACATACCAAGCATTTCAAACATACACACAATATGCTCGATATGTGTAAATACAACATGGCATCACAACATAACTCTACGACTCAAGTATTTATTCATTAGGCTCCAAGGAGCGAGATATTACAAACATGGGTCTCATCACCCAACATTCAGAGCATACAAAACAAAGCACACGCGGAAGCTTAACATGTCTGAGTATAGACATCTACAAATGAAAAAGGTTGAGAAGCCTGACTATCTACGAGATCTGCCGAGGGCACAAGATCGTGGCTGAGGTATCAAGCTAAACGTCGAAGTCCACGCGGAACTACTAGTGAGACTGAAGTCTCTCTGCAAAAACATCAAATAGGCAAACGTGAGTACAAATGTACTCAACAAGACTTACATCAGTGTAACTACATATGCATCATTATCAACAAAGGGGTGGTGGGGTTTAACTGCGGCAAGCCAGCTTTGACTCGGTGGCTATCCTGAACTACGAATGCAAGTAACTCTTTTGAGGTGGCGCACATGAGTCCACATATTCACCATATCAATAACCACTATGGATCCGCTCCCATCTCCCTACGAGAACGCCATCCATAGCACTCACGCTTATCTTGCGCATTTTAGAGTATCCACTTTCACTTGTCTATGAACTGTACAGGCAACCCAGAAGTCCTTTACCGTGGACACGGCTATTCGAATAGATCATATTAACCCTGCAGGGGTGTACTTCTTCACACACGCTCTTGCCACTTACCGCCATGTACACCTCGTGTATCTCGGCAACCTTCAAGCAGAAGCCTGGCGAGGGAGTCGGCCACGACCTGACTAATCACACAAGTATCTCGTCCAGGTTTATCGCCTATTCGGGTTCCATCCGCAAGGAGATCCGGCGGTGTCGCTCACGGCCCCAAGCGATGTGAGCAGGGTTGCAAGCCCACCTCAACGGGTGGTTCTACGCTTGGTACAGCGTGCCACAGTGCCTAGTCTGTCCCAAGCCCACTGCTTTGGGTGCCACCGTGAGACTACTAACACTACCTACAAACACCGAAACTAGTTGCAACTCACGGGCCAGATCAGGTTGATTAATAAGTCGAGAGAGCTTGGGCGCCGGAGCCCAATGTGTGGTAATGGCATTCATGGATCACAAACACAGAACTCAGTTCCTAAGGACAGCTGCAATGAGACAACCCACCATGTACTCCTAAAGGGCCTCTCACCGCTACCTTTACCAAATCGTGTTCACACACTTAGCTCTCAACAGTAGGACATATTCACCACATTCTAACTCATCCCCGATGAATCAGACCTGACTCAACTCTAAGCAATAGCAGGCCTGACAAACAAGCATGAATGAGTAGGCACAACAGGGCTCAAACAACTCCTACTAATGCTAGTGGGTTTCATCTATTTACTGTGGAATGACAAGTCATGTAGAGGATAAAGGGGTTCAGCTAGCACAGCAAGTAACAAATGACTCGTTGTTATCCTAATGCAGTAAAAGAGAGCAGGAGCGAGAGAGTGGGATTATATCGGAATAAACAGGGGGGTTTTGCTTGCCTGGCACTTCTGAAGATAGTATAGCTCTTCATCGGTGTCATCGAACTCATCATCGGAACATACGTCTACCGAGGGGGAACAACCACCGGCAAACACAGAAAGAAGACAATCAATGCAATGCACAATATGATGCATGATCATGAGAGGTTAATATGCCGTGATTTGGGCTAAGGCAACAGAAAGTCATATTGATTGAAGTGGAATTCAAAGCTAGTTCAAATTCCAACTCCAAGTCTAATTTCAAATTTGTCCTAATCATGTTTCATCCTAAACAGTGAGGTTAATCTGCCCAAACATGCATGAAAATGGTACAGATGGATAGATTGGATTTTTCTGATAATTTTTCATATATAAATTATTTGATTTGGAGCTACGGTTGATTTTCTATGAATTTTAGAAGTTTTGGATATTTTCTGAAATAAATAAATCATTTCTGATTTATTTAAAATCCCAGAAAATGCTTACTGCGTCAGCATCACGTCACTGTGACGTGAGTAGGTCAACAGGGTTGACCAGCGTCAAACCTGACGTGTGGGACCCATTGGTCAGTGACCCAGAGCCAGCTACAGAGGCTGACACGTCGGACCAGGTCAATGCTGACGTGGCCGAGTCAAAGGCGATAGGCGGGCCCCTAGGGTTAGTGCTAATCTAACAGAGAAGTTAATTATTAACTAGGCACTGGGCCCACATGTCAGTGGCTCTAGGGGTTAATTAGTGATGTCATTAGCTGCTAATGATGGCCACGTCGACCTCGCCGGAGTTCAGCCGGCGGTGACCAAATCCGACGACGGAAACGCCACGGGAAAGCGCTATAGGGGATGGTTTCGGGCGTGGTTTGCGGCTATGGGTTGCTGGGCTTCGCACGCATACAGGGGTGGCAGCAGCTCGAGCTGGGGTGGCCGGAGCTCACCGGAATGTAGCTCGCGGCGGCGGCCGGAGTTCGGACCTCGGCAGCAAGCTACTGATGGGCGGAAGGGCGAGCGGATGCTTGTTCTAGGCTCTCAGGAGCATGCCGAAACCTGAACACGCTCAAACGCGGGCGGCAGCAACTGTGGCCGCAGCGGCTACGTGGCCGGCGGAGCAAAGCTCTCAGCCGCGGCGGGGAAGCTAGCTAGAGGGAGAAATCAACACGGAAAGTAGAGGGGAACGACGGAGGGGCTCACTGCGAAGTCGAAGAGAAGGTCGGCAGCTTGGGGGAGGCTCTGGAGTCGACGGGCCGGCGGTAGCGATCTCCGGTGCCCGAGGAGGAAGAAAACGAGGTAGCCGGCAATGCAGGGCGGCATGCGTCGCGTGGCTCTGCGTAGACGACGAGGACGACACTGCGGTTCTTCAGGGCGAGTCGGTGAGGCGAGGGGTGGACGGTGGCCACGGTGGTTCTCGTTGGCGGCGTCGGGCACGTTCAGTGAGGAGAGCAGAGGAGGGGGAGAGTGTTCGGGGGAAAGAGAGGGAGAGCCAGATGGCTCTGGGGGTCGCGTGGCATCGTCCGGACGCGTCGAGGAGGAGCCAGGCAGGCAGGGAGGGAGGAGGTGGCCGGGCGCGTGCCGGTGTGCGGTGGCTACACGCCTCGCGTCCTTCTCGCGTGAGGTGGGAGACGATGGCAGCTCTGGTGGGCTCGGCCAGGTAAGTGGGCCACCGGGTGGGCTGCGCAGCTAACCTCAGGTGGGTTTTCTCTCTCTCTCTCTCTTTTTCTAATTCTTTTATGTTTTTCTATTTCTTCTGCAACTTGATGGCTTTATTAAAAATACTTAGGCACACTCAAAAATCACCAAACTGCTCATGGCCACTGTTTGGAGTATATCCAACATGGAACATTTCAGTTTAGGATTATTTGGACGTTTAAGATATTATATAGCATTTAAATGCCCAAATGCAAATAGAGTATGATTTAATTCAGTGATCCAATGTTGTCCTAGAAAAACGTGAACCAATTTTGCCAGAGGTTCTAACCCAGGACAAAAATGATGGATATTGTGGAAGGGCATTTCAGGTTCATTGAAAAAGATTTTAGTAAACCCTAGTTGTCTTCAGGGGGGTGCTAGGGGTTCTGTCATCCCCGTTTCAACTTTCTGTGAAAAGTAAACATGATGCAACACCAGGTGCTAACACTAGGCATTACTAGAACTAGGGATGTGACAATCTCCATCAACATCTTCACCGACACCATCTCCTCTAAAACCCTAGTTCATCTCTTGTATCCAATCTTTGTCCCAAAGCCTCAGATTGGTACCTATGGGTTGCTAGTAGTGTTGATTACTCCTTGTAGTTGATGCTAGTTGGTTTATTTGGTGGAAGATCATATGTTCAGATTCTTTATGCATATTAATACCCCTCTGATATGAACATGAATATGATTTGTGAGTAGTTACATTTGTTCCTGAGGACATGGGAGAAGTATTGCTATAAGTAGTCATGTGAATTTGGTATTCGTTCAATATTTTGATGAGATGTATGTTGTCTCTCCTCTAGTGGTGTTATGTGAACGTTGACTACATGACACTTCACCATTGTTTGGGCCTAGAGGAAGGCATTGGGAAGTAATAAGTAGATGATGGGTTGCTAGAGTGACATAAGCTTAAACCCTAGTTTATGAGTTTCTTCGTAAGGGGCTGATTTGGAACCATATGTTTCATGCTATGGTTAGGTTTACCTTAATACTTCTTTTGTAGTTGTGGATGCTTGAAATAGGGGTTAATCATAAGTGGGATGCTTGTCCAAGAAAGGGCAGCACCCAAGCACTGGTCCACCCACATACCAAACTATCAAAGTAACGAACGCGAATCATATGAGCGTGATGAAAACTAGCTTGACGATAATTCCCATGTGTCCTCGGGAGCACTTTCCTTTGTATATGAAATTGTCCAGGCTTGTCCTTTGCTACAAATAGGATTGGGACATCTTGCTGCACCTTATTTACTTTTATTACTTGTTACCCGTTACAAATTACCTTATCACAAAACTATCTGTTACCGATAATTTCAGTGCTTGTACAGATTACCTTGCTGAAAACCGCTTATCATTTCCTTCTGCTCCTCGTTGGGTTCGACACTCTTACTTATATAAAAGGCTCCGATAGATCCCCTACACTTGTGGGTCATCAAGACTCTTTTCTGTCGCCGTTGCCGGGGAGTGAAGCGCCTTTGGTAGGTGGAATTTGGTAAGGAAAAATTTATATAGTGTGCTGAAATTTACTGTCACTTGTTACTATGGAACATAATCCTTTGAGGGGCTTGTTCGGGGTATCTTCACCCCGACCAGTAGAGCAAAGAGTTGCTCCTGAACCTACTGAAAATGTTTACTTTGAAATTCCTTCGGGTATGATAGAGAAACTGCTAGCTAATCCTTTTACAGGAGACGGAACATTACATCACGATTTACACCTATATATGTGGATGAAGTTTGTGGATTATATAAGGTTGCAGGTATGCCCAATGATGTTATCAAGAAGAAGGTCTTCCCTTTATATTTGAAGGGAAAAGCATTGACATGGTTTAGGCTATGTGATGATATGGGATCATGGAACTACAACCGGTTGAAATTGGAATTTCATCAGAAGTTTTATCCTATGCATCTTGTTCATCGTGATCGTAATTATATATATAATTTTTGGCCTCGCGAAGGAGAAAGCATCGCTCAAGCTCGGAGGAGGCTTAAGTCAATGTTATATTCATGCCCCAATCATGATCTCTCAAGAGAAATGATTATTCAAAATTTTTATGCTCGGATTTCTCTCAATAATAGCTCCATGCTCGATACTTCTTGTACTGGATCTTTTATGATGAATACTATTGAATTCAAATGGGATTTATTGGAAAAAATTAAACGCAACTCTGAAGATTGGGATCTCCACAAAGGTAAGGAGTCAGGTATAACACCTAAGTTTGATTGTGTTAAATCTTTTATGGATACCGATGTTTTCCGTGAATTTAGCACTAAATATGGACTTGACTCTGAGATAGCAGCTTCTTTCTGTGAATACTTTGCTACTCATGTTGATCTCCCTAAGGAAAAGTGGTGTAAACATAATCCTCCCATTGAAGTAAAGGTAGTTGCACCTATTAAAGTTGAAGAAAATACTATCACTTATAATGATCCTGTTGTTCCCACTACTTATCTTGAGAAACCACCTTTTCCTGTTAGAATAAAGGATCATGCTAAAGCTTCAACTATGGTCAACAAAAGTAATATTAGGACACCCAAACCCCCTGAGCAAATTAAAGTTGAACCTAGTATCGCTATGGTTAAAGATCTCTTGGCTGATAATATTGATGGGCATGTTATTTACTTCTGCAATGAAGTTGCTAGAGTTGCTAGACCCAATGCTAAAAATAAACATAGACCTGTTGTAGGCATGCATGTTATTTCTGTTAAGATAGGTGATCATTGCTATCATGGCTTATGTGATATGGGTGCTAGTGCAAGTGCAATACCTCATTCCTAATACAAAGAAATTATGCATGATATTGCACCTGCTAAGTTAGAAGAAATTGATGTTACAATTAAGCTTGCCAATAGAGACACTATTTCACCAGTTGGGATTGTTAGAGATGTTGAAGTCTTGTGTGGGAAATTTAAATATCCTGCTGACTTTCTTGTTCTTGGTTCCCCACACGATGACTTCTGTCCCATCATATTTGGTATACCCTTCTTGAATACTGTTAATGCTAGGATAGACTGCGAAAAGGATGTTGTTACTAATGGTTTAGGGGATATCTCTCATGAGTTTAACTTTGCTAAATTTCGTAGACAACCCCGTGATGAGGAATTGCCTAGTAAAGATGAAATTATTGGTCTTGCTTCTATTGTTGTGCCACCTAATGATCCTTTAGAACAATACTTGCTAGACCATGAAAATGATATGTTTATGAATGAAAGAAGGGAAATAGATGAAGTATTCTTTAAACAGGGACCTATTTTGAAACACAATTTACTTGTTGAAATCCTAGGGGATCCTCCTCCACCCAAGGGTGATCCCGTGTTTCATCTTAAACCATTACCTGATACTCTTAAATATGTATATCTTGATGAAAAGAAGATATATCCTGTTATTATTAGTGCTAACCTTTCAGAGAAGGAAGAAGAGGAATTGTGGAAAACCCTGAAGAAGCACCGTGCTGCTATTGGATATACTCTAGATGATCTTAAGGGAATTAGTCCCACTTTATGCCAGCACAAAATAAAATTGGAGAAAGACGCTAAACCAGTTGTTGATCACCGACGATGGTTAAATCCTAAGATGAAAGAAGTGGTAAGAAAGAAATACTAAAGCTTCTGGAGGCAGGTATAATTTATCCCGTTGCTGATAGTCAGTGGGCAAGTCATGTCCATTGTGTCCCTAAGAAGGGAGGTATTACCATTGTTCCTAATGATAAAGATGAATTGTTCCGACAAAGAATTGTTACAGGTTATAGGATGGTAATTGATTTCCGCAAATTAAATAAAGCTACTAAAAAGGATCATTTCCCTTTACCTTTTATTGATCAAATGCTAGAAATATTATCCAAACATACACATTTTTGCTTCCTATATGGTTATTCTGGTTTCTCTCAAATGCCCGTGTCAAAAGAGGATCAAGAAAATACCACTTTTACTTGTCCTTTAGGTACCTTTGCCTATAGATGTATGCCTTTTGGTTTATGGAATGCACCTGCTACCTTTCAAAGATGCATGATGGCTATATTCTCTGATTTTTGTGAAAAGATTGTTGAGGTTTTCATGGATGATTTCTCCGTATATGGAACTTCTTTTGATGATTGCTTGAGCAACCTTGATCGAGTTTTGCGGAGATGTGAAGACACTAATCTTGTCTTGAATTAGGAGAAGTGCCACTTTATGGTTAATGAAGGTATTTTGTTGGGGCATAAAATTTCTGAAAGAGGTGTTGAAGTTGATAAAGCTAAAGTTGATGCTATTGAAAAGATGCCATGTCCCAAGGACATTAAAGGTATAAGAAGTTTCCTTGGTCATGCCGGTTTTTATAGGAGGTTCATTAAGGACTTCTCTAAAATCTCCAGGCCTCTGACTAATCTCTTACAAAAAGATATCCCTTTTGTCTTTGATGATGATTGTGTAGAGGCATTTGAAATACTTAAGATAGCATTGATTTCTGCACCTATTGTTCAGCCACCCGATTGGAATTTACCCTTTGAAATTATGTGCGATGGTAGTGATTATGCTGTAGGTGTTGTTCTAGGACAAGAAGTTGATAAGAAATTAAATGTTATTCAATATGCTAGTAAAACTCTAGACAGTGCCCAGAGAAATTATGCAACTACTAAAAAAGAATTTTTAGCAGTTGTATTTGCTTGTGATAAGTTCAGACCTTATATTTTGATTCTAAAGTAACTATTCACAGTGATCATGCTGCTATTAAATATCTTATGGAAAAGAAAGATGCTAAACCTAGACTCATTAGATGGGTTCTCCTACTACAAGAATTTGATTTGCATACTATTGATAGAAAGGGAGCTGAGAACCCCGTTGCAGACAACTTGTCTAGGTTAGAGAATGTTCTTGATGACCCACTACCTATTGATGATAGCTTTCCTGGTGAACAATTAGCTGTCATAAATGCTTCTCGTGCTGCTCCATGGTATGCTGATTATGCTAATTATATTGTTGCTAAATTTATACCACCTAGTTTCACATACCAGCAAAAGAAAAAGTTTTTCTTTGATTTAAGACATTACTTCTGGGATGACCCACACCTTTATAAAGAAGTAGTGGATGGTGTTATTAGACATTGTGTACCTGAGCATGAACAGGAATAGATCCTGTGCAAGTGTCACTCCGAAGCTTATGGAGGATGGAGGACACCACGCTCGAGATAGAACTGAACATAAGGTATTGCAATCCAGTTTTTATTGGCCTACTATCTTCAAAGATGCCCGTAAGTTTGTCTTGGCTTGTGATGAATGCCAAATAATTGTTAATATTAGTACACATAAAGAAATGCCTATGAATTATTCGCTTGTTATTGAACCATTTGATGTTTGGGGCTTTGATTATATGGGACCGTTTCCTTCCTCTAATGGGCATACACATAATTTAGTTGTTGTTGATTACGTTACTAAGTGGGTAGAAGCTATTCCAACTAGTAGTGCTTATCATCTATTAAGATGCTTAAAGAAGTTATTTTTCCGAGGTTTGGAGTCCCTAGATATTTAATGACTGATGGTGGTTCACATTTTTATCATGGTGCTTTTCGTAAAATGCTTGCTAAGTATGATGTTAATCATAGATTGCATCCCCATATCACCCACAGTCTAGTGGTCAAGTAGAATTGAGTAATAGAGAGCTCAAATTAATTTCGCAAAAGACTATTAATGGATCTAGAAAGAATTGGTCCAAGAAACTTGATGAGGCATTATGGGCCTATAGAACTGCATATAAAAATCCTATGGGTATGTCTCCGTATAAAATGGTTTAGGGAAAAGCTTGTCACTTACTCTCGAACTAGAACATAAGGCATATTGGGCCATTAAAGAGCTCAATTATGATTTGAAACTTGCCGGTGAGAAGAGGCTATTTGACATTATCTCACTTGATGAATGGAGAACTCAAGCCTACGAGAATGCCAAACTGTTTAAAGGAAAAGTTAAAAGATGGCATGACAAAAGGATACAAAAGCGTGAGTTTAATGTAGGTGATTTTGTGTTTCTATTCAACTCTCATTTAAGATTTTTTGCAAGAAAATTTATCTCTAAATGGGAAAGTCCTTACGTTATCGAGGAGGTCTATCGCTCCGGTGCCATAAAAATCAACAACTTCGAAGGCACAAATCCGAAGGTGGTGAACGATCAAAGGATCAAACATTATATCTCAGGTAATCCTATAAATGTTGAAACTAATATTATTGAAGCCGTAACCCCGGAGGAATACATAAGGGACACTTTCCAGAATGTTTTTGACTTCGAAAAGGTAGGTATGTGGTGCGGTAAGTAAACCGACTCCAAAACAGTTCTAATGGTAATTTTCTCCGTTTTGGAATATTTAAGAAAATAGGAAAATAAGAAGCAGTCCGGGAAGGACACGAGGCGTCCATGAGGGTGGAGGGCGCGTCCTACCCCCCTGGGCGCTCCCCCTGCCTCATGGTCACCCCGTGCACTCTCCGGACTCTGTTTTCTTGCACGATACTTCTTTTGGTCGGTAAAAGTTCATTATATAATCTCCCGAAGGTTTTGACCACCGTACCACGCAAATATCCTATGTTTTTGTTTCGAGCAGTTTTTCTGACAGGTGCCATGACGTCTCCAAGTGCCCCCAAGGACAAGTTCTTCGAGAAGGTCATCCACCCCTACCTCGCGGAAGTGCCGCAACATCCTCAAACCATTGAGATGCGTGAGGGGGTGCTGCACATCCGCGATGTTGAGGGACCAAGGAGGACCGGAAGCATGGAGACAAGGCTTGAAGCAATGAAGCAACAAGTTTTCAAGTGTCAGGAGATGGTGGAGCATGGACTTGACACCAATCACATAATGATCACGGAGTTCACCAACAACCACAAGATAGACCCCAAGGACATTGGGAAGGCCATCTTCAAGCTTCACGAGAAAATCGAGCACCTCCAAGCCCAGATCTATGACCTGCAAAACCAAAACTGTGAGTATGAATATAGCTTCAAGCGGATGAGTTTGGCTGCATATTTAAGGATCCCGGAGACTCGATCATCCTTCTATGATGGTGAGCCTATGCCTCGGAAGATGGACGACAAGCCTACATCATCAACAACACCATCACCACCACTTCCGAGGAAGGAGATATAATCACATGGGTATGGGCACTCCCCTTGGTAACTGCCAAGCTTGGGGGGAGGTGCCCTGGTATCGTATCACCATCACACTCCTATCTTTACCATTTTTCTTAGCTTGATCCTTTTAGTAATATTTTGATCTAGTAGCATAAAGTTTTAGTATGATCTAGTTTTGAGTTTTGCTTTATGATCCTTCTATGTAATCGAGTCCATGAGCTATATATAATAAAGATTAGTGTCGAGTCAAGGGCTTGATTTTCTTGCTATGATCTTGAGGGAATAAAAGAAAAAGAAAGAACAAAAAAGAAATAAAGAGATCATATTGATCTTATGGAGAGTAATGACTTCACACATAAAAAGTATGATGAATAAATGTTGTTGAGAGTTGACAAACAATGTTTTGGTCATCGTTGCAATTAATAGGAAGTAATAAAGAAGAGAGGTTATCACATATAAATATACTATCTTGGGCATCTTTTATGATTGTGAGCACTCATTAAAATAGGACATGCTAAAGAGTTGATGTTGGACAAGGAAGACAATGTAATGGGTTATGTTTTCTTATATCCGAAATAAATATATTTCATGGATCATCCGACATGTTGAGCTTGCCTTTCCCCCTCATGCTAGCCAAATTCTTTGCGCCAGGTAGAGATACTACTTGTGCTTCCAAATATCCTTAAACCCAGTTTTTCCATGAGAGTCCACCATATCTACCTATGGATTGAGTAAGATCATTGAAGTAAGTTGTCATTGTTGCATGCAATAAAAATTGCTCTCTAAATATGTATGATTTATTAGTGTGGAGAAAATAAGCTTTATATGATCATGTGATGTGTTAGAAATAAAAGCGACGGACTGCATAATAAAGGTCCATATCAGAAGTGGCAATATAAAGTGACGTTCTTTCACATTAAGATTGTGTGCATCCAACCATAAAAGCACATGACAACCTCTGCTTCCCTCTGCGAAGGGCCTATCTTTTATTCTTGTCCTTTACCTTATGCAAGATTCATGGTGATCTTCACCTTTCCTTTTTACACTTTATCCTTTGGCAAGCACAGTGTGTTGGAAAAGATCCTGATATATATATATATATATCCAATTGGATGTAAGTTAGCATGAATTATTATTGTTGACATTACCCTTGAGGTAAAAGTTCGGGAGGCAACACTATAAGCCCCTATCTTTCTCTGTGTCCGATTAAAACTCCATACCCATAATTATTGCGTGAGTGTTAGCAATTGTGAAAGACTAAATGATAGTTGAGTATGTGGACTTGCTGAAAAGCTCTTATTTGACTCTTTCTGATGTTATGATAAATTGCAATTGCTTCAGTGACCGAGATCATAGTTTGTTAGTTCTCAATGAAGTTTCTGATTCATACTTTACATTATGAATAGATTGTTACTTTATCATAAGAAATCATATGACAAAATATATCTATATTGCTGTTATAAGAATGACCATGATGCCCTCATGTTCGTATTTTATTTTATCGACACCTCTATCTCTAAACATGTGGACATTTTTATCGTTATCGGCTTCCGCTTGAGGACAAGCAAGGTCTAAGCTTGGGGGAGTTGATACGTCCATTTTGCATCATGCTTTTATATTGATATTTATTGCATTATGGGTTGTTATTTCACATTACGTCACAATACTTATGCCTATTCTCTCTTATTTTACAAGGTTTATATGAAGAGGGAGAATGCCGGCAGCTGGAATTCTGGGCTGGAAAAGGAGCAAATATTGGAGACCTATTCTACACAACTCCAAAAGTCCTGAAACTTCACAGAAGCAGTTTTTGGAATTAATAAAAAATACTGGAGAAAGAATTAACTAGAGGGGGCCCACACCCTGGCCACGAGGGTGGGGGGCGCGCTGTAACGCCCCGGATTCGATGCGCCAGGTGTCTGCCAGTTATTCGCCGTCGTTGCCATGTCATGTGCTTGCATGTTGCACTTTACCATGTCACCATCTGCATTTCATATCATGCCATCATGTGCATTTCATTTTGCATACGTGTTCGTCTCATGCATCCGAGCATTTTCCCCGTTGTCCGTTTTGCAATTCGGCACTCCTATGTCTCCCGGCGCCCCCCTTTTACCTCTTTTCGTGTGCGGGTATTAAACGGTCTCGGAATGGACCGAGGTTTGCCATGCGGCCTTGGTATAGCACCGGTAGACCGCCTGTCAAGTTTCGGGTCATTCGGAGGTCGTTTGGTACTCCAACGGTTAACCGGGTAACCGCGAAAGCCTCTTTTGTTTGCAGCGCAACACCCCCTTTCAAACTGGCCCAAAACCCACCAAACTCCCTTCCATGCTCTCGGTCGTTCGATCACGATCGCGTGGCCGAAAACCGCACCTCATTTGGACTCTCCTAGCTCCCTCTACCTATAAATAGGTGTGCACCCCGGATTTTTCGCGCAGTCAAAAACCTACCCTAACCTTCCCCGCCGCCGCCGGACGCTTCTTCCCCACAGACGGACATGTCCGCCGCCCTCAGCCGCCGCCCCGCGCCAATCCACGCGCGCCATGTGGAGCCCCGCCGCCCGCCGCGCGGCTTTCGGCCAGCGAAACCCGCCCGGCGCGGCAAGGCCATGCGCCCGCTCCCTCGGCAGCGCCGCCCGCCAAACCCAGCGCCTTGCGGCGGCCGCCCTCGCCCGGCCACCTCGGCCTCGCCGCGCGCCCTTCCTCCCGCCGCCCGCGCCTCCGCGCCCCTCGCCGCCCATCTACTCGCCCGGCTGCGCCCTCGGCCGCCTCCGGTGGCGCGCCGCCATCATCGCCGGTGGGCGTGCCGCCCGTGGCGGCGCACCTCCCTCGACCTCCTCCCGCGCCCTCGCCGCTCCTTGTCGGGAGATCCGGCGGATCCGGTGAGATCCGGCCCGGATCCACCTTCTCCGGCCCTCCCCGGCCTCTCCCCCGACTCCGGCGCCGAACTCCGGCGAGCCCCGATCCGGCTGTGCTTCAATTTCCGCGCCATGGTTGACCTTCCCCCTGTTTTTCTCAGTCCCCGGTCTTTTATTATTTTGTTGCATTTTCATCGCATCATAACTCTGCATCCGTAGCTCCGTTTTACGCGTGTAATATGTCAAAATGTTCGCCTCGATGAGTAGACCATTTCGTCTTATTGCATCATTTTCAATTCAGCTCATCTTGATGCCCGAATTGCTGTTGGAAGAGTGCTATGTGATGTTAATTTCTGATTCTTATCAGAAGTTGCACTTGTCATTTTTGCCATGATTGATGTGCGCACCCTATGAACTTGAGTCCTACATGTGTTTTGTAATATGCCATGCCATCTTTTCAGGGGTGTATGCCATGTATTTTTGTGATCTATGTGGTGACTAGCACAAGCATGCAAAGTAGGCTTCCTGATGTTGTTGTTTTCAGCCCTGTTTTGCTGATATTTTGATGCCATGTTAACTTGATGCTACAGAGAGATCCATGCTTATTTTGAGATACTTTAGTAAGGATGTTTTGTTATACATGTCTTTCTCTATTCATCCATGCCCTTGTTTAAAATTATGGAGTGCCATAGCTTGAGTCAATCGAGCTCTACGTTTGCTATAAAATGTTTCCTGGCAGATTGTCTACATGTTATTCAATTTTGCCAAGGTTGTTGTAGTTGATCCGTGTATGCTATGATGTTGTTCTTGCCATGTATATCTTCTATAATATGTCTTCTTACTGTTTGTTGCCTGTCCATGCCATGTATTGCTCTGTGGTGAGTGGTTCAAGCCCACCAACATGCCTACTTATCGTTGTTCCTGCCATGTATGAATCTGTAATATAACTTGCCATGTTTACATGGGTGCCATCATATCTTGTGATTTTTTTGGCTTATTGTTAGTAAGGGAATTTTGTTCTATGCAATTAGTAGATTCATGCCATGCCTTTGTTTGCCATGATAACTTCCTGTAGCATATTGTTTGATAGCTCTAAACATTGCAACCTGATGTTATTTCTGCTAGTCGGAAACTGTTATTACTTGTAATCTTGCCATGTGTTTTTGAGCATGTTCTAGTGATTTCTGGAGATAGCTCAGTGTTCATGTTTTGTAATGCTTTACCTGTAAATCATGCCCATGCCTTTTGTTATTATGTTGAGGTCCCGTAGCATGTTGTTTTGATGCTTGCAATATTCCTAGTTGCTGTTTTGGACAGATTGTTGCTATAACTTGTATATGGTGTATGTGTTGAACCGTTGCTCCGTTTTGGGTGTGCTCTATATGAAACTTGCTTGATTTTGCGTGTAGTTTCATATTATCATGTTGCATCCATGTTTTGAGGTGTTTGCTTGATGTTTGTGTGCATTTTGTACCAATGCCATGCTTATCTTATTTTGCTCATATCTTCTAGGCCGTAGCTCCGAATCTAATGAACTTTATATGTAACTTGACTAGAATTTCGTGTAGATCATCGTGGTGCATCTTAACTTGCTGTTTAACAACTTGAACATAAGGTTTATTCAGGTCTGGACCAATTTCGAGATTTGCATATGAGGACTTACCGGAATTGTTCTATGTTGTTTCCGGCCTCATTTAAACTTGCTTTGATGTGTTGCTCTTGTTTGCATCATCTCTTGCCATGAGTAGCCTCATCTAGATTTGTCATGCATCATGTTGGTTGTGCATCATGTCTTGTCTATGTGTGGTGTGTTTACTATGTTGTGTGCTTCTTCTTGTTAGTTCCTGTTTCGTTGCGATCGTGAGGATTCGTTCGTCTACGCTTGGTTCGTCTTCGTGGCTTCATCTTCTTCATGGACTCGTTCTTCTTCCTTGTGGGATTTCAGGCAAGATGACCGCTACCCTGGATCTCACTACTATCATTGCTATGCTAGTTGCTTCGTTCTATCGCTATGCTGCGCTACCTATCACTTCTTTGCTCAAGCGTACCTAATTGCCATGTCGCCTCTAACCTTTGCTACCCTTCCTAGCAAACCGTTGTTTGGCTATGTTACCGCTTTGCTCAGCCCCTCTTATAGCGTTGTTAGTTGCAGGTGAAGATGAAGTTTGTTCCTTGTTGGAACATGAAGATGTTGTTCCTTGTTGGAACATGTTTACTTGTTGGGATATCACAATATCTATTATTTAATTAATGCATCTATATACTTGGTAAAGGGTGGAAGGCTCGGCCTTATGCCTGGTGTTTTGTTCCACTCTTGCCGCCCTAGTTTCCGTCATATCGGTATTATGTTCCCGGATTTTGCGTCCCTAACGCGGTCGGGTGATTTATGGGACCCCTTGACAGTTCGCTTTGAATAAGACTCCTCCAAAGAAGGCCCAACATTGGTTTTACCATTTGCCTCACCACCACCTACATTTCCCTTGGGAGTAATTAACCCAAGGATCATCTTTATTCAGCCCCCCCGGGCCAATGCTTGTCAAAGTGTTGGTCCAAACTAGAGCACCGTGCGGGACCATCCCTTGGCAACTTGGGTTACGTCGGTTCTCAGACGCTTCGCTTATCCGGTCGTGGCTCGAGACGAGATCTGCGGCTACTATCGTGGTGTCGGCAGACGCCGAGGTCTTGCTGGTCTTGTTTTATTACTGTCGAAATGTCTTGTAGCCGGATTCGAGACTGATCGGGTCTTCCGGGAGAAGGAATATCCTTCGTTGAGCGCGAGAGCTTATCATGGGCTAAGTTGGGACACCCTGCAGGTATAAACTTTCGAGAGCCGTGCCCGCGGTTATGTGGCAGATGGGAATTTGTTAATGTCCGGTTGTAGTAAACTTGAAGCAAACTCTTCTAAAATACACCAACCGTAATGCGTAACAAGTGAGTGTCTCTTTTCGGGGTTGATCGAGAGGAGAACACGGTTTTACGGGTTATGTCTCGGCGTAAGTAGGAGTTCAAGATCACTTCTTGATCATTACTAGTTGACGACCGTTCCTTTGAATCTCTTCTCGCTCTCATTTGCGTATGTTAGCCACCATTTATGCTTAGCCGCTGCTGCAACCTCACCACTTTATCCCTTCCTTTCCCATTAAGCTTTGCTAGTCTTGATACCCATGGTAATGGGATTGCTGAGTCCTCGTGGCTCACAGATTTGCTACACCACCAGTTGCAGGTACAGGTTTGCGATGATCATGTCGTGAGAGCGATGTTTGCTTGTGTTGGAGTTCTTCTTCTGCTTCTTCTTCGATCAGGGGATAGGTTCCAGGTCGGCAGCTGGGCTAGCAGGTGGTGGATGCCGTTTGAGTTTCTGTTTATGTTTCTTCCGTAGTCGGATGTTGATCTCTTGTATGATGTTGATGTATTCTTGTGGCATTTGTGCCTTATGTATGTATCCTATGTATTATGTAATGTTGATGTAATGATATCCACCTTGCAAAAGCGTTTCAATATGCGGGTCTATCCTTGGTGGGACCGTCGAGTTCCTTTTGGATAGGGTCGCATATTGGGCGTGACAAGTTGGTATCAGAGCCTCGACCGACCCTAGGAGCCCCCTTGATTGATCGTGTAGTTTGGCCGTTGTTGAGTCTAGAAAAAAACCGATTTCTGCGTCTAGTTATATCGGAGAGTAGGAATTCTTTTACTCCTCAGCCCCTTCGTCGCTCTGGTAAGGAATCCTGACGTAGGTGTTTTGAATTACTCCTCTTCCCGTTCAAATTTTTCTTTAGGATCACGTGGTTAGTTTCGTGAGTTGTCCATCCTCTTTTGTCCGGTGCATCTCTCGTCAAGTTGACTCGAGCCTCTTCATCTTTGAGTTCAATCCTCAGTGTTTTCTTTTCCCACCCACCCACCCTTTTTCTTGTCGAAACCGGAGTTCGTAATCGAGTATCCATTCTACTCGTGCGAAGTCTTTGTTTTTTTTTTCCTCAATGATTTCAACCGTTGTTTTCTCTTCAAGATATTCGTCGTTTTCCCCTTCCAGTTGCCTTTGTTTTCCCGCCCTCCCACCCTATTATTTCCGCAGTTTGAGTTTCTTTCGACCATCATTTCCATTCGTGTGGAGCCTCTTCAGTCTTCCCTCAATTATTTCAACCTGTGAATTCTCGTTTTGTACGACATTCTTCATCTCTTTTCTTCCCCGGTGGATTCAATTCAAGTTTTTCGTTGTCGATCGTATTCGTTCCCTCAACTCAAATATCTCCCTTTGCTCGTTCGCCTCTCGCCAGGTAATCATTCCGGAGTTCCGAAGACATCGCAGGAGATTCATCAGTGTTCCATTTAATTCGAGGTTGTCACCTCATTCAAATATTTCAGTTCTTCCGGTGCATCATCTGTCTGTTCAACAATCCTTTCCAACGGTGTTTTTCTTTTTAGTGGGCCCTAACCCACAAGTCTTTTCCCAGGATCTTACCTGACCCTTCTATTTCCCCGGAGTTATTCTCAAATTCTTTTCGGAGTTTGACGTAAGTATGAATTTCATCAGTCAGATGCCATCTCCAAGATCGTTTCCAAATTCTTTTCATCTCGGGTTCTACCTTTCCTATTTTTCATTATTCCGGAGTACCTCAACAATTTTGGTAGTGTTTCTCGTCATCATTTGAAGACCGAAGTAGAGTTTTTCCTCTAAATTTTGTCCGTTCCCCCGGAGATTCATGGTGCTAGCTCGATGTTATCCTATCTAATTGTTTCCAGTCTTGCAAATTCTTTTCATCCATCCGGAGTATTTCAGGAGTTGCTTTTCTGTTCCGATCATCCGGAGGCCATATTTTCGAATAGCTCTACATTCTAAGTTTTTCAAATTCGTTCTTCAATTATTCCATATTCGTGCCACTTCGCTCGTCTCTCAATATTCCTCCGGTGCTTCGTTCAAGTATTCTTCTATCAGTTCGCGATCTCTTTGTTCTCTTGCATTTTAATTCCCTCAAGTATCTTCGTGTTTTTCTAATTCTTTCCGGCGATCCGTTCTCTTCTCTTTGCTCATTTTCATCTTCACGATGGTTCGTTCAAGATTCTTTTTCCTTGATTATCATTTTTATCCATTCGTTCTTTCCAATCCTACCGGTGGTTCATGAAGACTTTCTCAAGTTTTGTGCTATCCCTTCTCAATTCTTTTTCAAGAAGAATAAGTAGTTTGCAAAAATCCATTGTTTGTCATCAATTTAATTTGATGAAGGATAAGCATACAATAAATCTTATTCTTATTTCCTCTGAGGGATTAATCTCTTTCTTCGGAGTTTGTTCTTGAGGAATAAATTCTAGTTCCAAGTGTTTTTCATCTTTTCTTTTCCGGAGTTCAATTCCCCTCGGCCATTTCGTCGGAACCTCCATCTAAATCATCGCAACGCTCATCTTATTCTTTCTTCCTTCATTCTATCTCATCATCCTTTTTGTCAACGGAGTTCTTCATGGTGGTTCTTCATGATTTAATTCTTTCTTCAGGAGTTCATCAAGATTTTGTTGGTGGAATTCAAGTATCTGTCTTCTCGCGTCTCGAAGTGTAATTAATTCTCCGTATTCTTTTGAAGTGGAGTTTTGCATTTCTTCGTTCTTCTAAGCTATCCAATCATTTCAATTTGTGGTCGGTGATCAGCTCATAATTTTGAGATGTTTTCCATAAGTCCACAACAAGCTTATTCTTTCGTTGTTGATTTTCTCAACAACTTTAGATTCAAACCCTTCCTTCTAAGCTCATTTCATTCCACTCTTTTAAATTCTTCGGGAGGCATTACGTTGTTTATCTCGTCAAGTGTCATTCCATCTTCTGAAGCTCATGTTCTATTCTTTCCTTGCTCAACCGGTGTGCTGCCTAAATCCTTTCAGTCTTATTCGTTTCTTATCTCGTTCTAACCTGAGTGATTTCATAGTCTATCCGATTCAGTGAGCTTTCGTTTCTCGTCTTTCTCGTCGTTCCTCTTTTTTCTCGAGTGCTCTCGATTCTTTGCTTCTTCTCTTGATTTCTTGTTTCACCTCATCCTTTTTCTCTTCCGTCTCGGTCCTAAGATCTCGGGACGAGATCTCTTGCTAGTGGAGGAGTGTTGTAACGCCCCAGATTCGATGCGCCAGGTGTCTGCCAGTTATTCGCCGTCGTTGCCATGTCATGTGCTTGCGTGTTGCACTTTACCATGTCATCATCTACATTTCATATCATGCCATCATGTGCATTTCATTTTGCATACGTGTTCGTCTCATGCATCCGAGCATTTTCCCCGTTGTCCATTTTGCAATTCGGCACTCCTATGTCTCCCGGCGCCCCCCTATTACCTCTTTTCGTGTGCGGGTATTAAACGGTCTCGGAATGGACCGAGGTTTGCCATGCGGCCTTGGTATAGCACCGGTAGACCGCCTGTCAAGTTTTGGGTCATTCGGAGGTCGTTTGGTACTCCAACGGTTAACCGGGTAACCGCGAAAGCCTCTTTTGTTTGCAGCTCAACACCCCCTTTCAAACTGGCCCAAAACCCACCAAACTCCCTTCCATGCTCTCGGTCGTTCGATCACGATCGCGTGGCCGAAAACCGCACCTCATTTGGACCCTCCTAGCTCCCTCTACCTATAAATAGGTGTGCACCCCGGATTTTTCGCGCAGTCAAAAACCTACCCTAACCTTCCCCGCCGCCGCCGGACGCTTCTTCCCCACCGACGGACATGTCCGCCGCCCTCAGCCGCCGCCCCGCGCCAATCCACGCGCGCCACGTGGAGCCCGCCGCCCGCCGCCGCCGCGCGCCGCTTTCGGCCAGCGAAACCCGCCCGGCGACGGGACCCATTGTGCACTGCTCCCTCGGCCGCGCGCCGCCGACCAGCGCCTGCGGCGGCCGCCCTCGGCAGCGGCGAAACCTCGGCCGACCACCTCGGCCTCGCCGCGCGCCCTTCACCACGCCGCCCGCGCCTCCGCGCCCCTCGCCGCCCATCTCCTCGCCCGGCTGCGCCGCCTCGGCCCGCCTCCGGTGGCGCCGCCCATCACCGGTGGGCGTGCGCCCGGTGGCGGCGCACCTCCCTCCGGCCTCGCCACGCGCCCTCGCCGCTCCTTGCAGGATCCGGCGGATCCGGTGAGATCCGCCGGATCCACCTTCTCCGGCCTCCCCGGCATCTCCCCCGACTCCGGCGCCGAACTCCGGCGAGCCCCGATCCGGCTGTGCTTCGATTTCCGCGCCATGGTTGACCTTCTTCCCCCCTGTTTTTCTCACTAAGTCCCCGGTCTTTTATTATTTTGTTGCATTTTCATCGCAACATAACTCTGCATCCGTAGTTCCGTTTTGCGCGTGTAATATGTCAAAATGTTCGACTCGATGAGTAGATCACTCCATCTCATTGCATCATTTTCATTTGAGCTCATCTTGATGCCCGAAATGCTGTTTGAAAAGTGCTATGTGATGTTAGTTTCTGATTCTTATAAGAACTTGCACTTTTGTCATTTTTGCCATGATTGATGTGTGCACCCTATGAACTTGAGTCCTACATGTGTTTTGTAATATGCCATGCCATCTTTATAGGGGTGTATGCCATGTATTTTTGTGATCTATGTGGTGACTAGCACAAGCATGCAAAGTAGGCTTCCTGATGTTGTTGTTTTCTGCCCTGTTTTGCTGATATTTTGATGCCATGTTAACTTGATGCTACAGAGAGATCCATGCTTATTTTGAGATACTTCAGTAAGGATGTTTTGTTATACATGTCTTTATCTATCCATCCATGCCCTTCTTTGCAATTATGGAGTGCCATAGCTTGAGTCAATCGAGCTCTACTTTTGCTATAAAATGTTTCCTGGCAGATTGTTTACATGTTATTCAATTTTGCCAAGGTTGTTGTAGTTGATCCGTGTATGCTATGATGTCGTTCTTGCCATGTATAGCTTCTATAATATGTCTTATTACTTTTTGTTGCCGTTACATGCCATTTATTGCTCTATGGTGAGTGGTTCAAGCCCACCAACATGCCTACTTATCGTTGTTCCTGCCATGTATGAATCTGTAATATAACTTGCCATGTTTACATGGGTGCCATCATATCTTCTGATCCTTTTTGGCTTATGGTCAGTAAGGGACTTTTGTTCTATGCTATTAGTAGATTCATGCCATGCCTTTGTTTGCCATGATAATTTCCTGTAGCATGTTGTTTGATAGCTCTAAACATTGCAACCTGATGTTATTTCTGCTAATGTCGGAAACTGTTATTACTTGCAATCTTGCCATGTGTTTTTGAGCATGTTCTAGTGATTTCTGGAGATAGCTCAGTGTTCATGTTTTGTAATGCTTTACCTTTAAATCATGCCCATGCCTTTTGTTATTATGTTGAGATCCCGTAGCATGTAGTTTTGATGCTTGCAATATGCCTAGTTGCTGTTTTGGACAGATTGTTGCTATAACTTGTATATGGTGTATGTGTTGAACCGTTGCTCCGTTTTGGGTGTGCTCTATATGAAACTTGCTTGATTTTGCGTGTAGTTTCATATTATCATGTTGCATCCATGTTTTGAGGTGTTTGCTTGATGTTTGTGTGCATTTTGCACCAATGCCATGCTTATCTTATTTTGCTCATATCTTCTAGGCCGTAGCTCCGAATCTAATGAACTTTATATGTAACTTGACTAGAATTTCGTGTAGATCATCGTGGTGCATCTTAATTTTCTGTTTAACAACTTGAACATAAGGTTTATTCAGGTCTGGACCAATTTCGAGATTTGCATATGAGGACTTACCGGAATTGTTCTATGTTGTTTCCGGCCTCATTTAAACTTGCTTTGATGTGTTGCTCTTGTTTGCATCATCTCTTGCCATGAGTAGCCTCATCTAGATTTGTCATGCATCATGTTGGTTGTGCATCATGTCTTGTCTATGTGTGGTGTGTTTACTATGTTGTGTGCTTCTTCTTGTTAGTTCATGTTTCGTTGCGATCGTGAGGATTCGTTCGTCTACGCTTGGTTCGTCTTCGTGGCTTCATCTTCTTCATGGACTCGTTCTTCTTCCTTGCGGGATTTCAGGCAAGATGACCGCTACCCTGGATCTCACTACTATCATTGCTATGCTAGTTGCTTCGTTCTATCGCTATGCTGCGCTACCTATCACTTGCTGCTCAAGCCTACCTAATTGCCATGTTAGCCTCTAACCTTTGTTACCCTTCCTAGAAAACCGTTGTTTGGCTATGTTACCGCTTTGCTCAGCCCCTCTTATAGCGTTGTTAGTTGCATGTGAAGATGAAGTTTGTTCCTTGTTGGAACATGAAGATGTTGTTCCTTGTTGGAACATGTTTACTTGTTGGGATATCACAATATCTATTATTTAATTAATGCATCTATATACTTGGTAAAGGGTGGAAGGCTCGGTCTTATGCCTGGTGTTTTGTTCCACTCTTGCCGCCCTAGTTTCCGTCATATCGGTATTATGTTCCCGGATTTTGCGTCCCTAACGCGGTCGGGTGATTTATGGGAACCCTTGACAGTTCGCTTTGAATAAGACTCCTCGAGCAAGGCCCAACATTGGTTTTACCATTTGCCTCACCACCACCTACATTTCCCTTGGGAGTAATTAACCCAAGGGCCATCTTTATTCAGCCCCCCCGGGCCAATGCTTGTCTAAGTGTTGGTCCAAACTAGAGCACCGTGCGGGACCATCCCTTGGCAACTTGGGTTACGTCGGTTCCTCAGACGCTTCGCTTATCCGGTCGTGGCTCGACACGAGATACGCCGCTGCTACTATCGTGGTGTCGACGCCGGGAGGTCTTGCTGGTCTTGTTTTATTCTTGTCGAAATGTCTTGTAGCCGGGATTCCGAGACTGATCGGGTCTTCCGGGAGAAGGAATATCCTTCGTTGATCGCGAGAGCTTATCATGGGCTAAGTTGGGACACCCCTGCAGGGTATAAACTTTCGAGAGCCGTGCCAGCGGTTATGTGGCGAGATGGGAATTTGTTAATGTCGGTTGTAGTAAACTTGAAGCAAACTCTTCTAAAATACACCAACCGTGTGCGAATCGTGAGTGTCTCTTTTCGGGGTTGATCGAGAGGAGAACACGGTTTCGGGTTATGTCTCGACGTAAGTAGGAGTTCAGGATCACTTCTTGATCATTACTAGTTGTGACCATTCCTTTGAATCTCTTCTCGCTCTCATTTGCGTATGTTAGCCACCATATATGCTTAGCCGCTGCTGCAACCTCACCACTTTATCCCTTCCTTTCCCATTAAGCTTTGCTAGTCTTGATACCCATGGTAATGGGATTCTTTGAGTCCTCGTGGCTCACAGATTTGCTACACCACCAGTTGCAGGTACAGGTTTGCGATGATCATGTCGTGAGAGCGATGTTTGCTTGTGTTGGAGTTCTTCTTCTGCTTCTTCTTCGATCAGGGGATAGGTTCCAGGTCGGCAGCCTGGGCTAGCAGGGTGGATGTCGTTTGAGTTTCTGTTTATGTTTCTTCCGTAGTCGGATGTTGATCTCTTGTATGATGTTGATGTATTCTTGTGGCATTTGTGCCTTATGTATGTATCCCTATGTATTATGTAATGTTGATGTAATGATATCCACCTTGCAAAAGCATTTCAATATGCGGGTCTATCCTTGGTGGGACCGTCGAGTTCCTTTTGGATAGGGTCGCATATTGGGCGTGACACGCGCCCCCCTGCCTCGTGGGCCCCTGGCAGGCCTCCGGTGACCATCTTCTGCTATATGAAGTCTTTTACCCTCGAAAAAAAATCATAAGCAAGCTCTCGGGACAAAACTCCGCCGCCACGAGGTGGAACCTTGGTGGAACCAATCTAGGGCTCCGGCGGAGCAATTCTGCCGGGGAAACATCCCTCTAGGAGGGGGAAATCATCGCCATCATCATCACCAACGATCCTCTCATCGGGAGGGGTTCAATCTCCATCAACATCTTCACCAGCACCATCTCCTCTAAAACTCTAGTTCATCTCTTGTATCCAATCTTTGTCCCAAAGCCTCAGATTGGTACCTGTGAGTTGCTAGTAGTGTTCATTACTCCTTGTAGTTGATGCTAGTTGGTTTATTTGGTGGAACATCATATGTTCAGATCCTTTATGCATATTAATACCCCTCTGATTATGAACATGCATATTATTTCTGAGTAGTTACGTTTGTTCCTGAGGACATGGGAGAAGTCTTGCTATAAGTAGTCATGTGAATTTGGTATTCGTTCGATATTTTGATGAGATGTATGTTGTCTCTCCTCTAGTGTTGTTATGTGAACGTCGACTACATGACACTTCACCATTGTTCGGGCCTAGAGGAAGGCATTGGGAAGTAATAAGTAGATGATGGGTTGCTAGAGTGACAGAAGCTTAAACCCTAGTTTATGAGTTGCTTCGTAAGGGGCTGATTTGGATCCATATGTTTCATGCTATGGTTAGTTTTACCTTAATACTTATTTTGTAGTTGCGGATGCTTGCAGTAGGGGTTAATCATAGGGCAGCACCCAAGCACCGGTCCACCCACATACCAAATTATAAAAGTAACGAACGCGAATCACAAGAGCATGATGAAAACTAGCTTGACGATAATTCCCATGTGTCCTCGGGAGCGTTTTCCTTTATATAAGAAAATGTCCAGGCTAGTCCTTTGCTACAAAAAGGATTTGGCCATCTTGCTGCACCTTATTTACTTTTATTACTTGTTACCCGTTACAAATTACCTTATCACAAAACTATATGTTACCGATAATTTCAGTGCTTGCAGAGAATACCTTGCTGAAAACCGCTTATCATTTCCTTCTGCTCTTCGTTGGGTTCAACACTCTTACTTATCGAAGAGACTACGATATATCCCCTACAGTTGTGGGTGATCACCTCCTATTGATCCTTTGCATCCTGCCCCCGATGAGTATCTTGACATGACTCGCAATCTTAGAACCATTGATCTTATCATGAGAGGATTGCCTAGAAATTTGCTTGTATGATTGCCTACCTTTGAATGTGCTTATACTATATGGAAATATCTTGAGGAGCGCTTTCCAAATTACTCCTTAAATAATCTATATGAGATGCTTCAAAAGTCCATTGCTTTTCTATCGGGGGAAACGACACCTATGGGATCACAGAGACCCCTTCTACGGTTGGCGGGCGCAGGGTTGTGCAAAGAGCGGGTCTAGTAGCTAGCACAACGAGATTTATCCAGGTTTGGGCCGCGAAGATGCGTAATACCCTAGTCCTGCTTTGGTGTATATTTGAGGGTTCTTGAGCTCTTGAACTAGCTACGGTGCGTGCGTAGTCCAAAAAGTCTGAATCCTTCCTCTGTACGCCTCGGGCCTCCTTTTATAGTCAAAGGGGTGGCCACAGTGGCACACAGGAGGCGGAAAGGTATGTATCGATTACAAGCTTATCGCCTGTCATTAGAGGATAAAACACATTAAATGCGCTACTTAGGTGCCCACTTGATTTATCAGGGATGGTAACGAGGCCTGTCCCGTCCGTCGCTGCTCCGCCTTGCTCCGACACGCGTCCAGGCCAACGAGGCATGCAGCGCCACGTAGTCTGGCTGGCTGCTGAGCTGGCGTGGTGGTAGGGCCTTCACGAAGATCTGCATGCCACCACGCAGGTTCTTGACTAGTAAGATTAGGAGCCACGTATTGCCACATGGGTACTTGCTTTAGATGGCGGGTCGGCCGCTGAGCTAGGGCGGCGATGGGGCGGCAAGGCCTTGCCGCGGTCTTGTGGATGTTCCTGGCAAGAGTCTTGCCAGGGCCTTGTGAGCGCCCTCGGCAAGAGCCTTGTCAGGGACTTGCGAGATTCTTTGGCAAGGAGCCTTTTCGGGGCCTCGTGGGCATCCTCGGCAAGGAGCCACGCGGTTTTCTTGCCTTTTGGTTCTCATCTGCGCTTTGTAGGCTCTTTGTCTTCACACATATCTGCATGCCACCATGTAGGTGCTTCCCGAGCCTTAGTTCCAACGTTGTCGATGGTGTCGGAACTCTCAGGCTCAAGGGTGACTGCTACGCTGGTGTTGGGTGAGCTGCCCCGGCAAGACTCTTGCTGGGGTTGCGTAGGCCGACCTGGCAAGGGTCTTGCCAGGGGAAAGCCCATCTTGTTGTTTGACCTTCTTGCGCCTCTGTCTTGGCGCTGCTCTGGTAGTCTTGTGTTTCTACTTTCCTCCTCTGCCCTGCTAAGTGTGGCCGTAGGTGCGGCTCTGACTGCCTGCGCACAAGTAAAGGGGTATAAAAGAGAGCTCCTACTTTTGTACACCGACATGCCCTTCTGCCATCCTGTTCCATTTCCTGAGGAGAGGGACAGGAAAGGGATTACGGGCACCTGATCTCTTTTTAGTTTTTAAGCCTATGGGCCATAATAAAATTTAAACCATGTAACCCCCTTGCTCGTGTATGCATTCCGTATGAATTGTACTTGTTAACAACGTATTAATGAAGAGAAGTGTGTTTGCCGGGTTTTGTTTGTGCGTGGGCGAGGCCCACACCAAGGAACGAATCCTCGTTATCTTAGAATAAACATTGTAACCCGGCAACAGACCTTGCCGCCTTCCTGCTCTATAGATCGACTACACTCACGCCCTTGGCTCGTTCCCTTCCCACCGCACTATGACCAAGTTCTAGCCCAAAGTAAGGTTTTTTGGGCACGGGAAAAAGGGAGCAAGATGGTATAAGAGTGAGCGAAGTCTCGTACGTTCAAGTTTCATACGGAAATATAGAGTGGGGGATGAAAGACTTATCTGATTCTGCAGCCCCCGGCAAACTTGGCTTGCCGTGGTCAGATCATTGGATCTGCAGCCCCCGGCAACCTTGGCTTGCCAGGGTCGGAGCGTCGGCCTGTTCTCTTTCTTCCAAACAGCTCAGCAGAAATGTCGATGCACCCTGCGAACAAAAGAGGACGGAAAGGAACAGAGAGACGCATACTCGACCTCTATGCTAGGGGTTAGTCGCCGCTAAGCACTATCAACCCTAACAGAGAGAGACTCAACCTAGCATGCATGCTAAGACTTAGTGCGCCAGCGCTTCATTTATTTATGCTCAGGGTCTGCGCCTGGCTTTGTACAAAGGGTTACATGCCTTGCCGGCAAGTCTTGTACAAAAAGTGGTCTACCAGGGAGCCTGGCAACCATGCCTTATGGGTAAAACTTGTGAAGATGTTCAATGTTCCAGGAGTTTCTCACTATAATACCATCTTCGGTCTCCAGGCGGACTGCGCCAGGCCTGGTGACTCGTATTACCCGATAAGGGCCTTCCCACTTCGGTGTCAACTTGTTGGAATTCTTGGCCGACTGAACGCGCCGAAGAACAAGGTCGCTTTCCTCAAAGCTTCGGGCATGATCCTTGTGGCTATGGTAGCGGTGCAAGGCTTGCTGGTAGCATCTGCTTGCACAGCCGCCTGAAGATGATCTTCCTCAAGGAGCATTGCATCATCTTGCCGCAATTGCTCTTTCTCAAGCTCATCATAAGAGAGCACTCGGGGTGACCCGTACATGAGTTCTGTGGGGAGAACTGCTTCTTCCCCATAAACGAGGGAGAAGGGTGTCTGGCTGGTGTCTCGATTTGGTGTCGTTCTGATTGACCAAAGAACCGCCGGCAATTCATCAATCCAGCGTCTTCCGCACTTGTGTAGCCTGTCAAAAGTCTTTGTCCGGAGGCTACGCAGTACTTCTGCATTTCCCCTTTATGCCTGGCCGTTGCTCCGTGGATGTGCAACAGAAGCAAAACAGACCTTGCTGCCGAGGTCTTGAATGTATTCATGAAGGTGCGGCTTGTGAACTGCGTGCCATTGTCGGTGATGACTCTGTTTCGCACACCAAAACGGCAGACTAGCCCTTTGAAGAATTTGACGGCTGATTGTGCTGTCACCTTTCTCACTGCTTCCACCTCCGGCCACTTTGTGAACTTGTCGATTGCAACGTACAAGTACACAAAGCCCCCGACAGCACGGGGAAATGGGCTCAGTATGTCGAGACCCCAGACCGAGAATGACCAGGAAAGAGGGATTGTTTGGAGAGCTTGAGCTGGTTGATGAAGCTTCTTTGAATGGAACTGACACACTTCACACTTGGTTACTAGTGCCGTTGCATCCTGGAGGGCAGTGGGCCAGAAGAAACCTTGCCAGAATGCCTTGCCGACAAGGGCTCATGAGCCTATGTGGGAGCCACATATACCTCCGTGTATCTCTGCCAACAGCTCTAGTCCGTCCTCCTAGGGAATGCACTTCAATTTCTCGCCGTTTGGTCTTTTCCTGTAGAGAACATCGTCGACAAATTGATACATGGCAGACCGACGGGCTACTTTCTCCGCTTCTTCCTGTTCCTCAGGGAGTTCCCCAGTTTGGAGAAATTGAACGGTATGCTGTGCCCATGCCGGAGCCTGAGGCTCGTCGATAAGAACTAAAGGCATCTCTTCTGCCATGGGAGCGGTTGTCTCCATGGCTAGGGCTTGGCGCCCTGCCGGGGTCTGTCGCCCCATGGCAGGCTCAGTGTCCTCGGCAACATCTTTGCAGGTGGCTCCTGGGAGCTCGGCGGGAAAGTACTTGCCGGGGCCTGATTTCCTCCGCTTGTTCTGCTCTGTCGATGGTTCAACGGATGGTTGAGTTAATCGAAGCACAAAGGTACCTGGTTCCACAGGAAGTTTGAGGGTAGCGCGCTTCGACAAGTAGTCGGCGATGCCGTTCTCCGCTCGGGGAACATGCTCCGCTTGTATACCATCAAAATGTTCCTCCAACTTCCTCACTTCATCGACGTATGCCTCCATCAACGGGCTCTGGTAATCCTTGTTAACTTTCTTGACGACAAGCTATGAATCACCCCTGTCGACGAGCTTCTTGATTCTGAGGTCTGCCGCGATCCTGAGACCGGCAAGCAATCCCTTGTACTCTGTGGTGTTATTTGTTGATCTCTTCCAGGGAAACTGCATCTATAGATACTTGAGGTGCTCTCCGGTGGGTGCGACAAGTAGCACACCGACACCGGCGCCTTGCACCGAGAAGGCCCCATCAAAGTACATAATCCAGTTGTGGCTTGTTTCCCTCCCGGGGAGGGTAGTCTCTTGAACTTCTTCGTATGGTGTTGCGGTCCATTCTGCAATGAACTCTGCCAAGACTCTGCTTTGGATCGTTGAAGTACTCTCAAACTTAAGACCAAAACTGGATAGCTCCAACGCCCATTCCACAATCCTCCCGGTGGCATCTGGGTTATGCAAGATCCGTTGCAACGGGAGGTGGGTGACAACAGTGATCTCGTGTGCTTGGAAGTAATGACGCAGCTTCCTCGAGGCCATAAGGAGGCCAAAGAGCAATTTTTGCACACCGGAGTACCTTGATCTAGCCCCCCTGCAAGAGAGAGCTGACAAAGTAAACTGGGTGTTGCATCATCTTCTTCTTCTGCACCACTTCATTTGACTGCGCCGCTTCTATCCCTGTGGCGTCAGATTCTGTCAGGCGCCGTGCCTCGCCATCTGTCAGCTCTGCCGTTGCTACCACTTCCGCATCGACCTCCCTCTGCGCCACTAGCGCAGTGCTGACCACTTGATTAGTTGCCGCTGGATATAGTAGCAACGGCTCTTGTGGTTTAGGTGCAACCAGTATTGGCGTGGAGGAGAGGTATTCCTTCAAATCTTGCAGCGCTGCTTCGGCCTCAGGGGTCCACTCTATTGGGCCCGCCTTTTCAAGATTTTGAAAAAGGGAAGGGCGCGCTCAGAAGATTTGGAGATAAACCTGCTTAAGGCGGCAACACAACCAGCAAGCCAACGCACATCCTTGACTCGCCTTGGTGCCTCAATCTGCTCGATCGCCTTGATCTTGTCGGGGTTCGCCTCGATCCTGCACTGTGACACAAGGAACCTGAGAAGCTTGCCGGATGGAACACCGGAGATGCACTTCTCAGGGTTCAGCTTGAGGTTGATCATGCGCAAATTGGCAAATGTTTCTTCTAAGTCTTGTATTAGTGTCGCCCTGTCCTTGGTTTTGACCACTATGTCATCCATATAGGCTTCCATATTTCTATGTAGTTGAGGTTCAAAACCAATTTGGACCGCTCTTACGAACATTGAACCAGCGCTCTTCAACCCGAAAGGCATTCGTATAAAACAATACCTACCACATGGGATGATAAACGCGGTCTTCTCTTCATCTTCTCTTGTCATGAAAATCTGGTGGTATCCTGAGTAAGCGTCAAGGAATGATAGCAAATCACACCCGGCCGTGGAGTCCACAATATGGTCGATGCGCGGCAAAGGGAAAGGATCCTTTGGACAAGCCTTATTGATGTCTGTGTAATCAATACACAACCTCCACTTCCCATTTGCCTTGCGCACCACCACCGGATTGGCCAACCACGTCGGGTGGAGCAATCCTCTAACCTAGCCTGCTGCTTCCAACTTCCTGATCTCCTCTGTGATGAACTCTTGTCGTTCCAAAGCTTGCTTCCTGAACTTCTGCTTGATGGGTCGCGCATGAGGGCAAACAGCAAGATGGTGCTCAATCACCTCCCTGGGAACGCCGGGGATGTCGGATGCTTGCCACGCAAACACATCGACATTCGCCCGTAGGAAGGTGACGAGCGCGCCTTCCTATTTGCTGTCGAGGGTGGAGCTTATGGTGAAGGCCCCTCCCGTGCCATCCTCCTTGACAGACACCTTCTTGGTCTCTGGCGGTGCAGCTCTGGACTTCTTGCTCTTCCCGGTGGAGCTCTCTGGCACGTCCTCGACAGGACCACAGCACTCCGAAGAGGTGCGCTTGCCGGAGTGAGTGCGAGAGGTCTTGTCGGTCTTCTTCCCTCCCGGGGCTTCAGGGCAGGAGCAAGTGCCTTAGTGGCAGTTGTTGCAACACCCTCCCGGTAGAGTTGGTCGGCGCAGATCAGTGCATCTTTGTTGTCAGAGGGGATGATGATGATGGTCATCGGCCCAGGCATCTTCAGCGTGTTGTAAGCGTAATGTGACGCCGCCATGAATTTGGATAGTGTTGGGCAGCCGAGAATCCCTTTGTAGGGCAAGGGGATCTCAGAAGCATAAAAAACAATCCTCTCTGTCCTATAGTTCAGCTCGCCTCCAAATGTAACGGGCAGCGTGACCTTACCCTTTGGCTGACTTCTTCCCGGATTGATCCCTTGAGACGTGCCCGTCTCTTTGTGGTCTCCATCAGGAATATGCAGCCTTTTGATCACAACAGGCGAGATCAAGTTCAGACCGGCCCCGTCGTCAACCAGCATTTTCGTCACCTTGAGGTTGGGTATTGTTGGTGAGACCAACAACGGCAAACACGCGACCGCATTTGTGCGATCAGGGTGGTCCTTGGTGTAAAAAATTATAGGCGTGCTGGACCACTTTAGTGGCTTTTGAGCATCGAATGATGCTTCCGCTGCTATGATCTCACGCGCCCACTGCTTGAGCTGGCGGTGAGAGGTGTGCAGCGAGGCGCCACCGTTGACTCACATGGCCTCTATGGCTTTCTGGAACACATGTTCGCCGGACTCGTCGTCCTCATCATGATCGTCGTCTTCCTGCTTCTTGTCGCGGCCCCGGGTGGGCCTTTCTTGTTGATTATCTTTGCCACGGCGAGCAACTTGGCTGCCATGCTTCTTCCCGGATCCCTCAGCACCATCCTGTCCCTTCTCCTTGTCCCGCCTTTCATATTCGTCTTTCTTCTTCTCTGCAAGCTGCTCGACTTGTCGGCAGTTCTGGAAGTCGTGGCCCTTGGTGCGATGGATCTTGCAGTACTGCTTGTGGGAGCCTCCTGGCTTGTCGGCAGCCGCCAAGGCCCGGCAGGCGGCGCACCAGGCAACTTCCTTGCCAGGGTCGTCTGCCTTGGTCTTCTTGGCAGCGCCGGCATCGTCGGATCCCTCGACGGCGAGCACGGCCTTGCCCTTGCGCTTCCTGTTGCGGCGTCGACCCTTCTTTGCCAGGGCGATGACTTCTTCGTCTGAGGAGTCGGTTTCGCACCAGCGTCTTCGTCGGGGTACTTCCTTCCCTATTCAGCCCGAGCACATCTATCGGCTAGACCATAGAGTTCCGCCACATCCTTGACCTTGTTCATCACCAGCTCTTCACGCATCTTTCGATTACGCACATTCTAATGGAATGCACTGATGATAGCGGCGGGATGAACATCCGGGATGTTGTATTGCACTCGGCTAAACCTCTGTATGTACTTGCGTAGGTTCTCGCCTTCTTTCTGGGGGATGATATGCAAGTCGCTTTCCTGGCCATGAGCTTGGTGGCCTCTCGTAAAGGCGCCAACAAACTCATGGCACAAATCCGACCAAGAAGAAATAGAATCCACTGGCAAGTGCATCAACCATGACAGGATGTTGGGTTTAAGTGCCAACGGGAAGTAATTAGCAAGCACCTTGTCATCGCGGGGTCAGGAAGCTTGCATCGCGATGGTGTAGATGCTAAGGAATTCTGACGGGTGAGTCTTGCCGTTGTACTTCTCGCCGACGTCAGGCTTAAACATGCGGTGAGTGGGCCACTAGAACTGCCGCAGCTCACGGGTAAAGGCTGGGCAACCCACCTCGTAAGGTAGGCCACCAGAGCCCCCCGGTGCTGGGTGGTCCATAGTGGGCCCCGCCCGCCTATCTGACTGATGGCGCGCGTCGCGCCATCGCTCGATGGTGGTTCGACCGTCTTCACGGGCTCGCTCCCGAAGAACTTGGCGCTGATCGTGGTGGTTCCGTGGGTCGGACGACGCTATGGAAATTTTATCACAAGCATCGCCCCGACGGACCGGCACCCGCGGTACCTAGCGTCGAGGAGGAGAGTGTACCATGGCTACAACACCTCCGGTCCTTCCACCACTGGCATGCGGTGGTTCGATAGAGCGTCAGCCTAAGGGCCCACCTGGTCGTGGCTCATCTTTGTTGGCGATGCTGATGAGGCTTCGGATGGTAGCTATCCACTCGCCGAGCTTCTTCGCAGCAGGAGGGAAGTCGAGGAGCAACTGCGTGCGCCAAAGCTTCCGCTGGCGTGGTGGACCGTGACGCGCTCCGTAACCACGTTAGAAGGAGCTCTATCACGGCCTTGCGGCTGCGCGCCATTTTCGCCAGCGCCTCGGCGTGCATGCCGGTCTTCTACGTCCTGTGAATGATGCGTAGGAATCTTCCCACGGCGGCGCCCAGGGTCACTAGCGTGGTGGCACTGCTCGTCGCGCACAACCTGAGAAGAGCGCGTTATGGGCGCCGGCATAGGTGTCTTGGAAGTCGCCGTGCCACCTGTAGCTGGCATGACCCCGCCCTTGGAGGGCCCCGCGCCGCCTGCGGGGGACACAGATCCATCTTTGGATTTTGTGGCGTGCGGCTCATCGTCCCGCGCACGAACAACGCCGCTTGCCAGGCTTTGGGTGCCAAAGCGATGTGGGTGTTCGCGGGCCACGCCTCGGCCTCCGTCCGTGACTGCCCCATCGCTCGCCCGCAGTGGTATGGGCCTTTCGACTCCAGATGAACCGATCACCGTGATCGTCTTCTTATTGGGAGCCATGGTGATGAAGAACTGCTATACTAACTGCTAGGGCGGATTCACACAACGGCGCCCCCTACCTGGAGCGCCAAAGATGTCGGGGGAAATGACACTTATGGGATCACGGAGATCCCTTCTACGGTTGGTGGGCGCAGGGTTGTGCAAAGAGCGGGTCTAGTAGCTAGCACAACAAGATTTACCCAGGTTCGGGCTGCGAAGATGCGTAATACCCTATTCCTGCTTTGGTGTATATTTGAGTGTTCGTGAGCTCTTGAACTAGCTATGGTGCGTGCGTAGTCCAAGAAGTCCGAATCCTTCCTCTATACGCATCGGGCCTCCTTTTATAGTCAAAGGGGTTGCCAAAGTGGCACACAGGAGGTGGAAAGGTATGTACAGAGTACAAGCTTATCGCATGTCATTACAGGACAAAAATGCATTAAATGCACTACTTAGGTGTCCACTTGCTTTGTCGGGGATGGTAACGAGGCCCGTCCCATCCGTCACCGCTCCGCCTTGCTCCGACACGTGTCCAGGCCAACAAGGCATGCAGCGCCACATAGGCTGGCAGACTGCTGAGCTGGCGTGGTGGTAGGGTCTTCACGAAGATCTGCATGCCACCACGCAGGTGCTTGACTAGTTGGATTATGAGCCACGTACTGCCACGTTGGTACTTGGTTTAGTTGGTGGGTCGGCCGCCGAGCTGGGGCGGCAAGGCCTTGTCGCGGTCTTGTGTATATTCCTGGCAAGAGTCTTGCTGGGTCCTTGTGAGCGCCCTCGGCAAGAGCCTTGCCAGGGCCTTCCGAGAATCTTCGGCAAGGAGCCTTGCCGAGGCCTCGTGGGCATCCTCGGCAAGGAGCCTCGCGGTTGTCTTGTCTTCACAAAGATCTGCATGCCACCATGCAGGTGCTTCCCGAGCCTTGGTTCCAACATTGTCGATGGTGTCGGAACTCTCAAGCTCAAGGGTGACTGCTATGCGGGTGTTGGGTGAGCTACGCTGGCAAGATTCTTGTCGGGGTTGCGTAGGCCGCCCCCGCAAGGGTCTTGCCGGGGGGAAAGCCCATCTTGTTGTTTGACCTTCTTGCGCCTTTGTCTTGGCGCTGCACTGGTAGTCTTGTGTTTCTACTTTCCTCCTCTGCCCTGCTAAGTGTGGCCGTATGTGCGGCTCTGACTGCCCGCGCACAAGTAAAGGGGTATAAAAGGGAGCCCCTACTTTTGTACACCGGCATTTTCAAAATATGAACCCAAGTGATCCTAAGTTTGATGAACGTATATTTCAGTTATGTGACCTTATGCATGCCAAAGGAAATGTTAGAGTCATTAGTAGCATCATTTCACAAACCATTAGAATTCGTAAACATGCACATTGTCATGGTCATGAATCTAATGAATCACTTGCCCTAGGTAATGATCAACCACATCATGACATTGAGCATGGATAATATGATGAGGATGAAGATAGTGACTTTGACCTTAAGGAGTCAATGAGACATTTTGGTCTTATGGCTAACCTTCGTGGTTATATGGTCGTAGGGAAAGAATGGATTCTCGATAGTGGACGTACTGATCATATGACCGGAGACAAGGACATGTTCCGTAAGCTTGCTAAGAACGATGGTCCATGCAAGTATGTCACTTTTGGAGATAAATCTAAGGATAAGGTTCTTGGCGTTGGTAAGGTGGCCATTTCCATTGATAGCTCTATCCAAAACATTATGCTCGTTGAATCCCCTGGTTACAATCTCCTATCCGTATGTAGACTAGCTGACTTCGGTTTCAATGTTCTATTTACTGAATTAGATTTCCAAGTGTTTCGTAGAGATAATCATAATATAGTATTTACCGGTATTCGTAGAGGTGACCTATACATTGTTGATTTCACTAAGAGAGCTCAACCTCATATTTGCTTGATTGCTAAATCTTCCAAATGTTGGTTATGGCATAGAAGGTTAGGTCATGTGGGCATGTGAAATCTTAATAAGCTTATTAAAGGTGATCATATCCTTGGTGTTAAATATGTCGTACTTTGTAGTGCTTGTCAAGAAGGAAAACAAGTTGGAGGAAGTCATCCCATGAATAACACCATGACCACGACAAGACCAATTGAGCTACTGCATATGGATCTTTTCGGTCCCAACGCCTACAAGAGTCTCGGTGGTAACTCGTTCGGTTTGGTCATTGTTGACGACTTTTCAAGATTTCACTACAAAAAATACACTTCCGTGATGATACGTGTTTGTCACAATAGGTCATGTTTCTGTCATGCATGTACATCCATGATGATTTTATGATAGAATCAAGATATTCATACCTGTGCTGTCATAGAAGTGTTGCATGAAATTACCAAAATTATCATCACTGAAGCGTCCACTTCCATGACGATAAATCGTGCGTCATAGAATTGCTTTCGCCAAGGGTAACCGACACGTGGCATCCACCATAACGGGTCGCCGTTAATCTATCGGCTTCCAGTTTGGATCCGATAACCCGTTAACAGCCCGGACCAATGGGGATTTTCCACGTGTAAAATTCTCAATGGCCAGAGGAACCACGTGTCGGCTCACCGTTGGGACAGATGTCATTCACTCATTGATGAAGGCGCCTATGATACGTCGACACGTGTACGACCTATGAGGCGCACTCCTGTGAGAAGGCCGGCCCATTTGACTTGGTCAAAAGGTAGTGGGCCTGTCGGTGTAACAAACCCTGGGTTTGTTGCCCAGACTGTATACATGCACGGGATCGAGATTATGACACCAAACCAAGCCAGGGTACAAGAAACCGAGATCTCCGAAGGACCAACATGGAGATCAAGAGGACCAAGATCAGGCCAGAGAAACAAGATACCACCAGAAGAAAAGCCTACCTTGCCGGGCAGGCGAGCTCGACGAGGGCAGGGTCACCCCCGGAGGAAGACGTCCAAGACGTCCCGACAGGTACTGCCGGGACTCGCGAAGGTAAAACTACCTCACCCAACTACTCCAACACGACCCACATCGTCAATCAATCCGGTGTCAAGCCGCAAAGTGACTAAGTGGAAGCCATTCGCCACATGGTGGCCTTTCTTTGGAAGAAATGCCCACGAACAACACCCGTCCTGCGACGTGTCTAGCGAGCAGGTGTGAAGCTGGAAAAACAGCCTAGCAAGGCTTGCCGAGCGAGCAACGACGAGACGTTAAGCGGTGCATTTAATGCACCCTGTCAGCCTGCAGAGTTAGGTATGATAGCACTGTTCGCTATCTTATCAATGTGTAATGACTACTTTGCCATTGTGGCGACCCCTTAATATATAAAAGGAGGCCCGTGGCAACCGGAGAAAGAGTGAGAAGGTTGGACGCCACACACTCATACGCGCGTAGCCACTAACACCCCAAGGCAACCCTGTCGGGCAAGTGTATTGCACCCCCACACCATTCTTCCACCATCAATCCACCAAAGCAACAGTAGGGTTTTACGCCTCACATCGACCTGAACCTGGGTAAAATTTCTTGTGTGATCTCTATCGTGGTGCTCCACGCTCGTCTACTATTTGTGCAACATGACACCCCCCTGCCGAATTAGAAAGGGGCCCTTGTTCCCATAGGTGGCCGTGGTTTCTCACGACATCATTGGCGCGCCAGGTAGGTAGATCACTTGTGCGAACCTGAAAGTGTGTGCAGTGCATCATCTTCATCACCGTCTTCAACTTCGACGGTGCCGTCGACCATGGCGCCCAAGAAGATATCCAGTGCTTTGGCTCATCCATTCACCTTGAAGGCTCCACCGCCTACAACGCTGCGGGGGGATGCGGAAGCGCGCGAGGACGTGGATGCTGCTAGGGACGTGGTCGGAGCAGAGGGCACCGTCACCACTTCCCCCGCGGCTGAAGCAAGAGGGGGAGACATCGAAGGAGAGCAGCATCAGAAACTCCCCGACGGCCATGCTCCACAAGGTATGGGTGAAGGGGTTAGTCCGTCCGCGTCCCTTCCTCTCGCAAACGGGCACAACCGCAACAATGGCGCTTGGTCTGGGGCGAATCGCCACACTCCGGCCGCCCCCACCACAGGAGCGGCCGTAGTGCATGCACCTCCCCCGGGGAGGGTCGACCAAGTCGTTGCGCCCGACGGAGCCGCTGGACCTCGAGCACCTTCGCCTCGCCACCATGCCATCCAGGTGGCCACCCCGCAACAGCGGGGATGCGGTGCCGCCACCGCTGGCACCGTCAGGAGCTGAGCGACGGTGCGATCTACCTCATCATCACCCATGCCAAGTACTACCACGGAGGCCATGGCGCCGACCCAGCTGCTGCTATGGTTTCCACCAGCGGCCGAGCAGATGGACGAGTGGCGGGCGACCATTCGGAGTCTACTTGGTTTCGCCGAGGCTGGAGGCTCACAGCGAGCTGGCCTGCCACGGCCTCCCCAAGCAATGATGATGGCTTGTGCAGCTGGCCGTACAGAAGGGGCCACGCCCATGGTGCAGTCCCCGCCGCGGCACCAGTGCAAGCACGGCAGAATCAAGAACCTGATAATGTCTCGATGGCCTCTTCTGACCCTCGAGCGCGTCCAGGCCCACGGCGAGCCCTGGAGGATAAGCGGAGGGGAGACGCGTGCTTCATCGTTGAGCGATGCCACGACGACCGACGCCGGATCGAAGGGTGTGATGGCCCCGATGTCGACGAGCCTGTACTCGATATTGGCGGGTGCCTACCTTTCGAGATTGGGTGCCCTGCCTTTACTCGTGAGCTGCAGCAAGTCCGTTGGCCATCCGTTCGTACGTTCAAGCCAGAGATACCCGAGAAGTACGATGGGAGGTTGAACTCGGCAGATTTTCTAAGCATCTACACCATCGTTGTTCAGGCTGTCGGGGGAAGAGATGAGAAGGTGTTTGCCAACTACATCCACAACAAAAAAGACACATCCGTGACTTTTTGGGCCGAACGAATTTTTTTTCTGTCATACATATGACACTTCTATGACAATAATTGTGACAAAACCCGGTATCATCATAGATGTGTTGGGCTCCTACTTCTATGACAAAAAATCATGACAGAAAATGGGCTTTTCGTCCTGGGCGGGCCGTAGATGCAGCTGCATGACATTCCTTGGGCCGTCCATGACGGAAAAAAGCGTGGTAGAAGCGAGGGGGGGGGGAATTTCGGGGAGTTCCCGGTTACGGTGGGAGGTCGGGGGCCGAGCGATGTGCGTTTCTCTCATACACGTACGCGCGTGTGTGCGAAGTGTTGGCTCTAATTGAACCCGAGCGAGGCATTGGGCTCTAACTGAACCCGAGCGATTGCACTACAGGCTATGCGTTACTGAACCCGAGCGATCGATCGATGGCTGTTAACTGAACCCGATCGAGCGATTCCTTCGCTACTGCTGCTAACTGAAGCTGATCGATGCTACCTCTGGGATGAACAGTGAGTGTTGCAGGGGATTTTGGATGAACAGTGAGCGGTGGCGTTGCCTCTGGATGAACAGGACCCCGTGGTCTGGATGGCTGGATGAACAGTAGAAGGTGGAGGGGTGCCCATGGAGGGGTGGTTGAACAGGACCCCTTGGTGTGGAGGGCTGGATGAATAGTAGATGGTGGAGGGGTGCCCGTGGAGGGGTGGTTGAACAGTAGCCGGTGGACTAGCGCGCGGTGGAGGCTAGATGAACAGAAGCCCATAGAGGCTGGAGGAGGACGAAGGTAGCCCGTGGAGGCAGGAGGAGGTCGACGGTGGAGATGAACAGTATCCCGTGGAGTCCCGTTTTGCGGTACGCCACACCCCTCCCGATGAACAGGACCCCCGTTTCGACCGTAGGAGGTCCGTTTTGTCCGTTTTGCGGTACGCCACACCCCTCCCGATCAACATGACCCCCGTTCCAACCATAGGAGGTCCGTTTCATCCGTTTTGCGGTACGCCACACCCCTCCCGATCAACAGGACCCCCGTTTCGACCATAGGAGGTCTGTTTCCTCCGTTTTGCGGTGCGCCACACCCCTCCCAATCAACAGGACCCCTGTTTCGACCGAAGGAGGTCCGTTTCCTCCGTTTTGTGGTACGCCACATGCCTCCCGATCAACAGGACACCGTCCCGAACGTAGGAGGTCCGTTTCCTCTGTTGTGCGGTACGCCAGGCCTCGTTTCCATCACATGTTCCGTCCAAGCCCTCCTGATGAACACGACCACACATTCCGTTCCGACCCAGCCGGTTGGCTCCCACGCGTTCCGTTGCCTCCCGATAAACACGATGCATTCCGTTGCCTCCCCATGAACACGACGCATTCCGTTGCCTCCCCATGAACACGACGATGACGCTGTTTCTCCGTTCTGACCCAGCCATGTACACGAGCCCTGGCCGTACATATGCGCGAGTAGGCGTTCGAGACCCCGCCTGTATGTACACATACGTGGCCGTATTTTATTTCTTTCACCCTGGCCATTGTACGTACGTGTACATGCTACGTGCGCGCCTCTACTACGACACGTGCGCGCCTCTACATCCACCAGTGTATATGTACGTACATGTTCGCGACCAGAATGACAACGCTACGTCCGCTTCGACCAGGTGGGTCCCGACTGTCAGGCACTTCCTTGCCTGTGAAGATGTAGCTGGTGGGTCCCAGCAGTCAGGGGGCGAATCATTTTTTTGCCCGGACGCACTTCCTTGCGTGCGAAGATGTAGCTGGTGGGTCCCAGCAGTCAGGGGCAAATGTTTTTTTTCACGAAATACAGTGGCCCGTCCGGTGGGTCCCCGCTGCCAGGTGGAGGAATCATTATTTTACGCGTAATAAGGAGGCACTTCCTTGCTGCGACCGTGGACCCGGTATCGGCCTCTCCACGTCTGATCCACGTCCGATGGAAGTCGTTCCTTGACCACGTTGACCACACCACGCCGAGAGCACCAGGCGGTGGGCGGACGGCGAGGCCTAGGAAGGGGACGACACGGGCCGGGAAAACATGGCGGTGGATGCCCACAGCGTGAGTAATCTGAGGGTTCATTGGTTCGCTGCGGTGTGAGACTGCCGTCGCCGCAGAATAACAGGGGGTGTGGGTGAGTAGAGGGATGGCCTGGCCAGCGGTGGGAGTAGTAGGGGGCGGTGAGGCCTCCTCCGCATCGCAGCCAGCCATGGGAGGAAGGAGCACGAGGCACGACCGGTGCTGGTTTGGGCGGCTGGAGCAAGAAGACCAGAGGTTGAAGAAGCACTACGGTCGTTGGATGGACATCGTATGGTCACTGGAGCTAGAATCGTGCATATTGACTAAGTTGATAAAGCCCTCCGTCCCTGTCAACTTAGTAGGCCCACAAGTCAGCCTGCCACTATACTGGGTCCCAGCTAACAGGGGGAGTATTCTTTTTTTGTGCGTAATAAGGAGGCACTTCCTTGTGTGCGAAGATATAGCTGGTGGTTCTAAGATGTCAGTGGCGGTAACGCTTTTTTCGTGAAATATAGAGGCCCTTTCGGTGGGTCCCTGATGTCAGGTGGAGGAATCATTATTTTGGGCGTAATAAGGAGGCATTTCCTTGCGTGCGGCCGTGAACCCAGCTGTCGGCCTCTCCATGTACAGTCCACTTCATATGCATGTTGGTCGTTGACCTGGCCGCGCTGAGAGCACCAGGGCGGTGGACGACGGCGAGGCCTAGGTAGGGAATGACACGGAGGTTGGGAAGACTCGGCAGTTGTTTCCCACGCGGAGGGGAGTACGACTGTACGAGGGTTTACTGGTTCGTCTGCTGTCGCCAGAGAATAACAGCAGGTTTGGGTGAGTAGAGGGATGGTTAGCCAGCGATGGGAGTACGGTGGGGCGGTGAGGCCTGCGCGGCAGCAGAGCCGGCCGCGGGGAGGAGGTAGCAGGCAGTCCCGCCGGCGCTTGTTTGAGCGGCTGGAGCAGGAAGAGCAGAGATTGAAGAAGCACGACGACCGTTGGATGGCCATCCAACAGTCACTTCTTATGCGTCAACCTTTTTTTAGGAAAGCCTCAAATCAGTGGAAAACAGCATACAACCCATCTGCCATTATTTCTAATAATTTACAACCCATTTGCTAATTATTAAGGGTTTTTTGGAGCCCATATTCTTTTTGTTAGGGTCCGAACTGTTTTTAATCCCGAAATTTTGACTCACATTCAAACTGATTTAAAAAAAAAATGTATATCAATATAAAATCCAACAAATTCGCCATGCATAAAAATTAATGTAATTTAAAATCTCGAAATGAAAAAAAAAGATATTTGAAACTAATTGCCGGTTTGATGTGTTTTAAAAATGTACAGCCCATTTCTCATTACTGCTGGGCCATTTTCTTGGCCAGAATGAAAGCTCTCCTCGTCTGAAAGATTTGCAGCCCAACAGGCACGACAAAGCGACTTACTTGGCAAATCACAAAAAAACTGGGCTGTGGCGTGGACCCAGTATCGGCCTATCCACGTCACAGTCCACTTCAGATGCATGTCGATCGTTGACCACGTTGACCAGCTGTGCCGAGAGCACCAGGCGATGGGCGGCAGCGAGGCCTAGGAAGGAAGCGACACGGAGGCGAGGAAGACTTCGGCGATTGTTTCCCATGCGGAGAGTACGATCTGCATTTAGGGTTTATCGTTCTGCTTGCGATCGCGAGAGAATAACAGCAGGTGTGGGTGAGTAGAGGGATGGCTAGGCTAGCGATGGGAGTACGGCGGGGCGGTGAGGCCTACGCGGAAGCACAGCCGGCCGCGGGGAGGAGGGAGCAGGCAGTCCCGCCGACGCTTGTTTGAGCGGCTCGAGCAGGAAGAGGAGAGATTGAAGAAGCACGACAGCCGTTGGATGGACATCGTACGGTCAGTGGAGCTAGAATCGTTCATATTGACTAAGTTGACAAAGCCCTCCGTCCCCGTCAACTTAGTAGGCCCACAAGTCAGCCTCCCACCATGGTGGGTCCCAGCTAGTAGGGGGAGTATTCATTTTTTGCGTAATAAGGAGGCACTTCCGGTGGGTCCGAGCTGACAGCGAGGGGAACGTTTTTTTCGTGAAATATGGTGGTTCGTACGATGGGTCCCAGCAGTCAGGGGAAAACGCTTTTTTTGCAAAATATGGTGGCCCGTCTGGTGGGTCCCAGCAGTCAGGGGGAAACGTTTTTTCCGTGAAATACTGGTGGCCCGTCCGGTGGGTCCCTGCTATCAGGTGGAGGAATAATTATTTTGCGCGTAATATGGAGGCACTTCCTTGCGGCTGCCGTGGACCCAGCTGTCAGCCTCTCCACGTACAGTACTCTTCCGACGGAAGTCGGTCGTTGACCACAGTGACCACGCCGCGCCGAGAGCACCACGGCGGTGGACGACGGCGAGGCCTAGGAAGGGGATGACGCGGAGCCTGGGAAGACGCGACAGTGGATGCCCACGCGGAGAGGAGTACGAGGGTTCACTGGTTCGGCTGCCGTCGCCGCAGAATAACAGGGGGAGTGGGTGAGTGGAGGGATGGCCTGGCCAGCGGTGGGAGTAGTATGGGGACGGTGAGGCCTCCGCGGCAGCACAGCCGGCCACGGGAGGCAGGAGCATGCGGCACGACCGGCGCTGCTTTGGGCGGCTGGGGCAAGAAGACTAGAGGTTGAAGAAGAATTACGGCCGTTGGATGGACATCGTTGACCACGCCGCGCCGAGAGCACCATGGTGGTGGACGACGGCGAGGCCTACGAAGGGAACGACACGGAGCCGAGGAAGACATGGCAGTGGCTGACCACGCGGTGGAGAGTATGAGGGTTGACTGGTTCGGCTGCCGTCGCCGGAAAATAATAGGAGGTGTGGGTGAGTAGAGGGATAGACAGGCCAGGGATGCGAGTATGATGGGGCCGTGAGGCCTGCCAGGCATTACTGCTGGCCAGGGGAGGCGGGAGCAGGCGGTTTCGACGGTGCTGGTTTGGGCGGGTGGCGCAGGAAGATCAAAGACTGAAGAAGCACGATTGCCGTTAGATTGACATCTAACGGTCTGACACTGGTAGAGTCGATTGTTGACTAAGTTTCTTTTTTGAGAAACCTTGTGTACGCATGAACTTAGTAGGCCCACAAGTCAGCCTCCAAATCTGTGGCAGACAACATAAATCCCATTTGCTATTTTTTATAATTTGCAGCCCATTTGCTAATTCTTAAGTAATTTATTACAGCCCATTTTCAGCCCAGGACCACGGTCAAAAAGTTCAACCTTATTTTGCATATTTCGGGGGAGTCTGAACTGTTGTAATCCCGAAATGATAATTTTTTTAAGAACTTATTGATTTGCCAAAAAAATCGTTTTGTTTTTGTAAGCAAATAAGATGTGGGACAATTGAGTTGGTTTAAGGGAAAACCAGTGGTAAAAAAATCAGCGCTGGGTGGGAAAAAACAACAAAAATAAGGATGTAAATATGAAAAGGGAAGTTTATGTGTTTTCAATATAATGATACATGTATATGAACTAGTAAAACTATAGGTAGAGATTAGAAAATGGATGTAGGACATGCGTTTCAAGAGGAAAATAGAACTGGGCTGTGTGTTTGATTCAGTAAAAAAACTGCCTGCGGATGTTGTAAGACAAAATATAACTAACTTATTTGTCGGGCGAGAGGCGAGATACCGCTAGATATTTGTGCCCGTGGTTGTCATGGGCTGGCCCTGTTAAAAACAAAACCAACCCTGGGCAGTATACAGCCCAGTTGAAACTTGCTCGACCTGAAAAAACAATATACGCGCTCAATAAATGAGAGAATTCTGCAAGTACAGACTGATAACTGGGATGCAACACGGATATTGTTTTCTTTATCATGATAATAAGTGCATGCACTTGTTTCGAAAAAATTGGAGAACTGGGAATTCAAACGGCGGGTGCTTATACTACCCATCAAATAAAAATTAGGTGCCTGAAAATTCGTTTCGAAACAAATGATTCAGCTTTATATCCACGTCGACCCTCGACATGATGGTTGGAAGAAAATGCAAGTTCGTACCAAAAGATCGTTAACAACAATACCAACTTGCGGACGACAAGGTAGTAGAACTACCAATACCAAACTAACTTATAATCTTTTTACTCCTGGCCCTAGTGTTAAATGCGGTAGAAAATCTTGCAGAGGACTAGCTCCCGCTCCTTCTCCTGCTCCAGGTCCCCGAGGTGGTACTGGTGCATCACCCAGTTGGTCCTCTGCTGGTCGAAGTTCTTGTTGGTGTGCAGCACCAGAACCTTTTTTGCTGCCCGTCTGCCGGCCATTGACCATCACCGGCAAGGTATTGCCGGTCTTGTGCCACATCGCGTGCATGCCGCACTCTGACTGTATCTTGCGACGCGTCCACGTGCCCCTTTTGAACGCCCTGGAATTGCGCTGGAAGAATTGCTTCCTTAGGCCACTCAGTGTGATACCTGCAGTATTGTGGAATACAGGTTTTAGTGTACCTAGTTGGCATTTTCATAACATCTTTGGCATGTTGCAGTCACTTGTTTCACTTTTTATTAACTGTGAAATTGTAATTGCTTCACCAGGTCCGCGTCTAAAAAAATAGAGCTATAAACAAAGGAATATGTTTGCGCAAGTACACGGCCGATCGGTGTCTTACTGGAAGTTTTTCAGGTTGGGTGTAGCATATGCCGTGCTCGCAGTCGATGGTTGGTATGAACAAATCGATCAGAGACTGAAATCTCGCGCTGTCAGCACTCACTTTGGCCTCAAGGTGCTCGATCAGCTCCTGATCCGTGGGATCGAACTTGACACCAGCCGGCAGCACCGGCCAATCCTTCTTCGACTTGCATCGGTAATTCGGTTATATGGTACTCAATGTATGATCAATCGACTGTTTTAAGTGAATGATGAAAGATTTCGACAGATAAGTGGTACTCCAAATCTGAAGTCCAGAATACCCGAACACGCCGCCGGGGTTCTTGTGTCACCCCACGCGCAGCATGTTGTCACGTCAATTCAATGTGTGGACATGATGAATAATTTGACCGACGTATACTAGTACTGCTACTGTACTACTTACTAGTCGTATTTCGTGTCACAATTTATATATAGGTTTAACTTACAAGTACGCACTTGAAGCCTAACTAGTATATATATAGCTTCTGCATTGTACTGCATGTGGTTTGATGTAATGGTTTGGTCAATTTGGTACGTGCGAATGAGCATCAAATGACCGCCGTCAGCTGAACAAGCGATAAACCACCACCCATCGGCTGGTATGATTCCAGGTCCTGGAATCATGAAGGCCGGCGCATTTCCGTCTGCTGCAACAATTCAAATTGGAGACCAAAAGGACAAAAATAAACAATCATGTTCAAAGTATGTGTGGAATTAAGATTATTATAACAGTGACACATATCATAGACAGAGAATTGCAATGTCGTGGTCATAATCATACCCCAAGTTAAAAAATAAGCCAATGGCTTTCATATTCTAGCAATATGTCATGGTTCAAGCATCATGTAACAATGAGAGGAAAACAGCTATGACAGTGCCTACTCATATTCTACCATAGCACTTACTACTACTGTTCTCATATCAACTCTAAGCAATAACATCCGTTGTTATAAAAATCTTGCAAAGGAGAGTAACATATAGCAATCATGATGTTATGCTCATAATATGTATTCTAACAATCATTAGATGCCAATTGTTCTCATATCAACTCTAACAATAACATGTGTGGTCATAAAAATCTAGGAAATGAGAGGAACATATAGCAATGATGTGGTTATGGACATGCTATGCATTCTAAATTTGTTAAATGAACAGGTAGTCGTATTCATAAGGTAAAGATGAGATGAGATAGAACAATTACATGATAATAGATTCCATCAGTATAGGAAGCCAATCTGTACGTCGACCGCGTAAACGATGCCATCATGCACTATAGCATCAAACAGAAATGTTGCCTCAACAGGATTGATGATGAGCCATAACCATGTATGGCAACCGGATTCCAGATAGACCAATCCCATTTTGAACAAGGCAATGAGCTTGTAATCCATGTAGTCTTCTGATGGTGCGGGCACTTCACAGATTACAACTTTCTGCAAACAAAGGTCGAGCCAAAAGCTTGACGCGTCTCGTGCGTAGTAGGCAAGAGTGTCCGGCGGGCCGCAAGGCTCGATTGTGGTGGTATCCAATGATGGAATGGTGATCTCTCGCTGGGTGTAGATATCCATGATCTAGTTGGCCTTCATGCCCGCCCAGTAATGGCCGCGCATGAAGGACAGGTGGACAGGTAGTGGTAGCATGTCGAGAGGCACCACGGCAACCTCCGTAGGATCGTCAAGTCGGTGTCTGGGCCACCTGCGAGGATCGGGCATCAGCAAGCAGGGTGTCTTGAAAAGAGCCGGCTGGTTGCGAACAGTAGACGGTACAAAGACACCGAGCATGGGGCCGACGGACGGTCTTTGAGTAGGTCCATACGACTACAGATCTGCTCCAAGAGAACATCGGGGAGGGAATTCCAATCGCGGCTCTGTGTGCCAGTCGGTTCTGCCATTGGGGTTTTTGGTGACTGCGAACCAGCGGGGAAGTGTATTCGGGCGGGCGAGCAAAGAAGCTTCTCCTCGTGTGGATGAGCAGTGAGCGGGGGATATGGTACGTGCGAGCTACCAAGGAAGATGGCGCGGGCAGGCAAGCAGTGAGCGGGGGTAAATGGTGTGCGGCCGACGATGGGGAAGAGAGGAGGAAGAAGAGTGGAAGACGGGGAAGAAAGTGCATTCAATCTCAATTCTACTTGTACTACTACGAGGATATACCGTCCTTCGGAGTGTAAATAGTTACACCGATGACATGTGGGTCTACCACAACAGGGCCCATATGTCAGTTAATGAAGGACAGAGGTGCGTAGGCGTATTTGCGGAAGCGTGCTCTACTGGCAAACATGATGGTAGTACTGGGTAAGGCTGATTTATTAACACCAGCACGCTGGTTCAGCTTATTAATTACGTGTCCCATCTGCTGCAGCGTGTATTGTCACTTCACTGCGAAGAATAGTTGAATAGTTCTCTCTCACCGAGATGGGGAATAATGGATCGCGAGGACTTCCTTTCTACAGTATCCCTATGCCTCTACGCTCACTTCACTCATTTTGCTCCGTACCTAGTCACTAGTTGAATTCTGTAGAAAGACAAATACAACAAATTTGGAAACAAAGGGAGACTTTTACTCCGTACTATTTGGGAACAGAGGGAGTATCACCATATGGAGGGAACAGAGGAAGCTTGAAATATGAACATGTCAATGGGAGGGAGTAAGCCCCATGCATGCATGCATGCATGCATGCATGCAACATGCAACACTCACACGTACATATGGACGCATGCAACACTCACGGACCCATGCGGCACACAACACACGACGCAACACACACACTCATGCTCAAGTGCTCAACCTACTCCCTACGTCCGTGAAAGACTGTACATTTAGAGATTTACACATTGACCAGGGCATAATCAATGCCCAAAAGTAGCAGACTTATGTGTGCATGCGACCATTGAGATAAGAAGATTAAATGAAGGCCGTTACATGCTGTAATTAAGGATAGACATGTAGCCTATACCTATAGCACAAGTTGGTGCATTAGTCAATAAATATCGATTTTGATTAAAGGCTAAATGCATTGGAAGTGTAGATGTACATCATGTACTACACTCTTTGTTTTATAGCCGATGTACACTCTTGGTTGGAAGACCGAGGGAGGACACGTGCATGCACTCACATACACAGCCAGGGCGGTTCGCGTGCAAGGGTTGGACTCGTGTCGCGCCTACGTAATGTTTTGTTTAACTGATTTCTTTGCTCGCTTGGCGGCGGGTGGGACCCAGAAACCAGGTGACAATTTATCCAGTCAACAAAGTGCCACGTCGACTATGTGGCCGGTCAGTAGGGTGCAATACGGTGCTCTACGATGAGCTAGTGATCATATAATCGCCGCAAAACTATATATAGTGACCGTAAAGAGCGTATTGTTACATACGTTGACCGCCAGTGTATTTTTCTCGTTTCAAATTAAGCCATATTAATTGGGAAGGACGCAGTATGGACTACTACTACTACTAGTACTGCTTTGATGTGTCCCGTCAACTCGCCGACAAGGACAAGCTTGCTTACTACGCCTCTCCCTCTCCTATGCGCGCGGTGGTTTGCAAGACGAGGAGAGTGTTTTTACTACAGCGCCCTCTCCCTCTCCCTCTCCCTCTCCCTCTCCCTCTCCCTCTCCCTCTCCCTCGCCCTCGCCCTCGCCCTCGCGGTGGACGTGCAGCACTTCAATCGGTGTCTGATTGCCAGAAGCATATTGTACTGTAGTATCATCATTGTTGGACCTTCCGAAGAGGCGAAGAGGCAAGTACAAGGTTCACACGAGTACGAACCGTTGAACCTCCCGAAGAGGCAAAGAGCCAAGAGCTAGGTTTTACAGGAGTTGTCGTCCTAGTAGGAGTGTACTAAAACTATAGCGAACTATGCTACTGTATGATGCCGCCACGTCACGTATATCCAAAGTCGTGCCACCATTTTTTATCAAAGAGCGTGTTGGAGCCCGTGCAACAACCACACAAGTTGCACGTACACATAACACATTTACTAGTAATAAATTCTAAAGGACAAATGCCAGTATGCCACACAAGTTCATCTCCAATTCATGTGATAAATTTGTGCACGGCTAGTCTACATATATTCACGCGCTACCGTTCACAATTACCGTACTCCACTTACACATTATAGATGGGCTACATGTCCTCCTCCGAGTTCCAGTTGTGTGTTCTTCATGGATGGCACGATCCATAGCGGTGGGCAACGGGACTCATTGTCGCAACTTTCTAGTTCGGTTCCACACGATGGAGACTCATCCAAGCTGAAGCGGCATAAATCAGGGATAGCGTGTCCCAGCATGTCATTCATCCGGCGGTGCGCACTGAAGACACAACCATGCTTCATGAACGGCAGGCCTTCCGTGTCGTGCACGGAAGGTGGCATCCGCTTCACAATGGGGTAGCTGTCCCCAATGAAAAGCTAGTACTCTCCAAGAGTGTTCCTCGGCACCCACGTAGCATCACGTGGGTCGAACTCGGCGCCGTTCATCTGGTACACGCGGCATCTCAGATTTGGACACATGGTGACGTACATAGTCAAGGTCCATGCATAATAATGTTGTGCTCAAATATGGCGGTCAGTAATACTGTGCAACAAATAGTACTACTCCGGTATAGAGGAAGTAAAATAACCGACTTATTATATATAGCCACTCTTGGCTACATGGATGAGATAGTAAGACATGGAAAAAAATGGTGGCAGCTAGTGGGTTCAAGTCTTCAAGGGCCTAGCTAGCTATACGCGTCCTCCAAGGTAAAAAGTACTCCTACTAGTACTAGTAATTAGAGTACTAGTACAACAATGAAAGAGAAGGCGAGAGGGTTAAAAAATGGAATACCTGGGTAGATGGTGACGGTCCGATCGTGGTAGATCGTGTGACCATGTTGCACATCAGTGGTACCATTGCTATCTTCTTCAATCTCGTGTAGGCATAATCATACGTATTCAAGCCCAGCCAGTCCGGAAGGCAGATCCCAATGGTGGAGAAGGGGTCTACCGGAACGGCCGCACTGCTATGGATGTTGTGGAAAATGATGGTGGTATCCGGCTGGAGGTATGCAACCCAATCTTTGTTGGCACAGACCCAGACCTATATATAATACGGTGGGCAGCGGAGAAATTACGGGATGGAAATGGAATAACTAAGTACTACATGATCAAACTCCATTACTGACCTGCTCATCGGACAAAATCCGACTACCTCTCGACGTCGGCAACTCTAGCGGAGTCAACGTGCAACCATGGCCAGTGAGCGGTGGACTGTTCGAAGGATTGTCCAATAGAAGAACCTTCTCCTCGAGGACGCATGGAAGACCAAGAAGCATGGCCTTTTCCCAAGCCTGTTTAAGAAGCGTCTTGAAAAAGTTGGTGCAGGAAGCACCGAGTCTTGCGGCGGTGAGGACGTCGGAGCGGCGTGCGATTCCTCCCAGAGGATCGTCGTCCAAGATCTCCCAGCCCCGACGAGGAGGAGAACCGCCTGGAGAATCCATGGGAGCAGCGACGAACTGCCTTCTCTTCGGGGGGAGGGGAACTGGCGAGGAGGAGATAAGAGCATAGTAACTGCAGGGTCTCTTCCCTTCCAACTCTAGATCATTCCTCAGCGAAGGGGTGAGGCTATTATTTACTACTAGTACTAGTATTATGGAATGTTATGGGATTGCATTATACTGTAAATAATAGCACTAGTAAGAAATTTTTGGCACTAAGTAGTAGTTTTTGGCGTGGATTAAGAAATTTTGGCTATGTTTTTGCCATTTGTACACGCCAACTAGTGTCAATAAACGTCTTACATTATGTGATTTGAGGAGTACGTGATTGCATCAGCAAAGATACTAGTACTACTTTTCTCAACTAGTAGTGCGATGTACTATACTTCTAGTCTAGTCTAGTATAGTGCACCGGTTTTGAACTGAATCTTATGGCCAAGGAGCTACAGTTGAAAGTGGAGGGTACTACTGGTCTCTAGAACCATAAATGTACTATCAATGCAGGGGAAGTACACCTGCGTAGTGGCCTAGTGGGTACTCTCGGTGCTCTATTCAGCCGCTCCTCTCACGTAGCTGGCCTACTCAGTCGCTCCTCTCACGCACACACTAGCAGCCTGTTTATCAGCGACGGTTACTGCGGGGGCAGAACATTTGAGTTATTTGATACAACGAGACTCGGATTTTCGCTTCCATTTGTGGAGGTGTAATTGATCTCATCGAACTTTGTTAGTAGTTCCTTCTTTATGAATGAGATGAAGCAAAGCTTTTGCCTCCGTTTAAAAAAACACGTCAAAAGGAATTTCTTTTATAGTAGAGCCGATAATGGAGTGGAGTCCATGCGTGCAACGCCACAAGCTACAGAGTAGTAGTAGAGCACTTTACGTATAGAGCCATATTGCACAGTTCCCAATGCCCTGCCAGGCTTTTCCGGCTCCTCGGGCTTAATTGGGAGGCGCTAGTTTAAATATGCTACTAGCTGATGAGGAAGCTGCAAGCGAGGTGCGGCTAGGGTGAGCACACGAGCCACGGGATGCTGGGAAGGAAAACCCGTTCACGTGGCTAGGTTGTCCAGTGCACCCAGATTGTGGGGCGGCACGTCCGTTTGACTTCAAAACTCAAACTACCCTTGTAAAATATTGGCTCACAGCGAAGTGTAGTAGTACTATTTTAAAAAAAAGGCCGCCGTGCGTTCTGCCGGGATCGAACCCACAAGACAAGGTATACACTCCCATGACCAGTAGTAGTACTCATTGGAGTACAACGCAACCTAGAATCGCCTTTTGTTGCTAGTAGTACGTACATTGTTCCTTACAAGAAACCCCTAAGGCTGGTCATAGTGGGGAGTAACTTAGACTAGTAACATACATATCTTACTAGTCTATGTTACCACCTTAATAGTGGGGAGTAACATGTATGTAGTATCATGCAAACCATCATTTATTAAGATGTAGACTCATTTTGCCTTGGGATGTGTTATGTTACAGTAACATATTATGTTACTCCAACCATCTCTCTCCTCATTAAATACATGCCATGTAAGCAATTTTTTCTTGGGATGTATTATGTTACTTGCTATGTTACTCCCACTATGAGCAGCCTAAGAGCATGGTTAATAGTATAGCCAGCTGCTGGCTATAAGCCAGTGCCATGTCATCTACAACCCATCTTATAGCCAACATGTACAATAATAGATCAAAAGAGTGCACTACTTTTTTATTATGTGGCCCACTTCTCATTCTCACAAAGTGCCTAGGAGCACGTGCTAGAGCTGGCTCTTCATGAAGAGCCCGCTTACCTTCTCTCTCCTCTTCTCTTTCCTCCAACTAAGCAAAAACTAGTACCACTGACTCAACTCTATTGTACTTGCTCTAATAATGCAAAAAACCACTAAAATACCAAGAAACTACTACCACTTGCATACGTGGCAGACTTAAGATAAGACTACCTTATCAACCATTGTACATGCTCTTACCAACAAAAATCCTCGAGTGACCTCCTACCTCCGGCCCGTCCACCTAATCATCCTCGGCGATGGGACGCAGCTACCACCGCCGGCAGAAGGCGAGGTCAAAACCGCCGGCGGTGCGAAGCCCATGTTGCGGCAGCCCGGATGCCAGCTCCGTCTGGCGCTCGCGGCCGCTAGCTGGCCAAGATAGCTCCGTCCAGCTGCTTGTCTGCAAGGTTTGCTAGCAATATTGGCACGGCAGCGCGGCGGCTTGCTCGCGCGCGCGGCGCTAAGGCCAACCATATGGCTCGAGCGAAGGCCAACGCGGCGGCTTGCTCGCTCGTGAGTCACGCTCGGGCTAGCCTGCCAACCCGTGCGGAGGCCAGCGCGGCATCCGGCATGTCCGGCGGAGCGGTGGACAACTCGCTCATCACCGGCGCCACCGACGAACACGCATCAGTACTATTTGAAGTAATGTTCATGAAAAATAATGATTTGAGGGGGAATAACAGGATAGAAGGTCAAATGTGGGTCGCTCGTGTCAACGGTCAAACAAAATGTGTTGGTTTAAGCTGCCTCGTCAGCACAGACGTATGGGCCAACCCTGTCATAAATGGGTTCAAACGAACCTAATCGGTAGGATTACTAGGTAGTTTTTGGCGTGGATTAAGAAATTTTGGGTATGTTTTTGCTATTTTTTGTACAATAGATTCTTCCTAGGGCTGGTTGAAAGTGGTAGTTTTTGTTAAATACTCTACATATTGTAAGTAGGAGTGAAAGTTAAGCTTTGGAAGCCAATTAGCAAGGCTAGTTACATAGTGCATATGTGTACATGATTGAAAGTAAATATCAACCATGAGTGACTAATATCTTGATGGAAAACTCGAAACTATGGAATACTAGGAAAAATACATGGTTGGAAATACTAGCAATGTTCATGTCCGTTGCAACGAATCATAATTAGAATAATACTTATTCACAAACTTGGTACAAAACACTCTAATTTTGATATACATAAGTCACTAGAGATATATTATGTTTCAATTAGAATATATTCCTTGGGTTGTTTTGGTGAGGTCAGGGAGGGATGTGGTTGGTTTTAAGATACTAATTATGGGTTTTTCTGCAAATTGGTAGACAAGTGGGATGTTGGTGAGAAAAGGCAACAACTTACCTCACAATCGTTAGATGTAGATCTAATGGTCAGAAACGACGGATGCCAGACACACCAGCATCACCAACTTAGTCTTGTGTAGGAGTACTAGCAAGATCCGTGCGGGAGTTTTTACACATGGAACATCAAGAAGCATTTTTTTTATAAAACACTTGTTGTAATTGACCCTTGCGGGAGTAATCCCATGTGTAAAAACTAATGATACCTCGAGAAATATGAGATAAGGTGAAGAGGAGTGGGGTGTGGTGGTGGTTGGTGGTCGGACTGAGAGGAGGCATGGGGATTGACGACGCCGGGCAATGCCACTGTGCCGCTTTGTTCCAGAGAGGCTTCCTTTCATAATTGCTCAACAATGAGGTTTGTTGGAGATAAGGATGAACGAGGGAAGGCCTTGTTTGCAAATGTGTAGAGGGGTGCGGGTATCTTTTAGTTTAATTTCCATCCGTCAGATATAGATCGGACGGTCTATATTGCAAGATAGCACACGTACCATCATCACCAACTTGGTTTTTTATAAGAGAAGAAATATAAGTATGGAGATACAAACGTATTATCGATACTTGCTTCCGTAAACTAGCATCTACATTCTATTCAACGCCTCGGCATGTGGGGCCTTAGCACAATGACTTCTCGACTGTGTAAAACAAAGATTTTCCCATCGCCGACAAGGAGGGGGTGACGGCGACGCGCTTCTTGGCTTGCTCTAGTCCTAGTAGTCATACTAGGTGGTCTAAGCACGTGTAGATTTATTCTTTTTCACGTCTCATGTTCGCCGTACTGCCACGACTGTTGATGAATAGACGATAAGTTATTCACGGGGAAACCCTTGTTGAGCGTGTTTGCGAGGGAGAGAGAGAGACAATGTGCGTGTGTGATATGTTAGAGACTGAGGCAATGATAACAGATTCTTTGTGTCTATGTGTGTGGAGGATAGAGAGAGACATGTACATGGGGCTTTGTGTTGTGTAACATGGAGACACATATACATAATTAGAGAATGAGTGTGTGAGATACACATGCGGACATGAGGAGAGATGAGGATCCAGATAAATGGGTGTTTGTGCGTGTTTGTGTGTGTTTGTGCACGCGTTTGTGTGTGAGAGGGAGAGAGTGTATGTGGAGTAGAGAGACCACTGATGATGTAAACCTAGTATAAGGGAAGGGGAATGGTGTGACATGTGTAGTAGCGAGATAGCACGGGTGCGGGCGGGGGGAGCAGACTATTTGGAAGAGACATCGAGTGTGTGTGTGTGGGAGAGGGGTGTGAGAGCGAGAGAAAGAGAGATCTAGCAACGGAGAGAGAGATGAAGAGAGGGGCGAGAGGGGTCGTTTCTGTCCATAAATGGCGTATAGATAGGGAGACAATTTTGATGTTGTCCGAAATTGGCCTATGAACGGATACGCAAGGGAAGCGAGTCATCGTGTGTGTGATAGGGACTTCATGAGAGATCTAGAATAGATGGTGTAGAGAACAATGTGCGAAATCGAGAACGATTATACATTAGGGAGCTATGCAAAGAGTCACGACATATATGTATCTGAGGAAGGAGCTGAGGCGGGTCCGCATGTGGGAGAGATAGAAAGAGGATAGTGGTGCACAAGGAGACAAAGTGTGCTTGTTTGCAGTGGGGGTGGTGTGTGAGGTGAGTGCGCGAGAACCACATAACTAGGGAGATAGATGTTTGGGGGCGACGTTTTGTGTGTATGGGAAATATACACTCTACATAGTGCATGTGCTTGGGTAAGAGAGATAGCGGGATACCTAGAGAGCAAGGGAAGAGATGTGTGCATGCCCGAGAGACAAAGTTATAGAGACCTATGTTGGGGTCCGGACTTTACAAGAGAGAGAGGGGTGTTATTGTGCTCGTGTGTTGGTGTTTGGGGGAGAGAACGAGTTCTCTATGTGTGTGTGTGTGGTGGGGGGTTGACTTCAGATAAAGAGAGAGGTGTTTATATTTCAGGGACTTTAGCGTAATTGAGATATTGTGCACTCATGGTTGATCAATTTGTTTCACAGTTTGTACTATGAGATAACGATACTTTAGAACATGCGTGATATACCTTGATGTACCAGAATTACAAACCTAAGATTGGAATTTTGGAATTCGACTCCATCATTAGCTTTTGTAATTCAGTTAAACGGAGGTACATTTTTTAAGCCGGGATTTCGTGATTTCAAATTCATACATCAAACCTAGAGATATACACATACGGGCATGTTCAAACTTTATAATCATCCACTTTATTCATACACATACACATTTTTGCTTTTGTCATCATATTTAGGATAAACACATTTGGAATTTCATTTGAATTGGACCGTATGATGGTATTTGCTTGTAGTAGCTCAATGATCCATATTTTAATTGAATGGACAATCTAAGTTTCGAGTTGGAGACATTGTTTTCAAAACTTGCACATTTTTTGCGTGCAAAACAAACAAATTGTCGGCCATGATATCATAGTCGGCCGTACGAGAGCAGAATACTTATAATTTTAGGCGCCAAAAGCTTTCAAACTTCCCGCTCACATCGAAATATCACGCGCCCAAAAGTTTACCCTGCAATATTCCTGTTTTACCCCTGCCACATGAACGGAAAAGGGCTGCTTTGGTAACTCCATTGTTTTCCCCTCTTTGCCCCCAACATTCTTCCCCAGAGCACCTCCCCTTCCCCTCCCCTTCCCCTCCCCGACCCCCCCAACCACGGAAAGCCGCCGAATCTAGTCCTCCGCCGCAGCGGTGGACCTCACACTCCGCCGGATCTACCTTCCGCACCTTGGAACCCCCAACTGCCAACTCACCACTTCACCGGAGCCGCTTCTGTGACTGGCTTGTCCACCACTCTAGATCTCCTTGACCGCCATCATGGTCCACCGCACCGGATCTGCTTAACCGGCGCCCCCGTCCACCACAGTGTAGGCCCTTCACTGACTCCCTCGTCCGCCCCTTCGCTGGCCCTTCATACAATCCCTCGTCCGCCGAAACAGATCCGCCTCACCAAAAGCACTGTACAACGCGCCCGCTGAAGCCTTCGTCCACTGCACCGGACCCGCTCCATGGACACCATATTCAACTCCACCGGCCCTGCTTTACCAAACGCCGCAGCCTCATCAGGTTATTTCAATTTCTACTCCTTCGGTTTTTCTCTTTATCGTGCAACTATTCACTTACCACAGATGAGCTTTCTTGTATGTCGACAGGCGCCACAACCGTAGCACCGGAGGCTCTTCAGGGACGGCGACAGCTGGCCCAAACTCAACCGCAACACGAGCACCATCGACGATCCTTAGCTATCAAGTATGACAATGATACCCATACGCCGCCGAGAATCAGGTAATATTATCCAACGGCCGGCACCTATGTTCACTTTCCTACCATAAGCACCGCACCTTTGAATTTCTTCAGGGCGTCATTCAGTTTTTCATGAGACGCGTTATTCTGCTTGCACCTGTAGGGCCATACTTCTGGCAGTGAACATGTTACATGTCCTAAATTACATGCAAGTGCACATATAGTTAATATGCTTTAGTTTTGTTCTGATGCCACCTGTTGGTTCCATCAGATTGCTTAATGTTCTCTATGTTTAATTACACATCAGCAAACTAGCATGTGGTTCCGCTGCTTTTTGTTCGTTTTACCCTACATTTTCTGATGCTAGCTATTACATCAGTGCTCAGAGCCTCTGTTCATTACTTGTTTGTGTGTCCTTGATCTTCCCAAGTTGCATGACTAATTTGATGCTTCTATTAATTATGGAGCTGCCAACCCCATCAAGCAAAATATTTGTTCTTTTGGGGCTGGCACCTCGAATAAGTATAAAAATAGAGGGAAGCAGATATATTGCCGTTTATGCACACACCCTTCTTTCATTAGTTTAGATGAACCATTGATGATCAATTCGGACCAGTGCATTTTTACCTAAATAGATGGGGCAGAATAAACTACAACAACTAGATTTGCAACCACAGGATGCTCACGATATCTTCAAAGAACATTGCAACAACAGCTAGGCTTCACAGCAACATATGGTAAGCCAGTGTTTTTTAGTACATGTGAAATATAATGCGATTGGGCTGCTTTCTTGGCTTGTGCCCTCAACGTGTAGTCCTACCGAATTAAAAATAGTTCAGTTGTCTGCTTTGCTGTATTGCTTGATTTGAATGCTTATTTGTTGTTACGCTCTCTATTGGGAAAGGCAGTGCCTAGGAGGCGCTTAGGCACGCCTAGGCGCTAGGAAATGGCCAAACGCCTCGCCTAGGGCATAAATGGATGTCAAGGCGTGGCAAGCAAGGAATTGCCTACCCAAGCAAGAAATCGTGCCACATATTGCATAGATATGTCAAACGGGTTATATTCCAATGGCAGTAGACGGTAATTAACTTATTTATATGACCTAAACTAATATCAACACCCATATAATAATCACAAAATACACTACAAGTAGAAACTATATTACCGCCTAGGCCGCGCCTAGGACACCTATGCACCGCCTAGGCACTAGGCGAAGGCCAACCGCCTCGCTTACGCCTATCACTTTTTCCAACCTTGGTTACGCTATAGCTGAGTTGGCCAATATGTCAGCAGTGCCTACTATACTATCGTAAAGAAATGCATGCCTATTTCATTTGAGTCCTTAACTTTTCCTCTCAACTTCATCAAAAGACTGTCTTTGTAGTTTATATGAGGCCACACTGTTAAGTGGTTTCTCAGATTAATTCAACTGCTTAGATGCCTTGGCAACTTAAATATAGCGGTTGTACACTCCCTTTCAACTAGGATGTCAACTGGGTCCAGTTTAATCCTGATTAAAGTCCACTAGTGGTATGATAGTTCAAAAGAGTTTTTTGTTTTTTCAGGAAAATGAACTAGGGAGGTAGAAAAAACTAACTAGATGGGACTGGCGGATGTCGTTTATTTGCCACTTACATCCCTAGTTTCATCTTACCATTTTAATTTCTTCTCGGCTGATGCTGCTTTGAACCATTTAAATATAGTTTTCCATGCTTGGCAATAATTCGTCCGTTGTTTACCATGTAAGCTTACTACCTGGATCATACGATAACTATCTCTTACTGATGTCCAGCGGAAACCTTTTAGGATGTCATTCACACTAGGACACAATGTACAACCCCAGAATCTATTTGTGGAAGCAGTGCGCCATCCATGTTACCAGATGGTAGTAGTTCAGAGGCAACACCGTCGGAGAGCGATGCGAGCACAGATATTATAGTGCTTGAGGCTCTACTAGAGGCCGAAAGAGATGGTGTGGCTGCCATGAATGAGGTAATCTTTATCTTGAGGCTGGAAATTACGGAATTAGCGGCACGCATTATGCAAGCAACCCAAGAATTGGAGGAAGTAAGAATGTTGCATTTGAAGACGGAGGAGGTCCTGCTGTTTCTGTTATCTGAAGCCCAAGGTAATCCCGGTTCTTCTTTAGATACCAGTTGAAATTGTCATTAGATTATTGTACTTGCATGTTGTGTCATGTCTCTGAATGGATTATGTTGCAAGACCTCCTATGTTGTCCATGTGTTGTAATGATCCGGATTTTTTAGGCGAGGTAATCCTCAAGTACTTGTATGATTGACATAAGGTGAACTATTTTTCGTGTGAGCATATTGTATTGGATGAAATAATTGTTTGACTCAGAGTGTATCCAACCTACTGAATTCGAAGATCACGGCATTTCTAAATCATAATCACATATAAAGGTGGAATAAATCTTTGTTGTGGTTTTGAAGAAATAAATAACAAAACGTATAATTATATGTGGATATTCGTAATCGAATACAAATTGGATTTGAATTTAGTTTGCCGTGTCCCGTGGCAAACGTGAATGCTAATTCTCCCAAGTTTTGAACGAAGCGGCTAAACACCCACTATAATTTGTGGGATGCCCGAAGCAAGTGTTTGCGAGATGGAAATTACTGTCTACCCCTGACACTTGACATCCTTATCGACCGGGTTTACACTGCTGTCGATAGGGGTAGACTAGTAACTTCAGTCAGACGTGACACAACGGCCTCTGAGCCCATTCAGACACGGTGGGCGCCAAACGTGGGCGGCAAAACACATTTGATTCGAGCTCGTCCGAAAGACATGTGCCTCTTCCTCCATTTCCCCATTCATACACGGTGGGCGGCAAAACAAACTCTCCTCGTCTGAAATCGATGTAGGCTAATATTTTAAATAGGGGCAGATGTGTAACTTCCATCAGACGTGACACAACCGCCCTACCTGTCAGCCCCGTTCATACACCGTGGGCGCCAACCATGGGCGGAAAAACACCCTCTCCTCGCCCGAAATAGTTACCGGCAAATATTTGGGAGATGCGAGATTACCGTCCTATCCCCAACCGACGCGATGTTCGAAATTTTAAACGGGGGATAAGTTCGTAACTTTCCCCCATTTCAGAGAAGCGCGTCCCAAAGTTTGAGATCCCCCTCCCCTCCATTTCCCCATTCATACACCGTCGGCGGCACGACAACCTCCGCACTGCGGCCAGCCTCCTCTGTCCGCCACCCTATCCTCCACCATGCCGGAGCCGCTACCCCTACCCCATCGTCCACTACAAGAGATGGACGCTCTCATCCATGGCGCTGGACCAGGATCCTTTCATCGCCTCCTCTCGCTTCATCGGCGTCGTCGTCCACCTTGACGTTGCCGCTCCTACGACTGCCTCGTCCATGGCAACAGGATATATCCCCTGACCCGGCCGTTTGCCGTCTAAAGTCTTCTTCCCCGCCGCCGATAGCCATCACACCCGCAGCACCCTCAACGTATCAGCATAGGCCTACACGACGTCGCAAGAGAGGTGGTACTCTTCCATATGTGCTTAAGTTATTGATCTCACCCGGAAAATAGATCGTAATTTGTTTCTTGTACTTTTCTTGTCCGTACCAAATCGTAGTGGCTAGTTGAAAGCAAACATTGGTTGTGAAGTAGCTTTGTTCGATTTGCACCTTCAGATCCGCCATGGCACGGGCACTATACTCGTAAAGCTTATGGTTTCCCCCCTTTATATTCACTACCATCATCGTAGGTGCTTCGTGCCATGCTAGCACTGCTCCTCAAGACCTCAACTCAAAGCTTATGTGTTGAAATACGACTCTGATATGATGCTCATATCACTAAAACAGAGAATGTTTAATTGGTCACCTAATGTTCCTATATTCGTTTCGAAAAGCATGTGCGCCACCCACCGTCCAGCTAGTTCCACTTTCCTGATTTTTCTCTTGATGCTTAGGGTTTTCCCTTTTATCTACTCTACTATGATCTGCGTGAGGTGCTTTACGTCAGACTAGCATTACTCCACCCTTCAAGCTAAACAACACAACACTCAGAATTCGAAAGCTTAGTTGTTCAAATATGATTGTGATATGATACTGATATTAGTTAACAGACACATTTAATTGGTTAGCTAAAGGTCCCACTTGAGTTTCCAAATGCATGTCGCGACATATAGAGAGACAGCATAATTGTATTTCTTTGTCACTTGTTGACCGTACTTTCTTGTCCATACCAAATCTTAGTTGTTATTTCAAAGCAAACATCGGTTGCTAACTACCCTTTGGCGGTTTGCAGCTTCAGATCTACCATCCCACGCCATGGTCAACACTGTACTCATCATGCTTATGTTTTCCACATTTTATGATGACCACAATCAGCCTACGTGGTTCGTGTCGTAATAGCACTGCTCCACCCATCGAGCTAAACAAGCTTAGTTGTACAAATTCATATCTGATATTATTGCCGATATTAGTAAAACTGCGAGATGTTTAATTGGTTAGCTAAATGTTCCTACTTTAGTTTCGAAATGCATGTGAGCCACATATGGAGAGACCGGAAATAATAGTATTTCTCTGTGCGCTCTGGTTCATCATGGGTGGCCAACCGACATTGTACTGAAAGACTTGTAATATTTTCAATCTGCTTGCTCTTATGCTCTTCTTTAAGATGATACTCTTCTCTTGCGGTCGACTGGTTAGGTCGAGTTGTTCTCCCTTAGTATATTTTGAATCTGTCAGGTCAGGTTGACTTGTTCTTCTTTACTATATGTTGAAGCTATCATCTGCGAAGTGTCATCACTTCTGGAGCTCTCATATTTTGAGTAGTAGGCCACATTATATTAATGCACACACCAAATTACAGTATGCATGGCATCTTTTAAAAGAATTGCAGAGATAGCACAAAGGGGTTTACAGGGAGGCAGTATTGGATTAGAATCACTTCTGCATTACAAAGAAAATCTCACTTGTTTTTATGTTTTCACGCATGTCAGATATTGAACATTATCAAAATGAATATGAGAATGGGTGCACGAGAGGAATATTGCAGAACGATTCACTGGCTAACAAACTTGGCATGGTGGAGGATGGCCTATCTTATTCACCCATCAAGGTGCTTGCTCTAACTTTGCAAAGTTGTATTGGCCGCACATATTTTGCATCTGACCTATTGCATTACTTCTACTTTGTTACACCATCTGCTTAGTTTAAGCATCATATATGAGTATATGCCATACCTATCCATTTTCTGTACCTATTCCATGTGTCGTCACACTATGTTTTTCTAGTCAAATGTTGTTCTTTCGTAATAGATGTCCAAAAGGCAGAGGGTGAGTGCAGATCCTCAAGGAGTACAAACTAGATATTTGGAAAAGGTAGTGATACCTGTTAAATCAGATATATTAGCAGCCACAGAAAACACAGGCCCAACTGTACCACACTTTACCCCTACTCCAGTGGCCAAACCCCTATTAGAACTGCTGGGAGCCCAGCGTCAGGTACTGTCTATGATATCAATTCAAAATTTGAACTCCTAAATTTCTACTTGTGCCTTACCTTCTCTCTTGTATGAAAACTAATTTCAGATGAATCTCCTTGCTCAAAGGATCACACGATCTCAAAAGAATAATGGGCTCTGCATTGCTCTTGTCAGTACCTCTCTCCCTTTTGCCTTGTAACGCTGTACTTAATTAATTGCTATTTGATTATGTATCATCGGTCTGCACCTGAGCTTCATTATCCTCGGTTTCTTCCAATATTATTTGATCTATATTTACTCTTTGCAAAATGTAGAATAATGGTAACTCTTATAAAGAATTTTCTTTGGGGAATTTATTGAATTATCCTTCCATCAACATGGAGAAGGGCTTTGTCCAGCCCGTATTAACATGTAATGTAAGTTCATCCTTCTCAAGCCTTCAAACTTTGTTCTAGTATATATTTGGATAGGCATCATTTCCTCCACTGTTGTTTGCGTTGCTGTTTACATCTGATTGGATGTTTGCAACAACTAACAGTTTCAAATTGTAGTTGTAAAAACATGTTCCTTATGCAGAACAGATCCATTTATTTGCTTATATAATTGTGAAACCTATTACGTGTCTCCTTGTTTCTCTTTCGGACTCGTATCTCTTACGCCAGGCAGAACTTTAGGGAAGATAGTGAGCCAAACCATCTTGAGGACAGCGAAATGACCCCAAGGTCCTGTCTTGATGAAGACAAGTGAGTTGAAGCTACTCACCGGCAGGTGTGAGACAACCTCTGTGCGCATTGCCTCAATCAGTTTGACTTCTTCAGTCTCAACTTCAAGCGGAAAGGCTTGCTTCAGCTCAGCTCCGACTTGAAGTCAAAGATGCAATGAAGATGTCAGAGGACTGTCGTGCACACCATCATGCCTTAAATCTAGTGTTGATGCATCTATCATTGACACAACTGAGGTCTACTCAGCTTCTTCAGCTGTTTGGGGGGCCCGACCTGGCCAGGCCTAGTGCCTTCTGAAGTGCTCTCAGTTTTGTATATTCTTTTGTCGGCGCGTTTATTTGCACTGGTGGCGAACTTTGATGCCCAGTGGATGTAATATGTGTGATAGCCGTGATAGCCTAGCGCAAGTTGCTTGCTTATTTATTTCCTTGTTGTCTTTTTTATTTGTTTGCTTGTAGTCATTGCAGTTCTTTTTCCGCGGTTTGCTAATGGCTGCAATAACCTATTTTTTAAAACTAGGCCACAATAACCATGGGCTAATATTTACTGTAGTGACACTGGGCCTCCTGCGGGTCAGAAGCGATGGGCCTTCTACGGGCCGTGAAAGCGATGGGCCTTCTACGGGTCAGAGAAACAATGGGCCTTCTATGGGCCGTAGAAACAATGGGCCTTCTATGGGCCATATCATCAATGGGCCTTATACGGGCAGTATGATCGATTGGCCAAACATGGGCCAATAATAGGCCGCATTATGGTTGTAAACGGGCTAGAGTTGGAATCATCCGTTCATGGGCCGACGATAACGGGCCATCGAATAGGCCGTATTTGATGACGCTATGAAAACGGCCCAACGTATTAACGGACCACAAACGGGCCGACTGTAACCACGGGCTGAATTTGGCCCACAAGCAGAAAATAATAGTAACGGGCCATAAGTAAACGAATGCTGGAAATGAGCCCAAGAATAAATGGGCTCTGAGAAGGCCGAAAGATAACATGGGCTGGAAACGGCCCAGCGGAATAACGGGCCGTTAATGGGTATAAAGTGATACACTGTTCATTACGGGCCAGTTTCACCACGGACCGTTAATGGGTGTAAAGTGATACACTATTCATTACGGGCCAGTTTCACAACGGGCTGTTAATAGGCCAAGAGTTACATGGGGCCTCATATGGGCCGAAAGACGTCATGGGCCATACATGGGCTAGAAGTGAAAACGGGCTGGAATCATATTGGGTGGCCCAGATGACGCTACTGGGCCTAATTCGGATAGGGCGTAATGGGCCTTTGGTTAGCGGGCTGTAAATGGGCTATATGCGAACAGGCCGTTAACAGGCTTTACATGGGCCGGCCCGCCACCTTTTGACCAAGTCAAACGGGCCGGCCTTTTCACAGGAATGGGCCTCTGTTGGGCCGTGCCATGTGTCGACGTATCATAGGCGCCTTCTGTCCAATGAGTGGATGACATCTGTCCCAACGATGAGCCGACACGTGTTTCCTCCAGCCAATGATGATTTTACACGTGGAAAATCCCCATTGGTCGGGGCTGTTAACGGCTTATCGGATCCAAAACCCGACCCGGTAGCTTAACGGCGTTCCGTTACGGTGGATGCCACGTGTCGGTCAACCTTGACGAAAGCAGTTCTTTGACACATGATTCATTGTCATGGAAGTGGACACTTCCGTGATGATAATTCTGGTAATGTCATGGAACACTTCTACGACAACACATGTATGACTATCTTGATTCTATCATAAAATCGTCATGGATGTACATGCATGACAGAAAATGGGACCTACTGTGACAAACACGTATCATCACGGAAGTGTATTTTTTTGTAGTGATCCCTTTGGCTCTCAAGTCCAATGTGAGGTCTTGGCTAATGCACCTGCCAGAGAACTCCATTTCGTCATGGGCTGACCTATGCCATGAGTTCATTGGCGCCTTCACCAGTGGCCATCAAAAGCCAGGCCGACCCAGGGACTTGCAGCTTCTCCAACAAAAAGAATGAGAGACCCTCCATAAGTATTTGTAGAGGTTCAGTAAGGTCCATAGGAACATCCCGATTATCCATCCGCAGTTGTGATAGCTACCTTCCAGTCCAATTGCGCAACCGCCGGATCCGCTCCAAGATGAACATGCGGTTGCCTAAGACTGTGAAGGAGCTTTACACTTTGGCGGATAAGTGTGCTCGGATGGAGGAAGGAAGCTACCCGGAGAGGAGGATTGCACCAACATCAATTCTGAGGATGATGACGAGTCCACCAGTCAGAAGAAGAGCAAGAAGCACACTAAGAAGCGCAAGGATAAGGCAGTGATGTCTGTTGAAGGGTCGGGTACACCTAGTACTGGCAAGAAGGCAAAGGCTGAGGCCCCGCCAAGGAAGCTGCCGTGTGTGCTGACTGCCGGGAGGCCGCGGCTTCCGAGAAGGCCGGGAAATGCTATGGGCCATATGGTAAAATTCATCGGACCAAGGTCCATGACCTTAAAGAATGTTATCAGGTTGAGCAGCTCGGCAAGAGGTGGAGAGGAGAATATGAGAAGCGTGACAAGGAAAAGGGTCAGAATATCGCCGACCAAACCCTTTCAGAACCAAGGAAAACCCGCAAGAGGCCGAGAAAAGGAAGCCTGTGATGATGACAGTGAAGGAGGGGATCAAGAGGAAACCAGTGAGCAGGAGTTTTAGAAGGCCACTGACGCCCTGTGCATTGACGGGGGTGCATCTCTGCACACCTCTCACCGCCAGCTCAAACGGTGGGCACGTGAAGTCAATGCCGTGGAACCAGCGCCAGTAGCCCGGAAACCACTCAAATGGTCACGCACGCCCATCATCTTTGACGAAGAGGATCATCCTGACCGTACCACTTCGGTAGGATGTTTGCCATTGTTGGTATCTCCAAAAGTTTGCAACCTCAAGGTCACAAAAATATTGGTGGATGCGGGGCCGGGTTGAATTTGATTTCCCCGGTAGTCATCAGCAAACTTCAGATAGCGTAGGAAGAATTGAAGGTAACTGGCATGTTTCAAGGAGTTAATCCCGGCAGGAGTCACCCAAAGGGAAAGATCACGCTGCCGGTGACGTTTGGGGAGAGCTGAACTACCGGATTGAGAAGATTGTCTTTGATGTGGTCGACCTCCCCTTGCCGTACAATGGGATCCTTGGACGCCCAGCCCTGGCTAAATTCATGGCGCCATCCCAATATGCCTAAAATATCTTGAAGGTGCCAGGGCCCACAGGAGTCACTTCCATCCCATCAGATAAGAAGGACGCAATCATTTGCATGGATAAGATGTACCGGGACGCGGTCGTGGCAGAGGCAGTGGCAGCTGCAGCAACGGTTCCCGCCAGGGAAGGCAGATGAAAGAAGAAGGATAGAAAGGACACTGGGAAGGAGTCCGGGAAGCGTACCTCTTCGGAGTTTGCTGCCCCTATTGATGACTTGCCGGAGAGTTCCAATAGCAAGAGATCTAAGGTGACTGCACCCCAAGTGAAAAAGGTCCTGCTGCGCTGGCTGGCATTGATGGTACTTTCACTATCAGCGCCACCCTCGATGAGAAATAGGAAAGCGCGCTCGTTGCCTTCCTGTGGGCGAATATCGATGTGTTTGCTTGGCAACCATCTGATATCCCTGGTGTTCCCAGGGAGGTAATTGAGCACCACCTTACTGTCTGCCCACACGCCCGACCTGTCAAGCTGGAAGTCCGGAAGCAGGCCTTAGAGAGGCCGCAATTTATTGCAGAAGAAATCAAGAAACTTGAAGCAGCTGGTTTGGTCAGAGGAGTGCTACATCCCAAATGGTTGGCAAATCCAGTGGTAGTCTGGAAGGCTAATGGGAAAAGGAGGCTTTGCATAGATTTCACAGATCTCAACAAGGCTTGCTCGAAGGACCCGTTTCCCTTGCCGCGCATCGATCAGATTGTGGATTCCACTTTAGGCCGCGATTTTATTTTCTTTCGGCATGCATATTCTGGGTATCTCCAAATCTTCGTGTCCAAGGAATACAAAGAGAAGACCTCGTTCATTACCCCATGTGGTACGTACTGTTTTATCCGCATGCCATTTGGATTAAAGAGTGTCGGGTCTACTTTGGCAAGGGTAGTCCAGATTGGTTTCGAGCCACAGCTACACAAAAACATTGAAGCCTATATTGATGATATTGTGGTCAAGACCAAGGAAAGAGCAACCCTTATTCAGGATTTGGAGGAGACATTTGCTAATCTGTGCAAGATCAACTTGAAGCTCAACCCGATGAAGTGTGTGCTTGGCATCCCATCCGGCAAGCTACTTGGTTTCTTTGTGTCCCATCGGGGGATCGAAGCCAACCCTGGCAAGAATAAATCTATCGAGTAGATCCAAGCGCCAAGGACAGTCAAGGATGTGAGGTGCCTGACAGGGTGCGTTGCCGCGCTAAGAAGATTCATTACCAAGTATTCCAAGCGCGCCCTGCCGTTCTTCAAGATCCTGAAGAAGGTAGGACCCATGAAGTGGACCTAGAAGCAGATGCAGCTTTGCCATAGTTGAAGACCTACTTGTCCTCTATGCCCACCTTGGTTTCTCCCAAACCACAAGAGCCGTTGCTGCTATACTTAGAGGCAACTAACCAAATGGTTAGTGCAGCCTTGGTGGCGCAGTGGGAAGTGGACGAAGCAGAAAGTGATCAAGGACCGACAGAGCCAGATAAGGATGAGGGCAGAAATAAGCACGACAGCAAGAGTGACCCCAAGGACATGACAAGAAAGAAAGTGGTGTAGCGCCTAGTGTACTTCATCAGTTCCTTACTACAGGGGGCTAGATCGAGGTACTCTGGCATGCCAAAGTTGATCTTTGGTCTCATCATGGCCTCAAGGAAACTGCGCCACTACTTCCATGCCCATGAGATCACGGTTGTCACTCGCTTCCCATTGCAAAGGATACTCCGGAACCCCGAGGCTACCGGCAGGATAGTGGAGTGGGCTTTGGAGTTATCCAGTTTTGGTTTGAAGTTTGAGAGCACATCAACAATCCAGAGCAGGGCATTGGCAGGTTTTATTGCAGAATGGACGCCAACCCCTGATGAGTAAGTACCAGAGACAATTATCCCCGACAAGGAGTCGCCCCAAGAATGGATTATGTATTTCGATGGTGCCTTTTCCTACAAGGTGCATGAGTACGTCGTCGAGATGCATTTTTCCCGGGAAGAAACGACCAATAATACAGCAGAGTACGAAGGGCTCCTTGTCGGGCTCAGGATTGCCGCAGAATTGGGAATTAAGAAGCTGATCATTCGAGGAGACTCACAGCTTGTGGTGAGACAAGTCAATCAGGATTACCAAAGCCCATTGATGGAGGCATACATTGAGGAAGTGAGAAGATTGGAGGAGCGCTTTGACGGATTGCAAACAGAGCACGTACCTTGTGCGGCAAACAACATAGGTGATCATCTGTCAAAGTGTGCTATGCAGAAGCTTCCTGTGGAACCGGGGACTTCTGTTCTCCATCTTACTCAGCCCTCCGTATCCCCAGCAACAATGGCCCGGAAAAGGAGAAAGTTGGACTCCGGTAAGCCTCTCCCGGTAGAGCCTTCCGCTCCCGGCTGAGACCCTACCGGAAACAACTCCTCACCACCTGCCGGACCGCACCCTCCAGCCGGGCCCATGGTCCCCTTGAATGAGGAATGTGTCCCCGCAGTTGAAGAGGTGCCGCTAGTCCTTGTTGCCGAGCCCCAGGCTCCAACATGGGCAAGGCACATAGTCCACTTCCTCCAAACCATAGAGCTTCCTGAGATGAAGTTGAAAGAGTAGCCGGAGGGCCAGTATGTATCAGTTTGTCGATGACACTCTATACAAAAGGAGGCCCAACAGTGTGAAATTGAAGTGCATCTGCAGGGAAGAAGGAATGGAACTGCTGGCTGAGATACACAAAGGCATGTGCGGCTCCCACATTGGATCAAGGCATTGGTTGGGAAAGCATTGCGGCAAGGATTCTATTGGCCCACAGCCCTCCAATATGTGGTCGAGCTAGTCACCAAATGTGAAGCCTGCAAGTTCCATTCCAAGAACATCCACCAGCCTGCCCAAGCACTTCAGACAAACCCCTAATCATGGCCATCTTCGGTCTGGGGGATGGATATCCTTGGCCCTTTCCCCCGAGCAATCGGGGGCTTTGAATTCTTGTTCGTTGCTATCGACAAGTTTACAAAGTGGCCAGAAGTGACTTCCATGAGAAAGGTGACTGCTTAGTCAGTATCAAGTTGTTGAAAGAATTGGTGTGTCGTTATGGAGTCCTGGCAAGGATCATTACCAACAACGGCATCCAGTTCACGAGTCGCGCCTTCATGCAATATGCTCATGCCCTCAGAAGCAAGATCTCATTTGCCCCTGTTGCACATCCCAGGAGCAATGGGCAAGCTGAGAGGGCCAATGCTGAAGTGTTGTGAGGACTCAAGAAGAGAACCTTTGATACGCTGCAAAAGCACGGCATGCGATGGATCGATGAGCTGCTGGTAGTCCTCTGGTCCCTCATAATGACACCAAATCGAGCTATCGGGCAGACTCGCTTCTCCCAAATCTATGCGAGAGAAGCAACTATCCCCATGGAACTCATTTATGGGTCACCTTGAGTGCTTGCCTATGATGAAGTAGTGCAAGATCAGCACCGCCGTGACGATGCTGTGCTACTCGAGGAGAACCGTCTCCGGGTTGCTACGCGTGCTGCATGCTATCAGCAAGCCCTACGTTGCAATCATAGCCGCAGGGTTCATGCCCGGTGTTTTCAGGAAGGCGACCTTGTCCTTAGGTGCGTTCAGTTTGCCAAGGGTACAAAAAAGTTGACGCCGAAGTGGGAAGGCCCTTACCAGGTAGTACAAGTCACCAGACCTAGAGCAGTCCGTCTGGAGACCGGAGATGGCACTCAATAGCAAAACTCATGGAATATTGAGAATATCCGCAAGTTCTACCCGTAAGGCGCGGATGTCCGGCCCTGCATGACAGCCACCCTTTTGTACAGGCCTTGCCTCAGGTGCATATAAACCCATGTACAAAGCCACACGATGAGCCTGAGCAACAGAGAAATAAACTAAATGTTGGGGGGGCCCAACCAAGTTGCATGCATGCATGAGCATTCCAAGAGCATTGCATAAGCATTTCATGAGCATTTGCATATGCATATAGATAGGATCACATCTTGCATCACTCCCATCTGCATGAAGCTGCAGGTTCCTGCCGTGAACTTGGCCTCTACAAGGAGTTGGGAAGATGGACCAGCACTGCGATCCCTGGCAAGCCAAGCAGATAAGTTCTACCTCTTGTCCTGTGACGCCTAATATGTGATCCTATCCGAGCGAAACTCGAATGTCCCACCAAGGATAGAGCCGCATTGAAGACGCTTTGCAAGGTGGATATCATTACATCGTACCATTACATAATAGTTGGGGATACATACAAAGGCACACAAATGCCACAAGAATACATCAAACATCATACAGAAGAGAGGCATCCGACTACGAATGAATCACAAACAGAAACTCAAACGACATCCACCCTGCTAGCCCAGGCTACTAACCAGGAACCTATCCCCTAATTGAAGAAGAAGAAGCAGAAGAACTCCAAAAAAAACCAAACATCGCTCTCACGTCAGATCATCGCATTACCTGTACCTACAACTGTTGCTGTAGTAATTTGTGAGCCACAAGGACTCAGCAATCCAATAACCATGGGTATGAAGACTATCAAAGCTTAATGGGTATGGAACAGATAAATGGTGAGGTTGCAGCAAGCGACTAAGCATTGTATGGTGGCTAACTTACGAGTAAAAGAGTAAGATGAGAAACTACGCAAACGATTGCAAACTAGTAATGATCAAGAAGTGATCCTGAACTACTTACGTTCAAACATAACCCCACCATGTTCTCTTCCCGAACTCGCTCGAAAAGAGACGGTCACGGTTACACACGTGGTTGGTGTATTTTATTTCGGATCTGGTGTCAAGTTCTCTACAAACGGATATTAAAAATTCCCATCTGCCACATAACCGTGGGCATGGCTTTCGAAAGATCAAACCCTGCAGGGGTGTCCCAACTTAGCCCATGACAAGCTCTCACAATCAACGCAGGAAAATCCTCCTCCCGGGACAACCCAATCAAGCTCGGAATCCCGGTTCACAAGACATTTCGACAATGGTAAAACTAGTCCAGCAAGACCTCCCGGCGTGTCAACACCCTGATGGGAGTTGCACGTATCTCGTTCTCAGGACACGACCGGATGAGCCTGGTGTACAATAACTGACGTCCCGAGTTGCCCCAGGTAGCCCGCACAGTGCTCTAGTTTGGACCAGCACCAGCAGCACTGGCCCCCCTGTATTATGTTGAATAACGAACCTCGGGTAGCGCTAACTCCCTATGCGTGAAATTTATTATCATGTTTAGTTATTATGTTGGGCAAATGGTAAAACCAATGTTGGGTCTTGCTGGAGGAGTTTTATTCAAAGCGAACTATCAAGGGGGGCCCATAAACCCCAACCATGTTAGGAACGCAAAATCAAGGAACATAACACCTATAAGACGGAAACTAGGGCGGCATTAGTGGAACAAAACACCAGGAAAAAGGCCGAGCCTGTCGGTGTTCTGGGAACGGGGGTCCCCAGACATGCCTGCCTGCAGCCTGCAGCGTGGCTCAAGTGGGGGCCCAATGCAGCCCAGCTTCATCAGCTCAAGCTCAAGACCCTCGCGTGGGGCCAAGCCTCGCGGGGCGGACAATGGGGAGCTTACTCAGGGGCAGCCTCCTTAGGCGGGCTCGCAAGGAGGCGGAAAGATCAAGGCAGGCACCTCCTGAGGGGCCCGTGACGCAAGCCATGACGATCGGAGGCCAGGCGGGTGCCAGGCGGGCACCGGCCTGCGCAGTGTCCTTGTTTCCCTTTCGGTGCTAAGGGGGCAAGCACAGGCCAAGGCATCGGGCAAAGGTTACCGTTTCGGTGCAACAAGACCAAGACCAGCAGAACGGCAGGATGGATGTCATCGTGGAGCCCAGGGCAGCGTCACCGTCAGAGCCTTTGGTAGCCAAAGACCAACTTTAGTCAGGATAAGTGTACCAGATGTTCCCCTTCAAAATGGCCAATTGTTGGCGCCCTTCCCGCTCATTATTTGGGGAGAGGCCCAGGGCCTCCCTCTATAAATAGGACTAGTCACCACAAGGTAGAGATATCTGGAGATCGACCAGAGAGAAAGAGAGAGAAGCGATTGAACTCAACCAATCAGTTCATCGCACCAGCTCAAGAACAGCCCCTCGCGAGGTTGTTCTCCCTTTGTACTGTTCATCATCAGCCCCTGAGGCAATCCACCACACCACACACTGGAGTAGGGTATTACACCACAATGGTGGTCTGAACCAGTATAAATCTCGTGCCTTCTGTGTGCTCATCTTTCTTGCCTAGATCTTTGCGAGACTTCGAGACATGAGCTGGTAGGGGAGAGATCTTCATGCGCACCCCAATGTTTGAACCTCAAGGGTCTGCCGGAACCCGAAATCCAACATTTGGCGCGCCAAGTAGGGGTGCGCCGTAATCTTTTCTTCCACTAGCCGCGTGTGATCTTCCGCCGTGACCATGGCTGACGCCGAAGCTGAAGGCTGAAGGCTGCTGCTTGCTCGCCACCCGTGATCGCTTCAGACGGCGCCCGTCGGCGGACGCCCCCGTCGTTCCCCGTCGCCTGCTGCCAACGCCGCCACCGGCCCGGCGGGGAACGAGCAGCAGGCCTCATCCCTGCATCCTTCGGTGCGGCGCGATGGCCGCACCGCCACCCCGTCGCTGACTCCAGCCGGTTCGTCGTCCCACGCCCGTCGCGCCCCCACGGACGCGCACGCCGCGCTGCTCCTGGCGCGTGAGCTCCTGCACTACCGCCCCGTCGACGACCTCGACGAGTACTGGCTCGCCCGCATCACCAAGCTCGTCAGCGCCGCAGGGGGCTCTCCCATGTTGTCTCTCTCGCTGCCTCACCCTCCATCCTGCACAGGAGGCGAGGAGGAGGAGGTGCCTCCACGACCTCCACCCCAAGAAGGCGCCCTGGCTCCCAGGCGCGCGGTCCCAGGGCAAGACCCGCCGCGTCCCGCGCCTGCGCGACAAGAAAGGAGCTGCCAAGAGATCCCTCGCCCCCAAGAAGGTGCTCGCGTGCTCCCAGCACCGGTGCGCCATGACCGCATCCCCGCGCCGCCACATCAGGACCCCGCGCTGCTCCAGGCGGCGGCACGTGGGAATCTCCAGGAGCAAGCCCCACACCAGCAGAAAGCTCCGGTGGCCACTGCAGGTTTCCGCGCCTTCACCTCCGAGCTGCATAGCGACACATGGCCCAACAAGTTCAAGCCAGACCTGCCTCCACGCTACGACGGCACTGCAGACCCCGTGGAGTTCCTCCAGCTCTACGAGTTGGGCATCGAGGCCGCCAACGGAGATGAGAAGATCATGGCGAATTGGTTTCCCATGGCGCTCAAGGACGGTGCTCGCACCTGGCTCCTGAACCTGGCTCCAGGCACGATCTCCTCCTGGGAAGAGATGCACACCTGCTTCATCGCCAACTTCCAAGGCACTCGCGACCGGCCCCTGGCCATGAGTGACCTGCGCCGCATCAAGCAACAGCCGGGAGAGACCCTACAAAAGTACATCCAGCGCTTCAACAACGCCTGCCTCAAGATCCCCAGGGTGACCGAGGAGGCCATCATGTCAGCCTTCTCCAATGGCGTGCGCGACATCAAGATGAAAGAGGAGCTAGCGATCCATGAAGACCTGTGCACATCGCTGGAGCTGTTCAACCTGGCTACCAAGTGCGCCAGGGCTGAGGAAGGGCGCCTCTCCCTCCTCGAGCTCCCGGCTGCCGACCCAGAAGAGAAGAAGCCCAAGGTCAAGGACGTGAAGCGCAAGGGGGCTGCTGTGCTCGCAGCGGAGCCGGACACCAAGCGAGGTAGGGATCAGCCTGAGTCATCCAAGGGCAGCCGGTACTGCGTGTACCACGACCTCCACACCCACAACACCAATGAATGTCAGGAGCTCAGGGCCGTGCGAGATGGGCGTATCGGCCGACGCCCCGACCGCAGCGACCGGGGCTATGGCCGAGGAGGAGGAAGAGGTGGAGGACGATGGGAAGACCGAGGCCCTCGCCAAGGGTGGCGTGACCGGCCTCGCGAGGACCGCTGGCAGGGCCAGCCACGCGAGGGAGGTTGGAGGGATCAGCCTCACGAGGACCGCCCTCAAGGCAATGCAGGCCTCCCTCCTCTGCCACCTCCGCCAAGGAGGAATGAAGACCATCACCAGGACGAGGGGGCTCGGGGCTTCCAGGAGCCGCACGAAATCGCTTGCACCCTGGGCGGCGCTCAAGCCCCAGCCTCTCAGCGCATCTACAAGCAGTTTGCTCGCGAGGTGAATGCAGTCCTCCCCAAGCTTGAGGCCACGCGCCCTCTCAGGTGGTCTGCGTGCGCTATCACGTTCAGCTCAGCGGATCAACTCAAGTGTGCGGCAACGGCCGGGGTCCTCCCGATGCTTTGTTCCCCAGTCATCAGCAATGTGCAAGTCACCAGGACCCTCATCGACAGTGGAGCTGGGCTCAACGTCCTGTCCGTCGAAACGTTCAACAATCTCCAAGTGCCATATGATCAGCTTCAGCCAACCAAGCCTTTTTCAGGAGTCGCTGATGGTTCCACTATTCCAATAGGGCAAGTTCGTCTTCCCGTCACGTTTGGGCAGCACAACAATTACCGCATCGAGCTCATTGACTTTGATGTCGCCCACATTCGCCTGTTGTACAATGCCATCCTCGGGTATCCAGCCTTGGCCAAGTTCATGGCAGTGACTCACCATGGCTACAATGTCCTCAAGATGCTAGGAAGCGGTGGAATCATCACAGTGCCTTGCGAGGAGAGGGATGCAGTGTGCTCTCTTGAGCGTGCCTTCCAGGCCGCGGCAATCGAAGACCCAGATCACAGGAGCAGGAGGCTCCCTGAGGCGGCCCCTAAAAAGAAGAAGGCTTCACCTGGCCCAAGCGCTCGCGAGGCAGGCGCCTCCGGAGGCGCCGCGTCAGGACCCGCGCCCGTTCAAGGGGCGCCACCCTCTGCCGCATAGGAAGGCGCGCCTGACGCCCTCCTCGGGCAGGGCTCGGGGGCTCTCTCCTGGAGGGCCATCGACCTCGCCAAGGTCACGAGGGAGGCGCTCGGGCACCACTTGGAGGCATGCTTCAAGGCACGTTTCCCTCAGGAAGGTATAAGGCAGGGAAGGCAAAACCACCAGGAGTTCATCACAATGAACATTCAAGAGCTGCAGGAGTCAAGAGTCATGCCTGGCAGCCGCCGCCTACCCGCCGCAGCCCCACATCCCGGCGAGGATGGTGGGCTGCGCGTCTGCATCGACGTACCGGGCCCCAACCGAGCCGCGTCTCGGGAGCGCCTCTGGCCTTCATGCGTGGGGCGTTGTGAGGGCCCACCTCACAGCTATGTTCGCATGCCCTTTGGCCTGTCGAACGCGGCTGTCGCCCACCAGTGCCTGGTGAGGAGCATCCCGAAGCTTCGGTGGCTGTGCACCGCGTTCTGGAGGAGATGGAGATGGACCTCGAGGAGCCGCCCGGACCCTCAGAGCCTTCGAGGCTCTGGGCTCCGAAGGCTCATAAGGAGCGGCTTCTTCACCACGCGTCGTCAGCTACTCCGATACTCGCTCTGCAATGGTATCAGGTGACATCTTCTTAAGTTTTATCTTCAGCTGGGAGCGCCAGCAGGGCCGCATCATCCCAGGTCACATGGGTCCGCCCCTACGGCATGTATCTATTTTGCTTAATGTTTTTTTTCATCTGCTTTGTTGGGGGCGCCCCTCGGGTTGCATTATCCCCAGGCTGCTCGGGCCAGACCCAGTGGCGCTTGCTTCCATGCATCTATCTAAATGTATTTGCCCCTCCGAGTTTAACCTGGTCCCCATGGTTATCATCTGCTGCTTATTGCGGACCTCTCCGCGCGCATGCAAAGCGCTTGCACGTTAAAAGGGGGGCGCCTGAGCATCGCGACTCACGGGCTCTTACTGGCTCTCCAGCCCTCACCACCTGGACTTGACCCACGGCATCGCGACCTGTCAAACCAGCGGCGGCTGAGCCCGCTCGAGGGCCGGACCTGAGGACGTAGAGCATTTGCATTCTAACCACCCTGCAGGAACACACCATTGATAAAGGCCCAGAGCCAGGCGCAACCCGCCTCGAGGTAGGGCCAAGTGAGTCCCGCGCTGGCTCACGGGTGCCTAGATACACCTCTCCTAGCCCTACCGTGCCAGCCACGCGTTAGGGCGGGGCTGTACACGCCCCGGGGGCTCCTCCCGGAGGGGAGCCCCCTCCCACGCTCTAGTGGAAGCACCATGCTCCGCGCTGGCTGACGACACTACCGAGGAGCGGCTATGCCCGTGCACACACGGAAGCGCTATGCTCCGCACTGGTGATCAACAACTGGGGGCGGCCCACAGCCATACCAACCTCAGGGATCCCCGAGCTCAGTGGCTGGCACCATCGCAACGCCTCCCATCGGGAGTGCGCGAGGGGGCTGGGCACGGGGGCTGCGTCGGGCCACGCCCGAACGCACGCCACCCAGCCAGGTCCCTCGGACCTGGTCATCACGCGCCTCTCCCCGAGCGGAGCCAAGGTATGAAGGCTCGTTTGCGCGTCAAGGGGGATCCTGAGCATCGCGACTCAGGAGCCTAACTGGTCACGTAGCCCCTCACCCCTTAGTCCCGTCCTGGTTTCCGGTCGGGGCTAACGGCAGCTGAGGTATGCGCGGGGCCAGGCCCTGCCGATGTAGAACGACAAGTCTACTCCTACGCCTCCCTTCCCTACTTGCTGGTCGCGCGTCAAGGGGGACTCCTCAGCATCGCGACTCAGGAGCCTAACTTGCCACGTAGCCCCTCACTCCTTGGTCCCGTCCTTGTTTCTGGTCGGGGCTAACGGCGACTAAGGTATGCGTGGGGCCGGGCCCTGCCGACATAGAACACATGCAAATAGGAGGAAAAATGCAAATCCTAAGGAATTCAAAAGCAAATATTACAAGCCATAGAATGTCTCACAACACCAAACACAAGTTTAACCGCCTCCACGAGGCACGGTGCATGTTGCAGGAATTAAAAACAGGACAGAAGCCGCAAAGGGATCACTTTCCAGTGGCGCCGCCGCTTGTGGTCGAGCCACGCTGGGCGGCTCCGCCTCCCGAAGCCGCGGAACTGGTGGCGTCGCATCTAGGCAAGATGCTGAAGGCGCGGAATCTACCCAGCAAAGCCTCGGCTCGGCCCTTCACAGCCTCAGCAGCGGCGACGCCAAGGTCACCGCTCACGGGTTCCAGCAGGCTATCGAGGTCGATGTTGGGGTCGCGAAGGTAAATGTGGCTGGGGACGCGCGTCAGCGCTGCAGACGACAGGGCACGCGCCTCGGCCTTGGCCGTAGGGCCAAGGCTGTCCGCGGCATCTTCAATCACACGGACCAGGAAGGGGAGTAGCTCGGCGAGGCTGTCCTCCTCGCCAGCCAACGGGTCCTCTAAGCCGCTCTCATGGAGCGTCTTCAGTGCAGCGGGAGCCTTCTCCTCTAGCTCGGCGAAGGCCACTCGATCCTTGACCAGGACCTTCGCCTTGCGGTCTAGCTCGGTCCTCTCCACCTTCAGCGCCTGCTCCAGCGTCTCCAGCCGGCCATGGCGGTCGACAAGCTCGGCGTCCCGGTCCTTGACGGCAGCCTCCCGAGCCTTCATCTCCTCGTCCTTCTCCTGGCGGACGCGGACCTCCTTCGCGAGCTCCTCGCGCAGGTCTTGCAGCTCGACCTCCAGCGCCTTGCAGCGGCCCCGGGCATCCGCAGCATCGCCTTGGGCAGCATCGCGAGCAGCCTCACCAAGGGCGGGCTTGCTTCTCCTCGTCGGAGGCAGACGCAGCCTGCCTCAGTGCCGCTCGGACAGAGGCAGCGGAGCAGGCCCAGCCGGAGGCTAACTCCAGGTGCCCGACCACCAAGCGGGGGTCCGCGCTCTGGAGATCCTCCCGAAGCCGGCTCAGTTCATTGGCAGCCTGGTCCAAGACAGCAGAGGGATCAAAAGAGACGGGAGCTGGTGGAGCAGGCAGAAAGGACGGCAGCGTGATCACGGCTTGGGAGGAAGGAGCCTCCCGGGCCTTGGGCATCTCAGCAGCCGCACCAAGCCTAGCCCCCTCTAGGGTCAGCGGGGCCACGGAGGCTGACTCCTTGCCAGAGTGCCCTTGCTAGTTTAGTGGGAGTTGGACCTCCTTATAAGGGAGGTTCTTTCCCCACTTGTATGAGCATGAGAACAAGAGGGATATCCACGCGCGCTCCTCCTCCGCCGCCTGCCAAGAACAAGAGGGATATCCACACGCGCTCCTCCTCCGCCGCCCGCCTCGCCACGCCTCGTCACGTCACGCCGCTCCGCGGGAATGAGCCGAGCCGATATCTAAATTTTTGCCACGCACTACGGGTATACGAAAGGTCACTCGGGAGCTGGAAAGTTTTTGTTGTAGTGGACATTGAATATGAACGCTGCACCCTTCAGCTGCTGCCTGTTCGTTTCATCTCATGCGTTCCCTTCAGCTCGAGGCGCAGCCTCTCGCTTCCGTCTCTTGCGCCTATAAAAGGGAGGTCGCTCCTCTTAGAGAAAGGCACCCGAACTTCTCCCTCCTCTCGCCACCGGTTCCAATCTCTGTGCTGCTGCTGTCCTCCTCATCCCGACTTGTGGCGTAATCATGAAGTCGGGACAAGAGGGCCTCCAAAACCGCACCTTTTGAGTCCATGCATGGAGAAGGGTGATAAGGTTTTGGGGAGTGCTCATGCGACTCTTGACTTCTTCATCATGGACTCCGACGACTACTTCCCTGACGACGACTTCTTCCCCGACATCGACAACCTCATCAACGACATGGCTGGAGAGGATGTTGACCCCAAGTCCAGTGCTTCTGCTGTTGTTGTCCCGTACGTGTTCTTCCTCTTTCTATTAGAGGTTCTGCTACAGTTTCTTGTTCTAGTGTTTACCCTACATATGATAGACTCTGCTTCATATATGAAACTTGTCCTACTGTCTGCTCTAGATTAACTTGGTTACAGTTCCTATATGCAGATGTTATTTACCTTCTTTTTGTCAGATCACATGACTAGTTTTGTCATTGTTATATTAGTCATGCTTTATCTAATATTTCTGTTAATAAAATCATTTGGTAAATTGCTCATATTTCCAACAATCCAAAAACCTTATTATAGGAAATTTACCCCGAGTGGTTTTGCTGCTTCCATGAGACCTCCTATGTTTGAGGGTATCCACTATAAGAGGTGGCGCGTGAGAGCAGTCTTATGGTTTCAAACTATGAGTTGCTATCATGCCACTCTTGGCAAACCTGAAGGAGAGCTTGATGCTCAACAGGCACAAGCTTTTCAGAAAATGGATACTCTGTTTAAGGCTGCTCTCTTGAGTGTTCTTGGTGAGAACATAGTTGATGCTTATGCGTCAATTGATAATGGAAAAGATATGTGGGATGCACTCGAGGCCAAGTTTGGGGTCTCGGATGCTGGCATTGAGCTGTACATCATGGAGCAATTCTATGATTACAGGATGACTAAAGAGCACTCCATGGTTGAGCAAGCTCATGAGATACAGTCATTTGCTAGAGAACTTGAGCACTTCAGTTGTATGCTACCGGACAAGTTTGTTGCCGGAGGTATCATCACTAAGCTTCCTCCTTTATGGAGGAACTTTGCTACCTTGCTGAAGCATAAGAGGTAGGAGTTTTCCGTCCCGGATCGCATTGGCACTCTTGATGTGGAAGAAAAGGCGAGAGCAAAGGACACACATGCTTGAGGTATTGAGGGAGGATCTAATGCCAATGTGGAACAGAAGCAGAATTTCCAGCCCCACAAGTTCAATAACAAGGGAAAGTTTGATGGTAAAGCAAAGTTTGATGGGAAGAACAAGGCTGTGCAACACACGAACTTCAAGAAGAAGAATGACAAGAAGAAAGGTTCTTGTCATGTGTGTGGGGAACCGGATCATTGGGCTCCTAGTTGCCCTAATCGCTATGATAAGCATCATCCTGGGAAAGGCGGCAAGACCGCTAATGTTGTCATTGGAGACACTGACATGAAGGATGCTGGGTATGGTATATTTCCCAAGATTCTTTCAAGATGTCATTCTCCGACCGTTAATTGACACGGGTGCTAATGTGCATGTATGCGGTGATATTTCCATTTTTTCGTCTTATCGCATCATAGGGACTTCAACCGTGCTGATGGGCAACGGTTCAAGTGCTTCGCTCGTGGTGTTGGCACGGTCAATCTGAAGTTTACTTCGGGAAGATCGTCTTGGCCGAGAACGTGCATTATGTCCCTCCGTCAATAAAAATCTTGTTAGCGGATCTCTTACGTGTAGAGATGGCTACAAGCTTGTCTTTGAGTCGAATAAATTTGTAATATCCAAGTATGGAACCTTTGTTGGTAAAGGCTATGAGTCAGGAGGCATGTTTCATTTATCCTTGTCAGATTTGCAATAAAGTTGTTAATCATGTTTGCAAGAATAGTGAATCGAATGTGTGGCATTCACGTGTTTGTCATGTTAACTTTGGTTGCATGTCGCGACTAGCGAAGTTGAACTTAATCCCTAGTTTCACCACTGTCAAGGGATCTAAGAGTCAAGTTTGTGTGCAAGCTAAGCAACCTCGTAAGTCTCACATGACTGTGGAAACGAGAAATCTTGCACCACTAGAACTCATACATTCAGATCTATGTGAAATGAATGGTGTTTTGACAAAAGGTGGAAAGAAATATTTCATGACGTTAATTGATGAATCCATTAGATACTACCGTGTGTATCTTCTGAAATCTAAGGATGAGGCTTTGAACCTTTTCAAGATCTATAAAGCTGAAGTGGAAAACCAACTTGATCGAAAAGTCAAGAGGCTTAGGTCCGACCATGGTGGAGAGTATTTTTCCAATGATTTTGATGCTTTTAAATGAACATGGTATAATCCATGAGAGGACGCCTCCCTATTCACCTCAGTCAAATGGGGTGGCCAAAAGAAAGAACCGTACTCTAACTGATTTGGTTAACGCCATGTTAGACACATCGGGTCTCTCCAAGGCATGGTGGGGGGGGGGAGGCGATATTGACGGCAATTCATGTCCTAAACCGATTTCCCTCAAAGAACAAAGAGATAACTCCATTCGAGGAATGGGAGAATAAAAGGTTAGAACTCTCTTATCTACGAACATGGGGTTGTTTGGCAAAAGTCAATCTTCCAATTCCAAAGAAGCGGAAGCTTGGACCAAAGACTGTGGATTGTGTTTTCCTGGGATATGCTTTTCATAGCATTGGCTATGGATTCTTGGTTGTAAAATCTAAGGTACCTGGCATGCATGTCGGTACGATCATGGAGTCAAATGATGTGACTTTCTTTGAAGATATCTTTCCCATGAAGGATATGGTTACCTCATCTAATCAGGAGATGCCTAGTTCATCGAATCAGGAACCCGGTTACAATCGACCCTGCCATTTCGATGGAACATTTTGAAAGTCTGTGGAGGAGAACAATGAAGTTCCTACTAGGAGCAAGAGACAGAGGACTGCAAAGTCCTTTGGTGATGATTTTCTTGTGTATCTCATAGATGACACTCCCAGTTCTATTTCAGAGGCCTATGCATCTGAAGATGCTGACTACTGGAAGGAAGCGGTTCGTAGCGAAATTGATTCCATCTTGGCGAATGAAACTTGGGAGATAACTGATCGTCCTTATGGATGAAAACCTATAGGATGTAAATGGGTATTCAAGAAGAAGCTTAGGCCTGATGGTACTATGGAAAAGTACAAGGCTCGGCTCGTGGCTAAGGGTTATACCCAAAAGGAAGGTGAAGACTTCTTTGATACTTACTCACCTGTGGCTCGACTGATCACTATTCGAGTTCTACTTTCACTAGCTGCCTCACACGGTCTTCTCGTTCATCAAATGGATGTTAAGACTGCTTTCCTAAATGGAGAGTTGGACAAGGAAATTTATATGGAACAACCAGATGGGTTAGTACTAGATGGTCAGGATGGAAAAGTGTGCAAGTTGCTGAAGTCTTTGTATGGACTCAAGCAAGCACCCAAACAGTGGCATGAGAAGTTTGAAAGAACTTTAACAGCTGCAGGCTTTGTTGTAAACGAAGCTGACAAATGTGTGTATTATCGCCATGGTGGGGGCGAGGGAGTTATCCTTTGCTTGTATGTTGATGACATACTGATTTTTGGAACAAATCTGAATGTTATTAAGGAGGTCATGAATTTCCTATCTCGCTGTTTTGAGATGAAGGATTTAGGAATGGTTGATGTCATTCTGTACATCAAGTTGTTGAGAGATGATGATGGTGGGATTACATTGCTTCAATCTCACTATGTGGAAAAGATCTTGAGTCGCTTTGGCTATAGTGACTGCAAGCCCTCTCCAACACCATATGATGCTAGCGTGCTTCTTCGAAAGAATCGAAGAATTGCTAGTGATCAATTGAAGTGTTCTCAGATTATTGGCTCGCTTATGTACTAAGCCAGTGCTACAAGACTTGACATTTCTTTTGCTGTTAGCAAACTGATTCGGTTTGTCTCAAAACCAGGAGATGTGCATTGGAAAGCTCTAGAGAGAGTTTTGCATTATTTGAAAGGCACTGCGAATTATGGACTTCACTACACCGGGCACCCAAAGGTGCTTGAATGGTATAGTGACTCAAACTGGATCTCAGATGCTGATGAGATAAAGGCCATGAGCGGATATGTATTCACTCATGGAGGTGGCGCTGTTTCTTGGAAGTCTTGCAAGCAGACCATCTTAGCGAGGTCAACAATGTAAGAAGAACTCACAGGCTAGATACAGCTACGGTCGAAGCAGGTTGGCTTCGTCGGCTCTTGAATGACTTGTCGGTTGTTGAGAAACCTGTACCGGGTGTCCTTATGAACTGCGACAATCAAACTGTGATCATGAAAATGAGCAGCTCAAAGGATAACATGAAGTCATCAAGACATGTTCAGAGAAGGTTAAAGTCTGTTAGGAAAATGAGAAACTCCGGAGTTATTGCGTTGGATTATATCCAAACTTCTAAAAATCTGGCAGATCCTTTTACTAAATGTCTATCACGTAATGTGATAGATAATGCATCGAGGGAGATGGGTATGAGACCCATAAAATGAGTTGTTCACAGTGGTAACCTATTCTTTGTGATTGGATATCCCGTGAATTAGATGTGGAAGACAAGCAGTTGGTCAACTGAGAGGAGAGTATCCTTACTATTAACAATACCACTCCATGAAGATGCAATACTCTCCTAAAACTGCATGGCAGGTTGATGTATATCTTAATGTGTTCTAAGTGGCTCATTTAAGCAGAGATGTTGTCCTGCAGAACATCTTTTGAAGAACAAACCTATATGAGTCTGATTGTCAAACGCCGCAATCTATGAGAGTAGGGTTCTCTCTAGTAAACTCATGAAAGGTCTCGGAGTATGACGCATAAGCTCCACTCGCGGGGAAGACCCACTGTAGCCACATACCGGTCAAGCTTTATGTGAAGCTAGATTCACAGAAAACTTGCAGTTCAAGGCCCAGTCCACTGTTCAAGTTGCTTACTAGTGTAGCATAGAGTTCTAGGTGGAAGTTCAACTTAACAGTCTCCACTGCAGTACAGGTATATAAAACAGTGTTTTGGAAACAAAGGCAAATTTCTGTGTGCCTCTGGGATCTGGTGGGGGATTGCTGGAATTTAGTCTATTTTGGGAAGCCCAATAACTATTTCAGAAAATTCCTAATAAATCCTAGAGGCCCAATTAGCCCATTTCTGCAAGGCAAGGGATACTACTAAAGTTTAGTCCCACATTGCTTGTTTAGTGGGAGTTGGACCTCCTTATAGGGGTGGTTCTTTCCCCACTTGTATGAGCAAGAGAACAAGAGGGATATCCACGCACGCTCCTCCTCCGCCGCCTGCCTCGCCATGCCATGCCTCGTCATGACGCGCCGCGGGTTGCAGGAATGAGCCGAGCCGATATCTAATTTTTTTCCACGCACTACGGATATACGAAAGTTCACTCGGGAGCTGGAAAGTTTTTGCTGTAGTGGACACTGAATACGAACAATGGACCTTTCCCCTGCTGCATGTTCGTTTCATCTCCCGTGTTTCCATCAGCTCCCAGTGCAGCTTCTCGCCTCCGTCTCTTGAGCCTATAAAAGGGAGCTCGCTCCTCTTAGAGAAAGGCACCCGAACTTCTCCTTCCTCTCGCCACCGGTTCCAATCTCTATGCTGCTGCTGTCTTCCTCATCCCGGCTTGCGGCGTGCACATGAAGTCGGGACAAGAGGGCCTCAAACTGCACCTCTTTGAGTCCTGTACGGGAGAAGGGTGATAAGGTTTTTGGGGAGCGCTCCGCGCGACTACTGACTTCTTCATCACGAACTCCGACGACTACTTCCCCGACGACGACTTCTTCCCCGACGTCGTCAACCTCATCAACGACATGGCTGGGGAGAATGTCGACCCCAAGTCCAGTGCTTCTGCTGCTGCTGTCCCGTACGTGTTCTTCCTCTTTCTATTAGAGGTTCTGCTACAGTTTCTTGTTCTAGTGTTTGCCCTACATATGATAGACTCTGCTTCATATATGAAACTTGTCCTACTGTCTGCTCTAGATAAACTTGGTTACAGTTCCTATATGCAGATGTTATTTACCTTCTTTCTCTCAGATCACATGACTAGTTTTGTCACTGTTATATTAGTCATGCTTTATCTAATATTTCTGTTAATAAAATCCTTTGGTAAATTGCTCATATTTCCAACACTCTCTGTTCTCTGTTCTTGTAGAAGCAGGGAAAACAGAGGGGAGGAAGAGAGATGGCGGCGCGAGGAGGGAAGGAGGAAGGAGGAAACCCTAGGGGGCGCGCTAGTTTATATAGGGGCGCAGGGACGGCTGCCCTCGACGTCCGTGATGTAGAGCTCACGGGGCTAGCGCTCTTGAAGGCAGAGGAGGGAGACGGTGCTGTAGCGGAGCAGATAGCCGCTAGGCGCCTGGTGCTGGGCTTGACCGGGAGGGAGTAGGGAGGCCCAGGTGGCTTCGGTCAGGTGAGTGGGCTACTGCTGCTCCCTATGTTTCCCATTTTCAACAACAGGAAGAGAGAGAGAAAAGTGTAGAGGCTTTGAAAAGGGATGTGGCGAAGATGAAAATTGTTATGAGCTCCTGGAATTATGTAGGATTTGAATAAATTGATCTGGAAATTTTTAGAGGTAGGAAAATAATCAAGTTTGAATTAAATTCAAACTTGAGCCATTTTGGAACCTAACCAAATCATCTCCAAATAAGGTGAAAGTTAACAGAGAGGTTAAGGACGTGGTCTAATATTTGTAGGAAAAGATTGGACATTTATGAAGGAAGAAAAATGACACTTGCAAGAATGAAAGAAATAAGAAGGAAGGAGGAGATGATGGTGCATTGATAGGTTGAGAGAGGAAACAAGTTGTGGAATATCAACATACACATAGAGCAAGTAAGTAACAAGATGAATCTCACAATGCACGTGATGAGCATGATGAAATGCAAAATGACAAGGGCACAATGCAACATAACAAGTGAGATGAGTATGGTGCAAGAAGCAAAGATATGACAAGAACTCAACATGAACATGGCAACAAACATATAGGAATGAAATATGCAATACAATTATGATAGTGCAACAAACACAATAAACACACGACAACAACTAAAATAAATGGAAGGCATCTGGAGCATCGGTCTTGGGGCATCACATGTCCATTATTGTTCTGTAAGCTAGAACTTGTGCATGAGAAAACCTCCCCACTCTTTGAAACTTATGTGCTCTCATCCTTGGTTTTTTTTCGATAAAGGGCGCTTTTATTATCTCAAAATGTAGCATCAAAGTGATACAAAGCATTAAGAGTATCACCCGGCCTCTGCATAACTAGGATGTACACAGCCAAACATCAGTAGTCTGATAAACAGAAAGATAAAAGACCGACAATTCGGCAACAGTAGAGTCCATAGACCGACACTATGCCTATGTCGAAAGAGATGTTGGACCGAGCCGGAGATTATGTTGCCATCCATGTTGGGTAAAAACCTCCATAGCCACCTGCTCCAACAGCGTACACACCGCCTTGAATAGCAGTTGGTACTCCGCGCGTTGTAGCGTACACCACGTACGAAGCGAGTGCATACAATGAAAAATAACCTGCAAAGGAGAAACATTTTTGTCATTAAAAACAACATCATTTCTACATAGCCAAAGCGACCATAGCAAGGCATACGCTCCCACCCTTATTAGAGTTTTGTACCTATTTGAAATACCGTCCATCCAATAACCAAAAATATTGGCAACACTTGTGGGCGGATACGAATTTGACGCTATTTGGATGGCTGACCACGTAGAACGCGCAAACTTACAGTGAAAAAAGAGGTGTTAAAGTGTCTCTCCATGAGTACAAAAACAACACTTCTTACTTCCCGACCAGTTGCGTCGTGCGAGGTTGTCTTTTGTTAGCACAACTCCCCTACGGAGATACCACATGAATATTTTAACTTTAAGTGGTACCTTCGCTTTCCAATTTTTTTTGTTATTACTCACTGGTACCTCAGAATGCGTGAGTGCACGATACATAGAGTCTACTGTGAAAGACCCCGATGTAGTAAGGTTCCAGCAAAACACATCATGACCTTGTGTCAGGATAATGGAATCCAGACGGGACAATAGATTATTCCATGACATAAGTCGGGTGCCAATCAAATCCATTTTGCATCATGCTTTTATATCGATATTTATTGCATTATGGGCTGTTATTATGCATTATGTCACATTACTTATGTCTATTCTCTCTTATTTTACAAGGTTTACATAAGGAGGAGAATGCCGGCAGTTGGAATTCTGGGCTGGAAAAGGAGCAAATATTAGAGATCTATTCTGCACAACTCCAAAAGTCGTGAAACTCCACGAAAGTCATTTTGGAAAATATAAAAAATATCCAGAGGAAGAAGTTCACTAGAGGGGGGCCCACCTGTCCACGAGGGTGGGGGGCGCACCCTACCCCCCTGGGCGCGCCCCTACCTCATGGGCCTCCGCCGCCACGAGGCGGAACCTTGGCGGAACCAATCTAGGGCTCCGGCAGAGCTGTTCTGCCGAGGACACTTCCCTCCGGGAGGGGGAAATCATCGCCATCGTCATCACCAACGCTCCTCTCATCGGGAGAGGGAAATCTCCATCAACATCTTCACCAGCACCATCTCCTCTCAAAACCCTAGTTCATCTCTTGTATCCAATTCTTGTCTCCAAGTCCGGGATTGGTATTAGTAGGTTGCTAGTAGTGTTTATTACTCCTTGTAGTTGATGCTAGTTGGTTTATTTGGTGGAAGATCATATGTTCAGATCCTTTATGCATATTATTACCTCCGATTATGAACATGAATATGCTTTTTGAGTAGTTACGTTTGTTCCTGAGGACATGGGAGAAGTTTTGCTATTAGTCGTCATGTGAATTTGGTATTCATTCGATATTTTGATGAGATGTATGTTGTCTAGCCTCTAGTGGTGTTATGTGAACGTCGACTACATAACACTTCACCATTATTTGGGCCTAGAGGAAGGCATTGGGAAGTAATAAGTAGATGATGGGTTGCTAGAGTGATGTAAGCTTAAACCCTAGTTTATGCGTTGCTTCGTAAGGGGCTGATTTGGATCCACTCGTTTCATGCTATGGTTAGGTTTACCTTAATACTTTTGTTGTAGTTGCGGATGCTTGCAATAGAGGTTAATCATAAATGGGATGCTTGTTCAAGTAAGAACAGCACCCAAGCACCGGTCCACCCACATATCAAATTATCAAAGTACCGAACGCGAATCATATGAACGTGATGAAAACTAGCTTGACGATATTCCCATGTGTCCTCGGGAGCACTTTTCCTTATATAAGAGTTTGTCCAGGCTTGTCCTTTGCTACAAAAGGATTGGGCCACCTTGCTGCACTTTATTTACTTTTGTTACTTGTTGCTCGTTACAAATTATCTTATCACAAAACTATCTGTTACCACTTATTTCAGTACTTGCAGAGAATACCTTGGTGAAAACCGCTTACCATTTCCTTCTGCTCCTCGTTGGGTTCGACACTCTTACTTGTGGGTCATCAAGACTCTTTTCTGCCGCCGTTTACGGGGAGTGAAGCGCCTTTGGTAAGGAAAAATTTATATAGTGTGCTGAAATTTACTGTCACTTGTTACTATGGAAAGTAATCCTCTGAGGGGCTTGTTCGGGGTATCTTCACCCCGACCAGTAGAGCAAAGAGGTTCTCCTCAACCTATTGAACCTACTGAAAATGAAAATGTTCCCTTTGAATTTCCTTCGGGTATGATAGAAAAACTGCTAGCTAATCCTTTTACAGGAGATGGAACAAAGCATCCTGATGAGCACCTAATATATGTGGATGAAGTTTGTGGATTATTTAAGCTTGCAGGTATGCCCGATGATGTTGCTAAGAAGAAGGTCTTCCCTTTATCTTTGAAGGGAGATGCATTGACATGGTATAGGCTATGTGATGATACGAGATCATGGAACTATAGGAGATTGAAATTGGAATTTCATCAAAAGTATTATCCTATGCATCTTGTTCATCGTGATCACAATTATATATATAATTTTTGGCCACGCGAAGGAGAAAGCATTGCTCAAGCTTGGGGAGGCTTAAATCAATGTTATATTCATGCCCCAATCATGAGCTCCCAAGAGAAACAATTATTCAAAATCTTTATGCTCGGCTTTCTAAAAACAATCGCACCATGCTCGATACCTCTTGTGATGGCCCTTTTATGATGAAGACTATTGAATTTAAATGGGATCTATTGGATAGAATTAAACGCAACTCTGAAGATTCGGATCTCGACAAAGGTAACGTGTCAGGTATGACACCTAAGTTTGATTGTGTTAAATCTTTTATGGATACCGATATTTTTCGTAAGTTTAGAATAAAATATGGACTTGACTCTGAGATAGTAGCTTCTTTCTGTGAATCTTTTGCTACTTATGTTGATCTCCCTAAGGAGAAGTGGTTTAAATATCATCCTCCCATAGAAGTAAAAGTAGCAGCACCTATTAAAGTTGAAGAAAAGACTGTCACTTATAATGATCCTATTGTTCCTACTTCTTATGTTGAGAAACCACCTTTCCCTGTTAGAATAAAGGATCATGCTAAAGCTTCAACTGTGGTTCGTAAAAGCAATATTAGAACTTATACACCTCCCGAGCAAGTTAAAGTTGAACCTAATGTTTCTATTGTTAAAGATCTCTTGTCTGATAATATTGATGGGCATGTTATTCAATTCTGCGGTGAAACTGCTAGAATTGCTAAACCTTGTGCTAAAGATAAACATAGACCTGTGGTAGGTGTGCCTGTTATTTTTGTTAAAATAGGAGATCATTGTTATCGTGTCTTATGTGATATGTGTGCTAGTGCTAGTGTTATACCTATTACCTTATATGAAGAAATTAAGCATGAAATTGCACCTGCTGAGTTAGAAGATATTGATGTCACAATTAAACTTGCCAATAGAGATACTATATCAGCAGTGGGAATTGTTAGAGATGTTGAAGTCTTGTGTGGGAAAACTAAATATCCTGCTGATTTCCTTGTTCTTGGTTCCCCACAAGATAGCTTTTGTCCCATTATATTTGGTAGACCCTTCTTGAATACTGTTAATGCTAAGATAGACCATGAAAAGAATGTTGTTACTATTGGCTTGGATGATATGATTCATGAGTTTAATTTCTCTAAATTTAGTAAACAACATCGTGAAGAAGAATTACCTAGTAAGGACGAAATTATTGGTCTTGCTTCTATTGTCGTACCTCCTAGTGATCCTTTAGAACATTATTTGCTAGACCATGAAAATGATATGTTCATGTATGAAAGAAGGGAAACAGATGAAGTATTCTTTAAACAAGAACCTATTCTAAAGCACATGCCTGTTGAAATCTTAGGGGATCCTCCTCCACCCAAGGGTGATCCCGTGTTTGAGCTTAAATCGTTGCCTGATAATCTTAAATATGCTTATCTTGATGAAGAGAAGATATATCCTGTTATTATTAGTGCTAACCTTTCAGAGCATGAAGAAGAAAGATTGTTGAAAACTCTGAAGAAGCACCGTGCTGCTATTGGATATACTCTTGATGATCTTAAGGGCATTAGTCCCACTTTATGTCAACATAAAATAAATTTGGAAGTAGATGCCAAACCAGTTCGTGATCCTCAACGATGTTTGAATCCTAAAATGAAAGAGGTGGTAAGAAAAGAAATACTAAAGCTTCTGGAAGCAGGTATAATTTATCACATCGATAGTCGATTGGGTAAGTCCTGTCCATTGTGTCCCTAAGAAGGGAGGTATTACTGTTGTTCCTAATGATAAAGATGAATTGATTCCACAAAGAATTATTACAGGTTATAGGATGGTAATTGATTTCCGTAAATTAAATAAGGCTACAAAAAAGGATCATTACCCCTTACCTTTTATTGATTAAATGCTAGAAAGATTATGCAAACATACGCATTATTGCTTTCTAGATGATTATTCTGGTTTCTCTCCAATACCTGTGTCGGCTAAAGATCAATCAAAGACTACTTTTACATGCCCTTTTGGTACTTTTTCTTATAGACGCATGCCTTTTGGTTTATGTAATGCAACTGCTACCTTTCAAAGATGCATGATGGTTATATTTTCTGACTTTTGTGAAAAGATTTTTGAGGTCTTCATGGACGAATTTTCCGTCTATGGATCTTCCTTTGATGATTAATTGAGCAATCTTGATCGTGTTTTGCAGAGATGTGAAGAAACTAATCTTGTCTTGAATTGGTAAAAGTGCCACTTTATGGTTAATGATGTTATTGTCTTGGGGCATAAAGTTTCTGGAAGGGGTATTGAAGTTCATAAAGCCAAGGTTGATGCTATTGAAAAGATGCCATGTCCCAAGGACATCAAAGGTATAAGAAGTTTCCTTGGTCACGCCTGATTTTATAGGAGGTTCATTAAGGACTTCTCAAAAATTTCTCGGCCTCTGACCAATTTATTACAAAAAAAATATACCATTTGTCTTTGATGATGATTGTGTAGAAGCATTTGTAATACTTAAGAAATCATTGATCTCTGCACCTATTGTTCAGCCACCTGATTGGAATTTACCCTTTGAAATTATGTGTGATGCTAGTGATTATGTTGTAGGTGCTGTTCTAGGGCAAAGAGGTGATAAGAAATTAAATGTTATCCATTATGCTAGCAACGCTCTAGACAATGCTCAAAGAAATTATGCTACTACTGAAAAACAATTCTTAGCAGTTGTATTTGCTTGTGATAAGTTCAGACCTTATATTGTTGATTCTAAAGTAACTATTCACACTGATCATGCTGCTATTAAATAACTTATTAAAAAGAAAGATGCTACACCTAGACTTATTAGATGGGTTCTCTTGCTACAAGAATTTGATTTGCATATTTTTGATAGAAAAGGAGATGAGAACCCCGTTGCAGACAACTTGTCTAGGTTAGAAAATATTCTTGATGACCCACTACCTATTGATGATAGCTTCCCTGATGAACAATTAAATGTTATAAGTACTTCTTGTAGTACTCCATGGTATACTGATTATGCTAATTATATTGTTGCTAAATTCATACCGCCTAGTTTCACATACCAGCAAAAGAAAAAGTTTTTCTATGATTTGAGACATTACTTTTGGGATGACCCACATCTTTATAAAGAAGCAGTAGATGGTGTTATTAGACGTTGTGTACCTAAGCATGAACAGGAACAGATCATATGCAAGTGTCACTCCGAAGCTTATGGAGGACACCACGCTGGAGATAGAACTGCACATAAGGTATTGCAATCCGGTTTTTATTGGCCTACTCTCTTCAAGGATGCCCGTAAGTTTGTCTTATCTTGTGATGAATGTCAAAGAATTAGTAATAGTAGTAGACGTCAAGAAATGTCTATGAATTATTCACTTGTTATTGAACCATTTGATGTTTGGGGCTTTGATTATATGGGTCCTTTTCCTGCCTCTAATGGATATACTCATATTTTAGTTGCTTTTGATTACATTACTAAGTGGGTAGAAGCTATTCCAACTAGTAGTGCTGATCATAACAGTTCTATTAAAATGCTTAAAGAAGTTATTTTTCCGAGGTTTGGAGTCCCTAGATATTTAATGACTGATGGTGGTTCACATTTTATTCATGGTGCTTTCCGTAAAATGCTTGCTAAGTATGACGTTAATCATAGAATTGAATCTCCTTATCACCCACAGTCTAGTGGTCAAGTAGAATTGAGTAATAGAGAGCTCAAATTAATTTTGCAAAAGACTGTCAATAGGTCTAGAAAGAATTGGTCTAAGAAACTTGATGATGCATTAAGGGCCTATAGAACTGCATATAAAAATCCTATGGGTATGTCTCCATATAAAATGGTTTATGGAAAAGCATGTCACTTACCTCTCGAACTAGAACATAAGGCATATTGGGCTATTAAAGAGCTCAAATATGATTTCAAACTTGTCGGTGAGAAGAGGTTATTTGATATTAGCTCACTTGTTGAATGGAGAACCCAAGCTTATGAAAATGCCAAGTTGTTTAAAGAAAAAGTTAAAAGATGGCATGATAAAAGGATACAAAAGCGTGAGTTTAATGTAGGTGATTATGTATTGCTATACAACTCTCGTTTAAGATTTTTTGCAGGAAAAACTTCTCTCTAAATGGGAAGGCCCCTACGTCATCGAGGAGGTCTATCGTTCTGGTGCCATAAAAATCAACAACTTCGAAGGCACAAATCCGAAGGTGGTAAACGGTCAAAGAATTAAACATTATATCTCATGTAATCCCATAAATGTTGAAACCAATATTATTGAAACCGTAACCCCGGAGGAATACATAAGGGACACTTTCCAGACCATTTCAGACTCCGAAAAGGAATAGGTATGTGGTACGGTAAGTAAACCGACTCCAAAACAAATTTTAAGGCAATATTTCTCCGTTTTGGAATATTTAGAAAAATAGAAAAATAAGTGGCAGTCCGGGAAGGACACGAGGGTCCCACGAGGGTGGAGGGCGCGCCCTACCCCCCTCGGCGCGCCCCCCCCTACCTCGTGAGCACCTCGTGTGCCTTACGGACTCCGTTTTCTTGCACAATACGGATTTTGGTCGGTAAAAATTCATTATATATTCTCCCGAAGGTTTTGTCTCCCGTATCACGCAAATCTTCTCTGCTCTTGTTTCGAGCTGTTATCTGTCAGGGTTTTCAAGGCTAGGCATCATGTCGTCCCCCTCCTCCAACAATGGTGACAACGATGCTTGGCTAATGAAGATAGATCTGAAGAGGGAATAACCCATGAAGATAAACGAGGATGAAAGGATCAAGAAGGCCACGGAGGATCAAGCTCCGGCAGTAGAGGACATCCTTCAACTTGATCATAATCTTCTTACCCCAACTAAGATCAAAGTTTTCAAGATGATTGAGTTAGCTCGTATACAGAACAAGTATCTCACAAGTGAAAATATTTTGTTGAAGGAGCATATTGTTGCACTCAAGGGCATTATCCGCAAGCTAGAGGACCTCTTACGCTCGATGTGTGACTATCCATCATCGACAACACCTCCACCTTCTTCACCGACAAAGGAGACATAATCACATGGATATGGGCACTCCCCTTGGCAACTGCCAAGCGTGGGGGAGGTGCCCCGGTATCGTATCACCATCACAACTCCTATCTTTACCATTTTCTTAGTTCGATCCTATTAGTAGTATCTTGATCTAGTAGAATAAAGTTTATGGCATGATCTAGTTTTGAGTTTTGCTTTATGATCTCTCTATATAATCCAGTCTGTGAGCTATATATATAATAAAGATTAGTGTTGAGTCAAGGGCTTGACTACTTCGCCATGATCTTGAGTGAATAAAGAAAAGAGAAAAAGAATAAAAAGAAACAAAGAGTTCATATTGATTTTGTTGAGAGTAATGACTTCACATAGAAAGACTATGATGATTAAAAGTTGTTGGGAGTTGGCAGACATAGCTTTGGTCATCGTTGCAATTAATAGGAAGTAATAAGGAAAGAGGGGTTCACATATAAATATACTATTATTGACATCTTTTATGATTGGGAGCACTCATTAAAATATGACATGCTAAAGAGTTGATGTTGGACAAGGAAGACAACATAATGAGTTATGTTTTCTTATATCTAAGATAAAGTATGTTGTCAGGGGTTCTCTAACATGTTGAGCTTGCCTTTCCCCCTCATGCTAGCCAAATTCTCAGCACCAAGTAGAGATACTACTTGTGCTTCCAAATACCCTTAAACCAGTTTTGCCATGAGAGTCCACCATATCTACCTATGGATTGAGTAAGATGCTTCAAGTAAGAAATATCGGTGCAAAGCAATAAAAATTGCTCTAAATATGTATGATTGATTGGTGTGGGAGAAATAAGCTTTATACGATCTTGTGATGTGGAAGTAATAAAAGCGGCATTGCATAATAAAGGTTCATATCACAAGGGGCAATATAAAGTGACGTTCTTTCGCAGTAAGATTTTGTGCATCCAACCATAAAAGCGCATGGCAACCTCTGCTTCCCTCTGCAAAGGGCCTATCTTTTATTACTATCTTCTACCTTATGCAAGAGTCATGGTGATCTCCACCTTTCCTTTTTCATTTTATCCTTTGGCAAGCACAATATGTTGGAAAGATTCTGATATATGTACCTAATTGGATGTAGGGGAGCATGAGTTATTATTGTTGACATTACCCTTGAGGTAAAAGGTTGTGGGGAGAAACTATAAGCCCCTATCTTTCTCGTGTCCCATTAAAACTTCATAACCACAAGTATTGTGTGAGTGTTAGCAATTATGAAGGACTAGATGATAGTTGAGTATGTGGACTTGCTTTTAAGCTCTGACATAGACTCTTTCTGATGTTATGATGAATTGCAATTGCTTCAATGACTGAGATTATAGTTTGTTGGTTCTCAATAAAGTTTATGATTCATACTCTGCATTGTGAATAGATTATTACTTGAGCATAAGAAATCATATGACAATATTCATATATGTTGCTGTTATGAGAATAATCATGATTCGCTCATGTCCGTATTTTATTTTTATCGACACCTCTACCTCTAAACATGGGGACATATTTATCGTTATCGGCTTTCGCTTGAGGACAAGCAAGGTCTAAGCTTGGGGGAGTTGATACGTCCATTTTGCATCATGCTTTTATATCGATATTTATTGCATTATGGGCTGTTATTATGCATTATGTCACATTACTTATGGCTATTTTCTCTTATTTTACAAGGTTCACATAAGGATGGAGAATGCCGGCAGCTGGAATTCTGTGCTGGAAAAGGAGCAAATTTTAGAGACCTATTCTCCACAACTCCAAAAGTCCTGAAACTCCACGAAAGTCATTTTTGGAAAATATAAAAAATATCCAGCGGAAGAAGTTCACCAGAGGGGGGCCCACCTGTCCACGAGGGTGGGGGGCGCACCCTACCCCCTGGGCGCCTCACCTCGTGGGCCCCTGTTGGCTCTCCGGTGCCCATCTTACGCTATATGAGGTCTTTCGTCGAGGAAAAATCATAAGCAACCTTTCGACGAGACTCCGCCACGAGGCGGAACCTTGGCGAACAAATCTAGGGCTCAAATGAGCTGCTACATCGGGAAACTTCTCCCAAGGGGGGAAATCATCGCCATCGTCATCACGAACGCTCCTCTCATCGCGAGAGGGCAATCTCCATGAACATCTTCACCACCATCTCCTCTCAAAACCCTTGTTCATCTCTTGTATCCAATTCTTGTCTCCAAGTCCAGGATTGGTACTAGTAAGTTGCTAGTAGTGTTGATTACTACTTGTAGTTGATGCTAGTTGGTTTATTTGGTGGAAGATCATATGTTCAGATCCTTTATGCATATTATTACCCCTCTAATTATGAACATGAATATGCTTTGTGAGTAGTTACGTTTGTTCCTGAGGACACGGGAGAAGTCTTGCTATTAGTAGTCATGTGAAGGTCGACTACATAACACTTCACCATTATTTGGGCCTAGAGGAATGCATTGGGAAGTAATAAGTAGATGATGGGTTGCTAGAGTGACAGAAGCTTAAACCCTAGTTTATGCGTTGCTTCCTAAGGGGCTGATTTGGATCCACTTATTTCATGCTATGGTTAGGTTTACCTTAATACTTTTGTTGTAGTTGCGGATGCTTGCAATAGAGGTTAATCATAAGTGGGATGCTTGTTCAAGTAAGAACAGCGCCCAAGCACCGGTCCACGCACATATCAAATTAACAAAGTACCGAACGTGAATCATATGAACGTGACAAAAACTAGCTTGACGATATTCCCATGTGTCCTCGGGAGCGCTTTTCCTTATATAAGAGTTTGTCCAGGCTTGTCCTTTGCTACAAAGAGGATTGGGCCACCTTGCTGCACTTTATTTACTTTTGTTACTTGTTGCTCGTTACAACTTATTTCAGTACTTGCAGAGAATACCTTGCTGAAAACCGCTTACCATTTCCTTCTGCTCCTCGTTGGGTTCGACACTCTTACTTATCAAAGGACTATGATAGATCGCCTATACTTGTGGGTCATCAGGGATGAGTTGAGCACTTGCGCAATAGCATTATTCTTATCGCGTGATGTTGTATAAGGCTGGGTATTGTTCTCGGAGGCTAGCATTACCTAGCCAGATGTTTTCCGAAAAACGAATCTCTGACCCGTCCTTTATTGCAAAAGACCCAAAGCAAAAGAGATGTTTCTTTGCCGCCATTAGGCCGGCCCAAAAGTGTGAGTCTCCAGGTTTCCAATATACCTGAGACACTGCCTTTTGGCTTATATACTTATTGCGCAACATGGTTTGCCAAACATCATCCTCAGTAAGAAGTTTGAACAACCATTTACTAAGTAGGGCCTCATTCAATCGAGGCGGCCCTAGTCTTTTGGCCTACAAACCACACACCATTTGGCCAGCCTATATTTTTTCTTTTCACCATCTCCTTGCCAAAAGAACCTGGACCTAAAATAGTCCAATCTTTGCAAGACCCCCTTTGGGAGCTGGAAGAACGAAAGCATATAGAGAACCATATTTGTGAGGATAGAGTTTATTAAAACCAATCGTCCTCCAACCGAGAGCAACTTGCCTTTCCAGCTACTCAAGCGTTTCTCTAGTCGCTCCTCTACATGCTTCCATTCCGCAATGGTGAGACGCCGATAATGAATTGGTATTCCCAAATATTTAATTGGGAATTTTCCATGTGCACAACCAAAAAGGTCAGCATAATCGGCCGCTGCCTCAACGGCTTCTCCAAAGCAGAAGAATTCACTTTTATGGAAGTTAATCTTAAGACCAGATATTTGCTCAAACGCTGACAACAAAAGTTTCAGGTTTCTAGCCTTTTCTAGGTCATGTTCCATAAAGAGAATTGTGTCATCGGCATATTGCAGAATAGAGAGACCACCATCCACTAGATGTGGCACTACTCCTGTAATCTGTCCGTCCTGCTTGGCGCGCTCAATCAGAATAGCCAACATGTTAGCCACAATGTTAAATAACATTGGGGATATGGCATCACCCTATCGTAGTTCATTTTTTGTCTGAAAGTAATGGCCGACATCATCATTGACTTTGATGGCCACACTACCTCCGGTTACAAAATTTTGGATCCACTTGCACCATTTATCCGAGAAGCCTTTCATCCTTAGGGCCTATTGGAGGAAAGACCATTTGACCTTGTCATAGGCTTTTTCGAAGTCTATTTTGAATACTACTCCATTCATGTTTTTTCGATGCATCTCATGGACGGTCTCATGAAGGATTACTACGCCATCGAGTATGTTCCTTCCTTGCATGAAAGCTGTTTGAGATGGCCGAACAACATGGTCAGCTACCGAGTTTAATCTATTCGTCGCCACTTTGGTGAAAATCTTGAAGCTGACATTAAGGAGGCATATGGGTCTGAACTGTTGAATCCGTTCGGCCTCCTTAATCTTCGGGAACAATACAATCTCACCAAAATTAAGTTTGGATAGGTCAAGTCGGTCGGCATGAAAACAATTGAACAACTCCAAAAGGTCATACTTGATGATATCCCAGAAATTTTGATAGAATTCTGCAGGGAAACCATCAGGGCCTGGAGCTTTGTTATGTTCCATTTGGAACACCGCAGCTCGCACCTCCTCTTCTGAGAATGGTGCCATTAGGAGATCGTTTTCTTCTGCCGGGACATGTGGAATATCATCTTTTCGGGTCTCATCAAGGGTGAAATTCCCTTCAGTCGGCGCTCCGAAAAGAGATTTGTAGTATTTGGTGATATACTTTTTGAGCTCCCCCTGACCTTCGATCCTCCCCTCATCTTGTTGGAGACTATAAATACATTTCTTCCTATGCCGCCCATTGGCGACCAATTGGAAGTATCTTGTATTACTATCTCCCATTAAAATGAAATCAGCTTTGGATCTCTGGTAGTATTTGATGTCCTCTTCTTGCAGTAGACGTGCAGCCATCTCATTAGATTGATTTTACAATTCAAGGATGGTCGTAGTGGCCTCTGGCAAAACGAGGTTGGCGAGGGGCTGGACCCTATATTTTTTGCCCGGTAGGCTCAGTTCTCCGGCAAACAAATCAAAAGGGTACCGGCAGGATGGCCTGCCTGGGAAGACTCGTTTATTTAAAACTAAAGAGGCGTTCCAACTCTAAATGGACATATACATGCACGAGTTCCTGGCAAGGTTCATCTTTTTCATTAACTAGATGATACCCCCGCTCGTTGCTGCGGGAAATTTGCTCAATCTTTTGGAGGTTTATGTATAACAAATAAAGAAGCCAATGATCGGATGAAGAAAAAAACGTATGACACCAATCGAGGCATTGCTTGAAAAAGCTTAGTCGATCATGGTCCATGATGGAAGTTAAACTTTCATCAATTGAATGGCATAACTCAAATTGTCACATAACAGGTTGGGGACTCGCAAAATACTGTTACCACATTATGGTTCAGATAATTTATCGCAGAAAAATATGCAACGGAAAAAGTTAGAGCAATTTTAGAGTTGTGCGCTGAAAATTAATTAACACACATACAATGGTGGTGAAAGTACAATATATTCAATGAAAAGAAGTAACGAAGACTTGCATAGTTGAACAGTTTCTGAAGTCTCTGTATATGCAAATATCTATTGCGTGTGCCGAAGAGGCATCCCGAGTTGAAGCATCAACTTAGTAGTCAAAGAACCTACCTGCAACTATATAGTATCAGACAAAAAAGAACTGAAAGCAACTTCGGTGGAGATGAAATAAACAAATTAAGAAGCCAATGATCGGATGAAGAAAAAAACGTATGACACCAATCAAGGCATTGCTTGAAAAAGCTTAGGCGATCATGTTCCATGATGGAAGTTAAACTTTCATCAATTGAATGGAATAACTCAAATTGTCACATAGCAGGTTGGGGGCTCGCAAAATACGGTTACCACATTATGGTTCAGATAATTTCTCGCAGAAAAATATGCAACGGAAAAAGTTAGAGCAATTTAAGAGTTGCGCGCTGAAAATTAATTAACACACATACAATGGTGGTGAAAGTACAATATATTCAATGAAAAGAAGTAACGAATACTTGCATAGTTGAACAGTTTCCGAAGTCTCCGTATATGCAAATACCTATTGAGTGTGCCGAAGAGGCATGTCGAGTTGAAGCATCAACTTAATAGTCAAAGAACCTACCTACAACTATATAATATCAGACAAAAAAGAACTGAAAGGAACTTCGGTGGAGATGAAATAAACATTCACTAATAGTAGTGCTCCCTTTCCTGAAACAAATTTAACTGTCCCCAACCCCAAGTATATACCGGCTTATCTATCCATCTCTTGTGGGGGGGATCGAAAAATTGCTTACCACTATCACCATCATGAACGAAGGAGGGATCCACCCGTCAGTTCTAAAAACATAAAAGGAGTTTAGGGTATCGATTTGTCATACCGTACAACAAATTAAGGAGGAGTGGAAAAAATGTATCCAGAGAGGAACAGAATGACATACACATTTTGTCGGTGTCATAGACCCATGGTTTAAAGCGGAGAAGAAAAACTGTATATAGAGAAGATTTCCAAATCGCATCTAGATGTTGTCGGCATCATAGAGTAGACACCCATGGTGGCAGAGCCTCCAGTCAGGCTTCTCCATATGAGGCATGTTGCAGGCTTGATGGGAATAAAACTCAAGGAAATATGTGGCCTCCTCTTACCCCAACACTTTCTACATATCAGATCAAGCATGGCCAGGAAGTCCTCCACCATGCCCAGCTCCTTGTCCATCTTCATGTGATCTTGGCATTATTGACAGTGGTGGTGGGCTCGTGGTGAGGCTATCGTAGGATGGCCCCATGTGCTGCTTCTGTATGATGATGATGTCGGCCGATGACTCGTCGTCCGTGGTGTTGTAGGAGTAGCGCTGCTGTTTCTGCTGATGGCTCTTCTTGGTGGTGTTGATCTCCCACCAGCGCTGTCGACAGCCTGCTGTCAGCGGGTGCTAAGTAGTTGTAGTAGTAGGTCGTCCTAGTGGGAGTAGCTTGCGATGGAGCGTGCGGGTGAGGAGGGCCCTGCGGCGATGCTCGTGTGGAGGACTTGCTGCGAGGTGGACCTGGAGTTATGTTTGTTGTTGGTGCGGGTGTCCTCGACGGCTTAGGGAGACGGTGATTATGACTTTGAGGGAGGAAGCGAGGGCATCGCATTGGAGGAGGAGAATGTGTTAGTCGCCGGCCGCTACTGCTGGAGGCAGATATCATACGCATTGTCGCCTCATGAAAATCATCCACTCATGGAGCATCATCACCATGGATATGAGAATGAGGAGGAGGCTGATGTATTTATGGGGGATGAAGCCCAAGGGAGATGAGCCGAGGGGCCTCGCGGGGGAGGCATGCGTTGGTTACCCTCCACGGGGGAGGAGAAGAGGTAGTGCGATTTGATGGAGATAAAAGAAGGCAAAGAGCGAGATGAAAATCAAGATGCGTTGCGATCAAGGATTCTCGAGAAAAAAAGAATGATGCCGTGTAGAGTTGTGGATGAAAATTCTTTGGTAAAAAAAAGAGATGGCATCACTAAGGATGATGAGGTAGTGGGGCCGCTGATGTGGACATGTTGCATGTCGAGAGAATTAGTTTAGTGGGGATCAACTATTTAGGTATTATAGATATGCCGATAATACAAGTATAACCTTACAGAACACAAACATGGACTCGAGACATTACATTATTTGAATTAAATTTGGTAAGTGCCGACAAGTTTAAGATTGAAAAGAGATAAGTGCCCCATGATGCCTTTGCCCCTGGCCATCTCCTTCAGGAGGACGTCGAGGAGGCCGGTGGCAGACCAAGCTAGGATTCGGCATCTCCCCAGGATCAGGATGGCGTCGCCCCTCAGCAAGGAGGAAGAAACCGGAGGGCAGGCGCGGATCGTGATGCTGCTAGAGGACCAGATGGGGGACGCGGAGTCGCCGGCAAACACGACTAGTCGGAACAGTGCTCCCCGTTTTTGACGCGTCGTGAGTTGCCGCCACCATCCGCACGTTCACGTTCCAAAGACGTGTATGGGAGCAAAGAGCCCTCCCGCACGACGGGAGGACGACGCCCAGGGGGAGCCGCATTCGCCTTTGATAACAGCGACCCTTCTCCATGACTCCTCCTGTGATGCCCCCGATTCAATCGTACACTAATCATACACGCAAACGTGTACGATCAAGATCAGGGACTCACGGGAAGATATCACAACACAGCTCTAAAACATAAATAAGTCATACAAGCATCATAATACAAGCCAGGGGCCTCGAGGGCTCGAATACAAGTGCTCGATCATAGGCAGTCGTGGAAGCAACAATATCTGAGTACAGACATAAGTTAAACAAGTTTCCCTTAAGAAGGCTAGCACAAATTGGGATACAGATCGAAAGAGGCGCAGGCCTCCTGCTTGGGATCCTTCTAACTACTCCTGGTCGTCGTCCGCGGGCTGCACGTAGTAGTAGGCGCCCAAAGGTAGTAGTCGTCATCGACGGTGGCGTCTCGCTCTGGGCTCCATCGTCTGGTTGCAGCAATCGTAAAGAAAGGGGAAAAGGGGAACAAGGCAACCGTGAGTACTCATCCAAAGTACTGCAAGCAAGGAGCTACACTACATATGCATGGATATATGTGTAAAGGGCCATATCGGTGGACTGAATCGCAGAATGCCGTAATAAGAGGGGATAGCTAATCCTGTCAAGACTACGCTGGCAGCCTCCGTGTTGCGACATGTAGAAGAGAGTAGATCAAGTCCTCCAAGTAGCATCGCATAGCATAATCCTACCCGCGATCCTCCTCGTCGCCTGTTAGAGAGCGATCACCGGGTTGTATCCGCACTTGGAAGGGTGTGTTTTATTAAGTATCCGGTTCTAGTTGTCATAAGGTCAAGGTACAACTCCAAGTCGTCCTGTTATCAAGATCACGGCTATTCAAATAGATTAACTTCCTGCAGGGTGCACCACATAACCCAACACGCTTGATCCCATTTGGCGGACACACTTTTACGGGTCATGCCCGCCGCTGAAGATCAACACGGGCGCAGCCCCACCTAGGCATAACAGAGGTCAAGACGCCGGTCTAAACCTAAGCGCCCAGTGCGGGCCCATCGCCTCGAAAGCACACCTGCACATTGCGAGGGCGGCCAAAGCAGACTCCAGCCTAGTGGCGCCAGTCCAATCCGGTAAGGCCGCCGGCCGACGTCACGAAATGCTTCGGTGATACCACGACGCCGAAAGTGCCCATATCTTTCCCATGTAGTTGGTTAGTGCGTATAAGCCAAAGAGCGAGACTCGGATCAAATACCAAGATCTCGTTAAGCGTGTGTTAAATATCCATGACGCCAACAGGCCAGGCCCACCTCTCTCCTAGGCGGTCTCAACCTGCCCCGACGCCTCCGCCACAAAGATCCACTCATGGGTGCTCCTCAAGCCGACCCGACTTTAGTCACCACATGTATCATGTATAAGTATATAGTATACCCGTGATCACCTCCCGAGTGATCACGGCCCGATAGTATAGCACAAAGAACGGACAAGAATGTAGGGCCACAGATGGAAAAACTAGCATCCTATACTAGGCAAGTAGGATTGCGGTAAAGGTAACAACAAGAGTAGCAAGGACAAAGGCTATGCATCGTGATAGGAATAACGGAAAGCAAGAATATGCTATACTACTCTTATGCAAGCAGATAGAGTAGAATAGGATATATCCGTGATAAAGGGGGGCTTGCCTGGTTGCTCGCAAGAGAGAGGGGTCATCAACTCCGTAGTCGCATCGGGCAAAGCAGGCGTCGGTCTCGGTGTCTAGCGGAAGAAGAGGGGAAGAAACAATGAATATTTAAGCAAACAGATGCATGACGATGCATGACAAAGCAAAGCGTGATGCTAGGGCGTGCCCTAACGCGGTATGTGGTGATACCGGTGAAGGGGAAAACATCCGGAAAGTATCCCCTGCTTTCGCTTTCAAGTGAGGAGCCGAGGGGGAAAGTTGCGAGTTTGATAGGTTAGGGGGTGTGGTGGACGAACGGGTTGCGTGATCCGGAATCGCCTCGCTGCTCGAGCAACTTTCATGTAGAAAGTATTTTCATCCGAAGTTACGGATTAAAAGATATGATTTTCTAAAGATTTAAATCATTTTCCGGAATTTAATTAATTATTTAAATCCAACATTATCCGAATAGTAAATGATGACGCCAAGATGACATCGAGTGATGTCAGCAGGTCAACTGGTCGGTTGACCAGTCAAACTGAACAGTGGGTCCAAAGGGGACCCACATGTCATCGACAACAGCATTAACGAGTTTTAAAACTAACTAAATAGGCTAATTAGTGGGTGGGGCCCGGTAGTCAGTGAGAGACTAGTGTTTAATTAACTAATTTAATTAATTAGTAAATTATCTATTTATTTTTATTCGTTTATGACATGGGGCCCGCATGTCAGTGGCAGTAGCTGCCACGTCAGCAGTTGACTGGGTCAACCCGGTCAACTAGGACCCGCAGGGCCCAATCGGCAAGGTTTCGGGGTGGCCCTGTGCCAACCACATAGGCGGCGGCGGCGTTTGGCCGCCGGGCGACGCCGTAACGCCGGCGGGGGCACCCGGCCTCGTCGGGATTTCGCCATAAAGGGCTCAAACGGGTGTGGCTACTCCCGTTCGAAAGCTAACGACGTCGCGCGTCGCATGGAGCTACGGGTTGGTCTCGGGGATGACCGGAACCACGCCGGCGAGCAGCGGAGGCGGCGACTCGTACGGGTGGATGTCGGAGACGGCGGAGCAGCGTGCTACGGAGCAAAAGAAGAGGCTAGGCAGGCTCTACGTGCGCGGGCGAGCTAAACGGGCACTGGAGCGGGACCATTTGGTCGCCGGAAGCTCGTCGGCGATGAGCTCCCGTGGTGATGGGCTCGGGCACGTACGAGGCGGCGACTACGAGCATGTTGGGGCGAGGAGAAGAGAGCGGAGAGGAACGAGAGCTCACCGTGGAGCACACAAGGAGGCTCGGTGGCGGTTTAGGAGCTGCAGGGGCGGCGCCGGAGACGAAGAAGATCGACGACAGCCGTAGATGGGTATGAAGGGGATCCGATGCTGCCGCGCCTCCGAGCTCCAGCTGAGGCCACCAGACGAAGGAGTCAACCCTGGCGGAGCTCACCGACAGGGTCAGTGGGCGCGGGGCTGCCGGTGGCCGCGACAACGACGGAGGACGGCGTTGATGGCGCCGCAAGGCCGATGGGGAACGAGGGGAGAGGAAGAGGCGGAGGCGCGAGGGAAGTGAGCGGCGAAAAGGGAGAAATATCTCGGGGGCGGCCTCGGTGGAGGCCTTATCCTCATCGCCCTCGACGGCGAGGTGGTGCGGCGGGGCGCGGCACTGTCGCGGTGCGGTCGGAGGATCAGTGAAGGGGGAAGGCGACTCGGTGGGTTGGGTGGCCTGGCTGGGCCGGGTGGGTGCATGGGCCGGCCTGTTCGGACGGCTGAGGGCAGCTGGGCCACTTGGCCCAGCAGGGGGGGGCTTTCTCTTTGATTTTTTTATTAGTTTAGTTTTCTTTATTAATTCTTTTCTGTTTAAATTCATTTAAAAGTATTTAGGTAGTTTATAAAAATGTGTTTACTTCACCATAATTACCGATGCAATATTTGGCAACCCCCGAACTTTTTTGTGTTGACTTTTGAAAACTTTGGGTGTTTGTCGCTAATTCATTTTTGAATTTGCTATGTTTTTGAACTACCACTTAATTAGCAACAGTAACATAGATGACAAGGCATCATCAAGAGAGTTTTACTGTAGCCTAATTATCCGGGCGTTACACCTCCCTACCGCCGCGAGGGGAAGAAGAATGGGGAGCGACCGACTAGCACTCGCCATACCCATTACGGGCCTCGACATGGTGTCTTTCGCGTCCCCTACCACTAAAATTAAGGCTACGGGCGGCCCGGCGACAGGCACACCGGAGTCGCCACCTCCGGTGTTGTCACCGCGCCGCCCGAGTACCCCCCTTGGATCCGCGTGAAGCTCCAAACTGGAGCCCGGGGCCTAGCCACAGGCCCTTCTCTTCGGCATAACTAGCAGGAAGCAGAAAACAGAGGAGGGAGAGCGCCGGGATGAATGACTACGCCCTCCCTTCTCCCCTCCTTTTATAGGGAGCCGGGGATGGGAGTCGCTCCCTCAACGGGCGGCCAACGTCCTCCTCCGCCAATTCAAGAAGACCGGGCCCTCGCCTTGATGCTCCCCCGTGCCACGCGCCTCCGTTACCTACCCCGCGCGATGCATGCGACATACGTGGCTCAGGATAAGGGCATGTTGGGAAGAGTGAATTGGCAGTTTCTACCCCGTGCGTTTGTAGCGACCCGACCCGAATGGATCAAGTCTCTGTGCTTAAGTGTCATCCCTGGATCGGTATGCTGACACACACAGTACTCGAGGATTTATAACAGAGGTAAATCGCATGTATAAAGTAACGTAAATACTATTACCTCAATCCAAATAGCGGAAGTAACAAGGTTGTGGATTCCCATCAACACCAATGGCAAAGTTGAGTGCAGAAATCGTAACCCTAATGTATCACTTACTCGTCGTCTGAAAAGTCTGCAACATGAAACGTTGCAGCCTGAAAACGGGTCAGCACATGGAATATGCTAGCAATGTAACACATAGAGAGTAATGAAAGAATAAGCCTATACTACATGCATATTTGGCTGGTGGAAAGCTCTATGGTTACAGTTTTTGCGTAAAGCCAGTTTTTCCCTACTGCAAAGGAATAAATTTGTTTAACTATCAGGGTGGTTGTTAAACATTGAGAATGGTTGACAGCATTCTCAATCCCAATTAAAAGTACTCATTATCATCCCTACAATATTAATTAGAAGTAACATGATGAGATTCACATGATATCCAAGTACTAGATACTCAAGATGTCCACAACCGGGGACACGGCTAATCATGATTAGTTTATACACTCTGCAGAGGTTTGCGCACTTTTCCCCACAAGACTCGATCGCCTCCGTTGGATTTCTCGCACTACATGATGTTTGAGAAACGGATGACCGAGACATAGTCTTCGAAGCGCTAGCACCTTACGTGTGGGTAGACCGGTACACCTACTTTCCCCTACATCTGCTAGTCTACGCGTAAGAGTTCGCACGACTTAATCAACTATGCCAGAGCCCATAATGGCTTGTGGCTGCACACGGAAGTTTCTAGCATGAATAATCTCATGATCCCTTTGAGCCTGGGTGGCGGTCTGAATAAAAACAGGCAAGTCTTGATGGAAACTAGGTGCCTCAATCCACCCAGATGTGTGTTTAAGTTGCCACCTTAAACAAACCATTAATTTAACAATCTCACATCTGTCATGGATACACTCACCCAATCCACGTCTACTAGCATAGCATGGCATAATAAGCAAACGTAGAAGTAACTCCCAAAGGTTTGATAATAAACAGGAAATAGGTACTACCTCAACTACTTCCCATCCCACAATTTAGTTAGATCCTAAATCAATGCAATGTTCGAAGATTGATCTAATGCATAAAACTGGGTATGAGAAAAGATATGATCAAAGTGTTAATCGCCTGCAATGTTGATGAAGATGATTCGCACTCAAAACTCTTGATAGTTCTACTCGTCACACTCCGGTCAATCTATCGTAAGCAAGCAATAGTAACCACACATAAGCAATCACTCGAAAGATCAGAAAGAACGAAGAAAACAATTCGGAAAACATCAACACCAAGCAAATAATTCTTGCAACGTAAAACAATTTCTAACAGTACCAAAATTATGTGAATTTGGCCTTATCAGAAAGTTTATGTCAAGAGCTTTAATTTGCAAAAAGAATCAACTAAATCAGAGTTACGAAACTCAAGTTATGATCAAACAAAGTTCAAATTCAAATCTGATCTAATTCAAATTTTAAACTTTCAAAAACATGTTTGAGTTGGATTACTGGATAGAGGAGATCGTAACGAAGAAGTGAGTGTTGGTTTCGTTGGATTAGGACTAACGAGTAAAAAGTTGTGGTTGTTTGAAAACTAGGGGCTAATTTGTAAATAATTATATTCACGGATAGGTCCCTGTCGTAAATAAACTGAGAAAAGAAAATACTAAATAATGAACGTTCACTGCTGAACCCTAAACTATGAACGCGTTCGCTCCAGAGGCTTAGGCCACGAACATTTGCTAAATAGAGGATACCGGTTCGGAGGAAAAAAAACTAACCTAGATCTAATCCAAGCCGTAGAAGGGGAAACGGACGGCCGGGGTAGCTCCGGGGCGTACCGCGGCGGTGGAGGTCGACGTCGCCGGAGAAGACGGCGGCGGCGGCTTTGAGCGGGCGGCGACTCCGGTGGTCCTCCGGCGTGGCCGTGGGGTCGGGAAGAAGCGGCGCGACGCGACGGTGACGATGGTGGTGGCGGCAGCGGTCGGGGGCGACGGAGTGGAGCGCTGGCGAGACAGGGCAAGGGCGAAAAAGGAGAGAGAGGGGGTCGGGGCTGAGGGATTTATAGGAGGGGGGCGACGGTGGCGTGGAGGAGGGGCCAAGGCAGCGGGATGGCTGGTCGATCACTGGCGGGCGTCAAGGCGGCGGACTCACTGGAGCTCGGGACGAGCCACAGTACTGGCTGGGCCTTGGCCAAGCCGAGCTGGGCCCCAATCGGCGGAGGATTCTTTTTTAACAGACAAAGAATTAAAACAAAAGAGATAAATACAAAATATAGTATAGGCATATTATATATCAAAATTTTCAGAAAGAGATTTTCTACAAGATGAACATTATTTTAGCTTCGAATAAAATACACACAATTTCAAATAAAACAAAGAGTGCTTCTGCTACAATAAAACCTCATAAAAGTCATTTTAAAAATACCATAATTAATTCAAATTTATTTCTCTCCATTTTTCAGATGTAGGGAATCATGTTACCCTATTTTCCATATATTTTATTTTTGGAGAAAAATAATTTGAACAAAACTAAAATAACTCCAAATTGAAAATAAATTCAAAAGAACTTTGAATTTAATTCTTTGAAACTCCCAACTCATATTTCATATGTTTTGAAGAAGTCATTTTATCTTCGCCGTGAAAATCATTGAGTTGCATAAAGTTTCAGAATTGGAAATATTTTCCAAATGAAATTCAAATATTTTCAACACCCCTTGTCATTTAAATAAATGGAAGAAGTCATGTCATCTTCTCTCCAGGGTTTTGTGGTGAAAACTAATTTGAATTCACGGAGATCATAAAATGCAAAATGAAAGTTTGGGGAAGTCCTTTTATTCACTCTCATTTAACTTTCAAAAAGTTTCGAATTCACTCACTTTCAGTGAATCAATCAAACAATCAATCAAAACTATCTTTTCGTTTATAACATTCCAAAATTTAGAATTTTGGGATGTTACAAAACTACCACCCTTAAAATGAATCTCGTCCTCGAGATTCGGAGAGGCTAGCAAGAAATAGGTTAGGTTTGGGGTCTTCAAAATCCATCGATCGTCTCTGGAGGTCTGGGGTGCTACCACCCTTAAAAACATGGTTACTGTTCCATCAAAACTCAGATACTCCATCCTTATTGTTGACAGTGTCGGTCTTCTCAGATCTTAAGGATAATTCCTTCTCTGGGCTCTTCCGGTAGTGGCATAACCTTTTCCTCAATTCTTTTGTCCTTTCCTCTTGGTAAGGTTATTCCAAAATTGGGTCTTCATAGCTGACGGGTCTGGCGCCAATACTAAACAATTATCGATATCTCATGGTGGTCAATGATTTATGGTTTCTCCTGCAGAAAACGGGTCTGGGTTGAACCTCACCGTATATCCTACGATTGGCAACAACTGTCGTGTACAAGGGAAAATACCTATACCATTCTAAGGTTTAAACAAGGTTTTGATCGTCGTCTCTCTACTATAGGTAAGTCACTCAGATTTACCATCCCGTATAGCAAGGCGAATAATAAGAGTAAGTCGGTATGGTGATCAATCCACCCCGCACTCCAAATCATTACCTTGTACATGGTTTAGCTTAATCTCGCATTCTAACATTCGGTCATCCTCACAAGCATTGCAGAATTTCTCTTGTCGACGAACCAAGTTCGGAAAATCCATTGATTACGCAAGCCAAACAAACATCTATCGCTCCTTAACAACTCTCGTGTTTTATGAAACTCCTATAGAATCGTCGGTCGATAAAATCGTAACTTCTTCCAGGGTTTTTCCTTTTGCAAGAGTGTGCTTGTTTCTTGGCAGGTCCTGGGCCTGTGGGTTATGGCCCATCTCATCACTTGCAAACCTTGAACTCATCATCGCGGGCAACTGATCGTTATTCCAAAATTCAACTTCCAGCTTCCTCGCATACTTAAAATCCATCCAATTGTAATGTCTTTCTTCCTTCTATTGGCACCAAACTAGGACGTGATTACTCAGACTCATCATGGAATTGCAATTTCTCCTTATTAACAACATCCTACCTCCTTGTATCCAATAGTACTTCATCTCTTCATCCTCGTGGGATATCCCACATTCCGAGATAAAAACTTATACTTATGAAGTCCATACTCCACTTCGTGGAACATCATTATCCTTTCCAGGTCAAGCGCCCCACAGGGAATATTGGCCATCTGCATGGCACTTCTTCAACTGGGAAACGTGAAACACATCATGAACTCCTGACAATTCATCAGGTAATTCCAACTTGTTGGCCACTTCTCCCATACGCTCCAAAACTCGGTATGGTCCTACAAATCTCGGGTCTAACTTTCCCTTAACTCCAAATCGTTTAACTCCTCGCAGAGGGGACACACGAAGACATGCTCCATCTCTAATTTCATAGACTACCTCCTTGCATTTTTGAGTCTGCATAACTCTTCTGCCAGGACTGAGCTACCTTCAGTCTATCTCGAATCCACTTAACATTCTCTTCTGGCTCCTTGATCACATTTGGTCCAAACAACTGACGGTCTCCAACTTCATCCCACATCAACGTTGTCTGGCTCCTTCTCCCATACAAAGCTTTAAAAGGGGCCATCTTCAAACTGGCTTGGTAACTGTTGTTGTATGAGAACTCCGCGTAAGGTAGATTATCATCCTTACTAGATCCATAATTTAGCGCACACGCTCTCAACATGTCCTCCGTAATCTGATTGACTCTCTTGATTTATCCATCCGTCTCATGGATGAAAGGTCAGATCTTGAACTCTAGCCTAGTACCCAAAGTCCGTGCAGCTGATTCCAAAACTTTGAGGTAAATTGTGTTCCTCTATCTAATATGATGGTCCTCGGAACTCCATGCAGACATACGGTCCTGGTCAAATATATCTTGGCCAACTTCTCACTTGTATAGGTGGTTTTCACTGGGATAAAGTGAGCCACTTTGGTCAAGCGAATCAACTAATACCCAGATAGAATCCTTTCCAGTTCGGGTTCTGGGAAATCCGGTAATGAAATCCATGCCAAGCCTATCCCACTTCTATTCGGGTATCGGCATAGGCTGTAGTAATCTTGCTGGCTTCTGATGCTCTGCTTTTACTCTCTCTGGCACACATCACCTACGACTACTTACTCCGTGATATCCTTCTTCATACCAGTCCACCAGGAACTCTCCTTCAAATCCAAATACATCTTGGTGTTTCGAGGGCGAATCGAGAATGGTGAGTCATGAGCCTCCTGAAGCAGTAACTTCCTGATCTCTGCATTATTGGGTACATGTACACTATCCTCAAACCATAAGGTGTCGTGCTCATCCTTACGAAAACCTTTGGCCTTTCCTTTGCTCATCCTCTCTTTTACCTCAGCAATCTCTTTGTCATCCTTCTGAGCTTCACGGATCTTTCCCAACAATGTAGACTGAACTTCCATTGCTGCGACAAAACCTTTGGGAACAATCTCCAACCAAAGTTCGCTGAGATCCTCGGCTAACTCCTTTGATAATCCTCCGATTATGAGGGTATTCGTCCTTGTTTTCTTTATGGTTGTGTCCTATTTCTCCACAAAGCTTGTATGCACAAGGTTTCTTCATATCCTTTCCATAAGGCCTCAATTTCTGGGACACTAGCCAAGACATTAACAAAGTCCACTTAAATTCTTCCCAAATGGTTACTCCTTGCCATCCATTGATGGTTTGGTACATCCTCCACTAGGTAGCAGCACCTCTTTCAAAGAACGGAAGAGCATGCTGGGTCATATACTTTCTAGCTATAGAGTTATTCTTCATGTGATCCTCCATGTTCTGAATCCATTGGTCTGTCTCCAATTGACTCATCGGTCCAGACAATACAAGCTCATCTCCAATCATCCTCTAATGGGTCCATGGGTTTTGGGGTGGGATAAGAGAGATAGAGAGGGATACACGCAATACAAACAATGGTTTTGAAGAGACAGGTTTTTATTGTGGCTGTCGAAAAAAAACATCAAACAAAATGACAGCTCACAATCGTCGCATCTAGCATAGGTATATAACTGGGGTTTGGTCTTCTAAAGGTCAATGTCGTCAAACTCTGCAAATCTTGTTCATGTCTCCGATGGCTTCTTCCGGTCATGCTTGTCCTACTCAAGTTCTTTTGCCAAATTATCTCTGTTGACGCAAAGTCTCTCGCAACGTCCTTTAATATTTCTGGAGTTGCATTCCAAACATTCTGGTTTCAACTTCCTTGACATGAACCATGATCCTACTGTCCTTCAGTTCCTGATGAATCTCCGGTACCTCGACGTTTTGCTCCTTGAGCTTGTCTTCTGAGTTCTTCATGAACTGATTCCTTGTCAAATACGGCTTCCTGCAGATCCACCCTAAACTTCTTGATGTAATACTCAAGATCCTGGTGATGCACCAGCTATGGTTAAAACTTCATCCTTTGCTGACGGATGCTCCATCAGCCCTCTACCATCCAATCATTGAATGAATCTGCATGCTTAACTCCACACGGTGATAATGACATAAGTGGGAGATAACATCATGGATAGCCGTGTTTCTGCTCTTGTCATTTCCATGAGCTATCACTTCATAGTTGATATCTCCTGCCTCAGGGTTTTCCTGACAAAACTTTGAGTTTCTAACTCTCCATGTTCCGGTCTTACTCCAATACACCTGGATCTCGGGTATTGATAACTTCCATAGTCTGTCAAATTCATTAAGCGTAACCTTCCTAGGTCATAAAAATCTGGGAATTCTTCAGAGCCTTCAAAATCTCCCAGTCTTCGGAGTCTTCAACAGTTGTAGTTTCCATTTACACGGTAAAATCCTCTTCATTCCAAATGGTCTTAGTTGTCCGATATCTTATACTTCTTGGAGTGGTATCATCAGTTGAATCTTTGAGTGGTCAAAAGGAAAAAGGGGGTATAGTATCACTAAAAGGAAATATTTGAATAAGCTCAGAAGAGAAGATAGGTAAAAGATCTTTTTTTATAAAAGAAAGTTGTAGAGGAAATCTTTCCTATGGGCTTGCCAGTTTCTAGGGTCACGTCCTACAGTCAACCTGGCTCTGATATCATTCTTGTAGCGACCCGACCCGAATGGATCAAGTCTCTGTGCTTAAGTGTCATCCCTGGATCGGTATGCTGACACACACAGTACTAGAGGATTTATAACAGAGGTAAATCACATGTATAAAGTAACGTAAATACTATTACCTCAATCCAAATACCGGAAGTAACAAGGTTGTGGATTCCCATCAACACCAACGGCAAAGTTGAGTGTAGAAATCGTAACCCTAACGTATCACTTACTCATCGTAAATGCGAAAAGTCACGCAACATGAAACGTTGCAGCCCGAAAACGGTCAAGACACATGGAATATGCTGGCAATGTAACACATAGAGAGTAATGAAAGAATAAGCCTATACTACATGCATATATGGCTGGTGGAAAGCTCTATGGTTACAGTTTTGCGCAAAGCCAATTTTTCCCTACTGCAAAGGAATAAGTTTATTTAACTATCATGGTGGTTGTTAAACATTGAGAATGGTTGACAGCATTCTCAATCCCAATTAAAAGTACTCATTATCATCCCAACAACATTAATTAGAAGTAACATGATGAGATTCACATGATATCCAAGTACTAGATACTCAAGATGTCCATAACCGGGGACACGGCTAATCATGATTAGTTTATACACTCAGAGAGGTTTGCACTTTCCCCACAAGACTCGATCGCCTCCGTTGGATGTGTTGCACTACATGATGTTTGAGAAACGGATGACCGAGACATAGTCTTTCAGAAGCGCTAGCACCTTACGTGTGGGTAGACCAGTACACCTACTTTCCCCTACATCTGCTAGTCTACCCGTAAGAGTTCGCACGACTTAATCAACTATGCCAGAGCCCATAATGTCTTGTGACTGCACACGGAAGTTTCTAGCATGAATAATCTCATGATCCCTTTGAGCCTGGGTGGCGGTCCGAAGAAAAACAGGCAAGTCCTGATGGAAACCAGGTGCCTCAATCCACCCAGATGTGTGTTTAAGTTGCCACCTTAAATAAACCATTAATTTAACAATCTCACGTCTGTCATGGATACACTCACCCAATCCACGTCTACTAGCATAGCATGGCATAATAAGCGAACGTAGAAGTAACTCCCAAAGGTTTGATAATAAACAGGAAATAGGTACTACCTCAACTACTTCCCATCCCACAATTTAATTAGATCCTAAATCAATGCAATGTTTGAAGATTGATCTAATGCATAAAACTGGGTATGAGAAAAGATATGATCAAAGTGTTACTCGCCTGCAATGTTGATGAAGATGATTCGCACTCAACACTCTTGATAGTTCTACTCGTCACACTCCGGTCAATCTATCGTAAGCAAGCAATAGTAACCACACATAAGCAATCACTCGAAAGATCAGAAAGAACGAAGAAAACAATTCGGAAAACATCAACACCAAGCAAATAATTCTTGCAACGTAAAACAATTCCTAACAGTACCAAAATTATGTGAATTTGGCCTTATCAGAAAGTTTATGTCAAGAGCTTTAATTTGCAAAAAGAATCAACTAAATCGGAGTTACGAAACTCAAGTGATGATCAAACGAAGTTCAAATTCAAATCTGATCTAATTCAAATTTTAAACTTTCAAAAACATGTTTGAGTTGGATTACTGGATAGAGGAGATCGTAACGAAGAAGTGGGTGTTTGTTTCGTTGGATTTGGACTAACGAGTAAAAAGTTGTGGTTGTTTGAAAACTAGGGGCTAATCTGTAAATAATTATATTCACGGATAGGTCCCTGTTGTAAATAAACTGAAAAAAGAAAATACTAAATAATGAACGTTCACTGCTGAACCCTAAGCTATGAACGCGTTCGCTCCAGAGGCTTAGGCCACGAACATGTGCTAAATAGAGGATACCGGTTCGGAGGGAAAAAAACTAACCTAGATCTAATTCAGGCCGTAGAAGGGGAAACAGACTGGGGTAGCTCGGGCGCATCAGTGGTGGAGGTCGACGCCGCCGAGAAGACAGCGGCGGCCTTGGCTTTGAGCGGGCGGCGACTCGGTGGTCCTCGGCGTGGCCGTGGGTCGGGAGAAGAGGCGCGACGCGATGGTGACGATGGTGGTGGCGGTGGCGGGGAGCGACGAGTGGAGCGGCGGTGGTGGATCTCGCCGGAGTGGCGGCTTCATGAGCGGGGATGGCCGGGTCGGTCACGGCGCTGGGCGGGCGTGGCGGCGGACTCCAGCTGGAGCTCGGGACAGGCGCTGTCATTGGCTGGGCCTTGGCCTGGCTGGAGCTGGGCCGGCCCAGTCGGCGGGAGGATTCTTTTTTTTAAACAGACAAAGAATTAAAACAAAAGAGATAAATACAAAATATAATATAGGCATATTATATATCAAAATTTTCAGAAAAAGATTTTCTACAAGATGAACATTATTCTAGCTTCAAATAAAATACACACAATTTCAAATAAAACAAAGAGTGCTTCTGCTACAATAAAACCTCATAAAAGTCATTTTAAAAATACCAAAATTAATTCAAATTTATTTCTCTCCATTTTTCAGATGAGGGGAATCATGTTACCCTATTTTCCATATATTTTATTTTTGGAGAAAAATAATTTGAATAAAACTCAAATAACTCCAAATTGAAAATAAATTCAAAAGAACTTTGAATTTAATTCTTTGAAACTCCCAACTCATATTTCATATGTTTTGAAGAAGTCATTTTATCTTCGCTCGTGAAAATCATTGAGTTGCATAAAGTTTCAGAATTGGAAATATTTTCCAAATGAAATTCAAATATTTTCAACACCCCTTGTCATTTAAATAAATGGAAGAAGTCATGTCATCTTCTCTCCGTGGTTTTGTGGTGAAAAGAATTTGAATTCACGGAGATCATAAAATGCAAAATGAAAGTTTGGGAAAGTCCTTTTATTCCCTCTCATTTAACTTTCAAAAAGTTTCGAATTCACTCACTTTCAGTCAATCGATCAAACAATCAATCAAAACTATCTATTTGTTTATAACATTCCAAAATTTAGAATTTTGGGATGTTATAGCGTTAAAGTCATTCAGGGGCCATTGCAAGAGCGGCCCCACCACTATTGGCTTTACGCGACGTGCGGGGAAATCAGAAACTGGCCCAGGCTCGAGATTAATGAAGAAGCAAAGAAGACCTCAAGAGGCCAGCCTCTTCAACACCCTCGTCACAAGATTTATTATTAGGCCCTACCCCGACGACGCTCGGCAGCGCGCTCGGGGCAGGCCTAGGGGCTTCTTTCGGTGCAACAAACCCTGGGTCTGTTTCCCAGACTGCGAACAGGCACGGGAACGAGATTACAGCACCAAACCAAGCCAAGGTACAAGAAACCAAGATCTTCGAAGGACCAACATGCAGATCACGAGGACCAAGATCAAGCCAGAGAAAGAAGATACCACCAGAAGAACAGCGTCCCTTGCTGGGCAGACGAGCTAGGTGAGGGTAGGGTCACCGCTGGAGGAAGATGTCCAAGATGTCCCGGCAGGGCCTGCCAGGACTCATGGATGCCAAACCACGTCACCCAACTACTCCAACATGACCCACGTCGTCAATCCATGCAGTGTCAAGCCGCAAAGTGACCAAGTGGCATCCATTCGCCACATGGCGGCCTTTCTCTACAGGAAATGCCCACGAGCGACACCCGTCCCGCGACGTGTCAAGCGAGCAGGTGTGAAGCTGGCAAAACAGCCCGGCAAGGCTTGCCGGGCAAGCAAAGATGTGATGTTAAGCGGTGTATTTAGTGCACACTGTCAGCCTGCAGAGTTAGGTATGATAGCACTGTTCGCTATCTTATCAATGCGTAATGACTACTTTGCCATTGTGGTTGCTCCTTAATCTACAAAAGGAGGCCCGTGGCAACCGGAGAAAGGGTTAGAAGGTTGGACACCACACACTCATACGCGCGTAGCCACTAACGCCCCGAGGCAACCCTGTTGGGCAAGTGTCTTGCGCCCCCACACCATTCTTCCACCATCAATCCACCAAAGCAGGAGTAGGGTTTTACGCTTCACGATGGCCCGAACCTGGGTAAAATTGCTTGTGTGATCTCTACCGTGCTGCCCCACGCTCGTCTGCTCTTTGTGAAACGTGACATCCCCCCTGTCGAACCAGCAAGGGGCCCTTGGTCCCATAGGTGGCTGTGGTTTCCCACGACATCTTTGGCGCGCCAGGTAGGGGGATCACTTGCGTGAACCTGAAAGCGTGTGCAGCGCGTCATTTTCATCGCCTCTTCACCTTCAACGACATCGTCGACCATGGCGCCCAAGAAGAAATCCGGTGCTTTGGCTCATCCATCCACCTCGAAGGCTCCACTGCCCGCGGCCTCCAACGCTCCGGGGGATGCGGAAGCGCGCGAGGACGTGGACGCTGCTGGGGACGTGGCCAGAGCACGCGGCACCGTCATAACTTCCCCATGACCGAAGCAGGAACGGGAGATATCGAAGGAGAGCAGCATCAAAAACACCACGACGGCTAGGCTCCACAAGGTATGGGTGAAGGGGTTACTCCGTCCGTGCCCCTTCCTCTTGCCGACGGGCACAGCCGCAGCGATGGCGCTCGGTCCGGGGCAAATCGCCACCCTCCGGCCGCCCCACCACGGGAGCATCCCCAGCGCGTGCACCTCCCCTGGGGAGGGTCAACCAAGTCGTTGTGCGTGATGGAGCCGCTGGACCTCGAGCACCTTCACCGTGACACCATGCCATCTAGGTGGCTGCCCCACAATAGCAGGGATGTGGTGCTACCGCCGCTGGCATCGTCAGCAGCCAAGCGACGGTACCTCATCATCACCCATGCCAAGTGATGCGGCTTGAAGCTACGTCGGTATTTCCCCAAAGAGGATGGGATGATGCATCACAGAGACGGTAGGTATTTCCCTCAGTGATGAAACCAAGGTTATCGAACTAGTAGGAGAATCAAGCAACACAACGTAGACAACACCTACACACAAATAACAAATAATCGCAACCTGACGAGTAAAAGGGGTTGTCAATCCCTTTCGGTAGCGGCGCCAGAAATTGGCAAACGGACGTGAATAAATTGTAGTAGATTGATAGATCGAACGCCAAATAAAATAAATAAGAATAAATTGCAGCAAGGTATTTTTGTATTTTTGGTTTAATATATCTGGAAATAAAAGCAAAGGAAAATAGACCGCAAAGGCAAATAATATGAGAAAGAGACCCGGGGGCCATAGGTTTCACTAGTGGCTTCTCTCGAGAAAAATAGCAAACGATGGGTAAACAAATTACTGTTGGGCAATTGATAGAACTTCAAATAATCGTGAAAATATCCAGGCAATGATCATTATGTAGGCATCACGTCCAAGATTAGTAGACCGACTCCTGCCTGCATCTGCTACTATTACTCCACACATCGACCACTATCCAGCATGCATCTAGTGTATTAAGTTCATGGAGAAATGTAGTAATGAAATAAGAACAATAACATGATGTAGACAAGATCTATTTATGTAGAAATAGAACCCATCGTTTTATCCTTAGTACGAATGATACATACGTGTCGGTTCCCCTTCTGTCACTGGGATCAAGCACCGTAAGATTGAACCCACTACAAGGCACCTCTTCCCATTGCAAGATAAATAGATCAAGTTGGCCAAACAAAAACAAATGTCAGAGTATAAATACGAGGCTATAAGCATTTATGCATATAAGAGATCAAAGAACTCAAATAACTTTCATGGATATAAAAAGATAGATCTGATCATAAACTCAAAGTTCATCCGATCCCAGTGAACACACCGCAAAAGGAGTTACATCATATGGATCTCCAAGAGACCATTGTATTGATAATCAAAAGGGAGAGATGAAGCCATCTAGCTACTTACTACGAACCCGAAGGTCTACAAAGAACTACTCACGCATCATAGAAGAGGCACCAATGGAAGTGGTGAACCCCTCCCTGATGGTGTCTAGATTGGATCTGGTGGCTCTAACTCTGCGGCGGCTAGAATTGATTTTCGTCGGCTCCCCTAGGGTTTCTGGAATATTGGTGTATTTATAGAGTAAAGAGGCAGTCCAGGGGCACCCGAGGTGGGCACAACCCACCATGGCACGCCTGGGCCTCCAGGCGCGCCCTGGTGGGTTGTGCTCCCCACGGAGCAGCCCCCAGGTGCATCTTTGGCCCATTGGTTGTCTTCTAGTCCAAAAAAATCTCCAAAAAGTTTCGCTGCGTTTGGACTCCGTTTTGTATTGATTTCCTGCGATGTAAAAGCATGCAGAAAATAGCAACTGGCACTTGGCACTATGTCAATAGGTTAGTACCAAAAAATGATATAAAATGACTATAAAATGATTATAAAACATCCAAGATTGATAATATAACAGCATGGAACAATCAAAAACTATGGATACATTGGAGACGATCGGCATCCCCAAGCTTAATTCCTGCGTCCTCGAGTAGGTAAATGATAAAAACAGAATTTTTGATGTGGAATGCTGCCTAACATGTCATCTCATATTCTTTTCTTTACAGCATGGACATTTGGGCTTTTATATTGTTCAAAGCAATAGTCTAGTTTTGACATGATAACTTAAATACTCAAGCATACCAACAAGCAACCATGTCTTTCAAAATATCAACGCTAAAATAAGTTATCCCTAGCCCATCATACTCAATCATTGATCCATTCATGAAACACACTCGCATATTAGCTACACGCAATGCTCAAGAACGATCGTAGTGCCTCCTAGTTGGTGCTTTTATAAGAGAAGATGGAGACTAAAATCGAAAATAAAAATTGGATAAAGTAAAAGAAAGGCCCTTCGCGGAGGGAAGTAGGGATTTGTGAGCTCAAAGCAAAAATTGAGAGATAAAAACATTTTGGGAGGTGTTCGTTTCCCACCAACAAAAACGACTTAGAGTTCCCAACACTTTCCATGCTAGATATATCATAGGAGGTTCCCAAACAGAAAGTAAAATTCATTCCTTTTTCCACCATACTTTCACTTTCCATGGCTAACCGTATCCACGGGTGCCCTCCATACCAACAATTTCCAAGGAATTTATTTTTTGACAACATAAATAAATTCATTTTTCATTTAGGGACTCGGCATCCCTAATACCTTTGCCTTACTCTCTTGCAATGACAAGTGAATAAAAAATCATCGTGAGAATAACACATCGAGCATGGAAAATATTAGCCACCCCTCACCGCTTCGCGAGCTGTACGAACACACGAAACAGAAGTTTATTTTGAAAATTAGAGGTGACACATACAAATTTGCTTAGGACGGCAAAAGAATACCGCATATAGGTAGATATAGTGGACTCATGTGGAAAAACTGGTTTAAAGGTTTTTGGATGCACAAGTAGTGATCATACTTAGTGCAAAATGAAGGCTAGCATAAGATTTAGAAGCGACCAACCAAGAAACGAATAATCTCGTAAGCGAGCATTAAGCATAATTAACACCGAATAATGCACCACAAGTAGGATGTAATTTCATAGCATGAATATTGACTTTCGTGCTAGCATAGGGAATCACAAACCTTAACACCAATATTCCTACTAAAGCATAATTAATCATCAACATGACTCACATATCACATCATCATATCTCAAAACTATTACTAAGAATAGGGCTGGGCGTTCGGTTGGACTGAACCGATCGGTTCGGTTTATCGGGTTTTGAAGAAATTCGGTTGTGAGAAACCAGGGACCGATCGGTCATTTGCAAAACTACTAACCCTCGGTGGCCCGATAATTCGGTTCGGTCTTTGGTTGAGACCAAATTGACCGATACAGATTAGAGAAGGAAAAATACGGGCACACTTTCGTATTGATTTGCAAATAAAATTGATGCACACGGTTGAAATAAGATCCTGCCTGTAAAAATCAGATTCTACAATAAAGAACATCATGTGGATTCATCAGATCTCATACTCCAATCACAACCCATCCTTATGGAATCAAATTGGAAGACAGAAAATCAGAGAGAAGGAGCGTCAGCTACACCCGCAGCCAGCGGCTAGGTGGATAGGAGGAGCGCCGGCTGCAAGCCACCGCTGGCCACCGGGGTGCAGAGGAGAGTTGGATCTAGACTACCGCCAACGCCGCCCACTTGGGTGAAGAAGACGAGCGTTGGTTGTAGGCGGCCGCCACCGGCCAGGCGTGCCGACTGCAGGCCACCGCTACCGGTCAGGCATGTCGACTGCAGGCCACCGCCGCTGCCCACCGGCCAGGAGGAGAGGCGGCGCACATGTGAGTAGGATTAAAATATGGGTGGGGAATCGAGAGTGGAGGAAGAATTGTGGAGGCGCTCGACTGTTGTGGATATGTACGCGAGAACGAAGGGACTCACGGTCGGGAGTTAGTTGGGCTGCTATTAGCTACTGGGCTTACGTACACTTTTGGTCCGTATGCACGTAATATCGGTTTCTTCGGTCACTTCGGGTAACGAAGGCCAAACACCGAACTTCCAGAATTAATTTCGGTTCCTAGAAAGTGAGGACCGAATCATTGACCGAAACTTTCGGTTCTGGTCTGTTCGGGTTCGGTCTAGGTCTTTTCGATTCGGTCGTTCGGTTCTTGGTTAATATGCCCACCCCTAACTAAGAATCAAGTTTATTTTGTCCAATGATCTTCGTGAAAGTTTTTATTATATCCTTCTTGGATATCTATCACTTTGGAAATAATTTTCATGTGTTGCTTTTGATAAGCTCATACAAATATAAGTGAAGATTATGGGCATAAAAGTTCTTTCTTTCTCTCAAATTAATTTAAGTGAAGCAAGAGAGAATTTCTTGAAAATTTTACTAACTATCAAATAAATCTAAGTGAAGCAATAGAGCATTTCTTCAAAAATACTAAAGCACACCGTGCTAAAAAAGATATAAGTGAAGCACCAGAGCAAATCCATAGCTCGTAAAAAATATAAGTGAAGCATAGAGAGCAATTCTAACAAGTCATGGCAAAATTTTGGCTCTCTCAAATAGGTGTGTCCAGCAAGGAATCAAGACTTAAAACACACGGTAATCCGAGAAAATCATTTCCATAGGTATGTAAATCCCACACGGTAATCCGAGAAAATCATTTCTATAGGTATGTACATCCCACACGGTGAATCCCTGAAAAACATTTCCGTTCGTATGTATATCACACACAGTCAATCCAAGGAATACGTTTCCGTTCTTATGTACATCCCACACAGTCAATCCAGGGAAAACGTTTCCGTTCGGACGTACATCCCACACAGTTTTATGTGTAGGCTCGTGTGTGAAAGGTGTAACTATCACACACGGTCTTACTTGATTAACTGTTTTCTTTTATCAACTATATCACACATGATTTGATGAAGAAAACTGTGTGGCATTGGGCTATCCATCGCAAGCGCTTTTACTGCTAGAACCGTTTGCAAAGGTCCATGACACATTTCGCAGGTTAATTAATTTACAATTAATAATTCATGTATTACGCAAATTCACATTTCATATCGAACAGTTGTTTGTCAATTCCATATCAGGCACATAAATATATTATAACATCACAATATGGTAGCTACATGTAAACAACACAGTACAACATATAGCTAGTTCAACTTCATAAGAACAATATATTCATTTCCCTAATCGAGATCATCCAGGCTCATATTATCCACCGCTTTCGATTCAAGAAGAACCCGCTTTCCACGGGCCAACTAGGAAAGTGCCTCCTCCTTCGCCAACACCATCTTAGCAAAGTCTGATTTAAAAAATCTGAGCTCATTCTCCACCTTCAACTTTTATCCGCATCTTGAAATATGCTTCAAATGACAAGACTTTCTCTAAGCCTATGTGTGTTCTCTTCCTCATACATGCTCTAGAGCATCGTTAGGCACATCTTCAAAGACCGTGGCCACTCTTGATCAACCCACTCCAAGTAAGAAAACTTCCGTTCATCCTATAATATTTAAAACTAGATCAGTAACAATTGTAGGGGAAATGGGTTTATAGCAACATAGAAAATCACCAATGCTTATTTAGAAAAACTGAAGAAACATGTTAATTATGACATATCTTCTCAAAAAGATCAATATGCAAATGAAATAATTGGTAATGAGACAACAACCAAATTCTGGAACATCAGAAGCTATAATTAACTACAATGACGCTACAAGTTCTTATTACTCATGTACAATAAATAACGAATTGAACATTTTATGAGGAAGGTAAATATAACTACAACAGCATAGCGACAGTGTTTGGATGACAGCAAATTGATACTAATAGGTGTGTACATACACACATTTAGTAACATAGAACTAATAGCACTAAGGCCGTCCACTATGTATGCCAAAACTGGGGTAAAGACAACTGTTGCTACATCTCGCACCGGTGCCCTGCACTGGCGAGCCGATGCAACTGAAAAAAAATTAGGACCGGACTCCGGAGCACGTAATTGCTCCGATGCCCAGTTCCTTCATGCCATAAAGATTTAGTATTTTACTGCTTGGCTGCTCGGATGTGTAGACCAAAGTTGGCTGCACAAAATGTTGAAGAAGTGCCAAATAATTTTCTAATGGCACCGCTGATGAGATGGCAACAATTGAAGATACTAGGTACAAACTGTGACACTGTCTTAGGATGCATTCGGTTGAAGTTTTGGTATGAATGGGTTGGGACCGTGACAGTGTCTGAATCATATCTAACAAATGATTTATGACAATGAAAGAGGGTCTAACCTTCTCTGTACATATCAGAAACTTCCTCCCACTATCCATAGAATCAAACGCAACTAGCTTCACGCATGGAGATTGATGGTGACAACGAGCAGATAGATCTTCAGCCACCCCGCTCCATTCGTTGCCACTGATGGTCTTAGGGAGCTACAAGAGGAAGAAAAATTGTCCTCCGGGTAAAAATCCTTCATTCCAAGTCATAGCCCAGAGAGAGAAGAGAGGCATACCCGGGTGGTGAAGGAGTAGTCGCCGGAGGAGGAACCGCTGGAGATGTCTTTGAAGAAGACCATGGCGACCCCGGCGGTAGGATGCGAGACGGTGAGAGTGAGCAAGCGGCTATAGCTTAGCAAGGAAGGAAGGAAGGAGGAAACAGGGGAAATGTGACTTGTGGTCGGGGAGAAAAGGGGGTGGGGAAGTGGGGAAGGGGGCGGGGGCGGGGTAGATATTTTGGCGGTAGGCCAAAATTTTAAAATGTGGAGGAAACTTTGTAGCATGTGCCACCGGACCATTCACTTTGAGCAGTGTGTGCATCACAAACGATTCTTCTGCTTTACGCGCCTGGGATGAGTTTGATCATTCAAATTTTGGTCTCAAGGCATGGGCACATTCACTTTGAACACGCGCGGTGCCGCCGGACCATTCACTTTGAACGATTGTGTGCATCGCAAACGATTCTTCTGCTTTACGCGCATGGGATGAGTTTGATCATTCAAATTTTGGTGGAAATTTCCCCGGGTACGTCATTGCATAATTTAACATCTCTTACTAATTTGGGCACACAAAAGAGCGTACATAATGCATGACCACACTTACTGAATCGAGCAATTTTAGTAATTACACAGAGCCAGTTGACCTAAACATTGCTCTAACAAAAGACCAGCATTAAAAAGAAAGCCTAAGTACGCATAATTAAAAATCCGCCGCCATGCCGGCCTATGCATCACCGGTGTGAGATGAGACGTCGATGACTTGTCCTGGTACATGTCGCCGTTGGTGGACTCCGCGTCCCCCCTGCTGAAGTCGTCCGCGTCCTCGTCCTCGTCGTCGGCGCCGCCCTCAAGGTTGTAGTACTTGTAGCAGTGGTTGCACCAGAGCTCGCGTTGGTACTCCATCGCCTATTCCTCGACGGACGTACTCTTCTCTACCTCGACCTCGGCCACGCACAACTCCTCCTCCCGGTGCTCCTCGATCTCCGCAGCCTCCTGCATCTCCAGCTCCCACTCGGCGACCTCATGAGGAAGCAGGTGCTCCATGGCCACCACCACCTTTTCAGATGTGCATTGCATGCTGGAGTCCGAGGAGGCCTGGAATATCTTGGCATGTGCATCCTCGATCTTGGCGTGGATGGCCTCGACCCGGGCCAGGGCGACATCAGCGGCACGGACGACAGCTCGAGCGCTCTCGGCGTTTGCAGCCGCCGTCGCAGCAGCAGCAGCAGCCGTCTCGGCTGGAACAGCTGCCGTGTCGGCTGATACGTCTCCATCGTATCTATAATTTTTTATTGTTCCATGCCAATATTATTCAACTTTCATATACTTTTTGGCAACTTTTTGTACTATTTTTTGGACTAACATATTGATCCAATGCCCAGTGCTAGTTCCTGTCTATTGCATGTTTTATTTTTCGCACAATATCCATATCAAACGGAATCCAAACGGGATAAAAACGTACGGAGCTTATTCTTGGAATATTTGGAAAATTCCGGAGGAAAAATCCACACGAGACGGTGCCCGAGGTGGCCACGAGGCAGCGGGGCGCGCCTGCCCCCCTGGGCGCGCCCCTACCCTCGTGAGCCACCGGTAAGGTGGTTCACGTTCTTCTTTTGCCGCAAGAAAGCTAATTTTCAAAAAAAATCACGGCGAAGGTTTCAGGCCAACCGGAGTTACGGATCTCCATATATACACGAAACGGTGAAACAGAGCAGGAGAGAATGCAGAAACAGAGAGATACAGAGAGATAGATCCAATCTCGGAGGGGCTCTCGCCCCTCCCAAGACATGGGAGCCAAGGACCAGAGGGGAAACCCTTCTCCCATCTAGGGAGGAGGTCAAGGAAGAAGAAGAAGAAGTGGGCCTCTCTCCCCCTCGTTTCCGGTGGCGCCGGAGCGCTGCCGGGGGCCATCATCATCACCGCGATCTTCACCAACACCACCGTCATATTCACCAACATCTCCATCAGCTTTCCCCTCTATCTATAGTGGTCCACTCTCCCGCAACACGCTGTACCCTCTACTTGAACATGGTGCTTTATGCTTCATATTATTTTCCAATGATGTGTTGCCATCCTATGATGTCTGAGTAGATTTTCATTGTCCTACCGGTGATTGATGAATTGCTATGATTGGTTTGAGTTGCATGTTTTATTATTGGTGCTGTCCTATTGTGCCCTCCGTGTCGCGCAAGCGTGAGGGATTCCCGCTGTAGGGTTTGCAATATGTTTATGATTTGCTTATGCTGGGTGGCGTGAGTTACAGAAGCACAGATCCGAGTAAGTAGGTTATTTGCGTATGGGATAAAGGGGACTTGATACTTTAATTCTATAGTTGGGTTTTACCTTAATGAATCTTTAGTAGTTGCGGATGCTTGCTAGAGTTCCAATCATAAGTGCATATGATCCAAGTAGAGAAAGTATGTTAGCTTATGCCTCTTCCTCAAATAGAATTGCAATAGTGATTACCGGTCTAGTAACATAGTCAATTGCTTAGGGACAATTCCACAACTCCTACCACCACTTTTCCACACTCGCCATATTTACTTTAGTTGTGTTTTTATCTTAGCAGCCCCTAGTTTATGTTTACGTGCTCTTTATTTTCTTGCAAACCTATCCAAAAACACCTACAAAGTACTTCTAGTTTTATTCTTGTTCTAGGTAAAGCGAACGTCAAGTGCGCGTTGTATCGGTGGTCGATAGAAGTTGAGGGAATATTTGTTCTACCTTTAGCTTCTCGTTGGGTTCGACACTCTTACTTATCGAAAACTGTTGCGATCCCCTATACTTGTGGGTTATCAAGACCTTTTTCTGGCGCCGTTGAAGGGGAGTCATAGCGTGGGGTGAATATTCTCGTGTGTGCTTGTTTGCTTTATCACTAATTAATTTTTATTTGTTGTTCGTAGTTGTTCTTTATCTTTAGTTATGGATATGGAACACGAAATACCAAAAAATTTAGGTGTACTTGCTACTCATGGAGATGGGGAACCTCCTAAAACCCTCGATGTTGGTTATGTGAAAGATATTATGTACTACTTTAATAATCCTGAGAAAACCCGATTTAATTATGTAATGGGAGTAACATTGGATCAACGTGAATACTTTAGGGATTATCGCTTAACACAAAAAGGGAAACTATTATGGGATCAAATTCATATCTTGAAGTGGTATGCTTGGCAACTTTGTGTGAGTTATGATTATACTTGTTGCTCTAGGATGAAGGCTCCACACCTTCCCTTTTTATGCAAATTTAATGATAATAAAACCTTAGCTTCTTATGCTAATGGTATATATGATTACTATGATGTGGAACAAATAGAAGAATTTGTTGCTTTTATGGGTGCTTATGAAATTGAATCTATGTGTAAAGAGTTTGAAGATTTTGATGATGTTGTTTATAGATCTGAAAAATTTAGCTATCCTCAAATATTGCTATGAGAATTATGAATACAATTCCGATATTAATGCACTTATTGAGAAAGTCTCCGCTGTCCAAGAAGAGATTAATATTTTGCAGGAATCTATGGAAGAAGAAATTGATGAAACTGTGAGCTCATTGGATGAAAAAGATGAGGAGGAGAGCGAAGAACAAAAGGAGGAAGAGCGGATTGATCACCCATGCCCACCTTCTAATGAGAGTAACCCTTCAACTCATACATTGTTTAATTCCCCTTCGTGCTTACCGAAGGATGATTGCTATGATGATTATTATGATCCCATTAATTCTTTTGAAATATCCCTTTTTGATGATGCTTGCTATGCTTGTGGCCAAGATGCCAATATGAATTATGCTTATGGAGATGAACTTGCTATAGTTCCTTATGTTATGAATGAAATTGTTGCTATTGCACTTACGCATGATAGTCCTATTATCTTTTTGAATTCTCCCGACTACACTATATCGTAGAAGTTTGTACTTATTAAGGATTATATTGATGGGTTGCCTTTTACTGTTGCACATGATGATTTTGATAGATATAATATGCATGTGCTTGCTGCTCCTACTTGCAATTATTATGAGAGAGGAACTATATCTCCACCTCTCAATGTTTCCAATACAATAAAATTGCAAGAAACTGTTTATACTATGCATTGGCCTTTAATATGTGTGCAGGAATTGTTCTTTTATGACATGACGATGCATAGGAGGAGAGTTAGACTTCGTCATTACATGATATATGTTACTTTGTGCTCACTACTAAATTACAAATCATTGCTAATTAAAATTGGCTTTGATGTACCTTGGGATCCGGGTGGATTCACTACTTGAGCACTATATGCCTAGCTTAATGGCTTTAAAGAAAGCGCTGCCAGGGAGACAACCCGGAAGTTTTAGAGAGTCATTTATTTCTGTTGAGTGCTTTCATATAGTTTAAAAACAACAAAAATAAAGAGGGGAACCCAAAACTTTTCAAAAAGAAAAGCGAAAGTGAGAAAGACAAGCATTGTTGAAGTGGGAGCTAGCCTTGAACTTTGTTCATGCTCACGGAAACTTTGTGAATATTCATTACAGAAACTTTTCAACAAAAATAATTATCCCCTTGTACAATTCCATTGTATTATAAAAATAATGTGCTAAGGTTTGCCTTTAGGATGTTTACGATGCTTGTTGGTATGTGCGGTGCAGGACAGAAACTTTGGCTGTAGTGCGCGATTTTTAATTTTTTTACTGGAACATCAAATGGTTCTAATTCTTTTTGCACTGTATTTCTGTAATATTTTTTTATTTTTCCTAATTTTGGCAGATTTTTTCAAGTACCATATGTATGGTGAATGTTCATATTATTACAGACTGTTCTGTTTTAGACAGATTCTGTTTTTGATGCATAGTTTGCTTGTTTTGATGAAACTATCAATTTATATCAGTGGATTAAGCCATGAAAAAGTTACATTACAGTAGACAAAATGCAAAAACAAAATATGAATTGGTTTGCAACAGTACTTAGAGTAGTGATTTGCTTTATTATACTAACAGATCTTACAGAGTTTTCTGTTGGAGTTTTGTGTGGATGAAGTGTTCGATGATCGAGAAGGTCTCGATGTGAGAAGAAGGAAGAGAGGCAAGAGCTCAAGCTTGGGGATGCCCGAGGCACCCCAAGTAAATATTCAAGGATACTCAAGTGGCTAAGCTTGGGGATGCTGGGAAGGCATCCCCTCTTTCTTCAACAAATATCGGTATGTTTTCGGATTCCTTTCATTCATGTGATATGTGCAAATCTTGGAGCATATTTTGCATTTAGTTTTCTTTTTTTATGCACCATGCTGGTATGAGATGGTCCTTGGTTGATTTATATAATGCTCTTTGCACTTCACTTATATCTTTTGAGTATGGCTTTATAGAATGCTTCATGTGCTTCACTTATATCATTTGAAGTTTGGATTGCCCGTTTCTCTTTACATAGACAACCGCCATTTGTAGAATGCTCTTTTGCTTCACTTATATTTTTTAGAGTGTGGGCATATCTTTTGTAGAAAGAATTAAAACTCTCTTGCGTCACTTATATCTATTTAGAGAGATGACAGGAACTGGTCATTCACAAGGTTAGTCATAAAATCCTACATAAAACTTGTAGATCGCTAAATATGATATGTTTGATTCCTTGCAATAGTTTTGCGATATAAAGATGGTGATATTAGAGTCATGCTAGTTGAGTAATTTTGAAATTGAGAAATACTTGTGTTGAGGTTTGCAAGTCCCGTAGCATGCACGTAAGGTGAACCGTTATGTAAAGAAGTCGGAGCATGAGGTGTTTATTGATTGTCTTCCTTATGAGTGGCGGTCGGGGACGAGCGATGGTATTTTCCTACCAATCTATCCCCCTAGGAGCATGCGCGTAGTACTTTGTTTTGATAACTAATAGATTTTTGCAATAAGTATGTGAGTTCTTTATGACTAATGTTGATTCCATGGATTATACGCACTCTCACCCTTCCATCATTGCTAGCCTTTTCGGTACCGTGCATTGCCCTTTCTCACCTCAAGAGTTGGTGCAAACTTCGCCGGTGCATCGAAACCCTGTGATACGATACGCTCTGTCACACATAAGCCTCATTATATCTTCCTCAAAACAGCCACCATACCTACCTATCATGGCATTTCCATAGCCATTCCAAGATATATTGCCATGCAACTTCCATCATCATCATATACATGCCTTAAGCATTTATTGTCATATTGCTTTGCATGATCGTAAGATAGCTAGCATGATGTTTTGATGTCATTGCTATGCTATATCATTGCACATCCCAGTACACCACCGGAGGCATTCATATAGAGTCATATCTTTGTTCTAGTATCGAGTTGTAATATTGAGTTGTAAGTAAATAAAAGTGTGATGATCATCATTATTAGAGCATTGCCCGTGAGGAAAGGATGATGGAGACTATGATTCACCCATTAGTCGTATGAGACTACGGACTTAAAAAAAGAGGCCAAAGAAGCCCAAATAAAAAAAGAGGCCAAAGAAGCCCACCAAAAAAATGAGAGAAAAAGAGAGAAGGGGCAATGTTACTATCCTTTTACCACACTTGTGCTTCAAAGTAGCACCATGTTCTTCATATAGAGAGTATCTTGAGTTATCACTGTCATATACTAGTGGGAATTTTCATTATAGAACTTGGCTTGTATATTCCAACGATGGGCTTCCTCAAATGCCCTAGGTCTTCATGAGCAAGCAAGTTGGATGCACACCCACTTAGTTTCATTTTGAGCTTTCATACACTTATAGCTCTAGTGCATCCGTTGCATGGCAATCCCTACTCCTCACATTGATATCTATTGATGGGCATCTCCATAGCCCGTTGATACGCCTAGTTGATGTGAGACTTTCTCCTTTTTGTCTTCTCCACGTAACCCCCATCATCATATTCTATTCCACCTATTGTGCTATGTCCATGGCTCACGCTCATGTATTGCGTGAAATTTGAAAAGGTTTGAGAACGTCAAAAGTATGAAACAATTGCTTGGCTTGTCATCGGGGTTGTGCATGATGTGAATGCTTTGTGTGGTGAAGATGGAGCATAGCGGACTATATGATTTTGTAGGGATGAGCTTTCTTTGGCTATGTTATTTCAATAAGACATAATTTCTTGGTTGGTATGCTTGAAGTATTATTGTTTTTTATGTCAAAGGATAGACTATTGCTTTGAATCACTCGTGTCTTAATATTCATGCCATGATTAGACATATGATCAAGATTATGCTAGGTAGCATTCCACATCAAAAATTATCTTTTTGTCATTTACCTACTCGAGGACGAGCAGGAATTAAGCTTGGGGATGCTGATACGTCTCCGACGTATCTATAATTTTTTATTGTTCCATGCCGATATTATTCAACTTTCATATACTTTTTGGCAACTTTTTATACTCTTTTTGGGACTAACATATTGATGCAGTGACCAGTGCCAGTTCTTGTCTGTTGCATGTTTTATGTTTCGCAGAATATCCATATCAAACGGAATCCAAACGGGATAAAAATGGACGGAGCTTATTTTTGGAATATTTGGAAAATTCCGGAAGAAAAATCCACGCGAGACGGTGCCCGACGTGGCCACGAGGCAGGGGGCGCGCCCCCTACCCTCGTGAGCCACCCGTAAGGCGGTTGACACTCTTCTTTTGCCGCAAGAAAGCTAATTTTCGGAAAAAAATCACGGCGAAGGTTTCAGGACAATCAGAGTTACGGATCTCCATATCTACACGAAACGGTGAAACGGAGCAGGAGAAACGCAGAAACAGAGAGAGACAGAGAGATAGATCCAATCTCGGAGGGGCTCTCGCCCCTCCCAAGCCATGGGAGCTATGGACCAGAGGGGAAACCCTTCTCCCATCCAGGGAGGATGTCAAGGAAGAAGAAGAAGAAGAGGGCCGCTCTCCCCCTTGCTTCCGGTGGCGCCGGAGCGATGCCAGGGGCCATCATCATCACCACGATCTTCACCAACACCACCGTCATCTTCACCAACATCTCCATCACCTTCCCTCTCTATCTACAGAGGTCCAATCTCCTGCAACCCGATGTACCCTCTACTTGAACATGGTGATTTATGCTTTATATTATTTTCCAATGATGTGTTGCCATCCTATGATGTCTGAGTAGATTTTCATTGTCCTACCGGTGATTGATGAATTGCTATGATTGGTTTGAGTTGCATGTTTTATTATTGGTGCTGTCCTATTGTGCCCTCTGTGTCGCGCAAGCATGAGGGATTCCCGCTGTAGGGTTAGCAATATGTTTATGATTTTCTTATGGTGGGTGGCGTGAGGATGTAAGCACATCTGGCGAGTAAGTAGGTTATTTGCGTATGGGATAAAGGGGACTTGATACTTTAATGATATGGTTGGGTTTTACCTTAATGAATCTTTAGTAGTTGCGGATACTTGCTACAGTTCCAATCATAAGTGCATATGATCCAAGTAGAGAAAGTATGTTAGCGTATGCCTCTCCCTCAAATAGAATTGCAATAGTGATTACCGGTCTAGTAACATATTCAATTGCTTAGGGACAATTCCACAACTCCTACCACCACTTTTCCACACTCGCCATACTTACTTTAGTTGTGTTTTTATCTTAGCAGCCCCTAGTTTATGTTTACGTGCTCTTTATTTTCTTGCAAACCTATCCAAAAACACCTACAAAGTACTTCTAGTTTTATTCTTGTTCTAGGTAAAGCGAACGTCAAGTGCGCGTAGAGTTGTATCGGTGGTCGATAGAACTTGAGGGAATATTTTTTCCACCTTTAGCTCCTCGTTGGGTTTGATACTCTAACTTATCGAAAACTGTTGCCATCCCCTATACTTGTGGGTTATCAAGATCGGCTGCCGCAGACGCCCTCTCGGCGAAAGCGGCCGCGCTCAATGTGGATGCGGTGGCACTCTCTGTCGGCGTTCTGGGAACGGGGGTCCCCAGACTTGCCTGCATGCGGCCTGCGACGTGGCTCAAAGGAGGCCCAGGACAGCCCATCTTCATCAACGCAAGCTCAAGACCCTCGCGAGGGGCCAAGCCTCTTGGGGCGGACGACAAGGAGCTTCCTCAGGCACGGCCTCGTCAGGCTGGCTCATGAGGAGGCGGAGAGTTCAAGGAAGGGTACCTCGCGAGGTGCCTGTGACGCAAGCCAAGACGACCAAGGGCGCCAGGGCGCCACACAGCTGGCGTCCCCTTTCCTCTTTGGTGCAAAGGGAACAAGCGCAGTAAGAGCATCAATCAAAGGAATCATTTTCGTTGCAACAAGTCGAAGACCAGCCCAAAGGCTAGAAGGGATTCATCGTGGAGCCCTAGCTGGCTTCATCACGCGAGCCTTTGGCAGGCGAGGACCAACTTTAGTCAGGATATGTGTACCCGCTGTTCCCCTTCAAAATGGCCAATTGTTGGCGCCCTTCCCACTCAATGTTTGGGAAGAGGCCCAGGGCTTTCGTCTATATAAGCAGAGCTAGCCACCATTGTAAAGGGCGGGCATTTTTGGGAATCCAGAGAGAGATAGAGACCCGATCCTCAAGTTAGAGCGACGGGACACCACCTAGCAGTTCATCGCACCCGCCAAGAACAGACCCTCGCGAGGTTGTTCTTCCCTGTACTGTTCTTCATCAGCCCTAGAGGCAATCCACCACACCACAAACTAGAGTAGGGTATTACACCACAACGGTGGCCCGAACTAGTATAAATCTTCGTCTCTTGTGTTGTTCTTGCTAGTAGTTTAGGTCCCTACGGTTCGTGAGGTACGAGGCAGTGGAGGGTTGGATCTCAGCAGCGCACCCAGTTCGAACCTTAAGTGTCTGCCGGAACCCGAAATCCGACATTTGGCGCGCCAGGTAGGGGTGCGCCGGAATCTGCCTTTCGTCGCCTCGTTCTTCCCCGACCGCCGCAACCATGTCTGACGCCCGTCGAGCCCGCGCCAAGCGCCGAGCCACCATCGCCTCCCATGTCGCCCAGATAGCTCCCATCGGCGGGCGCCCTCGTCGTTCCCCGTCACCTGCCGTCGACACCGCCATCGGCCCAGCAGGGGACGGGCAGCAAGCATCGCCCTGCGCTCTCGGCGACCTCATGGGAGGGGCCGCATGGCTCCTCGCCCGCCCCTCGCCGCTCCCCCACTCATCGCAGCCCTCCTCGGCGGCTCATGGCGCCGCCTTCCAGCCGCCATGTCAAGACATTCGTCCGCTGGGTCGGCGCCGCCTCCACGCGGCAGGGGGCTCCCTCAAGCCGGACGGAGTCGTCGGCCGGGCTGACCTTCGACTCTCAAGACCACCCCGCCAACTCGACCGGCTCGGGTGCGCTCCCCCTGCTCTGCACACCTACCATCTGCCAGGTCGCCGTCACCAGGACCCTCATCGACGGCGGCGCCGGCCTCAACGTACTCTCAGTCGAGGCCTTCAACCTCCTCGGCATACCCAGGGAGCGGTTGCTGCCCAGCTGGCCTTTTTCGGGCGTAGGAGGAGGTTTATCCAGCTCCTTGGGACAAATCCGGCTTCCGGTGACCTTCGGCACCTACGACAACTTCCGCACGGAATTGGTCGACTTCGACATCGCCCCCATCGGCCTCCCCTACAACGCCATCCTTGGCTATCCAGCATTGGCCAAATTCATGGCCGGGACCCACCCGGGGTACAACCTCATGAAGATGACTGGGAGCAGCGGCGTCCTCACCGTGCCAGGGGATACTGAAGGTGCGCTGCGAGCGCTCAGGCTCACCCTCAAGACGGCGGCCGCAGCACAGCCCGCCGATGCGGAAGCCCCCAAGCCCAAGGGGGCTGCGCCGACCAGGAAGAAGCAGCTGTTCACTCAAGACAAGGCGGAGACCAAGCAGATACCTGTCGATGAGGACGGGTCCACAAACGCCACCTTCACCATAGGCGCCAACCTCGAGCCCGAACAGGAGGAAGCCCTTGTCAAGTTCCTGCGTGCGAACAAGAAGGTGTTCGCCTGGGAGCCCGATCAGCTGGCGGAGATTCCACAGGGCGTGATTGAGCACTACCTCAACGTGTGCCCCAACGTGGCCCGGTGAAGTGTAAAGCGAGAAGGCAGTCCACCGAAAAGCAGGCCTTCATCGTCAAGAGACCCGCAAGCTAGAAGCCGCGGGGGTTATTCGTGAGGTCCGATACCCAGATTGGCTGGCCAACCCCGTGGCGGTGCCAAAGAAGGGAGGAAAGGAGCGCATGTGTGTCGACTTCACCAACCTCAACAAAGCATGCCCGCAGGATCCGTTTCCGCTCCCCCGCATCGACGAGATCGTCGATTCCACCGCCAAGTGTGACATGGTGTGCTTCTTGGACGCCTTCTCTGGGTATCACCAAATCAAGATGGTGGTGGAAGACGTGGAGAAGACAGCCTTCCTAACCCCGTGTGGAGTGTACTGCTATACCTGCATGCCATTCGGGTTGCGCGAACGCAGGGCAACCTTCCGGTGACTCATGCACATCACCTTGGGCCAAAAGCTCGGGAAGAATGAGGAGGAATACGTCTACGACAGCGAGGTGAAGTCTCGCGAGGCCAAGACCTTGATACAAGACCTGTAAGAAACCTTCGCGAGCCTCAACGCAGTGAGCCTGCGACTCAACCCGAAGAAGTGTGTGTTTGGAGTTCCCTCAGGCAAGCTCCTGGGTTTCCTCGTGTCCCACCGAGGCATCGAGGCCAACCTAGAAAAGGTAAAGGCAGTGGAAGACATGAGCCCACCGAAGACCCTCAGGGAAATGCAGAAGCTCACGGGCCAGAACGGGCGCTGGGCCGTTTCATCTCCCGATTGGGGAGCAGCGCTGCCTTTCTTCGGTGATGAAGAAAAGGGGCCCTTCGAGTGGATCAAGAGGCCGACAAAGCGTTCAAGACCTCAAGAGGTACCTGACCAGCCCTCCAGTGATGGTGGCCCCGCGCCCTCAGGAGCCCTTGGTACTCTACCTCGCCACCACTCCCTACTCTGCTAGCGCTGCTCTGGTGGCAGTTAGGGAGGAGCGTCAGGCCAAGGCCACGGCGGCCACCCGAGCTAAGGCAAGACCGAATCGGAAGGAACTAGCAGGAGCCAGCACCACAATGGAAGAAGATCAACCGTCACAGCAGAGTGCGCCAAGAACGGGGGAGGCCTCCCATCCAGGCACCCAACTTCCGGAGGCGCCGCCGCCTCGGGAGGCACCACAACTTCTAGAAGATACCACTGGCACCGACACACCTAACCTCGTCGAGCACCCGGTATACTTCATCAGCACCGTGTTACGGGATGCGAGGGCACGATACCCCATGCCGCAGAAGCTCCTCCTCGCGCTGTTGGCGGCTTCGCGCAAACTACGGCACTACTTCCAGGGTCATCCAATCAAGGTTGTCTCGGCATACCCCCTGGAGAGGGTGCTCAGAGCCCCAACTTTCATTTGGAAGGGTCGCCGAGTGGAACATTGAGCTGGAAGCATTCCAGCTCGAGTTCGGTACGACCAGAGTCATCAAGGGGGCCGCGCTGGCAGATTTCGTGGCCGAATGGACAGAAGCACCGGGCCTCAGGGCCGGCGAGGATCGGTCCCTCTCCCGTGGAGCGAGAAGGTTGGGTCATGTACTTGACGGAGCTTTCTCTAGACAGTATGGGCTGGGGCGGTACTCATATCTCCCGCTCAGGACAAGGTCTACTATGCCGTGCAGCTCTGTTTCCAGCATGGCGAGAAGGTCTCGAAGAACATAGCAGAATACGAGGGGCTGATAGCAGGTCTGAAGGCTGCCGCTGCCCTGGGGGTGAAGCGCCTTACCATCAAGGGTGATTCAGAGCTCCTCGTCAATTTCTCCAACAAAGTGTATGAGCCAAGAGATGAACACATGGAAGCCTACCTTGCGGAGGTCCGCAGGATGGAGCAACAGTTCTGGGGGTTGGAGCTGCAGCACGTGCCCCGCGGCACCAATCAAGAGGCCGACGACATCGCCAAACGAGCCTCCAGGAGGTTACCCCAGAGGCCGGGCGTCTTTGAGGAACGACTCTTCAAGCCCTCAGCCCTGCCGTTATCCAAAGACAAAGACAGCCTCGGGAGGAGCTCCTCACCACCAGCCTCGGGAGCCCCAGCCTGTGGCCCGGCAACAGGAGCACGCCTGCTCCTGACAATAGAACCTCAAGAGGAGTGCTGGATCACGGAGCTCAAGAGCTACTTAACGCATGGGGCTTTGCCGGAGAAGGAGGAGGTCGCAGAGCGTGTGGCGCGGCAAGCCACGACATCTGACATCATGGATGGAGAACTCTACGGAAGCGACCAAACGACGTATCCTCGCTACCGCATCACCAGGGAACAGGGGAAGGAATTGCTGGCAGATATACATGGCGGAGATTGTGGGCACCATTCATCATCACGGACCCTTGTCGGCAAGGCGTTCCGCAGCGGTTTCTATTGGCCCACCGCGCTCAATGACGCCATCGAACTCGTGAAGGCTTGCGAGGCTTGCCAATTCCACGCCAAGCAGATCCACCAGCCCGCAGGAGGTCTGCAAACCATCCCCCTCACTTGGCCGTTCGCGGTCTGGGGGCTGGACATTACAGGCCCCTATCCTCGGCGCCAGGGGGCTATCGCTACCTCTACGCCGCCGTGGACAAATTCACCAAGTGGGCGAAGTCGAGGCCGTCCACGCCATCCCCGCCGTTCTCGCGATCAAGTTCATCAAGGGCATCATGAGCCGGTTCGAGTGCCGAACCGCATCATCACCGACAACGGTTCACGATTCACCGGTAACCTTTTAAAAGCGTCTGCGCTAACCTTGGGGCCTTGAGATATGCTACGCCGGTGGAACACCCCGCAGCAATGGACAGGCCGAGCGGGCCAATGCAGAGGTCTGAGAGGCCTCAAGACCGGGGCGTTCAAGAAGAAGTTGGGCGCTGCGGCAGGCTGGTACGACGAGCTTCCATCCGTGTTGTGGTCCATCCGCACAACCGCGACCAAGCCAACTGGAGAGACCCCCTTCTTCCTGGTCTACGGAGCCGAAGCGGTCCTCCCTCACGAGGTCAAGCGTCGATCCGCGTGGGTCCTGGCATTCGATGAAACGCTGCGGGACGCCATGCGGGGGACGACTCTTGTGCTTGGGGAGGAGCGCCGTCGGGAAGCTGCACTGCGAGCGGCAAGGTACCAGCAGGCACTCCGGCGATACCACTGCCGCCACATCCGCCCCAGAACTCTCGAGGTAGGAGACCTCGTGCTCCGACGGGTCCTCTCTAGGGAGGGACTGCATAAGCTCTATCCCATGTGGGAGGGCCCATTCAATGTTGTTCATGTTTCCAGGCCTGGCTCCGTGCTCTTGGAGACGCAAGAGGGAGTACCTATACAGAACGCGTGGAAGATCCAGCACCTCCGGAGGTTCTACCCCTAAAAGGCCCTGAGCCTGTGAAGAAGGCGAATGCCTGTGAAGTTCATTTTTTGGAAAAGGCCCTGAGCCTGTGAAGAAGGCGAATGCCTGTGAAGTTCATCTTTTTGGAAAAGGCCCCAAGCCTGTGAAGAAGGCGAATGCCTGTGAAGTTCATCTTTTTGGAAAAGGCCCTGAGCCTGTGAAGAAGGCGAATGCCTGTGAAGTTCATCTTTTTGGAAAGGGCCCGGAGCCTATGAAGAAGGCGAACGCATGTGAAGATGTCACGTTTCGGAAAAGGCCCAGAGCCTGTGAAGAGGGCGAACGCCTGTGAAGCTCGCCGCCCGTGACACTCTCACGTAATAATGAGTTGGGGCTGTACACGCCCCGGAGTCTCAGGGTCGCCGGCCTCAGCCCTGGGGCTCCCTCCCACGCCCAGTGGCAGCACTTAGCTCCGCGCTGGTGAGAAGACGTCGAAGACTAGATTAGGTGCCGGACGCGGCTTTTTCATTTGCTTTCTGCAGTTTACTGGTTATTCCCATTTGAAGTTTTTATCGAGACTATCGCCCCTTTTTGGTCCGTGGTTCTTCGATCTTTTTCACCCTCTTGCCTCGATTTCTCTTGTGCGGAGACTCGCGAGGCGGAAGCCTCGGAGCCCCATGCGTCCTACCCCTATCGCTCAAGTTTTCACGGCCCTGGTCTGCGCAGCTGGAGCACCCTCCTGATCATGCCTCACGGGCAGACAACGCCTTGAACACGGGGCCAGGGTCGGTCGCCCCAGCCACGGCCGGGCTCACTTGCGAATGGGCGACAAAGAGAAGAGAAACGATGTCAGGATAACAAAGCGATTACAATAATTAACGACGTTGATCTAAACGCCCCCACGGGCCATACATTGTTCCCTTTTACGCAGGAGAAAAGAAAGGAAAAGGACAGAGCAGGTGAAGCACGCCGCCCGTGCGGCTCTCTCGGAAGGCCCGAGCCGCCTCGAGCTCGATCAGACTCCATCTCGCGCTTCAAGGGCGTGGCGGGCGAAGCGGACCCGCTGCCACCCCCAAGCACGTCTTGGCGGCGTGGGGGCTGGCGCGGCATTCTTTGGAAGAATCGCCACCCGAAGAAGAGCTGGTGAAGTGTGAGGAGTCGCAGGCATCGCCAGCCGCCCGCGCGCTGCCCTCTCCGCCCGCGCCGGGGCTGAGTCCACGGCCACGGTCGTCGTCCTCAGGGCAGCACCCCATGCGGCGGCCGTCTTCCCCGAACACCCTCACGTAGAGGGTGGCGTCGCCATCATACTTGAAGTGCAGGGAGCACCGGCGGCGGAGACCACACGCGAGCTTAACGCTCACCACGCGGGCCAGGAACAGGTTCCTTGCAGCAGAGACCTCCAGAGAAGCCCATGAAGCCCGGCTGCAACAGCCATCTGCCTGGAGCGAAAGGCCACTCAGGGCGCCATCTGGGAGCTCACCCAGGAAGAAGCACGGGAGCTGAAGGCGGACGCCGGACGGCTCCTCCGCTCTCACCATGAACTCCGGCAGCGCTTCAGCAGCATGAAGGCGCGGCCTCGGGGGACGCGCGGCCGGGGCACGCCCTCCGACCATGGCCAGCCGCTCGTCGCCACGCTGAGGGCCTCCCCCACGACCGCGGGGGACCGCCGTGGAGGCCACGGGGTGCTTGCAAGGGTGACCTCTACCACGCTTAGGCGGAGGAGAGGAAGATTCGACCTGGCGGCCCTTCCCCTTCTCTGCGGCCGAGAACTTCCTTGGTGGAGCCATGGGGAAGAAGGAAGGACAAGGAGGATAGACTGGAAGGGCGCACGTCGTTCCATACTTATAGCCGGCGAAGGCCAACCGCCGGCCTCCATGATCACCGATCATCATGACCAACTCTGCATGCAAGGACCTGTCGAATCCGGGCGGTTACCAAGGCGTCGTGGGGGAGCAGTGACGCCCACGTCCAATCAGCCGCCACGCGGCGCCCAAGGCCGCAGGCTGTTAGGGCCCGCGACGCTTTGCACTTGCCCTTTCGCCTCTCTGCCCGGCCAAGTCTGGGTGTGCCACGGGCCCGGGGGTTACTGTCGGTGTTCTGGGAACGGGGGTCCCCAGACTTGCCTGCCTGCGGCCTGCGACGTGGCTCAAAGGAGGCCCAGGACAGCCCATCTTCATCAACGCAAGCTCAAGACCCTCGCGAGGTGCCAAGCCTCGCGGGGCGGACGACAAGGAGCTTCCTCAGGCACGACCTTGTTAGGCTGGCTCATGAGGAGGCGGAGAGTTCAAGGCAGGGTACCTCGCGAGGTGCCCGTGACCCAAGCCATGACGACCAAGGGCGCCAGCCGCGCGCCAGCCGCGCGCCAGCCGCGCAGCGTCCCCCTTTCCTCTTTGTTGCAAAGGGAACAAGCGCAGGCAAGAGCATCAAGCAAAGGCATCCGTTTCGGTGCAACAAGACCAAGACCAGCCCCAACGGCTGGAAGGGAGTCATCGTGGAGCCCAAGCAGGCGTCATCACCAGAGCCTTCGGCAGGCGAGGATCAACTTTAGTCAGGATAAGTGTACCCGCTGTTCCCCTTCAAAATGGCCAATTGTTGGCACCCTTCCCGCTCAATATTTGGGAAGAGGCCCAGGGCTTTCATCTATATAAGCAGAGCTAGCCACCATCGTAAAGGGCGGGCATTTTTGGGAATCCAGAGAGAGAGATAGAGACCCGATCCTCAAGCTAGAGCGACGGGACACCACCTAGCAGTTCATCGCACCCGCCAAGAACAGACCCTCGCGAGGCTATTCTTTCCTGTACTGTTCTTCATCAACCCAGAGGCAATCCACCACACCACAAACTAGAGTAGGGTATTACACCACAACGGTGGCCCGAACTAGTATAAATCTTGCGTCTCTTGTGTTGTTCTTGCTAGTAGTTTAGGTCCCTGTGGTTCGGCGAGGTACGAGACGGTGGAGGGTTGGATCTCCGCGCGCACCCCAGAGTTCGAACCTTAAGGGTCTGCCGGAACCCGAAATCCGACACTCTCGGCATAGGCGGCCGCGCTCGGGGGGGGGGGGACACGGCTATCGAACGGGCCTTCACGAAGCATTTCCATGGCATCATCTTTGCAAGAAGGAGGTGCGGATGGTGTTTTAAATGAACGAGATATTTTGTATTACTAATACAACAGTCATGTCAAGTTTTGGAAAATTTCAGGGGTCATTTGACCTTCTAAAACATTTAAGTGATTTTCTAGCCATTTAATGACCGTAATTGAAATTTGAATTACATGTACATGCAACAGCTAACCATTACTGTTTGAAAACTCATATTTCGTGTACTTGTGTGCGATTTAATTCCATGTGCAGTAAATTGGAAGGAATTTTCAAACATATTGGTCTAACGGCTTTGACACAATTAAGCATGGAGTGATATGGTATATTAATTCCAAAAAATTAAAAAAATCAGAAACACATGAAACCTTGGTTGATGTGGTAAAAAAATGGCATGTTTGACCAAAGTTTGGACACACACCCCTCACAAACCGGAGCAACTCACTAGAAGGCTCGTGGTTCCAAGAGGGAACAATGCATGTTTGATAACGAACGGGAGATAGCTTCCTCTTACGGCCTTCAGATTTTTTTCTACGTCTAACATGCACTACTACAACTGTAATGTGAATTTTTTGAAAATTCTAGGGCCATCTGACCTTTTAAAGACAATTAAGTGATTTTCTAGCCATTTAATGACCGTAATTCAAATTTGAACTACATCTACATGCAACGTCTAACCAAAATGGTCTGAAAAATCATATTTGTGTACTTGTGTGCGAGTTAATTCCATGTGCAGTAAACTAGAAGGAATTTTCAAACATATTTGTATCACGACATGGACACATATGCATGAATACGTATGCATGGAGTTGCATGGCATTTTAATTCCAAAAAATCAGAAACACGTGAAACCTTGGGTGATGTAATGTCATGCCACCAAGATGATGTGGTAAAGAAATTGGCATGTTTGATGAAAGTTTGGACACACACCCCTCACAAACCAGAGCAACTCGCTAGAAGGTTCGTGGTTCCGAGAGGGAACAATGCATGTTTGATGACGAACGGGAGATAGCTTCCTCTTACGGCCTTCAATTTTTTTCTATGTCTAACGTGCACAACTGCAACTGTAATGTGAAATTTTGGGAAATTCTAGGGGTCATTTGACCTTTTAAAGACATTTAAGTGATTTTCTAACCATTTAATGACCGTAATTGAAATTTGAACTACATCTACATGCAAGGCCTAACCAAAACGGTTTGAAAAATTATATCTGTGTACTTGTGTGCGAGTTAATTCCATGTGCAGTAAATTAGAAGGAATTTTCAAAATATTGGTCTCACGACATGGACACATGCATACGTATGCATGGAGTGACATGGAATTTTAATTCAAAAAAATAGAAAAATGATCAGAAACACATGAAACCTTGGTTGATGTAATGTCATGCCACCAAGATGATGTGGTAAAGAAATTGGCATGTTTGACGAACGTTTGGACAAATGCCCCTCACAAACCGGAGCAACTCGCTAGAAGGTTCATGGTTCCCAGAGGGAACAATGCATGTTTAATGATGAACGGGAGATAGCTTCCTCTTACGGCCTTCAAATTTTTTCCTACGTTTAACGTGCAACTGTCATGTGAAAATTTTGGTAAATTTCAGGGGTCATTTGACCTTCTAAAGACATTTAAGTGATTTTCTAACCATTTAATGACCGTAATTCAAATTTTAACTACATCTATATGCAATGCCTAACCAAAACGGTTTGAAAAATCATATTTTTGTGTACTTGTGTGCGAGTTAATTCCATGTGCAGTAAATTAGAAGGAATTTACAAACATATTGGTGTCAAGGCATGGGCACATGCATGGAGTGCATGCCATGGCATTTTAATTCCAAAAAATTAAAAAATGATCAGAAAAACATGAAACCTTCCTTGATTTAATGTCATGCCACCAAGATGATGTGGTAAAAAAATTGGCCTGTTTGACGAAAGTTTGGACACACACCCCTCACAAACCGGAGCAACTCGGTAGAAGGTTCATGGTTCTGAGAGGGAACAATGGATGTTTGGTGACGGACGGGAGCTAGCTTGCTCTTACGGCCTTCAAATTTTTCCCTACGTTTAACGTGCACTAATACAACTGTCATGTGAAAATTTGGAAATTTTCAGGGGTCATTTGACATTTTAAAGACATTTAAGTGATTTTATAACCATTTAATGACCGTAATTTAAATTTGAACTACATCTACATGCAACACCTAACCAAAACGGTCTGAAAATTTATATTTTTGTGTACTTGTGTGCGAGTTAAAACTCATCAGTAGATGTATATATCTGGTGTTCAAAAAAGAAAATGTAAATATCTGGCAAGACAACCGCCCCCCACATGATTGACACTCTATCTCGCAGCTCGAGGTTTGGTAGGTGATTGGCGGGGATCATTAATTAGACACGGTTCTATATTGGAAACTGTCAGCTATTATGTTCACACACGGATTTGCTGTGGGAATTGGGTGTAATTCAAACTACAGTACTCGTAAATTCCAGCGACCGACGTGTGTATTGTCCCCGTCGATCTATATTCCTGCCGTCAATAAATACTACCTTGCTCACGTTGCCCCCTGCATTCACATCTACATCCTCCCCTCGCTCGCCCTCTCTCTCTCTCTCTCTCTCTCTCTCTCAAATCTCTGCCACGGCGCCGCCGGTCTTCCCACGCGCCGACGAGGAGTCGCCGCCCCCCGAGGACGCTCACTTGATTAGCAGCGACGAGGAGCCCTACCCGCCGCCTGACGAGGTTGCGCCGGACCCCCCAACTTTGGATTGGTTTTAGGGCCAGTACAATCTTTGTCTGTGGAAGTCGCTGCTGCCGGCTGAGAAAGCCAGGAAAGTGGTATTCAAGAATGAGATGGCGGAGGAGGAAGCCAGGTACCAGGTGGCCTGTGAAGCCCATGATGCCGCCTGGAAAAAGGAGGCGGCGGAGCTTTGGGGGCTGGCGCGTCATCGTGCAGAGGAGGTGTACGAAGACGGGTACTTCGCGAGGAAGGTCATAGGCGCTGGGTGCCTCGCCGCTGCATGGAGGTGGGCCGATAAGGTCCAGTGTGCCACCGACAAGGAGGTCCGGTGGGCGCCCAACCAAATGGCAGGACCGGCCGCGCGCGTCCGCCAGCAAGAGGCAGATCATTACGTCAAGCACTGCGAGGCGGAGGAGTCAGAGTACTGCCTCCGCACTGGGAAGATGCCACGCACCAGGGAGCTGCTGGCGAGGGGCTTCCGGAATACTGGCCCCAGGAGGGATTATTAGTTTTAGTATTGTTCGTTTTCAGTTTTATGCATTGTACCTAGTAGTTAAGTATCATCACGTATATGTGATGATTATATATATATATATATATATATTCTGTGATGATCTAATGAACAATTTATATATATATATATATATATATTATCAATTCCATTTCTATCTATTTTTGTGTACTAATTTGAATCTAGCTATTATCATCCACATATACAGAATGGAAAGCGTATATACACACATTGAAACAGAACATATAAGAATGGAAAACTGAGTACACACATTGAAACAGAGCAATAAACAAAGCAATACTATGATTGTTGTGAATACATAACTATCCACATCCAAACAACTTTTCAAAATAAAATGCGTCCATGAGACCATGACCAGTAGCCCTTGCCTAGGGTAGCTCTTGGCTCTGCCTGAACTCGTGCAGGCGTTCGTCCAAGTGGTTGACACGTTGGCGGTACATCTGGAGCGCGATCTCGAGCTCCAAGTTGGCTATTTCATCGGAGATCACCAGCACGAGGATGCGACGGCCATGTTCCTCTACTGCGCTCAGGTGGACACCTGGGCCAACGAGGCGGTCGAGCCTACGGACCAGCGCGTTGGCATCCAGCGGGCCGTGGACAAGGCGAAGGGCGCGGCGGGTGTCCGGTGCAAGTACGGCACGGCCGACCTCTGGTGCAAGTACGGCGCTGAGGGCCTCTGTCCACTCCTGGCGAGGAATGGGGGTACTGACGGGACGTGTACCCATCTGCGATGCCGTGTCGATAGCAAGCAAGCGCCGAAGGATCCGCTCGTGCTATGTGGCGTGCCGCGCCTCTCGCTCTGCAGCGCTCCAGCGGTCTCGCCGTGCGGTGAGCCGCAGCCTATCAGCGCGGACACGCCTAGCTTGCTCTGCGGCGCGCCATCGGTCATGTTGTGCGGTGAGATGCAGCCTGCCGGCACTGACATGCCTATCTTGATTCGCGGCGCTCAAGTGCCATGCGCCAAAGGTCTGCTCAACCCTGGCGATGACGCACATCACGATGTCGTCCATTGCGTTGCCGGGGAGCGCCTCGGCCTCGACGGGCCATGGCGCCTGCTTGTTTTCCTCGTCAACGAGGTTGATGGCACATGCGGCGCTTTGGAGGGTTGGAATGCTTGGAAAAGGTGGATGTGCTACAGGATGCGCTTGTCGCCTCCGTTCGTCGCGCGCCCCCTTTGTGCAATATAGCAGGGTGGCGCGAAACAGGTGAAGAAATGGCGAGAAACGGTGGCGTGTTCATAAAACACCATCAATTAATAGAAACTTAGCATCGAGCTAGCACAAGAAGTAGATGATGATCAGATGAACATGGACCACACTAGGGAACCCGTCGGTGATGAATTCATCAATCCCAAATGGTTGAATACTAGCAAGTATTTGCCCACAACACACACACGGCCTATTCCATCACAAATAGGTCGGATGGAACAACTGTATGCCACGTATCGCACATTGTCAAAAAGTAATGCGGTAGACCTTCTTTAACATGTGTTAAAAAATAAAAAAGTAAAAAACAAGGACCTCGAGGTTAAATTAGCCGAGGGAATGGGGCATTTCGGTCATTTGACTGAAATGACCCATCCCATCACCTAATTTAACATCGACTTCTTCCCATCCAGTCACCCATCTGATGGCTGCTCCAGCCTGAGCACACTTAACTTGAAAGTTTTCTTACATGAGCTACTGGTGGAACAGCTAGTCCTTGCTGATAGGAATGCCTCTTCACATCCTTATGGCGTATCCGGATGACCACCCGTCCCACAGTGGCCAATAGATGTTGTGTAGACAGAGCATATCACAGACGTCTTATTAGAAGCAATCGTATGCGTTATTATCGGTCTTCGCACACATTTTTGATTCAGACCTATTTGCCGCGTATCACACACATCTTGTTATATTGAACCGTTTCTGTCCTCTTGCCTAATCACAAACAGTTCATCCGAGTGAACCGTATGTTGTACATCACACACACCTTGATCGGGCTAACCGTTTCTTTTGTGTTGCCTAATCACAAACAGTTCATTCGAGTGAACCCTATGTTATACATCGCACACACCTTCATCTTGCTGCCCGTTTCTTTTGTTCCTCCTCATCGCAAACAGTTAATTGAGCTGAACCATATGCCCTGCATCACACACGCAACTAAAATCTGAACCGTGTTTGATGCATCCTCCATCGCAAACATTTTGCACCTTTTTTGACGGTTATTTTACACCACCGTTTGCAATTATGGTATCGCACATAGTTTCGTCGAAGGGTCTCTGATCGTAGTGTCGCTGTCAGTGTACAAAAGAAGGGGCACACCTTTGTGCCCCTTTACCTGTGCACTGGTAGTCGGAGTCGCGCCCACGGTCACATCGAGCAGAGTGGGGGAGGTGAACCGAGGTAAAACTGAAGCCCGAGGAAGACAGAGCGACACCAATTCCAAGAGCACAAAGAGCAGAGGGCCGGAGCAGTTTTCCCCGGCAAGACCCTTGCCTGGGACAGCCCCAGCAGCCCCGAAAAGACCCTTGCCGGGGCAGCACGCCCAAACACCAACGGAGTGAGCCACCCTTGAGCCCACGTCCCCAACACCATCAACCACATTGGGCTAGTGCTTGGGAGGCACCTCCATGGTGGCATGCAGATCTTTGTGAAGACAAGGAATATTAAAGATCAGATGAGGATTAGAGGACGACGATCTTCGGTAAGATCCTTGCTGAGGAAGGCCACCAGACCCCCGGCAAGATCCTTGCCGGGGACGACAGCGCGCCACGGCAAGGCCCTCGCCAAGGACGCCAGCAGGGCCAGCACCAGGCCCGCACCAACCAAGTCTCCGCCGCTGTTCGCATGCAGCTGCCAACTCAACCAGCTGAGCAGGCACCTACGTGGCAACATGCATCTCCCGGGAAAACTCATCAAGCGCCCCTGTGGTGGCACGCAGATCTTTGTAGAGGCTCCACCACCGCGCCACCTCAGCTACCTGCCTGCCTACATGGCACCGCACGCATCGCTAGCCAGGGTGCGTGTCGAAGCGAAGAAGAGCGGCGACGGATAGGATGGGCCTCGCCCCCATCCCCGATAAATCTAGGGGACACCTCAGCGGCGCATTAAATGCGTCTTGTCACATGTCTACGAGTGATAAGCTCGCGATCAGACGCCTTTCCACCTCCTGTATGCCACTGTGGCAGCCCCTTTCAACTATAAAAGGAGGCCCATGGCATACTGGAGGAAGGTTTCGGCTCCTTGGAACAGCGCTCCCCACCGTAGCTAGTTCGAGAGCTCAAGAACTCTCTGAAATACACCCACCAAAGCAGGACTAGGGTTTTACGCATCCTCGCGGCCCGAACCTGGGTAAACGATCCTTGTGTTGGTTACTAATCCTGCTCTTCTCGCAACCCTGCGCCCCAGCAACTGTAGTAGGGATGCTTGTGATCCCATATGTGTCGTTCCACACTGACATCTTTGGGGCGCCAGGTAGGGGGCGCAATTGTGAGAATCTGGTCTAGTAGCTGGCCTAGCAGTTCTTCGTCGCCATGGCCCCCAAGAAGGAGACGGCCATGAGAAAAGAGTGCCGCCTGCGAACGCGAAGGATGTTAGTGCGGCGACAGAAAAGCTAAGTCATTCACAACCTTGAGTTATTTTCTTTTATACATAAGGTTATCGTCCTCGGAGATCTTGCCTATGTATGGAAAACCTGCACGTGAAGGGGCCCTCCCGTGATTGGCAACGCCCTTGTTCTGTTTCAAGTCTGCTCAACAGCTCACAGCGGCCGCGTCGAGAGTGGTGGGGTAGCCTTCCGCATTTGGCAACGCTCCCAACTATGACTCGAGTCAAGCTCGACAGTTCGGACGGCCGCGCTAAGGTTGGTAAGGTGGTTCGCCCGGCAGCAAGCACACCCGGCTGGCCAATGGGGATCCGTACCCAAGACGCCGCCCTGGGTTTACGCGCTGGTAAACCTACCCAGTTAACATAGGGTGGACATACAAAGGAGAATCGAACAGGAAAATAACATGCATAATGTCAAAAGTGTTGTAGAAGTTATATTACATCACTTGTTGCCGCAGTTCTAACTAAAGATAAAAATTGTTTTGGTTGTGAACTTGTAGCAACAAAAAGAAACGGGTGCCTAATCCCGGCGCTGGACCTCCACCCACATAATTCTGCCGACACGGCTGATGATGGACTTGATGCGCTCCCTGAGAGGCGCGAGGTCAGTATCCTCCGGCAAGCTCTCCAGCGCTGCATCGAAGTCGAGGTCGGGGTACCAGTGAGCCACCTTGGTGAGAACCTTGGTCATGGCACCCTGGAAAAGCCTCCGGGCCTCGTCGGCCAGCGAGGCCGCCCGGTTGGCGTGAAGCTGCTCCAGAGCCCCGAGAACGCACTCGAAGAACAATGTTAGCTTAGTTTTGTTGGTCCCGCTGCGCTCCGGGGCGTACCTCATGCTTGGCATCCCCATGGTAGCCAGCTGCGCGGTGATCCTGCCGGCAACGTCCTCGAGGCGGCCGATCCAGCGGTTCACGCCCTCCTTGAAATCCTTATGTTCGGCGGCCTCATTCTTCTGCAGTTGCTTCTCGGTCTCCAGCTCCTTGGCCAGGTCCCCCTCCCGGGCTTGGGCCTCTGTAAGCATCCCGTTGAGGCCCTCCAACTTCAGCGTGAGTTCCTTGAGGGACTTGTTGGCCTAGGAGAGCTCCCCGGCCTTGCTGATGGTCGCGCCCTGCACCTCCGTCAGGGCACCGTTGAGCATGTCCTTCTCTTGGGACAACTTCAGGGCCTGCTCCTTCAGCTCGTCCCGCTCCACCTCCAGCTCCTTCACCTTGTCTGCATGCACTTGGGCTTGGGCATCGAGCGCCTCTTTGTGCCTCTGCTCCAGCTCACGGGTCCACTGCAAGACAAGCTTCCCCACCTCTTCATCCTTGCCGCGGAGCGTTACGGCAAGCTTCTCCTCGCGCGCAGCGAGGTCCTCCTCCTGGGAGTTCAGAGTGGCCTGGTGCTGAGTCCGGGTGGCCTCGGCTGCCACGACCAAGCCCTCCGGCGTCTCCTGGGCCTTCTCGATGTTGGCCAGCTTCATGGTGAGCTCCACGTCGCGCTTGGCCAGCTCGCCCTGGGCGGCCTTCAGCTCTTCGTGAGCCTGGCGGAACCAGTCCTGCGTCTCGGCAACGCGCTTCTGGAGGTCCGCCTCCGTCTTCTCCACCACTGCCGTCCTGGACTTAGCCTTGGCCAGGCGGGCACGGTGGATCGCCTGGAGCTTTCGGAAGCTGGCGCCCATGGCGTGGAGGAGCCGCTCTTCCAAGGATCCGTCGCCACCAATGCTTGGCTCGTCGACGACCTCAAGCCCGGCGGCGGCAAGCACTTCGTCGTCGAACACCTCTCCCTCAACAGGTGTCCTGGTGCTCGACGCGCCTGGAAGGTGAACGAACAAGTCGTCGCTCACCCTCGGGTACTTGCCGGGGCCGGAAGCAGCAGAGGAGGAAGGCCGGTCATCAGCCACCTCCTCCTCCTCCTCGGCGGCGGCCCTGTCGTCCTCCCCGGCATGCCCCTTGTCGACCTCCTCAGCGGCGGCCTTGCCGGCCTCCCCGCCAGGCTCCTTGGCGGCATCCTCCGCAGCACCTTTGGCGGCATCCTCGGCGGCGATCTTCTCGGCATCCGCGTCGGCGGCCTTGGCGACGTTCGCGATGATGGCATCCACGTCCTCTGGGTTCACCGAGGAAGAATCTGGATGCCAAAGAAGGGACTGAGGCGAGGCCAAGACCAAGAGCCAAAAAGAAAAAGGAACAGGGACGAAAGGCGAGCGACTTACCAGCGCCAGTGCCAAGCTGGAAAGAAGAAGTCCCCTCCCCACCAACATTTGGTGCCGAGGCAAGGCCGCCAGCACCCAAGTTCTCCTCCTCCTCCTCCATGTACGTAGGCTCGGTGGTCGGCGCCATTGCCGGGGACGCCCCTCAGGGTGGCGTGGTCGATGGGAGCGGCGTGTTGAGAGTAGCCCTCTGCGGCTCCTCCTACTGCCGCTCTCCTCCTGCATACCCGGCAAGTTCGGCACCAAAGTATCGTACCTCTGACACATGTCGACAAGGGGAGGGTAGTGAACTTACACTGGGGGTTGTGCCGGGGTCTGCTGTCTCGGCTGCTCAACACCACTAGTGGCGCCCTCGAAGTACCAGCCGGGGGCTGGCCGCCCGCCGAGGTCTTGGCCCTCTTCACCCTTTGGGCCAGCGTCTCCGCGTCCCTGCAAAGACGAGAACAAGTCATGATAAGCGACACAGGTCGAGGAGACAGAAATGACGGGAAGAAACCAGATACTTACTTGTCGTCCACCTCCTCCTCTACTGTTTTCCTCTTCCTCCTCGGGCTGAGGGATCCGAAGTCAAAAGTGACCCCCGCGTCGGCATCTACCGGTGGGGGGAGGAGGGCGGAGTCTGTATGCGCTTGGACAAAGAAGAAGCAGATGCTTTCTTCCTCGCTGCCACGGCCTTCACCACCTTCTTCGCCGTCGCGGCCCTGGTCTGACGCGCGAACTCGACGTTCTCCGGCTCCTTCCAGCTCGAATCAGGGCCATGCACGTTGCAGTCCGGCATCATGGCGATGATCTCGGTCCGGCGCGAGTTACTGCACAGCGGGACCACCCCCGCCGGTGGCTTGAACAAAGGCCCCTTGAAAACCTTGCCGGCCTTCACGGCGGCCCTCGCGGCCTTGCCGGTCCGCTCGACCTCGCCGTCGCGGCCCACATCGAGCTGGAAGAGCCGCTGGCAGAAATGGGCATGCCCCATCACTGTGAACTTGTGGTCGAGGCCGGGGCGAAGCCGCATGATGTCAGCGGGGTTCTTGAAGAGCCAGGTTGGCCTCCCCTTGTTGTGTAGTGGAGAGATCCGGCGGCGGATGAAATCCGCCGCGATCATTTCAAGGGTGAGCCCGGCCTCGGTGAGTCAAAGGATCCTGGTGGTGGCGACCGTGAGCTTCATGTTGTCGACGTCGATGTCGCTCCAATCGCTTCTGCGGATCGGCGGCACCTGACGAACTTCCCAGAATGACGACGGGTCCTTCTCTTCGATCCAGCACCACCGGCCCCACCATTCTTCCCACCTCTCCTTCATGGCGCCCTTCGGATACGCCCCCTTGGACCTTGGGATCCAGGTGATGCAATTGGAGATGGCGCCCCCTGGTTGGATCCGAGAGGAGAAGTAATGGCGAAAGAGCACCGTGTTGGGGTGCACCTCGGCGAAGCCTTCGCAGAGGTGCGCGAAGAGGGCCATGCACGCCACAACATTCGGGGTAAAATACAAGAGGTGGAAGCCAAAGGTGTGCATGATGTCGCTGAAGAAATCGGAGAAGGAAGGACAAAGCCCACAGGAGAACTAATCGACAAAGAACGGGTACCGATTTGGGGCAGCCTCGCGCACTTGGCGGGGATGACGCGCATGCCGACTCCCCCGCCCCCCTCCCCGTTTTCACCCCCCACAGGGGCCTGAAGGCTTCCCGAAGCTCGAGCACGTCCACTGTCGAGGGGAAGAAGGCGGATTGCGTCCGCTGCACCGCCAGCGCACTCTCCGGCGGCTCCGCCGCTCTGGCATCCTTAGCCACACCCTTTCCCTTTGCGGATTTCGGCACCATGGCGGCTCAGGGAGGGGGGAAAAGCAAAGGGCGGAGGGAACACAACGACGGCGAGCAAGAGCGAAGCTTGAAGAAGAAGAGGAAGACGAGCGGGGGCTTCTGAGATTGGGATTGCATGGAGGGTAAAGGAACAGTGCGCTCGCGGTTATCCCTTTTTATGGGGAAGCCGCGGGTCGGGCTGCCCATTTACTGTGATGTGATGCATGCGTGCGGGAACCGCCCCACGCATGCCGCCCACGTCATGCGCACCCCTCCACGCCGCGCCACACCGTGCACGGGTCGTGGGAAGTGAGGGAGTCCTGGATTAGGGGTCCTCGGAAGGCCGGACTATATACTTTAGCCGGACTGTTGGATTATGAAGATACAATATTGAAGACTTCTTCCCGTGTCCGGATAGGACTCTCCTTGGCGTGAAACGCAAGCTTGGCAATACGGATATGTAGATCTCCTCCCTTGTAACCGACTCTGTGTAACCCTAGCCCCCTCTGGTGTCTATATAAACCGGAGGGTTTAGTCTGTAGGACAAAAATAATCATACCATAGGCTAGCTTCTAGGGTTTAGCCTCTACGATCTCGTGGTAGATCAACTCTTGTAATACTCATATCATCAAGATCAATCAAGCAGGAAGTAGGGTATTACCACCATCGAGAGGGCCTGAACCTGGGTAAACATCGTGTTCCCCGCTTCCTGTTACCATCCGCCTTAGACACACAGTTCGAGAACCCATACCAGAGATCCGCCGGTTTTGACATCGACAGGAAGCGCAGCGCGCGCAAAGTTTTACCGTGGTAAAAACCGCCCCGCCTGTCCGTGCACCATTTCTGGGCCTTGCCCAACAACGTGTCGCGCTTATGTGTGGCCCGGGCCTAGGGGCTCTTGTCGGTGTGTACAAAATAAGGGGCGCACCTTTGTACCCCTTTACATGTGCACGGGCAGTCAGAGCCGCGCCCACAGCCACACCGAGCAGAGCGGGGGAGGTGAACCGAGGTAAAACCAAAGCCCGAGGCATCCAGAGTGACGCCAAGACCAAGACCACAAAGAGCAGAGGGGCGGAGCAGTTTTCCCCGGCAAGACCCTTGCCGGGGACAGCCCCAGCAGCCCCGGCAAGACCCTTGCCGAGGCAGCACGCCCAAACACCAACGGAGCGAGCCACCCTTGAGCCCACGTCCCCAACACCATCAACCACGTTGGGCCAGGGCTCGGGAGGCACCTCCATGGTGGCATGCAGATCTTTGTGAAGTCAAGGAATATACAAGATTAGATGAGGATTAGGGGACGACGATCTTCGCCAAGATCCTTGCCGAGGAAGGCCAACAGACCGCCGACAAGATCCTTGCCAGGGACGACAGCGCGCCACGGCAAAACCCTTGCCGGGCCACCGGGCAAGGCCCTCGCCAAGGACGCCAGCAGGGCCACCACCAGGCCCACACCAACCAAGTCTCCGCCGTTGTTCGCATGTAGCTGCCAGCTCAACCAGCTGAGCAGGCACCTGCGTGGCAACATGCAGCTCCCGAGCCAACTCATCAAGCACCCACGTGGCGGCACGCAGATCTTCGTAGAGGCTCCACCGTCGCGCCACCTCAGCTGCCTGCCTACCTACATGGCATCGCACGCATCCCTGGCCAGGGCGCATGTCGAAGCGAGGAAGAGCGGCGACGGACGGGACGGGCCTCGCCCCTGTCCCCGATAAATCTATGGGACACCTCAGCGGTGCATTAAATGTGTATTGTCCTGTAATACGAGCGATAAGCTCGCAATACTGTACGCCTTTCCACCTCCTGTATGCCACTGTGGCAGCCCCTTTTAACTATAAAAGGAGGCCCATGGCATACTGGAGGAGGATTCGGCTCCTTGGAACCGCGCTCCCCACCGTAGCTAGTTCAAGAGCTCAAGAACTCTCTGAAATACACCCACCAAAGCAGGACTAGGGTTTTACGCATCCTCGCGGCCCGAACGTGGGTAAACGATCCTTGTGCTGGTTACTAATCCTGCTCTTCTTGCAACCCTGCGCCCCGGCAACCGTAGTAGGGATTCTTGTGATCCCATAGGTGTCGTTCCACACCGACATTCGCGTTAGCAGCATCCTGCAATAGTGTATTGCCATGGAGGCCATGTGTCACATCCTAGCTAGTCCATGCATTAGAGTGTTGCATCATGTCTACTTTCATCAAAAACCTGAATTGGGGAAGACAGAACCCCCAGAACCCCTCTGAATCCAACTAAGGTTTACTAAAAATATTTTCAAAGAACCTGAATTGCCCTTCTAAAAAAGTTCACCCTCTTTGTCTTGGGTTAGAACCTCTGGCCTAGGTCAACAGAAGGTCATTGAATTAAATCATATGTAAATTGCATTTGGGCATTTAAATGCTAGTAAATATTTTGAATGCTCAAATAATTCTGAAAATAAGAGTGGGCTGTTGGAGATTTTATAAACAGAGCCTCTGATTATTTTCAGGATTTTTAGAAGTGCCTAACTATTTTTAATAAGTCCACAAACTTACAGAATAATAGAAAAGGAAAAACCAAAGCAAGCAGAGGCTTACCTGGCGCCCATCTGGCAAGCCCACCTGCCGGCCCAGCCCAGCCACCGCTCCAGCGAGCTGCTTGGCTTGGCCAGGCAAGCAGCCAGGTGCACGACGGCGGCACCAGCGTGCACCACGCAGCTGCCCGCCGCCCTGCCTCCTCCTCCCACCGTTCTACCGCCCTGGGTCGGTCACCCACTCCTCCCCCGAGCTCGCAGACACACTCTCTCCTCCCCAGCTCCTCTCCCTCACTCGCCCGCACCATGACCAACGCTGCCGCGCCCGCGCCACCGTGAAACCCGCGCTCTCCGTCGTCCCTGGGCCGCGCCACCGTGTCCAGGAGCTCTGCTGCCCTCCTCTCCTTCGAGCAAGCCGAGCCCCGAGCGCTCGCTTGCCTCGGAGCTGCTGCACCGACCTCGCCCGACACCGCCACCGCCGGAGATCCCTTTTGCCGTGGCCGCCGCACCAGCTCGTCCCCGACCGCGTCGACTACACCATCTTGACCGCCTGAGCTCAGCTACCTCCTCCCCCTTCTCGTTCTCGCTCCCGAACACCGCAGCGACCCCATGGAGCTTCACCGCATGCGCCACCGCCGAGCTCGTCGCCGACGTGTCTCCGGCCAACCACCGGCCACACCACCGTGTTTAACACACTCACCGCATCGCGAGGAGTCCAACGCACCACTCCACGCGCCTCGTCGTGACCCGTAGACATGGGTCCATCTTCACCCGACTCCGGCAACCGCCAAGGTTGTCGCCGGCGACGTTTCCAGCCACCCCGAGCTCAACCACCGCCACCAAACGCTGCGACTTGTTCCCAGCTACACGTAGATGGCCTCCGCCGCTCATTTGGTCGCCGGAATGCACAAATGCACTCTCACCGCTACATCTGGCCTCGCCCGCGGCTAAACGCCGGCGTGTTCACCTTTGACTTTGACTAGGGTGGGCCCAGGTTGACTCCCCTGAGTCTATGACAAGTGGGCCCCCCCTCTGCTAATTAACCCAGATTAGTTTTAACTAAACTTAACTAGTTTAATTAACTACTGACATGCGGGACCCACTGGTCAGGTTGACCTGGACGTCCCCTTTGACCACTGACTTCACCCTGACGCACTGCTGACGCAATAACTAATTTCTAGATTTATTTTTTATTCAGAAAATTCCAGAAATTGTTGCAAATTTCAAAAATTCGTAGAAACTAATCTGTAACTCCAAATGCAAAAATTTATATATGAATTTATATCAGAAAAATTCAACCTACCCATTGGTAATAGTTTCATGCATGGCAGAACAAGTTAACCTTGCTGTTTAAGAAGAATAAGATAATGCACTATTATGACTGTTAAAAGAACTAGCATTTGAATCTTTGATTCAAATGAGTTCATTCCTTTCTGTATTAGCTTGCATTAGGCCAAGACACATTCATATTGCCATGTCATAGCATGCATCATATTGTTGCATATCGTCATGTGTTGATTATTTTCGGTGTAACTTTCGTGGTAGGTTCTGTCTCCGAGGATAACCCCGAATATCCGTCTGAAGGGCAGTACCCTACTACCACTACATCAGGCAAGCAACCCTTTGATCATTTCGATACAAACCCATGATCTCGCTTCTGCTCTTGTTTACTGCATTAAGACAACGCGTTTCAAACTGTTGTGTGTTGCGGTAGCTGAACCCACTTCCTTTGCATGACCTATCATTGCCACAGTAACTAGATGAAACCCACTAGTATGTGTAGGAGTTGGTTGAGCCATATTTGTGTTTCCTACCATGCTATGCTTGCTGTGCTTAGAGTTGTGTCAGGTCTAGCTCATCAGGATGATGAACTAGAGTGAAAGGTTGTGTCGGTAACAAGAGTGAAGTGTTGAACACGATTTGGTAAAGGTATCGATGAGAGGCCATTTAGGAGTACATGGTGGGTTGTTTCATTGAAGCCGTCCTTAAGAACTAAGATCTGTGTGTGTGATTTAAGACTCAGCTACTACCACACATTGGGATCCTTAATTCACCCTCTCGACTTATTAACCACTCTTGTCCTCTGTCCGGGAGTTGCAAAGTAGCTTCTGTTGTTTGTAGCATGCTGGGGGCCGCACGCAGCGCTGACCTTAGGGGTGGGCTGTGTTGCGGTAGGCACGTGGCACGATGTACCAATTCGCCCGTTTGGTGTCTCGGGAACCCTGCACACATCGTTCGGGGCCGTTTGTGGAAACCTCAGAAGGACTCCTTGCGGATGGAACCCGAATAGGCGATAAACCTGGACTAGGGACTCGTTTGTTTAGTCACGTCGTGGCCGACACCCTCACTGGGCTTCCGCTTGAAGGTTGCCGAGTACGCGCCGTGTAACGGCGATAAGTGGTGAGAGCGTGTGTGAAGAAGTACACCCCTGCAGGGTATAAAACTATTCAAATAGCCGCGTCCGCGGAAAAGGACTACTTGGTCACCTATACAGTTCATAGACAAGTAAATGGATACTACTAAAAGCCTCAAGATAAGTGTGAGTACCGTGGATGGCCCTCTCGTGGGTTGACGAGAGAGGATCCACAGTGGTGTATTGTGTTGGTGATTAGTGGACTAGTGTGCGACAAATGCTTTTCAACTGGTGTCACGTAGGATAGCTTAGCCAAGAGTCAAAGCTGGCTTGCTACAAATAACTCCACTACCTTCTTGAGAATGTGCATGTATAGTAGGATTACATTGTAAGACTTCTTGAGTACCTCCGTACTCATGTCGCTTTAATTAATGTTTTTGAGCGACAACACCGCCCCCTCCGATGGGTTCTATGTAGACCTTGACATCGACGAGTAACTAGCCACCCAGGTGGTGGTCCAAGACTTGTGAAGGGCCGATGTAGATAGAAGGGCTTCGTCAAGCCTTCTTTCTTTTTAGTGTCTGTACTTAGACTAGTTTGCTTCCGCATGTGCTTGTATGTTTGTATGACTTGAGTGTTGGGTCATGTGACCCCTATCTGTATGAACATGTTATGTATGGCTCCTCGGAGCCTTTTAAATAAAGTACTTTGAGTTGTAGAGTTTTGTTGTGATGCCATGTTGTATGTACTCATATCGGGCATATTGTGTGTATGATTGAAATGCTTGGTATGAGTGGGATCCGACAATCTAGTTGTTTATCCTTGGCAGCCTCTCATATGGGGAAATGTAGTCTAGTGCTTCCTGAGCGATAGTAGTCCGCTACAGCCCGGTTCACCGGAGTCCTGCTAGCCCAGCACTACTGCTCTGGACACTTGACTGACCGGCATGTGTTTCACTTCGTTCCTGTGTCTGTCCCTTCGGGGAAATGTCACGCGGTGACATCCGGAGTCCTGCCTAGCTTTATTACAGGCTGGGTTACCGGACTCTGTTAGGCGATGCTTTCTGACCCGGATTCATACGTTGATGACCGACATGCTCGATGTGATTCATGTATGCCTGTCCCTATGGGTTAGTGCCGCTTTGGGTTCACGACTAGCCATGTCGGCCCGTGTTCTCCGTCATGTGGATGCTAGCGACACTATCATATACGTGAGCCAAAAGGCGCAAACGGTCCCGGGCCATGGTAAGGCGACACCCGTGGGAATACCGTGCGTGAGGCCGCAAAGTGATATGATGTGTTACCGGCTAGGTCGATGTGACTTGGAATCGGGGTCCTGACAGTGTTGGCATCAGAGCCGGACTGCCTATAGGTTCGCTAAGCCAAACTGGTCGATGTCGTGTCTAGAAATGCTTTAGTTATATGTAGGAGAATTGATTATGGGAGGGACATAAGGCTCTTTTTACTCCTTTACCTTATGCCCTCTGATCTGTGTCATTCTCTTCTCATTCTACGCGGGTTAAGGACTAGGCTCTCTTCTCTCTATCAGGTTCACGTGTTACTAATCCGTAGTAACTTATAGGATTGTTGGTTACCAACCTCAGTTCAGTTTCTACTACTTTTAGTATGTTATCAGTTCAACCAGAACCTTGATATGATGTTGTTGAGTGGTTTTGTAATCTGTTGTGAATGTCTCAAATCTGTTCCTCAGCATTTACAGCTGTTATGCTGTCCGATTTCCCCTAGAAATTCTAATGTCTTTGCATTGTGGCTGTGCTTTCAGATGGCCACTCGTGCTCAAAACCAAGTGGTTCGCCTGACCAGGTGCCTCGATGTGCTCGGTCATACGGCTATGTTAGTCCGGGTAATGATTGAGACGGGCTACCGTTGGTATCCCGAATACACTGTCGAAGAGCAATTCCGAGACCTTAATCAAAGCCAATACCTCCGCACTGTCAGGATATTTCCTTCTTATCCTGGATCGACTGAGCCCCTCCACTGTTCCTATGGACTCGGGGTTACTATTGAGATGGCTGTGCAGGATGCTGCATATTCTATGATGACCATCATGCGAGTCAGGACTAGCCTGCTTCGGAACACCAATTTCCGTTATATGCCAGCTTCACTCCCGGGGGCGCAAGGGTATCTCTAGGCTATCTATGCTGATTCCACTCAGGAGGACTCACTAACCCGCACCACTGCTGAGATGCTCGAGGATAAGGAATGAGAGAATCGGGCCTTGAGACTGGAGCTCTTCAACACCCGTGCCGATCATTGGGCCACTTTGACTCGGTTTGCACCTCTTTGTGCAAAATTTGGATGTATGGATCTGAGGGATCTGTATCTGTGAGATCTGCTCTGCCAGACATGGTGGATTGGCGTGATGTGGGAGGCATCACCCCACCCCATGGTCCCCGCAGGCCACCGTTTGTTGGTCCAAGACCTCATCCTAGCCCCTATGGTCCACAAGCTCCTCAGGACCGTCTATTTCCGGATGATCACGTTGAGCTTCCAGGCTATGGAGGTGACTTCTATGAAGACTACTACGGAGTTGTCTGAGTTAGTAGTAGTATCACTAGTATTGTAATAGTTGTATTTCCACCGTCCTGCGTGACCTGTGGAATGTGACTTAGTGTGTATCAATTCCGGAGGTGTAGAAAAATAATGTATAGGAGCTTGGAATGCTTCCGATGAGATGTAACGTCTTCCACCGTAGTTGTACTCTAGCCGGGCTTGTACTAAACTATGAATTGTGTGTATGACCGTTGGTATATATATGGCAGTTTCTATATTACCATGTCATATGGATGAACATCTCTGCATTCCGTGTTATTCATTACATTCCACACTTCCTTGCCAAATTTTGCTATCCCTGTCTAAACCGTTGCCTTGTTTCTTAGGATGGTCAACACCCGCAACAACCCTGCTGCTCCGGAGCAGGGTGAAGCCAGCGCAGCTAGGAATGTAAATCTGCCTCAACCGCCTTCTCGGCGAAGTTATGATGGAGGCGAGAACAAAACAAGCGTGAGACCAATCGCTTCTTTGGAGCGGATTGAGCAGAATCTGCACGCCAGCCGAGGAATGACCTGGTGTCAATCAATGACTTTGTCAAGCTGTATCCATCGAAGTTTAAACACTCCGTCGAGCCTCTCGATGCGGATGACTGGCTTCGCAGCATCACCCACAAGCTACGTTCTGCCAATGTAGCCGAAGCTCATAAGGTTACCTTTGCTGCCTATCACCTCGAAGGCCCTGCTAGCCTTTGGTGGGAAAATTTTGAGGCTATGCGCCCGGTCGGCTAAATCACTACCTGAGCTGAGTTCAGTGCGGCTTTCCGTGAGCATCACATCACGGAAGGTCTCATGGATCATAAGAGGGAAGAGTTCTGCAATTTCACCCAGGGTAGACTGGCTGTGGATGCATACAGTCGTGAGTTAGGAAATCTAGCACGTTATGCTCCTGAAGAGGTATCCACCGACTCCAAGAAGCAGGCAAGGTTCCACAAGGGACTTAGCCCCGAGCTTCGCCGTGATCTTCGACTGCACGAGTGCACCTCCTTCCAAAAGTTAGTTAACAAGGCCATCAGTGCTGAGATAGGACAGTCTGACTTTTAAGCTTCACGCAAGCACTCCCATGACTTTGGATCTTCATCCAGCTCTGGATCTCATAAGCGCCGGGTGTGGATTCCAAGCACAGCTCTGCCACCCAGATTCACTCCGAGGCCATCCTTTGAGGCGCCTCGCCCCAACCAGCAGTATGCACCGCCCAAGGCCTATGGTGGCCTCTGCCGCTAATGCTGCTCCACGCCCCAATGTGATAACTTGTTTCAAGTGTGGGCAGACGGGTCACTACATCCGTGAGTGTCCCCAGAACAACCCCAACCAGATCGGAAAGTTTGTTGGCCGTGGTAAGCCAGCAGGAAAGGTGCTCTACGCCAAAGCAGCCACCACTGCTCGTGGCCATGTCAACTACGTCTCAGCTAAGGAGACCCATGAGGATCCCAACGTCGTTCTCGGTACACTCCTTGTTAATTGCCATCCGGCAACTGTTCTCTTTGATACTGGAGCATCTCATTCATTTATTTCTGAGAGCTATGCTCGATTGCACAACACCACATTTTGTGACATGCACACCTCCATGGTAATTCAAACTCCTGGATCCAAGTGGCAAACCTCTAGAATCAGCCATGGAAATAATATCCTTGTCGACCGATTAGTCTTCCTTGCATCACTAATAGCTCTCAAGTCCTCGGACATTAGCATCATCTTGGGTATGGACTGGATGTCAGCCCATCATGCTAAGATTGATTGCTCTACTAGAACTGTTCAACCCACCCACCCTTCGGGCAAGACAGTCAATTTTTTGACCCGAGTGTCTAAGAGTCAGCTCTACTCCTTAAATGCCAACCCCCTTCCAGACCTTGAAGATATTCCGGTAGTCCGTGACTTCCCGGATGTCTTTCCAGAGGAAATGCCAGGTGTTCCACCGGACAGAGATGTCAAGTTCGTGATAGACCTTGTTCCAGGAACCGTCCCAATCTCTAGAAGACCTTATAAGATGGCACCTCTAGAACTAGCCGAGCTTAAGAAACAACTCGATGAGTCCTTGCAAAAGGGTTTCATCCGTCCTAGTTCTTCTCCATGGGCTTGCCCCGTCCTCTTCGTCAAGAAGAAGGATGGAACGGATCGGATGGTTGTAGATTACCGACCTGTCAACTTGGTCACTATCAAGAACAAGTATCCGCTCCCCAGGATCAACGACCTGTATGATCAGCTCGCTAGATCCTTAGTCTTTTCCAAAATGGATTTGAGGTTGGGCTACAATCAAATCAAAATCAAGAACGGGGACATTCCTAAAACGGCCTTTGTTACTCGTTATGGACAATATGAGTACACCGTCAATTCCTTCGGTTTAACCAATGCTCCAGCCACCTTCTCTCGGTTAATGAACTCGATCTTCATGGAGTATTTGGATAAATTTGTCGTGGTTTACCTCGACAATATACTCATCTACTCCAAGAATGAGGAAGAACATGCCGAACATCTAAGGCTAGTATTGATGAAACTTTGAGAGCATCGCCTTTATGCCAAATTCTCTAAGTGTGAGTTTTGGTTGCCAGAAGTAACCTATCTAGGCCATGTAATCTCTGGTAAGGGCATTGCTATCAATCCCGAGTGAGTTCAAGCCGTCCTTGTTGGACTCCACCTGAATCGGTCAAGCAAGTTCGGAGTTTCCTCGGTTTAGCGAGCTATTGCCGCCGCTTCGTCGAGAATTTCTCCAAGGTTGCTAAGCCTCTAACTGAACTCCTCAAGAACGATAAAAATTCGAGTGGACCCCACAGTGCGAGTTCAGCTTTCAAGAACTGAAAAGACGCCTGACATCTGCTCCCGTACTTGTTCCACAAGATTTTTCTAAGGACTTTATTATCTATTGCGACGCCTCGCGACAAGGACTAGGTTGCATACTCATGCAAGATCGTCATGTGATTGCCCTACGCTTCTCGGCGATTCGTCCACATGAGGATAACTATCCCACACATGATCTTGAGCTTGCAGAAGTGGTCCATGCACTCAAAACATGGCGACATTACCTTCTTGGTAATCGTTGCGAAATTTACACTAATCACCAAAGTCTGAAATACATCTTCACCCAACCGGATTTGAATCTCAGGCAAAGACGTTTGGTCTAGTTGATTACGGATTACGACTTAGGAATATCTTACACCCCAGGCAAAGCCAATGTCATGGCTGATGCACTGAGTCGTAAATCTTATTGTAACAACCTGATGTTACAACAAAGTCAACCACTTCTCCACGAGGAATTTCGTAAGCTTAATGTTCACATTGTTCCTCGAGGATTCCTTTCCACCCTGGTGGCGAAACCTACCCTCACGGATCAGATCATCAAGGCACAGAAGGTAGATCCGGGAATCTCCCGTATCAATAGAAACATCAAGAAAGGAATCGCAGATTGTTTCTCCATTGATGAACAAGGTGTCATGTTCTTTGAAGACCGTCTAGTGGTTCCCAAGGTACGCAACTTGAGGTGATTCATCCTTAAGGAAGCTCATGAATCCCCTCTCACCATTCATCCCGGTAGTACTAAAATGTATCAAGACCTACGCCAGAGGTTTTGGTGGACTAGGATGAAGAGAGAAATCGCTCAATACATTGCTAATTGCGACGTTTGTCGTCGAGTTAAAGCAGAGCATCAACGGCCTACTGGCACCCTTCAACCTTTGGCAATTCCTGAATGGAAATGGGATAAAATCGGTATGGATTTCATTACCGGGTTTCCCAGGACCAAGAGAGGAAATAATTCTATCTTCGTTGTTGTCGATTGTCTTTCCAAAGTAGCCCACTTCCTACCCGTTCGTGAGAGTATAACCGCTAGCCAGCTAGCTGATTTGTACATCTCCCGAATAGTGTCTCTTCATGGTGTTCCATTGGAGATTAAATCAGACTGTGGAAGTCTCTTCACCTCTCGATTTTGGGAAAGTTTCCAAAATGCTATGGGAACTCGTCTCTCTTTTAGCACCGCCTTCCATCCTCAATCAAGTGCTCAAGTAGAACGAGTCAATCAAATTCTGGAGGATATGCTTCAAGCTTCTGTCATCTCTTTCGGTATGAATAGGGAGAAATGCCTTCCATTCGCCGAGTTCTCTTATAACAACAGTTATCAAGCTAGCTTGGGCAAAGCTCCTTTCGAAGTTCTCTATGGACGAAAATGTCGAACGCCTCCTAACTGGTCAGAAACCGGGGAAAGACAACTCTTTGGCCCGGATATGATCTAGGAAGCAGAAGAGCAGGTTCGCGTTATTCGTGAGAAATTGCAAACAGTCCAATCTCGTCAAAAGAGCCAATATGACCACAAGCATAAGCCTATGTCTTATGAAGTTCGCGAGAAGGCTTACCTTCGGGTTACTCCTTTGAAGGGAACCCATCGATTCGGTATCAAAGGAAAATTGGCTCCTCGTTACATTGGACCCTTCCGCATTCTTGCCAAAACGAGGAGAAGTTGCCTACCAATTAGAACTACCTCCGCATCTTTCCAGAGTTCATGATGTCTTCCACGTTTCTCAACTCAGGTGTTGCTTCTCGGATCATCCGTGGAGTGGCCCATGAAACGCTTGATCTCCAAGATAATCTCACATACCGAGAATATCCCGTTCGTATCCTTGATCAAGCTGAGCGTACCACTCGATGCCAGAATATCAAGTTTCTCAAGGTTCAATGGTCAAACCATTCCGAGCAAGAAGCTACTTGGGAAAGGGAGGATCGCCTTCGACTTGAGTACCCCACATTCTTTCCGACGGATCCAAAATCTCGGGACGAGATTCTTTTGAGTGGGGGTGAATTGTCACATCCTAGCTAGTCCATGCATTAGAGTGTTGCATCATGTCTACTTTCATCAGAAACCTGAATTGGGGAAGACAGAACCCCGTAACCCTCCTCGAATCCAACTAAGGTTTACTAAAAATATTTTCAATGAACCTGAATTGCCCTTCTAAAAAATTTCACCCTCTTTGTCTTGGGTTAGAACCTCCGCAAAATTGGTGCACAATTTTCTAGGTCAATGAAGGTCATTGAATTAAATCATATGTAAATAGCATTTGGGCATTTAAATGCTAGTAAATATTTTGAATGCTCAAATAATTCTGAAAATAAGTGTGGGCTGTTGGAGATTTTCTAAACAGAGCCTCTGATTATTTTCAGGATTTTTAGAAGTGCCTAACTATTTTTAATAAGTCCACAAACTTACAGAATAATAGAAAAGGAAAAACCAAACCAAGCAGAGGCTTACCCGGTGCCCATCTGGCAAGCCCACCGCTGCCCAGCCTGGGCCACCGCTTCCAATGAAGCTGCTTGGCTTGGCCAAGGCAGCCAGTGCTCGACGGGCACCAGCTGGCCACGCAGCTGCCCGCCGCCCTGCCTCCTCCTCTCACCGTTCTTCCGCCCTGGGTCGGTCACCCACTCCTCCCCCGAGTTCGCAGACATGCTCTCTCCTCCCCAGCTCCTCTCCCTCGCTCGCCCGCACCATGACCGACGCTGCCGCGCCCGCGCCACCGTGAAACCTGCGCTCTCTATCGTCCCTGCGCCGCGCCATCGTGTCCAGGAGCGCCGCCGCCCTCCTCTCCTTCGAGCAAGCCGAGCCCCGAGCACTCGCTTGCCTCGGAGCCGCTGCACCGACCTCGCCCGACACCGCCACCGCCGGAGATCCCTTTTGCCGTCACCGCCGCACCAGCTCGTCCCCGACCGCGTCGACTACACCATCGTGACCGTCGTGAGCTCAGCTACCTCCTCCCCCTTCTCCTTCTCGCTCCCGAACACCGCAGCGACCCCATGGAGCTTCACCGCACGCGCCACCACCGATCTAGTCGCCGACGTGTCTCCGGCCAACCACCGGCCACACCACCGTGTTTAACACACCCACCGGATCGCGAGGAGTCCAACGCACCACTCCACGTGCCTCGCCGTGTCCCGTAGCCATGGGTCCATCTTCACCCGACTCCGGCGACCGCCAAGGTTGTCGCCGGCGACGTTTCCGGCCACCCCGAGCTCAACCACCGCCACCAAACGCTGCGGCTTGTTCCCAGCTACACGTAGATGGCCTCCGCCGCACATTTGGTCGCCGGAATGCACAAATGCACTCTCACCGCCGCGTCTGGCCTCGCCGGCGGCTTAATGCCGGCGTGTTGATCTTTGACTTTGACTAGGGTGGGCCCAGGTTGACTCCCCTGAGTCTATGACGAGTGGGGGCCCCCCTCTGCTAATTAACCCAGATTACTTTTAACTAAACTTAACTAGTTTAATTAACTACTGACATGCGGGACCCACTGGTCAGGTTGACCTGGACATCCCCTTTGACCACTGACGTCCCCCTGACACACTCCTGACGCAATAACTAATTTCTGGATTTATTTTTTATTCAGAAAATTCCAGAAATTGTTGCAAACTTCCAAAATTCATAGAAACTAGTCTGTAACTCCAAATGCAAAGATTTATATATGAATTTTGATCAGAAAAATTCAATCTATCCATTGGTAATAGTTTCATGCATGGTAGAACAAGTTAACCTTTCTGTTTAAGTAGAATAAGATAATGCACTACTATGACTATGTTAAAAGAACTAGCATTTGAATCTTTGATTCAAATGAGTTCATTCCTTTCTGTTCTTGCTTGCATTAGGCCAAGACACATTCATATTGCCATGTCATAGCATGCATCATATTGTTGCATATCGTCATGTGTTGATTATGTTCGGTGTGTCTTTCGTGGTAGGTTATGTCTCCGAGGATAACCCCGAATATCCGTCTGAAGGGCAGTACCCTACTACCACTACATCAGGCTAGCAACCCATTGATCATTCCGATACAAACCCATGATCTCGCTTCTACTCTTGTTTACTGCATTAAGACAACGCGTTTCAAACTGCTGTGTGTTGCGGTAGCTGAACCCACTTCCTTTGCATCACCTGTCATTGCCACGGTAACTAGATGAAACCCACTAGTATGTGTAGGAGTTGATTGAGCCATATTTGTGTTTCCTACCATGCTATGCTTGCTGTGCTTAGAGTTGTGTCAGGTCTGGCTCATCGGGATGATGAACTAGAGTGAAAGGTTGTGTCGGTAACAAGAGTGAAGTGTTGAACACGATTTGGTAAATGTATCGATGAGAGGCCATGTAGGAGTACATGGTGGGTTGTTTCATTGAAGCCGTCCTTAAGAACTGAGATCTGTGTGTGTAATTTAAGACTCAGCTACTACCACACATTGGGATCCTTAATTGACCCTCTCGACTTATTAACCACTCTTGTCCTCTGTCCGGGAGTTGCAAAGTAGTTTCAGGTGTTTGTAGCATGCTGGGGGCCGCATGCAGCGCTGACCTTAGGGGTGGGCTGTGTTGCGGTAGGCACATGGCACGGTGTACCAATTCGCCCGTTTGGTGTCTCGGGAACCCTGCACACATCGTTCGGGGCCGTTAGTGGAAACCTCAGCCGGACTCCCTGCAGATGGAACCCGAATAGGCGATAAACCTGGACTAGGGACTCATGTGTTTAGTCAGGTCGTGGCCGACACCCTCGCTGGGCTTCCGCTTGAAGGTTGCCGAGTACACGTCGTGTAACGGTGATAAGTGGTGAGAGCGTGTGTGAAGAAGTACACCCCTGCAGGGTATAAAACTATTCGAATGGCCGCGTCCGCGGAAAAGGACTACTTGGTCACCTATACAGTTCATAGACAAGTAAATGGATACTACTAAAAGCCTCAAGATAAGTGTGAGTACCGTGGATGGCCCTCTCGTGGGTTGACGAGAGAGGATCCACGGTGGTGTATTGTGTTGGTGATTAGTGGACTCGTGTGCGACAAATGCTTTTCAACTGGTGTCACGTAGGATAGCTTAGCCAAGAGTCAAAGCTGGCTTGCTGCAAATAACTCCACTACCTTCTTGAGAATGTGCATGTATAGTAGGATTCTGTTGTAAGACTTGCTGAGTACCTCCGTACTCAAGTTGCTTTGATTAATGTTTTCAGACGACAACACCGCCCCTCCGATGGGTTCTATGTAGACCTTGACGTCGACGAGTGACTAGCCACCCAGGTGGTGGTCCAAGACTAGTGAAGGGGCGATGTAGATAGAAGGGCTTCACAAGCCTTCTTTCTATTTAGTGTCCGTACTTTCGAGTAGTTTGCTTCCGCATGTGCTTGTATGTTTGTATGACTTGAGTGTCGGGTCATGTGACCCCTATCTGTATGAACATGTTATGTATGGCTCCTCGGAGCCTTTTAAATAAAGTACTTTGAGTTGTAGAGTTTTGTTGTCATGCCATGTTGTATGTACTCATATCGGGCATATTGTGTGTATGATTGAAATGCTTGGTATGAGTGGGATCCGACAATCTATTGTTTTTCCTTGGCAGCCTCTCATATGGGGAAATATAGTCTAGTGCTTCATGAGCGATAGTAGTCCGCTACATCCCGGTTCACCGGAGTCCTGCTAGCCCAGCACAACTGCTCTGGACACTTGACTGGCCGGCATGTGTTTCACTGCTCGTTCGTTCTGTCCCTTCGGGAAATGTCACGCTGGTGACATCCGAGTCCTGCCTAGCCTGCCATGTGCCAGGTTTCCGGAGTCCTATTAGCCCAGTGCTACAGCCAGGATTCATACGTTGATATCCGACATGCTCGATGTGATTCATGTATGCATGTCCCCATGGGTTAGTGCCGCTTTGGGTTCACGACTAGCCATGTCGGCCCAGGTTCTCTGTCATGTGGATGCTAGCGACATTATCATATACGTGAGCCAAAAGGCGCAAATGGTCCCGGGCCATGGTAAGGCGACACCCGTGGGAATACCGTGCGTGAGGCCGCAACGTGATGTGAGGTGTTACCGGCTAGGTCAATGTGACTTGGAATCGGGGTCCTGACACCATGGCGCGGGCCTAGTTGCTGCTAAGGTTTGCACCAGCGGCCGAGCAGATGGACTAGTGGCGTGCCACCATTCAGAGTCTGCTCAGTTTCGCCGAGGCTGGGGGCTTGCAGCGAGCTGGCCCACCACGACCTCCCCAAGCAACGATGAAGGCTCGTGCAGCTGGCCATACGGAAGGGGCCACCCCCACAGTGCAATCCCCGCCGTGGCAGCCAGCGCGAGCGCGGCAGAATCAAGAACCTGATGATGTCTCGATGGCTTCTTCTGTCCCTCGAGCGCGTCCAGGCCGATGGCAAGCCCCGGAGGATAGGAGGAGAGGAGACGCACGCGTCATCGTTGAGCGACGCTTTGACGACCTACGCCGGATCGATGGATGTGACGGCCCGGATGTCGACGAGCATGCACTCGATATTGACGGGTACCTACCTTTCGAGGTTGGGTGCCCTGCCTTTACTCGTGAGCTTTGGCAAGTACGTTGGTCGTCCGTTCGTACGTTCAAGCCAGAGATACCCAAGAAGTACGATGGGAGGCTGAACCGGGGAGCGTTTGTAAGCATCTACACCATCGTTGTTCAGGCTGCCGTGGGAAGAGATGAGAAGGTGTTTGCCAACTACTTCCCTTTGGCTCTCAAGTCCAATGTGAGGTCTTGGCTAATGCACCTGCCGGAGAACTCCATTTTGTCACGGGCTGACCTGTCCCTGAGTTCATTGGCGCCTTCACCGGTGGCCATCAAGAGCCAGGCTGACCCAGCGACTTATAGCTTCTCCAACAGAAAGAAGGAGCGACCCTCCGTAAGTATTTACAGAGGTTCGGTAAGGTCCATAGGAACATTCCGAATATCCAATGTGTGCAACCGCCGCATCCGCTCCAAGATGAATGTGCGCTTGCCCAAGACTATGAAGGAGCTTTAAACTTTGGTGGATAAGTCTGCTCGGATGGAGGAGGGAAGGAAGCTACCTGGAGAGGAGGATTGCACCAATATCGATTCTAAAGATGATGACGAGTCCACCAGTCAGAAGAAGAGAAAGAAGCGCAATAAGAAGCACAAGGATAAGGCGGTGATGTCTGTTGAAGGATCGTGTACACCTAGTACCGGCAAGAAGGCCAAGGCTGAGGCCCCTGGCAAGGAAGCTGCCGTGTGTGTTGACTGTCGGGAGGCTGCGGCTGCCGAGAAGGCCGGGAAAGGCGATGGGCCGTACTGCAAAATTCATCGGACCAAGGGCCACGACCTTCAAGAATGTTATCAGGCTGAGCAGCTCGCCAAGAGGCAGAGAGCAGAATATGAGAAGTGTGACAAGGAAAAGGGTCAGAATATTCCTGGCAGTAAGGGCCGAGGCGGTGAAGTGACTCGCCGTAGCCAAACCCTTCCGGAACCAAGGAAAATGCGCCAGAGGCCAAGAAAAGGAAGCATGTGATGATGAGAGTGATGGAGGGGATGAAGAGGAAACTAGTGAGCAGGAGTTTCAGAAGGCCACTGACGCCCTGTGCATTAACGGGGGTGTATCTCTGCACACCTCTCACAGCCAGCTCAAACGGTGGGCACATGAAGTCAATGTCGTGGAACCAGCGCCAAAGGCCCGGAAACCACTCAAATGGTCACGCACGCCCATCATTTTTTATGAAGAGGATCATCCTGGCCGTACCACTGCGGTAGGATGTTTGCAATTGCGGGTCTCTCCAACAATTCGCAACCTCGAGGTCACAAAAATGTTGGTGGAAGGTGGGGCCGGGTTGAATCTGATTTCCTCAGTAGTCATCAGTAAACTTCAGATAGCGGAGGAAGAATTGAAGGTCACCGGCATGTTTCAAGGAGTTAATCCCGGCAGGAGTCATCGAAAGGGAAAGGTCACGCTGCCGGTGACGTTTAGGGGAGAGCTGAACTACCAGACTGAGAAGATTGTGTGTGATGTGGTCGACCTCCCCTTGCCGTAAAATGGATCCTTGGACGCCCAGCCCTAGCTAAATTCATGGTGGCATCCAACTATTCCTACAATATCTTGAAGATGCCGGGGATGGTAGGAGTCATTTCCATCCCATCAGATGAGAAGGACACAATCATTTGTGTGGACAAGATGTACAGGGATGCGGTCGTGGCAGAGGCAGCAGCAGCAGTGGTTCCCACTAGCGAAGACAGAGGAAAGAAGAAGGATATCAAGGACTGTCGGTGTCAAAACCGGGGGATCTTGGGTAGGGGGTCCCGAACTGTGCGTCTAAGGCGGATGGTAACAGGAGGCAGGGGAAACGATGTTTACCCAGGTTCGGGCCCTCTCAATGGAGGTAATACCCTAATTCCTGCTTGATCGATCTTGATGATATGAGTCGTACAAGAGTTGATCTACCATGAGATCGTAGAGGCTAAACCCTAGAAGCTAGCCTATGGTATGATTGTTGTTGTCCTACGGACTAAACCCTCCAGTTTATATAGACACCGGGGGGCACTAGGGTTATACAGAGTCGGTTACAAGGGAGGAGATCTACATATCCGTATTGCCAAGCTTGCCTTCCACGCCAAGGAGAGTCCCATCCGGACACGAGACGAAGTCTTCAATCTTGTATCTTCATAGTCCAACAGTCCGGCCAAAGGATATAGTCCGGCCGTCCGGATACCCCCTTATCCAGGACTCCCTCAGTAGCCCCTGAACCAGGCTTCAATGACGATGAGTCCGGTCTTGATTGTCTTCGACATTGCAAGGCGGGTTCCTCCTCCGAATACTCCATAGAAGATCTTGAACACAAGAATAGTGTCCGTCTCTGCTAAACAAGTTCCACATACCACCGTAGAGAGAATAATATTTCCACAAATCTAATCTGCTGACACACTCGATATCATGACAACATACCATGGCCTGGTCTTTATTCGAACCGTCATTCTTAACCAGCCTTGGCGCATATCGCGAGTCGGTTTCCTTGGCATGTCTTGTCGAAGCAGAGATCGTGTCCCCTTATTACGGGATTCTCATCAATACGGACGTGGGTAACCCAATCATGCCCGTCGGTATGACACCTTGATTATAGGCAAGTCCCAAATGGTCACGAGGAGGACGCTCGGTATTCACCCTCTTTATAAAGAGACCAAGGCCTATCTTTTTTACTCCTCGAACTCAATAGAATCCTTCCCCGCCTCTAGTTCCGACACCCGAAGCTCAGGTCAGGCGCTTCGGACCTTCAACCATGTCTGGATCCAACCTTCAAGGTCGGTGGATGCCTTCTTCCGTCACAGAGGAAGACGTCAAAAAGTTAAGAGAGGCCAGGTTTCTGACCGGCGAGATCCCGCACCGACTGCTTGCTCGAGGGCAGGTCATTCCCACTCCCAAACCCGGCGAGATCGTTCTGTTCGTATCTCACTTCCTCCGAGGGCTAGGCCTTGCTCTAGATCCCTTCGTGAGGGGGCTCATGTTTTATTATGGGCTGGATTTCCATGATCTGACTCCGGATTATGTCCTCCACATCTCGTCGTTCATCGTCGTGTGTGAAGCTTTCCTCCATATTACCCCTCACTTCGGCCTGTGGCTCAAGCCCTTCAAGGTGGAGCTGAAGTTGATCGAGGGGCGGCACGCCGAGTGTGGAGGCGCCATAATAAGCAAAAGTGCCGATGCCCCATGGCCAGAGGGTTCTTTCCAGGAGGTGTCCAGCTTATCGCAACTTGAATGGTTTTACATCACAGCTCCCAGGGGTACCAAGTGGGTGGCTCCGCTGCTTTTCGCTCGGGCCCTCCGCCACAACTAGCGTCATGGGTCAACAAGGGGCTGGACTGGGGGCCAGTAAAGGATGTGCCAATATTGCAGAGCCGCATCCAAGATCTCCTAGAGAGAGACATCAGTCTAGTCACAGTAATGCAGGTCATGTTAATTCGTCGAGTCCTGCCCTGCAAACGTCGTCCCCTCCGCATGTGGGAGTTCAACCTGGAGGGATCGTGAGCTATCCATCATTTCCTCGGCATGACACTCGAGGAGATGTACAAATTGTTCTTTGGACCACAAATAATGTGTCCGGACACCACCGAGGATGCGGGTTTGAACTGCAATCGTCCAGCTACCCAAGTAAGTAGTCATGTAACCGAACACGCTGTATCTTTACTTATCACAACATCATTCTGAAAAGTCGCTCTTTGACTAGGACTAGGTAACACAGGCGAAGATGATCAGGTGTCCGGCCCCCCTCCCCGAGGTCTCACCGGATCATGTACTAGCCAGGATGATGGAGCTCGCGCCTTATCAAGCGCCCTTAGGGGAAGACAATGGGGGGAAGAAAGAGGCTAGCGCCTCCGCGAAGGAGGATAGTCGGGGGGAAGAAACTGAAATCCCCCCTTCCCAAGGAAGGAAGAGGACCGCGTCTGAAGACCCGGAGACAATGGTCTCCAAACGGGGGAAGAAATCTTCACCAGAGGTTCCTGCCCCGGGGGATACCCCGGCCGGCAATGCCCGCAAGGGGGTCAGCCCTCGACCGAGCTGTAAGTAGAAAGGGGACTTTAATAATAAAAACGTCCTGCTTTGCTTCTGAGGAAAATAACCGAAATATTTATCTTGTAGCCCGGATCATGGCCCTTCTCGGCAGAGTTCATCTTCGGGGGATCTTCTTCCGGAGATGATGGAGAGCGAAACGCCTCCCCATGCCCTCCCGCCTTACGAGGCGGGCGACCACGAGGTGCCGTCACGGAGGGCTTCTCCTGGTCCGGCAAGGCCAGAGGTTAATCCTTTGGCGACCCGAAGTCCTCAGTATCCGGCTCTTGAAGAGAGCAACCAAAAGAGTCCGGCACCGTCTGTTATGCGGTCGGACACACTGAAGGATCTGCTAGAGCGAGCGGCTATCTCAGAAGTGCATCGTACGCTAATGGGTACGGTGGTTGAGAGGGTTTCATCCGCCGAAAGCGGGTTGCATGAAGCCTTTATGAGTCTGCTGAAAGGTTTTGAGGTACGTGAAATAGTGTATATTTTTGACAGTACCGCACACGTTAAGGTGTGTCCTATGCAGATAGTAGCCCCTGAGACTCTGGTTGCTGTCGCAAACGGCGGCAAACAGAGGATCATAGTCCCAGGTAACAATCCGGCCGCCCTCATATGCAGGTGGCGGAGGGTCCGGTGGCTAGCCGGACTGGTGAATTTGCCGAGCTGAAGCGGAAACTTAATGCGGCGGATGCCGACATCATGCTTGTCAACAAGCGGCTTGACGAGGCACAGGGTATGTGATTTCTCCAGTGATCGATAGGTAGTAAGAGGAGCATGATGCCAGTATCTTAAATATGTTGCGCCTGCAGATGGAGCTGCGGTCGTGGAGACCCTTCGAGCGGAACTTGCCCGGGCCAAAGAACAAGCCAGGAAAAGTGATGCGGCCGCCCTGAAGGTGGTCGAGGAGCTGAGAGCCGAGAAGGCTGCTCATTGCCGAAGCAAGGAGGAAATAGCCAAGATGGCTGTGGAGTTGATGGATGCCGCCGGCCATTACGAGCTTCTCAAAAAGGAAGATCGAGCAAAGATGACAGACCTGGAGAAGGCCACGGTGGCGGCCAAGGATGCCCGCTCTATATTTAGAGCGATGAAGGAGGAGCTGCGTCATGCCGGGGATATCGCGGCTGGGAAGCCCTTTATGCTGCGGATGAAGTTCGTAGATCCTAAGTACGCTCCTTTGGATCAGCTGTGGAGTTCTACAGACGCTTATCTGGATTTGGCAGCAAGTGCCGCTGATGCGGCGAATACTTCAAAGATCAAAAAGATCGCGAAGTGGAGAAGTTGTTCTGGTCACAATTTAGCGTTCCAGCGCGTCCGCTTCCTTTGAATGAGCGGATGGACGAATGGGCCGAGCTCCATAGGTTGTCCGGGCTCGCCATGAGGTCTGTTGTGGATCATCTATGTCCGGAAGGGCCAAGGCCGAACAGTTATTTTAGTTTGGTGTAGCAGTTCCTTGGTGCTGTGCCGTGCATCGACGCTATGAAGAGGTCGGCATACATCGAGGGTGCGCGGATGGTGCTTGCCCGTGTCAAGAAATACTGGGTGGAGATGGAAGCCACCGCAATTGCAACCCCGAGTTCGGCCGTTAGCCGAGTAGCTGCCGAGCACTATTTTGACGAAGTCCTTGAAGGCGCTCGTTCAATAGAAGCTCAGTGCTCGAAGAATATTATGTTTTAGTGACATCTATTCCCATTGGGAAACAATGTTTTACTGAATTGTAAAGGCTATTTTTATACTTTTTCCTGAAAGTGTTATGATGCCTCCTGTGCGGCCGTTTATGTATATATATGTACATAACCTGGAAGTTTGCAGTCGTCGGCTTCAGCCCCCACGCATATAATGCGGGGGTGTTCGCAGAAGACGCGTGCTCACACTTGATCCAACTTCTTGGTCTATTAAGGAGGTGATAGCGAAGTGAACTAGGCAATTGGACTATATTGCTTTAACACTTTCACTTAGCCATAGGAGTTTGACAGTGGGGCTACTATATAGCCCTTGGTGGCTCCGTGCTCATCCGAATACGGGGCGCGTACATGCCTGGCCGGGAAACGGCCCTTCGTTAATGCGGAGGAGTCCCGAAGATTCCGCTAGGTCATTGAGTGGTTGACCAGTCTTGCGCTTTATCATGACAGTCAGTTTTCAGCTTTCTCTACTAAGGTGCTCGTCCGGCCGAACCAGGGCACAATCATAGTAGTTCTCCTGGTGCCGCCTTAGCCGATAGAGCGGAACGTAAGGTAGCAAAACACAGGAGCCGGGCAAACCCAACATTTGACCAAAGACATTATTTGGAGCTGATGCATATAAGGCCAAACTCGCGACGCCGAACACTCCCTAAGGTATTTGGTCTTTGAAATATATACCAGGCTAAATGATGCCCTTGGATTATGAGCCCCTAGTGTCCGGGTACGAGCAATATTCTGACATGGCCACATGCCAAGAACGTCAGCATCCTTCTCGGTTATATTGAGAATCCGGAGGATGTGAACAACAAAAGACAGTAGAAAAGGTTTACGCAGGGTCTTAATCTAAAGAGAAACCTTTGAACAGGTCCCTGCTGCACGTCTGCGCCTGTGTCTCCGTTGTGCCGTATCCTGGACGGGTGTAGCACGATTGTCATCTGTAAAAGAGAGGAACTTAGTTGAAAGTTGTCGTGCAAAAAATTGGCTAGTATAAATAAACCATTTAAAAGTCAAGATGGGTAAAGTTGAGCCGAATTATCGCTAAGAAGCCCCTGGTATCGTTTATAAGGGTATAACCATCAAACCAATCTCTATCCAATGATTAGCCGGACTCGTCTAACCGTGTCCATGGTCTTAACGACCGGTTATCTGTTCTGGTGGTGAGGCCATCTAGTGTTCGGCTGTTAAAGCAGCCGTACGTTCTTCTGCTCGTAAGGAGCGCTCAACATTTCCATGTACTGTGATGATGCCACGCGGACCGGGCATTTTTAGCTTGAGAAAAGCGCAATGCGGTATTGCATTAAAACGAGCGAAAGTTGCTCGTCCGAGTAGTGCTTGATATCCACTTCGGAATGGAGCAATGTCGAAAGTTAACTTTTTGCTTCGGAAGTTGTCGGGCGAGCCGAACACAGCCTCTAGTACTAGAGAGCCCGTGCAGCGGGCCTCTGTGCCTGGTATTACTCCCTTCAATGTAGTATTACTGTGGCTGATTTTTGTTGGGTTTATCCCCATTTTGCGGATGGTGTCCTGATATATCAGATTTAGACTACTGCCGCCGTCCATAAGGACTAGTGTGAGATGGTATCCGTTTATTATTGGGTCCAGCACCAAAGCCGCTGGTCCTTCATGTCGGATGCTTGTTAGGTGATCCCTGCGATCAAAAGTGACCGGGCAGGCCAACCAGGGGTTGAAGTCAGGGGTAACGGCCTGTACGCCTCGTGTATTTTGGAGTGCATATTTGCTTCTCCTCTTTGTCATGTAGATCACGTTTACTGTTTTGACTTCTCGTGGGAATTTTTTCTGTCCCCCAGTGCCTTGCTGGCGAGGCTCATCCTCGTCTTCGCTCAGTGTGTCCTCCCCCTTGTGTTCGGCGTTTAGCCTGCCGGCCTACTTGAAGACCCATCATCCTCTGTGGGTATGATTTGCAGGTTTATCGGGGGTGCCGTGGATCTGACATAGTTTGTCTAGAATCTTGTTCAGGCTGGTCGGTCCATCTCTGTTGCCTTTAAAGGGCTTTTTCTGCTGACCCGGTCGAAAGCCCCTGAATCCGGCGTTTACCGCCGTGTAATCTGGGCTGTCTTCTTTATTTCGGCGCTTGTTTTTACTGCGTCGTGGTTTTCCATTGCCATCCCTGACTTCAGATGTGCTTGGGTCGCTGGTGCTGCTTCGGGCTAACCAGCTATCCTCGCCCGCGCAAAAACGGGTCATGAGGCTTGTTAGGGCTGCCATTGTTCTTGGTTTTTCTTGGCCGAGGTGTCTGGCAAGCCATTAAATCTCGGACGCTGTGCTTGAAAGCTGCTAAGGCTTCGGCGTCCGGACAGTCGACAATTTGGTTCTTCTTAGTGAGAAACCTGTTCCAAAGCTTTCGGGCTGACTCTCCGGGCTGTTGAATTATATGACTCAAATCGTCTGCGTCCGGAGGTCGGACATAAGTCCCTTGAAAATTAGCCCGAAAAGCATCCTCGAGCTCCTCCCAACTTCCAATGGAGTTTTCGGGGAGGCTTTTTAGCCAGTGCCGAGCTGGTCCTTTGAGCTTGAGGGGCAACTATTTGATGGCATGGAGATCGTCTCTGCGAGCCATATGAATATGGAGGATAAAGTCCTCCATCCAGACCACTGGGTCTGTAGTCCCGTCGTACGCCTCTATGTTCACTGGTTTGAATCCTTCTGGAAATTCATGGTCTAGTACTTCGTCGGTGAAACATAGGGGTGTCGGCACACCTATGTTAAATTTGTACCATGGCGTTCGGATGGTTGTAATAGTTGGTTTTGGTTGGGTGCTGGAGCGCGTTTGCTTGATCCATAGATGGATCTGGTTGCGCCGGCCCTTTGATGCGAGTCCTCGCGTGGGTCATGTACTAACTTATGTGAGGCCTCGTTGGCCGCTCTATCGCGATACGAGGTTGTCGATCCGATCGGTCGGCTGTTTTATTTTATGGCTGTGGGGGCTCTAAGGCCTCATCGTCGAATTCAGGCAGCAGCTTTTGCTTTGGGTAGCTATTTGTGTGGCGAATGCCACCATACTTTTCTTCTGTATCGAGCACTTTGTTCCATCTACTGTTGAGTGTGTTTTGTGTGGCCTTGAGCCTTTACTTCTGCTTCTTCAGACGCCTCGCAGTGGTGATAAGCCTTCTATGGAGGTTCTCTTGCTCCAGTTGCCTTTCCGGGATGATGTGTTCATCGTCATCCGGACTGTTCTCTTCTCCGGGGACGGGTTGATTAGCTCGACGCTCGGCGTCGCCGTGTTCGGACAGCGGCTCCTTACTTTGTTGGTCGTCCGCTGGCTCACCCTACTCTGTCGCTAGGTCTATTCGGTCGTCGTTTCCTCCGGAGTCGGCCGGGGTATTGTTTTTTCTTGCGTTGTTATCGCTGTTTTTGCCGAGGCGGCATTTGGGGTGGCGCCTGCGGCGCCGCTTTGATTGCTTCTCGAGGGAGCTATCTTTCGCTGCATCCTTCTGTTCCTCGTCACCATTTTCTTTGGGTGTATCCACCATGTTTATGTCATGTGATGAAGTGGCAGTCCAGCGCCCTGTTGGCGGCGGTTCATGTTCGTCTCCTGTATCGTTGTCCATACCATCAATATCTTCGGAGTCGAAGTCAAGCATGTCGGTTAAATCATCGACAGTGGATATTAAGTGGGTGGCGGGTGGGAAGTGAATTTCTTCGCCATCCACATCCCATTCTAGCCGAACATAGTTCGGCCAAGGTTCTCCAGGCAGGGAGAGAGACCTTAACGAGTTCAATACATCGCCGAAGGGCGAGTGCTGAAAGATATCCGCGGAGGTGAACTCCATGATCGGCGCCCAATCAGAGTCGATAGGCATGGGCGCAAGCGGTTCAGAGACCGTGGCCAGAGACGAGTCCATTGGTTCGGCGTCACGGCTCTCGTGAGGGGTAAGGTCAGTATTCGGCTCTATCGCCATTGAGGGTCTGGCCTCCAAGGCGGGGTCTATCCGCCCGTCCTCGGGTGTCGTAATCTGTTCCGGATTGAAGGCCGGAGTAGTTGCCGGCATGATTTCCCGAACACTGTCCGACGACAGAGCTATATCATGCCTGTCGCGATCGTGCGGCACGCCTGGCATGGGCCCGAGTCCGTCGAAGATCAAGTCTCCCCAGATATCGGCAGTGTAATTCAAGTTTCCGAACCTGACCTGGTGGCCAGGGGCGTAGCTCTCGATCTGCTCCAGATGGCAAAACGAGTTGGCCCGCAGTGCGAAACCACCGAATACAAATATCTGTCCGAGGAGGAAGACCTCACCCTGGACCGCATCGTTACCGATGATCGAAGGGGCCATCAAGCCTTACGGCGACGGCACAGTGGAACTCTCAATGAAAGCACTAATGTCGGAGTCAAAACCGGTGGATCTCGGGTAGGGGGTCCTGAACTATGCGTCTAAGGCGGATGGTAACAGGAGCCAGGGGACACGATGTTTACCCAGGTTCGGTCCCTCTCGATGGAGGTAATACCCTACTTCTTGCTTGATTGATCTTGATGATATGAGTAGTACAAGAGTTGATCTACCACGAGATCGTAGAGGCTAAACCCTAGAAGCTAGCCTATGGTATGATTGTTGTTGTCCTACGGACTAAACCCTCTGATTTATATAGATATCGGGGGGGCTAGGGTTATACAGAGTCGGTTACAAGGGAGGAGATCTACATATCCGTGTCGCCAAGCTTGCCTTCCACGCCAAGGAGAGTCCCATCCGGACACGAGACGAAGTCTTCAATCTTGTATCTTCATAGTCCAACAGTCCGGCCAAAGGATATAGTTCGGCCGTCCGGATAACCCCTAATCCAGGACTCCCTCAATGACGCTGGCAAGGATTCCTGGAAGCGTACCTCTTTGGTGTTTGCAACCCCTATTGATGACTTGCCAGAGAGTTCCAACAACAAGAGATCCAAGGTCACTGCACCCTAAGTGAAAAAGGTCCCGGCAGGGCTGGCTGGCGTTGATGGTACTTTCACTATCAGTGCCACCCTCGATAACGAATAGGAAAGCGCGCTCATTGCCTTCCTACGGGCGAATATCAATGTGTTTGCTTGGCAACCATTTGATATCCCCGGTGTTCCCAGGGAGGTAATCGAGCACCACCTTGTTGTCTGCCCACATGCCGACCTATCAAGCAGAAAGTCCGGAAGCAGGCCTTGGAGAGGCAGTAGTTTATTGCAGAAGAAATCAAGAAACTTGAAGCAGCTAGTTTGGTCAGAGGAGTGCTACATCCCACATGGTTGGCAAATCCAGTGGTAGTCCGAAAGGCTAACGGGAAATGGAGGCTTTGCATAGATTTCACAGATCTCAACAAGGCTTTCCCGAAGGACCCGTTTCCCTTGTCGTGCATGGATTAGATTGTGGATTCCAGTTTAGGCTGCGATTTGCTTTCCTTTCAGGATGCATATTCTGGGTATCACCAAATCTTCATGTCTAAGGAAGACGAAGAGAAGACCTCGTTCATCACCCCATGTGGTACGTACTGTTTTATCCGCATGCCATTCGGATTAAAGAGTGTTGGGTCTACTTTGGCAAGGGCAGTCCAGATTGGATTTGAGCCACAGCTACACAGAAAGATTGAAGCTTATATGGATGATATTGTGGTCAAGACCAAAGATAGAGCAACCCTTATTCAGGATTTGGAGGAGACGTTTGCTAATCTACGCAAGATCAACTTGAAGCTCAACCCGGAGAAGTGTGTGTTTGGCGTCCCCTCCGGCAAGCTACTTGGGTTCTTTGTGTCCCGTCGGGGAATCAAAGCCAACCTCGACAAGATTAAATCTATCAAGCAGATCCAAGCGCCAAGGACAGTCAAGGAGGTGAGGCATCTGATAGGGTGCGTTGCCGTGCTAAGAAGATTCATTTCCAAGTCTGCCGAGCGTGCCCTGCCGTTCTTCAAGATCATGAAGAAGGCATGACCCATGAAGTGGACCTCAGAAGCAGATGCAGCTTTGCAAGAGTTGAAGACCTACTTGTCCTCTGTGCCCACCTTGGTTGCTCCCAAACCACAAGAGCCGTTGCTGCTATACTTAGCAGCAACTAACCAAGTGGTTAGTGCAGCCTTGGTGGCGCAACGGGAAGTGGACGAAGCAGAAAGTGATCAAGGACCAACAGAGCCAGATAAGGATCAGGGCAGAAATGAGCACGATAGTGAGAGCGACCCCAAGGACACGGCAAGGAAGAAAGTGGTGCAGTGCCCAGAGTACTTCGCCAGTTCCTTAATAAAGGGGGCTAGATTGTAACGCCCACGATGCGGCTATATCTCCCACGTGTCGAGGCACGACTTGGAGGCATAACCGCATTGTGGTTTTGTCGCAAGAAGGGTCATCTTCAGACAATCCCATGTAATGAACAAGAAAGGGATAAAGAGAGCTGGCTTACAATCGCCACTTCACACAATGAACAAATAAATCATACAACATTCAGAGTACACACATAGTCCAACTACGGTCAAATCCAAAAGAAAAGAAGATAACCCAACTGCTAAATCCCCGATCGTCCAAACTGGGCTCCACTACTGATCGTCAGGAAACGAAACATATTAACAACCAAGGTCCTCATCGAACTCCCACTTGATCTCGATTGCATCATCTGCACTGGTATCATAGGCACCTGCAACTGTTTTGGTATAATATGTGAGTCACGAGGACTCAGCAATCTTAAACCCGCGAGATCAATACTATTTAAGCTTATGGGTAGGATGGGGTAATGAGGTGGAGCTGCAGCAAGCACTAAGAAAATATGGTGGCTAACATACGCAAATAAGAGCGAGAAGAGAAGCAACGCAACGGTCGTGAAGCTAGAAGTGATCAAGGAGTGATCCTGAAAACTACTTACGTTCAAACATAACCCAAACCGTGTTCACTTCCCGGACTCCGCCAAAAAGAGACCATCACGGTTACACACGCGGTTGATGTATTTTAATTAAGTCAAGTGTCAAGTTCTCTACAACCGGATATTAACAAATTCCCATCTGCCACATAACCGCGGGCACGACTCTCGAAAGTTTATACCCTGCAGGGGTGTCCCAACTTAGCCCATCACAAGCTCTCTTGGTCAATGAAGGATATTCCTTCTCCCAGGATGACCCGATCAGTCTCGGAATCCCGGTTACAAGATATTTCGACAATGGTAAAACAAAGACCAGCAAAGCCTCCCGATGTGTCGACAATCCCAATAGGAGTCGCACGTATCTCGTTCTCAGGACACACCGGATAGGTCAAGCTATGAGTCAAACCAGTCCTCAAGTTGCCCCGAGGTGGCCCCGCAGGCTGCCCGGTTCGGACCAACACTTAGAGAAGCACTGGCCCGAGGGGGTTAAAATAAAGATGACCCTCGGGTTGGCCGACCCAAGGGAAGGGTAATAGGTTGTTAGCCAAATATAAAACCAAGGTTGGGCCTTGCTGGAGGAGTTTTATTCAAAGCGAACTGTCAAGGGGTTCCCATAACACCCAACTGTGTAAGGAACGCAAAATTAAGGAACATAACACCGGTATGACGGAAACTAGGGCGGCAAGAGTGGAACAAAACACCAGGCAGAAGGTTGATCCTTCCACCCTTTACCAAGTATATAGGTGCAATAATTAAAATAAGAGATATTGTGATATCCCAACATATCCATGTTGCAATATGGAACAATCTTCATCTTCACCTGCAACTAGCAACGCTATAAGTGGGGCTGAGCAAAAGTGGTAGCCAAACAACGGTTTGTTAGGAAAGGTGGGTTAGAGTCTTGAAATGGCAAAATGGGAGGCATGATATAGCAAGTGGTAGGTAGCGCGGCATAGAAATAGAGCGAACAACTAGCAAACAAAGATAGAAGTGATTTGAAGGATATGGTCATCTTCCCTGAAATCCCGCAAGGAAGAAGAACGAGTCCATGAAGAAGACAAACGGACGTAGTCGAACGGATCCTCACAATCGCAACGTAACCGGAACTATCAAGGAGAAGCGCAACCGGAAAGAAGGAAACATCATGGTAAACAACAATCACATAAACATGGCATGATGCACAATCAAGTATGATGCATGTCCGGTTTAAAAAGGCATGGCATGGCAAAGTGCACAAACAACACTACAAATTAAGTGGAGCTCAATATGCAACGACTTGCATATTGACGAAACACCACATTCAAGTTATTTAGTTTGCTCTCGTTTAGGAACAAGACAAGATTAAATGTTGGTTAACATGGCAAGAGGTGAAGCATAATTAAACTAACTATTTAGGCAAGTTTAAATGAGGCCGGAAATAAGAAACAACAATTCCGGAAAATCCTCATATGCATATTTCGAATTTGGTACTGTTCTGCCCTAAATCATATTTAAAAGTTGTTAAACATCAAAATAAAGTGAACCAAGTTATTCTATGCATTTTTATACCCCATTTACATATAAAGTTTATTAAATTCGGAGCTACGATTAATTAGTTATGAAATAAAGCATTTTAACATGGCATTTGAGCAAATTTAAACAAACAACAATTTAAACATTTTAAACATGCATGAAAGCAGCATATTATGAAACTAGATGAAATTATAAGCATTTTACATATATAAATTATTTTAATCCAATGCACCATTTGTGAGTTATTAAATGCATGATCTAGAGGGACTTTTCTGTAAAATAGCAAACTCCTGGATAAATAGCAAATGCGTCCAGGAAAAAAAACATCTACGGGCCGAATCTAAGATCTGGCCCAGGGCGCGGGGAGTGGGGGGGTGGGGGCTGCTCACATCGGGCCTCGAGGCCGGTCGGCTGAGGAGGCGTGCACTGGGCCTTGGCCGGTTGGGGAAGCTGGGCCGGTTCGCTGGATCTGGTCCATGCGCGAGACGCTCCTGGTTGACTCTTCCTCTGGAGGCGAGCGCGGGTCGTGGAAGCAGACAGGTTCGAGCGCCGGCGGCTGGGCGCGATGGACTCCGGCGACGCGGGAAGCAGAGGAGGCCAAGGCGCCATGGCAGGGGCGCGCGCATGGACTTGGCGATGCAGAAGACCACAGCGTGGCGGCGCTCTTGGCGCTTGATGCGGAGGGACAGGCGCGCCGAGTGTGCTTGCAGAGGAGGCAGAGGTGCTCGAGGACGCTGGGTGCCTGGCGGAACCGCCGGGAAGATGTGATGCTCGACGGGGAACCGCGGCGAAGCGGGTCCAGCGGAAGGAGCGGCGCAGGTCAACGGAGGCGCGGCAGAGAGGTTCGAGGCGGCAGCGTGATGCAGGGAGCGGGCGGCGAATTTATGCAAGGCGACCTCTGGCGACACGGCAACGCAGGCAGAGGCGCGGGAAACGGCAAGGATGCGCGGATCCAGGCTGGAAGGCGAGCTCCGGTGGATCCAGGGCGAACGGTGGACTTGGAGCTCCAGGCATCGGCGTCCATGGCGGCTAACTCGTTCGTGTCCCTGGAGGCAGAGAGGTAGAGAGGTGAGGCGAGGGAGAGAGCGAGATGAGATACAAAGAGTAGGAAAACGGAGGAAGGAGAGGGCGCGACGGGGGCTCGCCTAGGTGGCGTAGGGCGTCGGCAGGAGAAGCGCTGCTTCTTGCGAGCTGGTGATTGGAGCGACGGGGAATCAAGGGAAGAGGGTGGAGTGAGTTGCTGGTTGGATCGGGAGGAGATCCCGAGGTGGAAGAGGACTGGCGGCGGCGGCTGGGAGGATGGGACAAGGCTCCTAATTTTTAGGGTTGGACCTCGTGTATAAATAGCAGGGGATTAGGTTAGGGGCTACCTCGCCCCTCGGATCACAATCGGACGGATGCGAATAAATTGGCTAGGGTGCCCAAATAAGAAAATGGAGATGTTTTATAGATGTTGGGGGATGATCCGGACCCATTGGTCATGACTGCCCGGGTCGGGTTCGGAGAAGTTTCGGACGCGCACGCGAGGGGTTTGCGGGATGTGCAGAGAGGTTAGGAAGCCAGGCAAGAGGGAAAACAAAAACACGGTTGGTCTCGGAATGGTCAACGAAGGCAAGGGGGACGCGACAACTACGAACGGGCGCAATCTTTAATGAAAACATGCAGATGCAATGCGCATGATGACATGATGAATGCAGCAAACAAATAAATACACACGACGATAATGAAGAACATGCAAGGCGACTGAAGCATCAGTCTCGGGGCATTACAACACTCCTCCACTTACAAGAGATCTCGTCCTGAGATTTAAGGATGGCACCGGAGAGAAAACGAAAGAGGAAGAGGAAGAGGTAGAACAAAGTTGCTTCTTTGACAAATAAGTGAAACCACGAGCCTTGAGAGGTTGAACAAGTTGAAAGAAATAATACAATGGGGGTGAACGATATTGCGAACAATCTGTTGGACAAGAGGGAGAAGGAATACGATGAGAACCAAGAGCTAAAGTGAGAAGATAGACATTTAGACCACTCCAGTTAAAACAAGATTGAGAATGAATAAGAATGAAATAATTCAAACAGTACTCCGACTGAAAATGGAAGGAATAACATGAACTTGAGAAGGTTGGCTGATACTTGGTGAACTAAACAACACAATGCCTTCGGAACTATTGAAAGGATGGCACAAGGGGGAAGAAAGATTTAAATCCACTCCAGTTGAAAGGAGAAGCAAGGTATGCAAGAGAATTTGGGCAGCACTTCGGTAGAAAAGAGAAGGAAAACTTGATAAGATGAGAGAAATTTAATGATAACACAACACTCCAGTTAAATGGATAAGCAAGGAAAAGAAAAGAACATGATCTTAACAAAACAAGATGATGGGTCAAAGAGAGCAACATCACAATGCCTCCGGAAGAAATGAAAGAATGGAATGGAATGAACGAAGGAAAACAAGATCTTGAAAGAGCATGCTTACAGGAAATGCTAGAATGGAGTTGTTGGTTTATCAACAACGAAAGGATAAGCTTGTAGTGGGATTATGGAAGCACTTTCTCAAAATTGAGGCGAAATTCTGCCACTACGGAAAAAAATGATTGATAACACCAGCGAGAAGAGAAAAAAACTTCTTCCACCAAGGTGATAGAGAGATAACTTGGATCATTGATAAGCACCACAATAGCAACATTCTTTACGGAAGGCTTTAGGTGAAATATGACACAAGATAACTCCAACGAAGAGATTGACGAGTAGAAAAGATCTCCTGGACGAAGAGATAAAAATGATGAGCTTACAATATCTCATTCTTGACTATGTGTGAACCATGACACACAAAGGTAAATTGTCAAGAATGGCATAGCACCACCTCAAAATATATTGTAGAAAGAATTGCACTTTGGAATGCAAGATGAAGAATACTTGAACTCCTCAAAACAAAACATGTGATGAGCACCATGTTAATTTGGAGTATAGCTTGGCAGATCATAACTCCGAGAGAATCTTGAAGAACAATTGAAGAATGAAAAGAATCCTTGATGAACCTGTTGGAAATATGTCCTAGAGGCAATAATAAATTGGTTATTATTATATTTCCTTGTTCATGATAATCGTTTATTATCCATGCTATAATTGTATTGATAGGAAACTCAGATACATGTGTGGATACATAGACAACACCATGTCCCTAGTACGCCTCTAGTTCACTAGCTCGTTGATCAATAGAGGGTTACAGTTTCCTGACCATGGACATTGGATGTCGTTGATAACGGGATCACATCATTTGGAGAATGATGTGATGGACAAGACCCAATCCTAAACCTAGCACAAAGATCGTGTAGTTCGTATGCTAAAGCTTTTCTAATGTCAAGTATCTTTTCCTTAGACCATGAGATTGTGCAACTCCCAGGTACCGTAGGAATGCTTTGGGTGTACCAAACGTCACAACGAATCGGGTGGCTATAAAGGTGCACTACAGGTATCTCCGAAAGTGTACATTGGGTTGGCACGAATCGAGACTGGGATTTGTCACTCGTGTAAACGGAGAGGTATCTCTGGGCCCACTCGGTAGGACATCATCATAATGTGCACAATGTGACCAAGGGGTTGATCACGGGATGATGTGTTATGAACGAGCAAAGAGACTTGCCGGTAACGAGATTGAACAAGGTATCGGTATACCGACGATCGAATCTCGGGCAAGTACAATACCGTTAGACAAAGGGAATTGTATACGGGATTGATTGAGTCCTTGACATCGTGGTTCATCCGATGAGACCATCGTGGACATGTGGGAGCCAACATGGGTATCCAGATCCCGCTGTTGGTTATTGACCGGAGAACGTCTTGGTCATGTCTGCATGGTTCCCGAACCCGTAAGGTCTACACACTTAAGGTTCGATGACGCTAGGGTTATAGGGAATAGATATACGTGGTTACCGAATGTTGTTCGGAGTCCCGGATGAGATCCCGGACGTATGGGAGCTGCGACCTTGCCCCTGGCGCAACCCTCCCCCTCTCCCAAGTCCTCCTCCTCTCCCGCGGTGCTTGGCGAAGCCCTGCAGGATTGCCACACTCCTCCATCACCACCACACCGTCGTGCTGCTGCTGGATGGAGTCTTCCCAACCTCTCCCTCTTTCCTTGCTGGATCAAGGCATGGGAGACGCCACCGGATGTACATGTGTTGAACGCGGAGGTGCCGTCTGCTCGGCACTAGGATCTCCGGTGATTTGGATCACGACGAGTACGACTCCTTCAACCCCGTTCTCTTGAACACTTCCGCTTAGCGATCTACAAGGGTATGTAGATGCACTATCCTACCCCTCGTTGCTAGTTTCTCCATAGATAGATCTTGGTGACATGTAGGAAAATTTTGAATTTCTTCTATGTTCCCCAACAGTGGCATCATGAGCTAGGTCTATTTCATAGATTCTTTGCACGAGTAGAACACAAAGTAGTTGTGGGCGTTGATTTTGTTCAATATGCTTACCGTTACTAGTCCAATCTTGTTTCGACGGTATTGTGGGATGAAGCGGCCCGGACCGACCTTACACGTACACTTACGTGAGACAGTTCCACCAATCGACATGCACTTGGTGCATAAGGTGGCTAGCGGTGCCGCCTCTCCCACTTTAGTCGGAACGGATTCGATGAAAAGGGTCCTTATGAAGGGTAAATAGCAACCGCATATCACATTGTGGTTTTGCGAGGTAAGAAACGTTCTTGTTAGAAACCCATAGCATCCTCAGAAACATGCAAACAACAATTAGAGGACGTCTAACTTGTTTTTGCAGGGTATGCTATGTGATGTGATATGGCCAAGAAGAATGTGATGAATGATATGTGATGTATGAGATTGATCATGTTCTTGTAATAGGATTCACGACTTGCATGTCGATGAGTATGACAACCGGCATGAGCCATAGGAGTTGGCTTAATTTATTGTATGACCTGCGTGTCATTGAACAACGCCATGTAATTACTTTAATTTACTGCTAACCGGTAGCCATAGTAGTAGAAGTAATAAGTTGGCGAGACAACTTCATGGAGACACGATGATGGAGATCATGGTGTCATGCCGGTGACGATGATGATCATGGAGCCCCGAAGATGGAGATCAAAAGGAGAAAAATGATATTGGCCATATCATGTCACTATTTGATTGCATGTGATGTTTACATGTTTATACATCTTATTTGCTTAGAACGACGGTAGTAAATAAGATGATCCCTCATTAAAATTTCAAGAAAGTGTTCCCCTAACTGTGCAATCGCTATGTAAAGTTTGTCGTTTCGAAGCACCACATGATGATCGGGTGTGATAGATTCTTACGTTCACATACAACGGGTGTAAGACAGATTTACACACGTGAAACACTTAGGTTAACTTGACGAGCCTAGCATGTACAGACATGGCCTCGGAACACAAGAGACCGGAAGGTCGAGCATGAGTCGTATGGAGGATACGATCAACATGAAGATGTTCACCGATGATGACTAGTCCGTCTCACGTGATGATCGGACACGGCCTAGTTGACTCGGATCATGTAATGACTTAGATGACTAGAGGGATGTCTATCTGAGTGGGAGTTCATGAGATGAACTTAATTATCCTGAACATAGTCAAAAGATCTTTGCAAATTATGTCGTGAGCTCGCACTTTAGTTCCACTGTTTTAGATATGTTCCTAGAGAAATTATAGTTGAAAGTTGACAAGTAGCGATTATGCGGATGTAAAAAGCTTATGTCCTTAATGCACCGCCACAGGTGTCTGAACCCCAAACGTCGCCCTGTGGATGTTGCGAACATCGGACATACACGTTTTGATAACTACGTGATAGTTCAGTTAAACGGTTTAGAGTTGAGGCACCAAAGACGTTTTTCGAAACGTCGTGGAACATATGAGATGTTTCGAGGGCTGAAATTGCGATTTCAGGCTCGTGCCCATGTCAAGAGGTATAAGACCTCTGACGATTTTCTTGGCCTGCAAACTAAGGGAGAAAAGCTCAATCGTTGAGCTTGTGCTCGATTGTCTCGAGTGCAACAATCACTTGAATCGAGTGGGAGTTGATCTTCCGTAGATAGTGATGTTTCTCCAAAGTCATTGCCACCAAGCTGCTAGAGCTTCGTGATGAACTATAACAAATCAGGGATAAATATGATGATCCTTGAGATATTCGCGATGTTTGACACCGCGAAAGTAGGAATCAAGAAGGAGCATCAATTGTTGATGGTTGGTGAAACCACTAGTTTCAAGAAGGGCAAGGGCAAGAAGGTATACTTCATGAAACAGCAAATCAGCTGCTGCTCTAATGAAGAAACCAAAGGGTTAACCCAAACCCGAGACTAAGTGCTTCTGTAATAAGGGGAACAGCCACTGGAGCAGAATTACCCTAGATACTTGGTAGATGAGAAGGCTGGCAAGGTCGATAGAAGTATATTGGATATACATTAAGTTATTGTGTACTTTACTAGTACTCCTAGTAGCACCGGGGTATTAGATACCGGTTCGGTTGCTAAGTGTTAGTAACTTCAAATAAAAGGCTACGGAATAAACGGAGACTAGCTAAAGGTGAGCTGACGATATGTGTTGGAAGTGTTTCCAAGTTTGATGTGATCAAACATCACACGCTCCCTCTACCATCAAGATTAGTATTAAACCAGAATAATTGTCATTTGGTGTTTGCGTTGAGCATAGACATGATTGGATTATGTCTATCGCAATACGATTATCCATTTAAGGAGAATAATGGTTACTCTATTTATTTGAATAATACCTTCAATGGTCTTGCACCTAAAGGAATGGTTTATTGAATCTCGATCATAGTAATACACATTTCCATGCCAAAAGATATAAGATAGTAATGATGGCACCACTTACTTGTGGCACTGCCATGTAAGTCATATTGGTATAAAATGCATGAAGAAGCTCCATGTTGATCAATCTTTGGACTCACTCGTTTTTGAAAAGTTTGAGACATGCGAACCATGTCTATTGGTGTATACGCATGAAGAAACTCCATGCAGATGGATCGTTTGGACTCACTTGATTTTGAATCACTTGAGATATGCAAATCATACCACATGGGCAAAATGACCTAAAAGCCTCGGTTTCAAAGAAGATGGAACAAGATAGCAACTTGTTGGAAGTAACACATTTTGATGTGTGCAGTCCAATGAGTGCCGAGGCATGCAAATGAATATCGTTATGTTCTTACTTCACGGATGATTTGAGTAGATACCGAGTGTATTTACTTGATGAAACACAAGTCTGAATTATTGAATGGTTCAAGTAATTTCAGAGTGAAGTTGAAGATCATCGTGACAAGAGGATAAAATGTCTATGATATGATCATAGAGATGAGTATCTGAGTTACGAGCTTTGGCTCGCAATTAAGACATTGTGGAAATTGTTTCACAATAAATACCGCCTGGAACACCATAGTGTGATGGCGTGTCCAAACATCATAGTTGCACCCTATTGGATATGATGCGTACCATGATGTCTCTTATCGAATTACCACTATCGTTCATGGGTTAGGCATTAGAGACAACCACACTCACTTTAATAGGGCACCATGTAATTCCGTTGAGATGACACCGTATGAACTATGGTTTGGAGAAACCTAAATTGTCATTTCTTAAAAGTTTGGGGCTGCGACGCTTATGTGAAAAAGTTTCAGGTTGATAAGCTCGAACCCAAAGCGGATAAAATGCTTCTTCATAGGACACCCAAAACAGTTGGGTATACCTCCAGTCTCAGTTCCGGAAGCAAAAAAGGATTGTTTCTAGAATTAGGTCCTTTCCCGAGAAAAGTTTCTCTCGAAAGAATTGAGTGGGAGGATGGTGGAGACTTGATGAGGTTATTGAACCGTCACTTCAACAAGTGTGTAGCAGGCACATGAAGTTGTTCCTGTGGCGCCTACACTAATTGAAGTAGAAGCTATGATAGTGATCATGAAGTTTTGGATCAAGTCACTACTGCACTCGTGAGGGTGACAAGGATGCGTACTACTTGAGTGGTACAGTAATCCTGTCTTGAAGGTCATGTTGCTAGACAACAATGAACCTACGAGCTATGAAGAAGCGATGGTGGGCCCAGATTCCGACGGATGGCTCAAGGCCATAACATCTGAGAGAGGATCCATGACTTTGGAAGAAATACTTGATGGTCGTAAGGATGTTGGGTAAAGATGGATTTTAAAAGGAAGATGTACAATGATGGTAAGTATCACCATTAAGAAAGCTCGACTTGTCGTTAAAGATGTTTTCCGACAAGTTCAAGGAGTTGACTACGGTGAGGCTTTCTCACCAGAGCGATGCTAAGAGTCTGTTGGAATTGGATTAGCAATTACTGCATGATTGATTAAATCTTGCAGATAGGATGTCAAAACATTGTTTCCTCGATGTTATACTTGAGGAAAGGTTGTATGTGATACAACCAGAAGGTTTTGTCAATCCCGAAAGATGCTAACAAGTATGCAAAGCTCCAAAGAATCCTTCTAAGGACTGGAGTAAGCATCTCGGAGTTGGAATGTATGCTTTGATGAGATGATCAAAGATTTTGGGTTTATACAAAGTTTGTGAGAAACTTGTATTTCCAAAGAAGTGAGTGGGAGCACTATAGAATTTCCGATAAGTATATGTGAATGACATATTGTTGATCGGAAATGATGTAGAATTCTGGAAAGCATATAGGGTTATTTGAAAAGTGTTTTCAATAGGAAACCTGAATTAAGCTGCTTGAACATTGAGCATCAAGATCTATGAGGATAGATAAAAACGCTAAATGGTACTTTCAAATGAGCACATACCTTGACATGATCTTGAAGGTGTTCAAGATGGATCAGTCAAAGAAGGAGTTCTTGCCTGAGTTGTAAGGTATGAAGTTAAGAGTTAAAGCTCGACCACGGCACAAGAGAGAGAAAGGACGAAGGTCATCCCCTATGCCATGAGTCTGGCAAGGGGGTACAAGAGTGATCTAGGAATGGATCATTGGACAGCGGTCAAAATTGTCCTTGGCGTAAATAAGGACATGTTTCTCGATTATGGAGGTGATAAAGAGTTCGGCATAAAGGGTTACGTCGATGCAAGCTTTAACACCTATCTGAGTGACTCTGAGTAGCAAACCGGATACGTATATTGGAGCAACCATTTGGAATAGCTCCAAGTGGAGCATGGACGCAGCATTTACAATATGACATAGAGATTTGCGAAGTACATACGGATCTGAATGTTGCGCACCCGCTGACTAAAACCTCTCTCACAAGCAAAACATGATCAAACCCCAGAACGCATTGAGTCTTAATCACATGATGATGTGAACTAGTTTAGTGACACTAGTAAACTCTTGGATATTGGTCACATGGAGATGTGACCTATGAGTGTTGATCACATAGCGATGTGAACTAGATTATTGACTCTAGTGCAAGTGGGAGACTGTTGGAAATATGCCCTAGAGGCAATAATAAATTGGTTATTATTATATTTCCTTGTTCATGATAATCGTTTATTATCCATGCTATAATTGTATTGATAGGAAACTCAGATACATGTGTGGATACATAGACAACACCATGTCCCTAGTAAGCCTCTAGTTGACTAGCTCGTTGATCAATAGATGGTTACGGTTTCTCGATCATGGACATTGGATGTCGTTGATAACGGGATCACATCATTTGGAGAATGATGTGATGGACAAGACCCAATCCTAAGCCTAGCACAAAGATCGTGGTAGTTCAGATGCTAAAGCTTTTCTAATGTCAAGTATCTTTTCCTTAGACCATGAGATTGTGCAACTCCCGGATACCGTAGGAATGCTTTGGATGTACCAAACGTCACAACGAATCGGGTGGCTATAAAGGTGCACTACAGGTATCTCCGAAAGTGTCTGCATTGGGTTGGCACGAATCGAGACTGGGATTTGTCACTCTGTGTAAACGGAGAGGTATCTCTTGGCCCACTCGGTAGGACATCATCATAATGTGCACAATGTGACCAAGGGGTTGATCACGGGATGATGTGTTGTGGAACGAGTAAAGAGACTTTCCGGTAACGAGATTGAACAAGGTATCGGTATACCGACGATCGAATCTCGGCAAGTACAATACCGTAGACAAAGGGAATTGTATACGGGATTGATTGAGTCCTTGACATCGTGGGTTCATCCGATGAGACCATCGTGGACATGTGGGAGCCAACATGGGTATCCAGATCCCGCTGTTGGTTATTGACCGGAGAACGCGTCATTATGTCTGCATGGTTCCCGAACCCGTAGGGTCTACACACTTAAGGTTCGATGAAGCTAGGGTTATAGGGAATAGATATATGTGGTTACCGAATGTTGTTCGGAGTCCCGGATGAGATCCAGGACGTCACGAGGAGTTCCGGAATGGTCCGGAGGTAAAGATTTATATATGGGAAGTCCTATTTTGGCCACCGGAAAATGTTCAGGATTTTTCGGTATTGTACCGGGAAGGTTCTAGAAGGTTCCGGAGTGGGGCCCACCTGCATGGGGGGACCCACATGAACGTGGGTAGTGGGGGCAAGGCCCCACACCCCTGGTCAAGGCGCACCAAGATCCCCCTTAGAAGGAATAAGATCATATCCTGAAGGGATAAGATCAAGATCCCTAAAAGGGGGATAACAATCGGTGGGGAAAGGCAAGGATGGGATTTCATTCCTCCCACCTTTGCCAACGCCCCAATGGACTTGGAGGGCAAGAAATAATCCCCTCCACCCCTATATATAGTGGGGAGGCGCATGGGAGCTGCACCCTTGCCCCTGGCGCAGCCCTCCCCCTCTCCCAAGTCCTCCTCCTCTCCCGCGGTGCTTGGCTAAGCCCTCCAGGATTGCCACACTCCTCCATCACCACCACACCGTCGTGCTACTGCTGGATGGAGTCTTCCCAACCTCTCCCTCTCTCCTTGTTGGATCAAGGCATGGGAGACGTCACCGGGCTGCACGTGTGTTGAACGCGGAGGTGCCATCTGCTTGGCACTAGGATCTCCGGTGATTTGGATCACGACGAGCAATGCATCGCTTCAACCCCGTTCTCTTGAACGCTCGCTTAGCGATCTACAAGGGTATGTAGATGCACTCTCCTACCCCTCGTTGCTAGTTTCTCCATAGATAGATCTTGGTGACATGTAGGAAAATTTTGAATTTCTGCTACGTTCCCCAACAGAACCACCATGTAGAGCCTCCATGAAGAACTCCGGTAATAAAAGGATGATAGAATAAAGAGAAGTTGAAAACACAAGGTGAAGCCTTGCGATGATTTAGATGGAGCTTCGCGACGAGATAATACAGAAAACTTGGAACTCTGGAAAGAATTATGAACAACATAGAACTGAGAAATTGTTATCATGAACGAACTCCGGAAGAAGGAATTAGTCACTTGGATGAAACAATAATAAGAATTACGTTATGCGTATACTTCATCAATTTAAATTAATGACAAGCAACGGATTTGGCATACTACTTATTCTCGTAGAAAGGATTAAGAGATATATAGTGTAAACTTTAGAAAAGTCTTCAACGATCCGCCAGTAGGATTTGGAAAGAACGAATGAATTGATGTGATAACAACGGAAGAGAAATCTTGAACGAACCACCGTAAGAATTGAAAATGAACAAAGAAAAGATAAAAAATTACTGGGAATAACTATAAAAAGAACAAAGATACTTTAGATAATTTAGATACATGAGAACGAAGAGATCATGAACTGATTAGAGGATATTAGAACGATGCATCGGTAAGATTTGGAGAACGAGAGCTGAAAGCTGGAATGAATAATTATGCCATGATGGCTTACGGAGGAAAGAATTGGGAACAACTCATGAAATGCTCCGAATGGGTAAAAAGAATTCTCACAATCGAAAACAATTATGAGAGGATGGCATCAAGCTTGAACTTCGCATCTTTGGAAGAACGGGTAAGGATTTAAGAGGAACTCCTCTTCGGTCTTCAAAATCTGAGAATGACGATGAGAAACACCACCATGAATTGTTGAGATACTCCCGGATGAAAATTATAGAGGTTGAACCAACGATGAAAAGAATTTGAACGCGATTTTGGAGAAGGAATATGACTGATGAAAATTCATTCTTACGTCACACATTGAAAAAGAATTTGGGAATAGCTTCGGCAAAATTAGAAGAATCAAGTAAGATCCTGGGAAAATACCTGTGGGTTATGGGCCCACTCAAAAGAACCACCATTGAACGATTGCTTGAAAAGAGAGATTGCACTGGTTGAATTAAATGTCTTGAATGAGATAGCATCCTCAAAAGAACTTGAGTGAATTGAGAATGGAAACTTGAATCTTCTGAGATATCTTCATCACTCCGGAACAATTGAATAGCGAGAAGTGGATGATTAAGAGGTGCACCGGTACGAGAAAAACATTTGAAACAAGGAAAATATATGATCGACAAAGCTTGAATTGAATCCACCGGAGAAGAAAAAGAGCGAAGAATGATAAACTTGAAGCTTCATTAGTATCTTCCTGAGAATCACCGGATAAGAACAAGGAGGAAAAGAATGAAGAGACTTACAATCAATAAAAGGGATACTTGGTTAAGAAATCCAAGTCCTTGAAGAAAGGGTGGGAGGGTGGGAAAACAAAGGCAACTTGGGTCGGATGAAACGAACACCGTTGAGAAAAAGCTTAGAATTGATCTTGCGAATGTTGGAATGATTGGATTTACTTCAAGAGAAGCACGCCTGTTGGAAAAGAATTGACATGACAATCTCGATGATCAAGAAGGATTAGCACTCCCATAGAAATATGAGAACACCACTGAGGAAAGGTATGGAATCAACACTTGACATCGAAGCAACTCGAATACCACAAACCAAAACAAAAACAAAGGATTTGGCTTGCAGAATAAGCCGGAAACAAACATATGATATATCCCATATCATATCATGTGTGTGTTGGAAAGATATCCTATGAGATACTTGAATTCCCACTTATAAACTCCCGAAACTTTCTGGTTATGCAATTTGGTGTTGGGGATACAGGGACGCAATGTATCTCACCCAAACTAACAATACCTAGATCCAGCTGTATCCATCCGTCAACACATAACAAGGAAAACTCCGGAAATCGTGTACCTCAACCTTTGAAAAGCATCCGTTATACGAGTTATGGCAATACTCCCGAACTCCCGCCCCAGTACTGGGTGGCATCGAGGTGATCTCACCAACAACTGCATAAAAGAGATTTTCGATGTCGGCAAAACTCAGATATTCCAGAACTGCAACGATAAAATTGTGACGACAACACCTCGGAGCTCAACTCCCCGGGACACTGCCACAACCCCTGAATGTCAGGAGGCACCGAGAACAATGTTCTCATCACAAAACCATCAGAACTATTCCAAGATACCCGCATGATCCTAAAAAAATTAGTGAAATTTGAGGAGAGGAAAGTCAAAACATCTACGTCAGGAGGCCTCACCAGAGCGACGAAGGGACTGAGGAGTAAAAAGAATCCTAATCTCCGATATATATGATCCTAAGACTCAAAGCAGTTTTGTTATAGACTGGACAACACCAGCGATTCGATCAAGTAGGGGGCTCCTAAGTCGGGGATGGCTCTGATTACCAACTTGTAACGCCCACGATGCAGCTATATCTCACACGTGTTGAGGCACGACTTGGAGGCATAACCGCATTGTGGTTTTGTCGCAAGAAGGGTCATCTTCACACAATCCCATGTAATGAACAAGAAAGGGATAAAGAGAGTTGGCTTACAATCGCCATTTCACACAATGAACAAATAAATCATACAACATTTAGAGTACACACATAGTCCGACTACGGACAAATCCGAAAGAAAAGAAGATAACCCAACTGCTAGATCCCCGATTGTCCCAACCGGGCTCCACTACTGATCGTCAGGAAATGAAACATAGTAACGACCAAGGTCCTCATCGAACTCCCACTTGAGCTCGATTGCATCATCTGCACTGGTATCATCGGCACATGCAACTATTTTGGTAGAATTTATGAGTCACGAGGACTCAGCAATCTCAAACCCGCGAGATCAAGACTATTTAAGCTTATGGGTAGGATGGGGTAATGAGGTGGAGCTGCAGCAAGCACTAAGCAAATATTGTGGCTAACATACGCAAATAAGAGCGAGAAAAGAAGCAACGCAACGGTCGTAAAGCTAGAAGTGATCAAGAAGTGATCCTGACAACTACTTATGTTCAAACATAACCCAAACCGTGTCAACTTCCCGGACTCCGCCGAAAAGAGACCATCACGGTTACACACGCGGTTGATGTATTTTAATTAAGTCAAGTGTCAAGTTCTCTACAACCGGATATTAACAAATTCCCATCTGCCACATAACCGCGGGCACGGCTCTCGAAAGTTTATACCCTGCAGGGGTGTCCCAACTTAGCCCATCACAAGCTCTCACGGTCAACGAAGGATATTCCTTCTCCCAGGAAGACCCGATCAGTCTTGGAATCCCGGTTACAAGACATTTCGACAATGGTAAAACAAGACCAACAAAGCCGCCCGATGTGTCGACAATCCCGATAGGAGTCGCACGTATCTTGTTCTCATGACACACTGGATAGGTCAAGCTACGAGTAAAACCAGTCATTAAGTTTCCCCGAGGTGGCCCCGCAGGCTGCCCGGTTCGGACCAACACTTAGAGAAGCGCTGGCCCGGGGGGGTTAAAATAAAGATGACCCTCGGGTTGGCCAACCCAAGGGAAGGGTAATAGGTTGTTAGGCAAACGTAAAACCAAGGTTGGGCCTTGCTGGAGGAGTTTTACTCAAAGCAAACTGTCAAGGGGTTCCCATAACACCCAACCGTGTAAGGAACACAAAATCAAGGAACAGAACACCGGTATGACGGAAACTAGGGCGGCAAGAGTGGAACAAAACACCAGGCATAAGGCCGAGCCTTCCACCCTTTACCAAGTATATAGGTGCATTAATTAAAATAAGAGATATTGTGATATCCCAACATATCCATGTTGCAACGTGGAACAATCTTCATCTTCACCTGCAACTAGCAACGCAATAAGAGGGGCTGAGCAAAAGCGGTAACATAGCCAAATAATGGTTTGCTAGGAAAGGTGGGTTAGAGGCTTGACATGGCAATATGGAAGGCATGATATAGCAATTGGTAGGTAGCGCGGCATAGCAATAGAGCGAACAACTAGCAAGCAAAGATAGAAGTGATTTCGAGGGTATGGTCATCTTGCCTGAAATCCCGGAAGGAAGAAGAACGAGTCCATGAAGAAGAAAAACGGACGTAGTCGAACGGATCCTCACAATCGCAACATAACCAGAACTATCAAGGAGAAGCGCAACCGGAAAGAAGGAAACATCATGGTAAACAACCATCACATAAACATGGCATGATGCACAATCAAGTATGATGCATGTCCGGTTTAAAAAGGCATGGCATGGCAAAAGTGCACAAACAACACCACGAACTAAGTGGAGCTCAATATGCAACGACTTGCATATTGACGAAACACCACATTCAAGTTATTTAGTTTGCTCTCGTTTAGGAAACAAGACAAGATTAAATGTTGGTTAACATGGCAAGAGGTGAAGCATAATTAAACTAACTATTTAGACAAGTTTAAATGAGGCCGGAAATAAGAAACAACAATTCCGGAAAATCCTCATATGCATATTTCGTATTTGGTACTGTTCTGCCCTAAATCATATTTTAAAGTTGTTAAACTTCAAAATAAAGTGAACCAAGTTATTCTATGCATTTTTATACCCCATTTACATATAAAGTTTATTAAATTCAGAGCTACGGTTAGTTAGTTATGAAATAAAGCATTTTAACATGGCATTTGAGAAAATTAAAAAAATAGAAATTTAAACATTTTAAACATGCATGAAAGCAGCATATTATGAAACTAGATGAAATTCTAAGCATTTTACATATATAAATTATTTTAATCCAATGCACCATTTGTGAGTTATTAAATGCATGATCTAGAGGGACTTTTCTGTAAAACAGCAAACTCCTGGATAAATAGCAAATGCGTCCAGGAAAAAAACATCTACGGGCCGAATCTAAGATGTGGGCCAGGCCGCGGGGGGGGGGGGGGGGGGCGCACAACGGGCCGCGAGGCCGGTCGGGGGTGGTGGCGTGCGCTGGGCCTTGGCCGGGTGGGGAAGCTGGGCCGTTCATTTGGATCTGGTCCATGCGCGAGACGCTCCTGCGTTGTCTCTTCCTCTGGAGGCAAGCGCGGGTCGTGGAAGCAGACAGGTTCGAGCGCCGGCGGCTGGGCGCGATGGACTCCGACGACGCGTGTGGGAATTCGGGTTCCGGCAGACCCTTAAGGTTTGAACTCTGGGGTGCGCGCGAAGATCCAACCCTCCGCTGTCTCGTACCTCGCCGAATCGCAGGGACCTAAACTACTAAAAAGAACAGCACAAGAGACGCGCGATTTATACTAGTTCGGGCCACCGTTGTGGTGTAATACCCTACTCTAGTTTGTGGTGTGGTGGATTGCCTCTTGGGCTGATGAGGAACAAGACAGGAAGAATAGCCTCACAGGGTCTGTTCTTGGTGGATGTGATGAACTGCCAGGTGGTGTCCCGTCGCTCTAGCTTGAGGATCGGGTCTCTATCTCTCTCTCTCTGGATTCCAAATGCCCGCCCCCTACTACGGTGGCTAGCTCTTCTTATATAGACGGAGGCCCTGTGCCTCTTCCCAAATATTGAGCGGGAAGGGCGCCAACAATTGGCCATTTTGAAAGGGAACAACGGGTACACTTATCCTGACTAAAGTTGGTCCTCGCCTGTCAAAGGCTCTGGTGAAGACGCCTGCTTGGGCTCCACGATGACTCCCTTCCAGCCGTTGGGGCTGGACTTGGTCTTGTTGCACCGAAACGGGTGCCTTTGCTTGATGCTCTCGCCTGCGCTTGCTCCCTTTGCACCAAAGAGGAATGGAGGAGCGCTGGCCGGCACCCGATCGGGCGCCTTGGTCGTCATGGCTTGCGTAATGGGCACCTCGTGAGGTACCCTGCCTTGAACTCTCCGCCTCCTCATGATCCAACCTGACGAGGCCGTGCCTGAGGAAGCTCCTGATCGTCCGCCCTGCGAGGCTTGGCCCGTCGCGAGGGTCTTGAGCTTGTGTTGATGAAGATGGTCTGTCCTGGGCCTCCTTTGAGCCACACCGCAGGCTGCAGGCAGGCAAGTTTGGGGACCCCCGTTCCCAGAATGCCGACATTAGCCCCCGGGCCCATGGCGCGCCCGAACTTGGCCGAGCAGAGGCGAAGGGCAAGGCGGCGTCAAGGGCCCTAACAGTCAAGGGCCTTGGGCGCCACGTGGCGGTTGATTGACGCGGCGCTTCAAGAATCGTGGGTTGATAACAGAGCGGCATCTTCCTTGCCTCCTTTACTTTCGCCAGTTGCTTCTCAGATCCCCTTTCTTGCGCCTCTCGTCCATGCTTCCGAGATCTTTAGATCCACTCCGCCTGCGCGCCCTAGCCAGTCATGGCTCCTCGCCAAACCCCGGCCAGAGCTTGGTACTCTCCTGCCTTGGACCCGCCAAATGTGTCAGGGGCAAGCCTAGCCCTGATGCGCCGGTTGGCGGAGGCGCAGGGCGTCAATGGAACGGCGGTGTTCAAGGCCGGCTCCCCCGCCCCTGAGGGTCGGGGGAGTACCTTCTACCCGTTCTTCGTGAAAAGTGCCATCATTGCTGGTCTGGTGCCTCCTTCTCGAAGTTCTTCTCCGCCCTCCGTCACTACAACATCCAAGCTCTGCACCTCCATCCCAACTCCGTCCTTCTTTTGGCAATCTTCGCCTACTATTGTGGGGCCCATGTTGGGGTGAAGCCCTCGGTGGCCTTGCTGCGCCACTACTTTTTCCTCCGAACCTCCCGTGGTTCCGCCTCCGCGTGCGCGAGCTTCATCGCATATGGCGGAGCCATCGCCATTTCAAACCCTGGGAAGCGGATTGAGGGCTTCAGAAGCAAGTGGGTCTTGGTGGATGCTGGGCGGATCCACCCTCGGCTGATCCTGCCCACGGAGCCCGCCGAGAGTTCCAACGACTGGTCCCGAGCGAAGCTTTGGGATCCCCGCGCGAAGCTGGTGCTGGAGAAGATGGATGAAGATCTCGCCGACGCTGGGCGGGCGCGGTTGACCGGCAAGCTGCCGAGGGAGTTCCTGAGCACCAACTAGCTCCGCTTCTCAAAGATTGCCTCGATGTGGAGGCCTCACCCGAGCCCCGTGGCCCTGGCCAGCGAGGATCGGGCGACGGTCCTCCAGTCCTTGGTTGGGGGCGATGTGGTGAGACCGGAAGGTGCCCCCGCGCCCCTGTTCCTTCACGAGGATTGGGAGCAGGTTGTTGGGCCCATGCCCGCCTTCAATGGGGACGGGCCCGTGCCCGCGGAGGCTCCGGAGGACCTGGTGGACGTGTCCTCTTCCGACTCCGGCGAAGAGGTGGAGGAAAGAGAGCCAGGCGAGGGGTTGATTCGGGGGCGGAGTCAAGGGCTCTCCTCGCGGGCGCAGGCCCCACGCTCTCCGCCTCCCCGAGAGTGACGACGACGAGGATGAGGGGTGCGCGGGAGGCGGCTCACCCCGATCCCAAGAAGGACCGACTGGGCTGGTCCCCGCGTCCGCCCGGCCTCGGGCGATCTGCAGACGCGCCTCCTGCTCCTGGTCCCCTTGAAGCTGATCCCTACAGCCGGCTCTCGGGCTTCAAGTATGGCCGGAGGTTGCTCGAGTCCACCAGTGAGACCTGTAAGTGCCTGCTTCCCGTCTTGATTATTGCTCTGTCGACGAGATCTGATGTCCATGTTCTTCGGCCAAGCTGGCGCCCACGGCGAAGAAGCTGAAGGGGGCTCCTGAGGCCCCATCCGTGGCGGTGCCTCTGCCCGAAAAAGAAGATGATCCCGACGCCTGTGCCTCTCCTGCCCGGGCGCAGCCATGAGGTTCGGCCGAGCCTGGGCGAAGCCACTCGACCCAAAGCGACTCCCGAGGTGGCCTTGCTTGGCGCTGCCTCCACCGTTGCCGCGGCGCCGCTGGTTCCGCCTCAAGGCGCAGTGGCTACACCGCTGCCATCTCCTCCTACTCCACCAACTGATGTCTCTCCGACTCCTCCCACTGTCTTGGATCGTGCTGCCGCTGAATTGGGCTGGCTGCGGCAGGATCTTCTGGGCGCCGACCCTCGCTTGGTGGCCGGGCGCTTGGAGCTGGTCTCTGGCTGGATTCGCGCCGACGCTTCAATTCGGGCGGCGCTGGTCCAGGCCTCGACGGCTTGCGACGAGGAGAAGCAGGCTGTTCGTGAGGCGAAGGTAGCCCGCGATGCTGCCCTGGGGGAGACAGCCAGCATCCAAGGTCGTTGTGAGACGCTGGAGGGCAAGCTGAAGGGCCGACAGAACCAGCTTGCCGAGGAGGCCCGCCTCCGCCAGGAGGAGGAGGAAAGCATGAAGGCTCGCAAGGCAGCCGTCAAGGACCGGGAGGCTAAGCTGAAGAAGCGTCGTGATCGCCTAGGCGCGCTGGAGCAGGAACTGGAGGCGAGGAAGGTCGAGCTGGACGACAAGGCGCGGGTTCTTGCCGAAGATCGCGTGGCCTTCATGGATATGGAGGTGAAGGCTCGTGCCTTGTTGAGGGAGCTTTACGATAGCGGCCTGGAGAGCCCACTGGCCGGCGCAGAGGACGGCCCCGCCGAGATGCTCCCCTTCCTGATTCGTGCTCTTGAAGATGTCTCCCTTGGTCTTGGCCCCACGGCCGAGAGGCCGGCGCGCTCCTGCCTTCTCACAGACCGACGTGATCCTCACCCACATCTATCTTCGCGATCCCAGCGTCGACATGGACAGCTCTTTGGAGCCAAAGAAGCTGCGAGCATGCAGCTGCCGCTGCCGAGGCCGTGAAGGGTTGTGTGGAGGCCTGTTGGGGAAGTTCTGGCCTTCAAAGACTAAGCCGGGCTGGCGCTGCCGGCCCTGGTGCTTCACGAGGCGAGGCCACTCCGCGCTGCTCCACCGCCGACAAGTGACTCCGTCGTGGCTCCTGCCTTGCTTTTAATTCCTGCACATGTATCATGCCTCGAGGAGGCGTTTAAACTTGCATTTGGTATGGCGATAACAAAGGTGGACTGTAATATTTGCTTTTGAATTCCTTGAAATTTGTGCTTCCTACTTGCTTATGTTCTACGCTGGCAGAGCCCGCCTCACAAGATACCTCAGCCGCCATTAGCCCCGACCGAAACCGGACGGGACCAAGGAGTGAGGGGCTACGTGACAAGTTAGGCTCTGAGTTGTGATGCTCAGAGTCCCCTTGGCGCATTTAACAACAAGTAGGGAGGTGAGACGCAGGCGGATCCACCGTTCTCACGCTCAGAGCCTGCCTCGCGCATACCTCAACCGCCGTTAGCCTTTCGTAACTAAGGGGTGAGGGGCTACGTGACCAGTTAGGCTCTCGAGTCGCGATGCTCGTGAGTCCCCTCGACGCCAAACGACATTCGCACCTTGGCTCCGCTTGGGGAGTGGCGTGCAACCAGGCCCGAGGGGCCTGGCTGGGTGGCGGCGTCTGGGCGTGACCCATGCAAGAACCTCGTGCCCAGCCCCTCGCACGGCGCCCCGAGGGGAGGCGCTATGACGAGGCCGGACATCGAGCTCTGGGCTCCTCGAGGTTGATGCGACCCGGGGGCCACCCTCAGTTGTTTATCACCAGCGCGGAGCATAGCGCTTCCGCATGCATACGGGCATAGCCGCTCCTCGGCAGTGTCGTCAGCCAGCACGGAGCATGGTGCTTCCACTAGAACATGGGAGGGGGCTCCCCTTCGGGAGGAGCCCCCGGGGCGTATACAGCCCCACCCTGACACATGGCTGGCACGGTAGGGCTGGACGAGGTGTATCTTGGCACCCGTGAGCCAGCGCGGGACTCACGGGGCCCTACCTCAAGGCGGGTTGCGCGTGGCTCCGGGCCTTATCTTCGAGTGTGTTCCTGCAAAATTAGCCAGATGCCGGTGCTCTACGTCTTCTTGTCCCGGCTCTCGGGCTGATCTCAACCGTCGTTGGCAAGCCAGGTCGCGATGCCATGGACAAGACCAGAGGGTGAGGGCCGGAGGGCCGGTAGGAGCCCTGAGGCGCGATGCTCAGGCACCCCCCCTTTAACGCGCAAGCTAGGTTAGATGACGCAACTCTACGTCCTCGGGTCCGGCTCTCGGGCTGGTCTCGGCCGTGTTGGCAAGCCAGGTCGCGATGCCATGGACAAGACCAGAGGGTGAGGGCCGGAGAGCCGGTAGGAGCCCTGAGTTGCGATGCTAAGGCACCCCCCCTTTAATGCGCAAGCTGGGTCAGATGCAGCAACTCTACGTCCTCGGGTCCCGGCTCTCGGGCTGGCCTCAGCCGTCGCTGGCAAGCCAGGTCGCGATGCCATGGACAAGACCAGAGGGTGAGGGCCGGAGAGCCGGAAGGAGCCCTGAGTCGCGATGCTCAGGCACCCCCCTTTAACGCGCAAGCTGGGTTAGATGACGAAACTCTATGTCCTCGGGTACCGGCTCTAGGGCTGGTCTCACCACATCGGCAAGCCGTGTCGCGATGCCATGGACAAGACCAGAGGGTGAGGGCCGGAGAGCCGGTAGGAGCCCTGAGTCGCGATGCTCAGGCACCCCCCTTTAACGTGCAAGATTCCACCACCCAGGAAAAGGAACCAAATAACAAGCATGGCGGAGCGAGAGCATAATCCTAAGGAAAAAGTAGGGAGGATACGTGCCGCTGGGACTGGCCCGAGCGGCTTGGGGATGATGCAGCCCGAGGGGCACCCCCAACAGGATAAGCTAATGACATGAAGTAAAAGGGATACATGCCGCAGGGACGGACCCACGCGGCATGGGAATAATGCGGCCCTGAAGGCGCTCCTAGCCGGAAATAAAACTTAAAGATGTCACCTGGTGATGTTGGGGATGAAGGGGTGTTGGTGTAGCAGACTCGGTGGGCTGCGGGAGCCGATCATCACGAGCCCCAGTGCCCAGGGCCTCGGGAGGCTCCGGAGGCGCTGGCGGCTCCTCGTGGGCCATCTCCATCTCCGCCAGGCTGCAGCGTGCTTGACCTCTTGAGCCCTGTGATGGTCCTCATGAGACGCTGGTGCGCAGCAGCCACGTTTGGCAGGCCATAAGGCATGCGTACGTAGCTGTGGCGCGGACCATCGCAACGTCCCACTCGCGAGGGCCAGAGGCACTCTTGAGATGCGGCTCGGTTGAGCCCTGGTATGTCGATGCAGACGCGCAGCCCACCATCCTCGCCTGGATGGGGGGCCACAACGGGTAGGCGGCGGCTGCCCCTGATGACCCTTGACTCCTGTAGCTCTTGGATAGCCTTGGTGACGAACTCTTGATGGTTCTACCCTTCTGGTTTTGCTCCTGCTTGCAGGAAACGCGCTTCGAAACACGCCTCCACGTGGTGCCCAAGCGCCTCCCTCGAGACCTTGGCGAGGTCGGCGGCCCTCCAGGGGAGAGCCCCCGAGCCCTGCCTGAGGAGGGCACCGGGCGCGCTTTCCTATGCGATGGAAGGAGGCTCCCCCTGGCCCGATGCGGGCCCTTAGGGGCCTGTCTCTTGAGCAGCCGGGCCGGTCGATGTCTTCTTCTTCTTGGGTGCGGCCTCGGGAGGCCTCCCCGCCGTGGTCCTGGTCTTCCAAATGACGGCCTCGAAAGGCTCGCCTGTGGAGCACACCGCATCTCTCTCTTCGCAGGGCACCGTGATGACCCTGCCGCTTCCTGGCATCTTGAGGACGTTGTAGCCGTGGTGGGTTACGGCCATGAATTTGGCCAACGCTGGGTACCCAAGGATGGCGTTGTACGGCAAAGTAATGTGGACGACGTCGAAGTCGATGAGCTCGGTGTGGTAGTTGTCGCGAGCCCCGAAGGTGACAGGAAGGCGGACCTGCCCGATCGGGACCATGGAGCCGTCGGTGACTCCGGAGAAGGGCTTGGTTGGCTGAAGCTAACTGTAGGGCACTTGAAGATTGTTGAATGTTTCCACGGACAGGATGTTGAGCCCTGCCCCGCCGTCGATGAGGGTCTTGGTGACCAGCACGTTGCTGATGATTGGGGAGCAAAGCATCGGGAGAACTCCGGCTGTGGCTGCGCACTTGAGCTAATCCGCTGAGCTGAATGTGATAGCGCACGCCGACCACCTGAGAGGGCGTGTGGCCTCGAGTTTGGGGAGGACTGCATTCAGTTCGCGGGCAAACTGCTTGAAAATGCGCTGAGAGGTTGGGGCTTGAGCTCCGCCCAGGATGCAGGCGATCGCATGCGCTTCCTGGAAGCCCCCAGCCCCCTCGTCCTGATGACGGTCTTAAATTCTCCTTGGTGGCGGCGGCAATGAGGGAGGCTCTGTTCCTCAAGGGCGATCCTCGCGAGGCTGATCCCTCCACCCCCTCGCGAGGTGGGTCTTGCCAGCGGGTCCTCGTGGAGGTTGGTCCCGCCACCCTTGGCGCGGGCCGGTCTTCCCAAATGGCCCTGCATTCCTTCCTACTCCTCAGAAGCTCTGGCCGGCTGCGCCGGGCGCCTATGGACCCTTCCCGCAGACGGCCCGGAGTTCTTGGCATTCATTGGTGTTGTGGGTGTGGAGGTCGTGGTACACGCAGTACCGCTGCCCTTGGAGGACTCGGGCTGATCTCGACTCGCCAGGTATCTGGTTCGCCATGAGCACGGCAGCCCCTTTGCGCTTTCACGCCCTTGGCCTTGGACTTGTTCTCTTCGGGATCCACGCCAGCAGCTCGAGGAGGAGAGGCGCCTCCTCAGCCCCCGGTGCACTTGGTCGCCAAGTTGAACAGCCTGTGGAGGTGCACAGATCTTCATGCATCGCCAGCCTCCTCCTTCATCTTGACGTCGCGACGCCGTCGGAGAAGGCAGAGATGATGGCCTCCTCCGTTACCACAGGGATCTTGAGGCGCTGCGTCGTTGAAGCGCCGGATGTACTTTTGCGGGTTTCCGGCCGCTGCTTGATTCGGCGATGTCGCCACGGCGGGTGGCCGGTCGCGAGTAACCCGGAAGTTGGCGGCGAAGCGGTACGCATCTCGCCCAGAAGAGATCGTGCTCGGGCCGTGTTCAGGAGCAAGGTGCGGGCCCCGCCCTTGAGCGCCATGGGAAACCAGTTCGCCATGACCTTTTCATCCCCTGCTGGCAGCCTCGATGCCCAGCTCAGAGCTGGAGGAACTCCGTAGGGTCAGCCGTGCCGTCAGAGCGTGGAGGCAGGTCCGGCTTGAACTTGGCGGGCAACGCGATGCCGCGCAGCTCGGAGGTGAAGGCGCTGCAGCCCGTCGTGGCCGCTGGGGCCCTTGACGACAGAGGGCTTGGTCTTGTGGGCCTCCTGCACCGCTGCTAGGGGCAGCGCAGGTCTTGACGGCCGGAGCGGGAGCGCCGGCAGCTTCTGCGGGCGAGGAACTTCTTGGCAGCTCTGCTCTTGGCTTGCGCGGCGCTGGAACGGGTTCCGCCCAGGGACCGCGCGCCTTGGGGCCAGGGCGCCGTCTTGAGGAGGAGGCGGCTGAGGCGCCCCGGGAGCTTCATCGCCCGCGCGAGGTGGGGTGCGGTGCAGCGAGACGGACAGCGCAGGGTCGCCTCCTGCAGCGCGGACGAGCTCGGCGACTCGGTCGAGCCATTCTTCATAGACGTCGTCGACGGGGCGGTAGCGCAGGAGCTCGTTGGCCGCGAAGAGTGCAGCTCGGGCCTCCATGAGCGAAGGCGCGTGACGAAGAACCAGCGGGGTGAGCGGCGGCGTGGCGGTGCGGCCGCCCCGCCTCATGGACGGGTGCTGGACGACGCTTGTTGCTCGTTTCGCCGGGCCGTTGCGGCGTTGACGGCAGGTGACGGGATTGACGAGCGCGCGCCGACGGGAGCCGTCTGGGCGACATGGGAGGCGAGGGCTCAAGGCCGGGCGCGGTTCGACGGGCGTCAAACATGGTTGCGGTGGTCGGGGGAGAACGCGGCGACGGAAGGCAGACTCCGGCGCACCCCTACCTGGCGGGCCAAATGTGGGATTTCGGGTTCCGGCAGACCCTTAAGGTTCGAACTCTGGGGTGCGCGCGAAGATCCAACCCTCCGCGGTCTCGTACCTCGCCGAATCGCAGGGACCTAAACTACTAAAAAGAACAGCACAAGAGACGTGCGATTTATACTAGTTCGGGCCACCGTTGTGGTGTAATACCCTACTCTAGTTTGTGGTGTGGTGGATTGCCTCTTGGGATGATGAGGAATAAGATAGGAAGAACAGCCTCGCGAGGGTCTGTTCTTGGTGGATGTGATGAACTCCCAGGTGGTGTCCCGTCGCTCTAGCTTGAGGATCGGGTCTCTATCTCTCTCTCTGGATTCCAAATGCCCGCCCCTAGTACGGTGGCTAGCTCTACTTATATAGACGGAGGCTTTGGGCCTCTTCCCAAATATTGAGCGGGAAGGGCGCCAACAATTGGCCATTTTGAAGGGGAACAGCGGGTACACTTATCCTGACTAAAGTTGGTCCTCGCCTGCCAAAGGCTCTGGTGATGACGCCTGCTTGGGCTCCACGATGACTCCTTCCAGCCGTTGGGGCTGGTCTTGGTCTTGTTGCAATCAAACGGGTGCCTTTGCTTGATGCTCTCGCCGCGCTTGCTCCTTTGCACCAAAGAGGAAAGGAGGACGCTCTGGCCGGGCGCTCGATCGGGCGCCTTGGTCGTCATGGCTTGCGTCATGGGCACCTCGCGAGGTACCCTGCCTTGAACTCTCCGCCTCCTCATGAGCCAACCTGACGAGGCCGTGCCTGAGGAAGCTCCTGGTCGTCCTCCCCGCGAGGCTTGGCCCCTCGCAAGGGTCTTGAGCTTGTGTTGATAAAGATGGGATGTCCTAGGCCTCCTTTGAGCCACGCCGCAGGCCGCAGGCAGACAAGTCTGGGAACCCCCGTTCCAAGAACGCCGACAACGTGGGAAGTAGAGGAGGCCAAGGCGCCATGGCAGGGGCGCGTGCAGGGACTTGGCGATGTAGAAGAACACGACAGCGGTGGCTACTGGCGCGGTGGCGGAGGGACGGGCGCGCTCGGGTGCGCGTACAGAGGAGGCAGAGGTGCTTGGGGACGCGGGGTGCATGGCGGGAACCGGATGGGGAAGATGTGAAGCTCGACGTGGAACCGCGGCGGCACAGCGGGTCCAGGCGGAAGGCGCGATGCAGGGTCAATGGAGGCTCGGCGGGAGAGGTTCGAGGAGGCAGCGGCGATGCAGGGGAGCGGCGAAGGCTAACTTGGTGCGTGAGGCGACCTCTGGTGACGCAGCAACGCAGGCAGAGGCGCGGGAAACGGCAAGGATGTGCGGATCCGGGGCCGGAAGGCGAGCTTCGGTGGATCCAGGGCGAACGATGGACTTGGAGCTCCAGGCGTCGGTGTCCATGGCGGCTAACTCGTTCGTGTCCCTGGAGGCATAGAGGTAGAGAGGTGAGGCAAGGGAGAGAGCTGATGTAGGGCAGAACCCTATGTGGATGATCTTTCACGTTTGGAGTGAATCCTACGGGGAATCACGAAGAACACGCGGCAGAACAATGGGAAACACGGAGAAAACGAGAGAGAGATCACTCAACCAACAAGGAATCAATCACACAAGTGCTAGATCACCGAACACAAAGAGATACATATGATCCACAATCAACAAAGGTAAGGATACACGAGTAGCCGTTCTTCTCCGAGAGGAGGTCTTGATGGGGTCCACCCTAGAAGGGTGTCTTGAATCCGCTTGGGGGATCTTCTCCGTAGAGGTCCTGAGCTCCGAGGAGAAGTAACCAAGTGGATGAGCAAGGCTCTCACACAAACATGAGCTAAACCAAAGCTAACCCTAGAAAGTTGGGGAAGAAGGAGTATATATAGTCTAGGGGGCGAAGGGGTACAAGGGCTGCGGCCCAAACGAAGTCAACACACAGGCGTCAGACATCCGGAAGGCGTCGGACGTCCGGAGGCTCGGGACGGTCCGGACGTCCGGAGGGGCTTGGGCGTCCGTAGAATCAGCTCTGCTGTATGGGCGTCGGACGTCCGAGACGGTCGGTCGTCCGAGCCAGGACGGTCCGGACGTCCGGAAGTTTTCGGTCGTCCGTAGATTCGGTTCAAGCGTCGTCGGTCGGACATCCAGAGGCTTCGGTCGTCTGTAGTTCTGGTTCGGTGGCAAAGTGCCGGACGTCCGGGAGTCGATCGTCTGGTCCTGGGACTCGCTTGACGTCCGGAAGGCGCTTGGTCGTCCGGGTGCTCGTGCCTTCAAAGCAGATCTCTTCTTCTTCTTCAATATGCTTGAGTCCTCGCCATCTTGGCTCTCGCAAGTAGTTGATCCTTGGCTCACCTCCATGTACCTGATTACACATAGAGTCTCCGAATGAGGTAGTAGCCATGTCTCGTGAGTACGAAGAGGGCGTTCGGAGAGGAGCGAATTCACCTTATCTTCGATAGCCTTAGCTCGGGCTCGGGTCATGGGTCCGAGTGATGTTGAGGGAGATGTAGGCACGTCCATGGGGATGAGTGAGGGATGCTCCGCATCATCTCCCCTCCCTTGGGAGAGATCCGACCTCGGATCAAAAGCTTCATCTCCATGGTAAGGTGCGAGGTCCTTGACGTAGAAGATGTCGCTCACATTGTACTTGTCTCGAGGTAGGTCGATCTTGTAGGCGTTGTCGTTATAGCTTCCTAGCACCTTGAAAGGTCCATGGGCTCTAGGAAGAAGCTTGGACTTGCGTTCTTTGGGGAAGCGGTCCTTGCGAAGGTGTAGCCACACTAGATCACCAATGTTGAAGACCATGGGTTGCTTGTTGACGTTGAGCTTGGTCGCTAGTCGTTGTACTTGGCGCCGATGGTTTGTCTTGTATCCTCATGCATCTTCTTGATGTAGCTTGCCCATGCACTCGCATCCATGTTGGTGCGCTCTTGTAGAGGAAGAGGTAGAATGTCCAATGGGGACAACGGGTTGAAGCCGTAGACGACCTCGAAGGGGGACTTGCCGGTAGTCGAATGTCTTGCACGGTTGTAGGCGTACTCGGCGATGGGTAGACATGCTTCCCACTCCACTATGTTCTTCTTGATCAAGACACGAAGTAGAGTGGATAGTGTGCGGTTCGTCACCTCCGTTTGGCCATCGGTTTGAGGATGGTATGCCGATGAGAACAAGAGCTTGATTCCGAGCTTGGCGTATAGGGTCTTCCAAAAGTAACTCAAGAACTTGACGTCACGATCGGAGATGATTGTCTTTGGTACTCCATGGAGTCGCAAGATTTCCCTACAAAAGAGATTTGCAACATGTGAAGCATCGTCTATCTTGTTGCAAGGAATGAAATGTGCCATCTTAGAAAATCTATCCACAACAACAAACACGGAATCCTTTCCATTTTGAGTTCTAGGCAACCCAAGTACAAAGTCCATGCTAATGTCTTCCCAAGGTTGATAAGGAATAGGAAGGGGCATGTAAAAACCATGGGATTGAGCTTTAGACTTAGCTTTGCGGCATGTAGAACAATGGTTGGTGAAGCGTGAGACGTCGCGGAACATCTTGGGCCAAAAGTAGTTGTTGGAGAGCGTGGCAAATGTCTTGTCACGTCCAAAGTGTCCCATGAGTCCGCCTCCATGAGCCTCTTGCAAAAGGAGCAAACGAAGAGAAGACTCGGGAATGCATAGTTTGTTAGCTCTCATAAGATAAGCATCCTTGATGTAATATTGTTCCCAAGAAGTATGCGTCAAACACTTAGCATAAGGAATAGCAAAAGATGGATCATGCTCATACAAGTCTTTTATATGCTCAAAACCAATAACATTCAACTCAAGTTGAGTGACAAGCATGCATATGCGTGAAAGCGTGTCGGCAACTACATTTTCTTTACCCTTAATGTACTTGATCACATAAGGAAAAGATTCAATAAATTCACTCCACTTTGCATGACGCTTGTTCAACTTAGTTTGACCTTTGAGGTACTTAAGTGTTTCATGATCGGTATGGATGACAAACTCATGAGGTCTAAGGTAATGTTCCCAAACATGTAGCACACGCACTAAAGCAGTCATAGATGGGATAATTAAGTTGAGCACCGGAGAGTTTTTCACTAAAATAAGAAATGGCTCGTTTTTCTTGCATCAAAACTCCGCCAATTCCGGTACCACTTGCATCACAATGAACCTCAAAAGTTTTGGCCAAATTGGGCAACGCAAGAATCGGAGCATGAGTAAGCAAAGACTTGAGCTCATCAAAAGCGGTTGATTGCAATGTTCCCCAAACAAAGGGAGTATTCTTCTTACTCAAGGCATGCAAAGGAGCGGCAATTGTGCTAAAATCTTTCACAAAGCGACGATAAAAACCCGCAAGACCAAGAAAGCTACGCACTTGTTGCAAATTGGTGGGTTGGGGCCAAGTTTTAATTGCTTCAATTTTAGATTCATCAACATGGACACCCTTTGAGGATACTACAAAACCCAAGAAAACCACTTTGTCAACACCAAATGTGCATTTTTTCATGTTTGTGTAAAGACTTTCCTTGCAAAGGGTTTGCAAAATAGCCCTAACATGATTAAGATGTTCTTTCATGGTTTTGCTAAACACAAGAATATCGTCGAAGTAAACCACAACAAAGACTCCAATGTAAGGATGAAGCACATGATGCATAAGACGCACGAAAGTACCGGGAGCCTCCGAAAGACCCATAGGCATCACTAACCACTCATATAAACCAAATTTGGTTTTGAAATAAGTTTTCCATTCATCACCCTCGTGTATGCGGATTTGATAATAGCCACTTTTTAGATCAATTTTTGAGAAAAAGTTGGCTCCACTAAGTTCATCAAGCATATCATCTAAGCGAGGAATGGGATGCCTATAGAGAACGGTAATAGCATTCATAGGTCTACAATCGGAACACAAGCGGAAACTTCCATCGGGCTTAGGCACAAGTATAACTGGAACGGCACAAGGGCTTAGGCTTTCACGTACATGAACGTTGTCTATGAGTTGTTGTACTTGCCATTGAATCTCCTTGGTTTCTCCGGGATTGACTCGGTATGGAGCTTTGTTTGGTAGAGGCACTCCGGGGATGAGGTCGATTCGTTGCTCAATGCCTCGAAGAGGAGGTAGACCCGGAGGTAGCTCATCGGGGAAAATATCTTGGAATTCCTGCAAAAGAGATTTAAACACTAAAGGTAGCTCATGAGAGGTGTTAGTTGTTGGGTCTCCATCCTTGCACACGAGGACAAAGTGCATCACACTAGATGGGTTCTCACACACTTCTGTCATCTCACTTTTGGTGGCAAATAGGATGAGGTCTTTCTCTCTAGGCGAAGAGGCGCTCAAGTTTGGCTTGTGGCTCTCACTCACTTTTTGGTGGATCACTTTCTCACTTTTGTCTCTATGATGGGTGTCTTGCTTGTCGGCTATCACTTGACTAGGAGACATAGGTCGTAGCACATATTCCTTCCCTTTCATCTTGAAGCTATAGTGATTGGTGCGTCCATTGTGGATGACGCCACTACGAATTGCCATGGTCGACCTAGAAGTAGGTGGCAAACGGTCATTGGGATCACATCACACTCCAACGTGTCTTCATAAACACCAATTTTGAAGGAGACTTGGACCGTATGCTCGACTCGTATAGTGCCGGAGTCACTTAGCCATTGAACCTTGTAGGGGTGCGGGTGCTTCCTCTTGACCAAATGAAGTTTGGAACATAGTTCTTCACTTGCCAAGTTGTGGCAACTACCTCCATCGATGATGACCTTGACGGACCTTCCGTTGATGCCGGCCTTTGTGTGGAAGATGTGGTATCTTTGGTCGTCTTCTTGTTAATGTTGAAGTGTCAAGACCTTGGAGACAACGAGAGCGGGGCTCGAATCCTCATCGCAAAATACTTGATCATCTTCATCTTCGTTCACTCGCTGGTGCATGGCCACTTGCTCAAGGGCTTCCATCTCCTCATCACTCATTGAGTCGTATGTGCCGTCGTCGTTGAGGATCATGGTGCGCTTGTTGGTGCATTTGTAGGACTTGTGGCCTCGGCCGCCGCAAGTAAAACACTTGAAGGAGCTTGTTCTGATGGTCTCATCGGCCGGAGTAGATGATGAAGCACGCGGCTTGAGGTTTCTTGTAGTAGGACGAGGACGACTTGAACTTGTCGAATATCTCTTGTAACTCGACTTGTCGTCGTTGTTTGTAGCAGGTTTGGTTGATGTAGATGTTGGAGGAGGTGTTGAAGCTTGGTTGTTGGAGAAGCCGTAGGTCTTGGATGAGTACTTGGCGTGCATTGAAGTCATCTTGCACTTGACGTTCCGCCTTTGTAGCTTGATGTACGAGCTCAATGAGGGTGGAGTATGGTTGGAAGTCGGCGATCTTCTTGATTGGATGATTGAGTCCATTCAAGAAACGTGCCATGGTTTGCTCATCATCTTCCTTGACATTGGCTCGAATCATGGCTATCTCCATTTCCTTGTAGTATTCTTCATCACTCTTTGTTCCTTGCTTGAGAAGTTGGAGTTTCTTGAAGAGGTCGCGGTTGTAGTAGGTTGGCACAAAACGTGCTCGCATGACATCCTTCATTTGAGCCCAAGTGGTGATTGGAGGTTCACCTCTTGCTTGTCGTCGCTCAATGATTTGTTCCCACCATATGAGCACATAGTCCTGGAACTCAAGTGATGACATAGCGATTTTCTTCGCTTCATCGTAGTTGTGCAACTGGAAGATTTTGTCAACCTTCAATGCCCATGAGAGGTAGTCTTCGGGGTCATTGCTTCCATTGAACTTGGGCATGGTGAATTTTAGCTTTCCGTAGCGTTGCTCTTCATTGTGTTGCTGGCGATGTTGATGATGACGCCCTTGACGTGGATTGCAATCGTCTTCATGTTGCTCGTGGCGTGGGGGAAGACCATGATCAACTTGCTCTTGTTGAACTTGAGGTTGAAGTGGAGCTTGACGAGCTTGTGGAGGAGCTTGAGGAACTTGACGTTGTCCATGAGGTTGGTAGTTCCTCTCTTGGATTTCTTCTCGAAGGGCTTCCTCTTGGTTGCGCCGTTCGCGATTGCGGTTGGCGAAGGCTCGACTTGATTCTTGAAGGGCATGTTGCGCCTCAAGGGCTTGCTCTTCACGTTGTTGTTGTTGAAGACGTTGAGCCTTGGCGTCTTGTTCGTCTTGGTGTAGACGCGCTCGTTCTTCCTCTTGGCGCCGTAGTCGTTGTCGTTCTCGAGCTTGAGCAAAAGCGTCTTGGTTTGATTGAGGATGATGGACTTGCTCATCGACTTGCTCTTGTGAATGCTTGTCATGTAGCAGGTTGTGAGATGCATGACGGTCTTGACGTGCGGTACGACGAAGAGTATTCTAAGTAGGTGTACTTGAGTCGTAGAAGGTGTCGTCGGAGTGTCGACTCGAGCAGCTCCGTTTTGAGGATGAAGATGTGGAATGGTGCCGGTTTCTCATCAAGGTGCGGATCTCGTCCATTCTTGCATCATTCTCTTGCTTGTGAGCGTCAAACTTGTTGTCGAAGTAGTCTCTTGTACGTTGCTCGGAGAGTCGCAAGTTGGTGGCGAGGTTGTCGATGCGGTCGCTCATTGCTTGTTGTTCTTGGTGCAACGCTCACAGCACCAAAGAGGTGGTTCTTGGTGACGTATGATGACATGTCGTCGTCTTGTTCGATGAAGAATGGGTTGGTAGAAGTACTTGGCCTATCCACCATTCCAAGCAAAAATGTGAGTGGTAGAAGGAGAAGAACTTATACCAATGTACCTTTGACCGATGTTGATGATGAATCAAGTTCACTCAAATGCGGACAATGAAATAGCACTAATGGTACCAATCCTTATCGGTTCTCACACCTACACAAATAAAAGCTTATGGTGGAGCTTGGTGAGGATGGTGGCACAAAATTTGATGCAATTGTAAGTGAGCGTCAATAATGTTGGAAAAGGTACACAAATTTGCAAATGCAACAAGTAGACCAAGCAACTAGTGGTACACGGAAACACACACGCAAATAAATAGTGGGACTGTGCAAACCAAAAGTGAGCCAAAATGTGGAATCCACGAAAATGCTCTTGTTGCCCAATACTAGAGAGACGCTAGCACGATTGCACAATAGGCGGATACGGAACTTGTGCACAACCTACTATGCAAAAATGCAACTATCTCTATCCCACGTATGCTATATGTATGGTATTTCAAAAGCGATGATCCAAGATGATCCAATATGACAATCTTAATGTAGTATGATGCTATGGTTCTTGCTCATAAGCTCTTTGCTTATCTTTCCTCTTTGCTTAAAATCTTGGGTGGCTCTTTCACTTTTGAGCTCTTTTCTCATTCAAAACTTCACTAACCAAGATAGCAATTGGGCATGCTATGACAACTTTGTGACACTAATGTATGTATGTATGGAGTATGATCACTAATGTGCACAAGTCACGTTGCCTGCAATACTCAACGACTAGTCTCGATGGGTAAGCTACGCAAAAGTAGGGACGACGTGGGTATCAATGCAAATGCAATGTTTGACAAAGATGTCGTCGAAATTACCGCCCTTGGCGATGATGAGACCCTTGCGAAGTTGAGCCGTGGTGATGATGAAATCGAACCGCACCTAGATAGCCGAAACACAAGAGGATACGGAAGCCACAACTCAAAATCTCAAGGGCCAAAATGTGGTAAAATCGTTATAGGATGTATTGGGGAGGATGGTGGTGTATGTGGTTTTGGAAGATGTGGTGCAAGGTGGGGCTGAGGTGGTGGCGAACTGACAAAGTTCAGGTTCGTCAGGGTTTTACGGACGTCCGGGCATTTACGGTCGTCCGGACCTCGTCGGAAGTCCGACCGTTTCCGGTCGTCCGGAGACTGGGCAAAAATCGGGCTCGGGAAGAACTGCGAGATTTCGGGGAAGAAGGAAATTGTGAGGTCGAAATCGAGTGATTTGGTGGATGGAAAAGGGTGGGGAAGGAGGGAAAAGCTATATCCACACGTAGCAACTCAAATCCATGGACCAAATCCAACAAAATCTCAACTCACAAACAAATCACAAAAAAATTGGGGCTATTTTCGGAATTAGGACAAAAACAACAAAATCAAGCTAGAAAAAGAGGGGTAGGGGCTCCAAAAACGTGATCAACGTCGCTCATGATACCAAGATGATGTAGGGCGGAACCCTATGTGGACGATCTTTCACGTTTGGAGTGGATCCTTCGGGGAATCACGAAGAACACGCGGAAGAACAAAGGGAAACACAGAGGAAACGAGAGAGAGATCACTCAACCAACAAGGAATCAATCACACAAGTGCTAGATCACCGAACACAAAGAGATACATATGATCCACAATCAACAAAGGTAAGGATACACGAGTAGCCGTTCTTCTCCAAGAGGAGGTCTTGATGGGGTCCACCCTAGAAGGGGTCTTGAATCCGCTTGGGGGATCTTTCTCCAGAGGTCCTGAGCTCCGAGGAGAAGTAACCAAGTGGATGAGCAAGGCTCTCACACAAACATGAGTTAAACCAAAGCTAACCCTAGAAAGTTGGGGAAGAAGGAGTATATATAGTCTAGGGGGCGAAGGGGTACAAGGGCTGCGGCCCAAACGAAGTCAACAGACAGGCGTCGGACGTCCGGAAGGCGTCGGACGTCCGGAAGGCGTCGGACGTCCGGAGGCTCGGGACGGTCCGGACGTCCGGACGGGCTCGGGCGTCCGTAGAATCAGCTCTGTCGTGGGCGCGTCGGACGTCCGGAGACGGTCGGTCGTCCGGAGCTTCGTGACGGTCCGGACGTCCGGAAGTTGTCGGTCGTCCGTAGATTCGGTTCGGGCGTGCGTCGGTCGGACATCCGGAGGCTTCGGTCGTCCGTAGTTCTGGTTCGGGTGGCAAAGTGCCGGACGTCCGGGGAGTCCGGTTGTCCGGGTCCTGGGACTCGTCGGACGCCCGGAAGGCGTCGGTCGTCCGGTGCCTGTGCCTTCAGCAGCATCTCTTCTTCTTCTTCAATATTCTTGGAGTCCTCGCCGTCTTGGCTCTCGCAAGTAGTTTATCCTTGGCTCACCTCCATCTACCTGATTACACATAGAGTCTCCCAATGAGGTAGTAGCCATGTCTCGTGAGTAGGAAGAGGGAGTTCGGAGAGGAGCGAATTCACCTTATCTTCGATAGCCTTCGCTCAGGCTCGGGTCATGGGTCCGAGTGGTGTTGAGGGAGATGTAGGCACGTCCATGGGGATGAGTGAGGGATGCTCCGCATCAAGAGCGAGATGAGATACAGAGAGGAGGAAAATGGAGGAAGGAGAGGGCGCGACGGGGGCTCGCCTGGGTGGCGTAGGGCGTCGGCCGGAGAAGCTCTGCTCCGGCGAGCTGGTGATTGGAGCGACGGGGAATCAAGGGAAGAGGGTGGAGTCAGTTGCTAGTTGGATCGGGAGGAGATCCCGAGGTGGAAGAGGACTGGCGGCGGTGGATGGGAGGATGGGACAAGGAACCTATTTTTTAGGGTTGGACCTCGTGTATAAATAGCAGAGGATTATGTTAGGGGCTACCTTGCCCCTCCGATTGCAATTGGACGGACGCGAATAAATTTGCTAGGGAGCCCAAATAAGAAAATGGAGATGTTTTATAGATGTTGGGGGATGATCCGGACCCATTGGTCATTACTGCCCGGGTCGGGTTTGGAGAAGTTTCGGACGCGCACGCGAGGGGTTTGCGGGATGTGCAGAGAGGTTAGGAAGCTAGGCAAGAGGGAAAACAAAAACACGGTTGGTCTCAGAACGGTCAACGAAGGCAAGGGGGACGCGACAACTACGAACGGGCGCAAGCTTTTATGAAAACATGCAGATGCAATGCGCATGATGACATGATGAATGCAGGAAACAAATAAATATACACAATGATAATGAAAAACATGGAAGGCGACTGAAGCATCGGTCTCTGGGCGTTACATAGATCGAGGTACTCTAGCGTGCAAAGTTTGATCATTGGTCTCATCATGGACTCAAGGAAACTGCACCACTACTTCTAAGCCCATGAGATCACGGTAGTCACTCGCTTCCCATTGCAAAGGATACTCCGGAACCCCGAGGATACCAGCAGGATAGTGGAGCGGTCTTTGGAGTTATCCAGTTTTGGTTTCAAGTTTGAGAGCACATCATCATTCCAGAGCAGGTCATTGGCAGAGTTTATTGCAAAATGGACACCAACCCCTGATGAGGAAGTACCAGAGACAGTTATCCGTGGCAAGGAGTCGCCCCAACAATGGATTATGTATTTCGATGGCACATTTCCACTACAAGGTGCAGTAGCTGGCGTGTTTCTCATCGCCCCCACCGGGGAGCAGTTGAAGTACGTCGTCCAGATGCATTTTGCCCTGAAAGAAGCGACCAACAATACAGCAGAGTATGAAGGGCTCCTTGTCGGGCTCAGGATTGCCCGCACAATTGGGAATTAAGAAGCTAATCATTCAAGGAGACTCACAGCTTGTGGTGAGATAAGTCAACAAGGATTACCAAAGCCCATTAATGGACGCATACATTGAGGAAGTGAGAAGATTGGAGGAGCGCTTTGATAGATTGCAAACAGAGCATGTACCTCATGTGGAAAACAGCATAGCTAATCATCTATCAAAGTGTGCTGCGCAGAAGCTTCCTGTGGAACCAGCGACTTTTGTTCTCCATCTTACTCAGCCCTCTGTATCCACAACAACAATGGCCAGGAAAAGGAGAAAGTTGGACTCCGGTAAGCCTCTCCCGGCAGAGCCTTCCGCTCTCGTCAGAGACTCTACCGGACACAACTCCTCACCACCTGCCGAAGCGCACACTCCAGCCGGGCCCATGGTCCCCGCAAACGAGGAATGTGCCCCCGCAGTTGAGGAGGTGCTGCTAGTCCTCGTTGCCGAGCCCCAGGCTCCAACATGGTCAAGGCACTTAGTCCACTTCCTCCAAACCGGACAGCTTCCTAGTGACCAAAATAAGGCTGAAAGAGTAGCCCGGAGGGCCAGTATGTATCAATTTGTCGATGACACTCTATACAGAAGGAGGCCCAATGGTGTGAAATTGAAGTGCATCTACCAGGAAGAAGGAATGGAACTGCTAGCTAAGATACACAAAGGCATGTGCGGCTCCCACATTGGATCAAGGACATTGGTTGGGAAAGCATTTCGGCAAGGATTCAATTGGCCCACAACCCTCCAAGATGCGGTCGAGCTAGTCACCAAATCTGAAGCCTGCCAGTTCCATTCCAAGAACATCCACCTGCCTGCCCAAGCTCTTCAGACAATCCCTTTATCATGGCCATTTTCGGTCTGAGGGCTCGATATCCTCGGCCCTTTCCCCTGAGAAATCGGGGGCTTTGAATTCTTGTTCGTTGGTATCGACAAGTTTACAAAGTGGCCGAAATGACTGCTGTGAGAAAGGTGACTGCTCAGTCAGCTATCAAGTTCTTGAAAGAATTGGTGTGTCATTTTGGAGTCCCGGCAAGGATCATTACCGACAACGGCACCCAGTTCATGAGCCATGCCTTCATGCAATATGTACATGCCCTCGGAAGCAAGATCTCATTTCCCTCTGTTGCACATCCGAGGGGCAATGGGCAAGCTGAGAGGGCGAACGCTGAAGTGGTGCGAGGACTCATGACGAGAAACTTTATACGCTGCAAAAGCACGTCAGGCGGTGGATCGATGAGCTGCCGGTAGTCCTCTGGTCCCTCAGAATGACACCAAAGCTACCGGGCAGACTCCCTTCTCCCTAGTCTATGCGGCAGAAGCAGTTATCCCCACGGAACTCATTTACGGGTCGCCTCGAGTGCTTGCCTACGATGAAGTAGCTCAAGATCAGCACCGGCGTGACGACGCTGTGCTACTCGAGGAGAATCATCTCCGGGATTCTACGCGTGTTGCACGCTATCAGCAAGCCCTGCGTCGCTATCATAGCTGCAGGGTTCATGCCCGGTGTTTTGAGGAAGGCAACCTTGTCTTTAGGCACGTTCAGTCCACTAAGGGTACAAACAAGTTGACACCAAAGTGGGAAGGCCCATACCGGGTAGTATGAGTCACCAGACCCGGTGCAGTCCGTCTGGATATCGGAGATGGCATTTAATTGCAAAACTCATGGAATATTGAGCATCTCTGCAAGTTCTACCCGTACGGTGTGGCTGCCAGGCCCTGCCCGGCAACCACCCTTTTGTACAGGCCTTGCCTCAGATGCATGTAACCCCTTGTACAAAGAAAAGCGATGACCCTGAGCAACAGAGAAATAAACGAAGCGCTGGGGGGGCAACCAAGTTGCATGCATGCATGAGCATTCCAAGAGCACTGCATAAGCATTTCTTGAGCATTTGCATATGCATATTGTAAGTGCATCTAGTGCCCCTTAGTGATTTTGGTGTATTGAAGACTTATAGGTTAAGGGACTAATGTGTTTATGAGTGTACACAGGTCTATAAGTCTATGAGGAGTTTGATATTTACAGAGAAAGTCTAATTCTAAAAATGAAGTTTCTTCGATCAAGACTTTGATATTCTCAAGACTTTCAAGACTTTGAAAGTGAAGAAATTGGTGTGACCTTGAAGACTTGGTATTCATTTGAGGAACATGAAGCGTGAAGACTTTTGTTTTCGTAGTTTCGCTTTTCTTTTTCTTGATTCATAGGAAACACCGTCTTTGTTAAAGGGGTGGAGGAAATACTAAGGAAAAAATTTCCATGTGATGCTCAACTCAAAATCCTGCACCTACCAATCCCTTCGAGTGAAGCCTTTGGAAATCTCATACAGCTCAGTCAATTTCTTGATGTGAGACGAAGTTCTTCCGTCGCTGAGGAATTTGTTCTGACTGAGGAGTTAGGAATTCGCCAGTGCGAATTGCCTACACAGTGAGGAACATGATAGCCCTAAGGAATTTGAGAGTCAAATTTACGACCGTTGCTATGCTGCGCGCCAGCTGTCCCAAAATATCTTATCCACCTAACAGTCATATCATTGAAGGTCATTTATGTCTTATCATGTCGGGCTGCTCCCTAGGCTGTAAATAGCCACCCCCTACAACCACTAGCTGGTTGGCTGCTCCGAGAGAACTTGACACTTGTCATTTGAGAGCAACCCATCCTCCGAGGACTTTGAGCGAAAATCATCGAGTGAGGAAAAACCCAAACCCAAACACCTACAAACCCAAAGTGATTGAGCATCACTAAAGAGATTGATCCTGCATGGATCCGATGCTTGTTACCTTTGAAGACTGTGCTTCTTCCAGACGGTTAGGCATCATGGTCTAGAGCATCCAAGAGGAATTGTGGATCGCCGAGTGACCAAGTCTGTGAAGGTTCGGAAATCGCTCAAGACTTACCACGAGTGATTGGACGAGGTCGGTGTGACCTTAGTTCAAGGAGAATACGGTGAGGACTTGGTGTCCTGAGTTGCGTGCTCAGCGACTGGGTGTCCGGACTGTGTCCTCGAGTTTAAATACTCAGCCGCTCCAACCAGACGTACAACTGAGACAGCAGTTGGAACTGGTCTACCAAATCATTGTCTTCACCAACCTAACTGGTTCTATTTCCTCAACTCTTTCATTTCCTCATTACCGTGTTGAGTGTTCGTTCATATCTGTGTTTGATGACTTTGATCAAGACTTTCTCAATTTCCTCGGTTCAATTCTTGATCTGCTTTGTCTTCATCTTGTGCTATCCTGTGTTTACGCTTTCTGTACTCTTTGATTGTCTTCATTTCATCATGATGGCCATGCCCGCATTCTCTTATGCTTACTTCTGAGTACTTATTCTGCTGCAAGTAGTTCTTCACTTAGGAATTTCCTCACCGGCAAATTCCTCATTGAAGAATTCATAAAAATCGCCTATTCACCCCCCCTCTAGTCGATATAACGCACTTTCAATTGGTATCAGAGCAAGGTACTCCCTTGTTCTGTGTGATTTTGGTTTAACCACCTGGAGTTTTAGTTATGTCGACCGCAGGTATGATCAAGGTCTCAGCTGGGTGTCCTACCTTTGATGGGACGGACTACCCCTACTAGAAAAACAAGATGCGAATGCATCTTGAGGCAATTGACAACGATCTCTGGTATGTTGTGGAAAATGGTGTTCCCTCTGTCTCACCCTCACTGAACGCTGCCGATGTGAAGAGATTCAAGCAACTCGATTATCAAGCGAAGAATATCATATGTGGCCATCTCGAGCAAAGGACAATATGGAAGAGTGAGTGCTTTGGAAACTGCTAAGCTCATCCGGGACAAAGGCTGTCCAAAGTAAATGAAGGAGTCTCAACTCAGCGTGACTCTCGAGTTGATGTTCTTGAAATCTCTTCAATCGCTTCAAAAGATTCGACAATGAAAATGTTCAACAAACCTTCGATCGCCTCACTGACATCTCAAATGAGCTTCAAGCGCTTGGTGCCACTGACATCACCGACCATGAGGTGGTGAAGCAATTGTTGAGATCGCTTGATTCCTCATTTGATACTCGCATCGATGATACAAGAGCGTGCGACTACAAGTCACTTGATCCAGCTGATATCCTCGAGAGGCTAAATACTCATGAGTTCCAGCTTGTCAAAAAAGAGAGATCTCTATGGTTCTAGCGATGGAAAATCACGTGCCTCAAGGCCAAGGTCAGGTCTGAATCTGATTGTGAAGACTCGGTAGTAGCCTTGGAGATCCTGAAGAATTGAGCCAGGAGCTAGCACCGCTCGTGAAGAAATTCTAGAATCTTGAAGACATGGTCGCTTTGGAAAATCCTCAAGGAGCAGTGATTCCTCATCCAGTGACTATAAGAGAAGACTATGCCACAAATGCAAGAAACCTGGTCACTACATTCAAGATTGTCCTCAGTGGGAAAAGGAATTAAAGAAGAAGAAATACAAGGATTACAGTTCTGATGACGCTAAGAAGAAGAAATCGTCGAAATCTTCATCATCAAAATCCTCAAAGTCTTCTTCTCACAAGAAGAGCAGCTCCAAGAAGGCTCGGGCATTCATTGGCAAGGAAATGGACTCTGAAGTTGAATCTGAGGAACATGAGGAAGAGGAGGCATCGAGAAGAATCCGAGTGCCGGTGTGGCGAGTCCGGCTCTCGCTCTTTGCTTTCGTCGACAAGTCCATCTTCTACTCTGAAGAAAATGACCTCACCAACAAAGCTGATGAAGATAGTGATGACTATGCTCCCACCTATTGCTGCATGGCAAAGGGTGCCAAGGTACTCAAATATACCTCCTCTGAATCTAGTGAAAATGAATCTGAAGAAGATCTCAAGCCCAGCTACTCAAAACTTGCTATGATTGATGTAAAAAAACAGAGGGCTTTTGAAAAGGTTCAAAACATGCTAGACAAAAGTGATGATATGTTGGGTGAAGAAATGGATCGCACTAAAGCCCTGACTGAAAATCTTCAGAGACTTCAGTCTAGGTTTGACAGCCTTCAAGGTCATCATAACACTCTCTTGTCTGATCATGAGAAACTTTCTTATGAATTTCTTCAAAGAAAGCAAGATCTTGAGAAGCTAAGAGTGAGTTATGAAGATCTTCAGAAGGAGCGCGATTCATTGCTGGCTCAACAAATCAGCACTTCTCAGGAAGAATTTGTTCCTCCATGCTTAAAGTGCATTGAACGTGAATCTGCTAATTCTTCACCTGAATGTTCAAATGCTTCAACTGTTACAAATTCTTCACCTGCCTCTGCTATCACTAATTCCTCATCTCAAGACATTGCTAGTATCACTTGACGATGCAGGTTGAAGGAATTGTACATGACAGGCATGTACAAAAGCCTCAAAGGGAATCAGACTCTTTGTGATGTGCTTAAAAAACAGATCCTCAACAGGAATCCTAGGAAAGAGGGTATTGCCTTTGAGAGGAAACTCAATGCTGATGGAACATATTGGAAGCCTGAGCAAGACTCCCCAAAACCTCATGGGTTGTTGCAAAGGGACCTCTAGTTGATCCATCTAACTTATCTGGCTTTACATGTGAATCTCCTCATTCTTCTGATGAGTCATTTGACTCCAACTATAAACTGTTCAAAAATCAGAATGGTGAAGTATTTGCTAGATATGATGGAACTAACTGCAGGAATGGTTCCCCTATGAAGAAAATCTGGGTTCCCAAGAAGTGCCTTGAAAGTCTTCAGGTGAATGTCCTCACGACACCACCTGTGAAGAATAGGAACCCAGATCAAACTCTTCATATGGACCAAATTCTTCATATGGATCCAAGTCCTCATACGGACCAAATTCCTCACATGGATCAAAGTACTCATATGATTATCATCGTGCTATGACTCTATTTCACAGGGTAGAGCTAAGGGCTATGAATATGTGCATTATTCTTCAAACCAATATGTTCATAAGTCCTCGAAGAATTTCTCTGCTTATTCATATGCTTACCCTAACCCCTCTTATGTGAAACGAAATGTATTGGCCTCTATGCCACCATTCTCATATGGAGCTTGTAGAGTGATGAACTCTTTGCCACCCCTTCAGATGTGGGTGGTGAAGAAAAGGAACTAATCTCTTCTGCAGGGTCAGGCTTCCAGACGTGCTTTAACGTCTGAAGAATTTGTCGGGGCACGACAAAAATGCCCGAAAGGACGCATGCTAATCATGAAGAAATGAACTTTCATTTCACACGTCCTCATATCGCTTATACATTATCTGCTCGATGAAATTCATCTGATGAAATTGATATCATATTATTCATCGATGAAGTATATGAGATCGTAAGTTGCACTAATTCATCTGCAGGATGATCAACCCAAAGCCAATGAGTGGGTCCTTGATAGTGGATATACAAATCACATGACTGGTGACAAGAATCTATTGATGGATGCTCCCTTATCACCGTCACATCTGAAGCATATCATCTTTGCTGACAAAGGCAAAAGTCAGGTATTGGGTCTTGGTAAGGTTGAGATCTCTAAGGACATACACATGGGCATAGTCATGCTTGTTGAGTCCTTAGGATACAAACTCATGTCAGTCTCAATGCTTTGTGATCTTGATATGGTTGTTGTCTTTGGCAAGTATCGTTGTGTTGTGATCATGGAAGCTGACAATTCCAAAGTCTTCGAAGGCTTTAGGAGAGGAGACTTGTATATTGTTGATTTCTCTACAGGACCACAACCAGCCGTGTGTCTACTTGCAAAAGCTTCGTATAAGGCTGGCTATGGCATCGACGACTTGGTCATGCAGGCATGAGGAATTTGCACACGCCATGCGAAGAAGAAGCATGTCATTGGCATTGAGAATGTCAATTTCCTCAAGGATCACTTGTGTGGAGCCTCGTGAAGCTGGAAAAATGACCAAGGCCAAGCATCCAAATGAAGACTATCATGACCACTACTCGTCCATTCAATTGCTTCACATGGACCTCTTTGGTCCTAATCATTATTCAACAGTCACTAATGATGCATCTCTATATGGATTTGTTATTGTTGATGATTACTCTCGTTACACATGGGTACACATTGTTACTTACAAACATGAAGTGCAGGAAGTCTTCAAACGATTTTCCTCGAGGGCTTCAACCAACTTTGGTGTGAAGGTCAGGCACATCAGGAGTGACAATGGAATTGAGTTCAAGAATTCCGGTCTTGATGACTATCTTGATGAACTTGGTATTACTCATGAGTTATCTGCTCCCTATACTCCTCAGCAAAATGGCGTCGTGGAGCGCAAGAATAGAACTATTGTTGAGATGGCTCGCACTATGCTTGATGAATACAAAACGCCTCGTCATTTTTGGATTGATGCAATTGATACCGTGTGCCACATCATCAACAGAGTATATCTTCACAAATTCTTCAAGAAGGCTGCCTATGAACTCCTCACTGACAAGAAACCCAATGTGAGTTATTTCAAAGTCTTGATGCTAAATGCTGGATTAGAGATCCTCATCACAATGCTAAATGTGCACCGAAAGCACATGAAGGTTTTATGCTTGGTTACGGAAAGGACACGCACACCTACAGAGTCTTCAACATCGCTCTTCACAAGATTGTTGAAACTATAGATGTGCGGTTCGATGAAACTAATGGCTCGCAAAGAGAGCACCTACCTTCTGTGATAGATGAACCAACACCTGAGGAATCTATCAAGTTCAAGGCAACTGAGGATGTCATTCCCATCAAGAATCTGCTGAAGAATTCATTCCTGAACGCGAAGAACGTCGAGCTGATGCACCTGAAGATAATGCTGAAGAAAATGGTGCTGAAGAGAATGCTGATCAAATTCCTCGACGACAACCAGCTCATCCTCGCTTTGCAAAAGAAGTGCAAGTTGAAAAGATCATCGATGACATTGATGCACCAGTTCCTCTCACACGCTCAAAAGCTTCACATTTATGTAACTTTTGTGGGCACTATGCTTTTGTCTCTATCACATAGCCCACTAAGGTAGATGAAGCATTTCTGGAGCCTGAGTGGATTCAGGCCATGCAAGAAGAATTACATCAATGCGAGCTCAACAACGTCTGGGAACTGGTCAAACGTCCAGATCCTCGCAAGCATATTATCATTGGCACAAAATGGATCTACCGCAACAAGCAAGATGAAAATGGCCTTGTGGTGAGGAATAAGGCATGACTTGTAGCTCAAGGCTACACACAGGTTGAAGGAATTGATTTCGATGAAACTTTTGCACATGTTGCTAGACTTGAGGCTATTCGCATATTACTTGCTTATGCTAACCATCATAATATCACTTTATATCAAATAGATGTGAAAAGTGCATTCCTCAATGGTAAGCTTGAGGAAGAAGTATATGTTGCTCAACCCCCAGGTTTTGAAGATCCAAAGAATCCCGACAAAGTCTTCAGACTCAACAAAGCCCTCTATGGCCTCAAATAGGCCCCACGGGTGTGGTATGATACATTGAAGGAATTCTTCATGAAGAATGGCTTCACACCTGGTTCACTCGACCCTACTCTCTTTACTAAATCATATGATGGTGAACTGTTTGTGTGCCAAATATATGTTGATGATATTATCTTTGGTGTCTTGACCAATGTTATAGTGATGAATTTGCCTATATGATGAGTGAAGAATATCAAATGTCTATGATGGGGAATTGAAATTCTTCTTAGGTCTTCAAATTCGTCAACAACACAATGGCATATTCATATCTGAGGAGAAATACCTCAAAGATGTTTTGACGAAATTCGGCATGCAAGATTGCAAAGGCGTCAAAATTCCTATGCCCACAAATGGCCATCTATGCACTGATGAAAATGGTATTGCCTTCGATCACAAGGTATACCGCTCCATGATTGATTCTCTATTGTACTTATGTGCATCTAGGCCAGATATAATGCTTAGTGTTTGCATGTGTGCTCGATTTCAAGCTACACCGAAGGAATCACACTATAAGGTTGTGAAGCATATTCTTTGATATCTAGCTCACACACCAACACTAGGATTATGGTACCCCAAGGGCTCTATGTTTGATCTCATTGGATATTCGACTCGACTATCTTTGGTGATCGTGTGGACCGCAAGTCAACATCTGGTACTTGTCATTTCCTCGGACGATCTTTGGTATGTTGGTCCTCGAAGAAACAGAACTGCGTATCACTGTCTACTGCGGAAGCTGAGTACATTGCTGCTGGCTCTTGTTGCGCTCAATTGCTGTGGATGAAGCAAACTCTCAAGGACTACGGCATCAACGTGAAGAATGTGCCTCTCTAGTGTGACAATGAGAGTGCCATCAAGATTGCTCACAACTCAGTTCAGCGCTCGAAGACAAAGCACATTCAGATTCGTCATCATTTTCTTCATGATCATGTGTTGAAGGGCGACATCTCCATCGAGCATGTGAAGACTGAAGAACAACTAGCCGATATCTTCACAAAGCCCTTGGATGAGAAGAGATTTAGCAAGTTGTGGTGTGAGCTAAATATCTTAGAATCTTGAATGTTCTTTGAAAAGGACACACATCCACGACACTTATGCAAAATTGATGACTTAGATGTGCAACACATGAAGAAACGCTTTTCTTCAATCAAATAAAGAATAACACTCTAAGTGTGAAGAAATTAATGAAGAATTTGATTCTCGAACCCTACGACAATTGTACGCTGTGTCTGAAATCATCATTCTTATCTGGTGGGTCACGCCACCACCAAAATTGAAAATCTTCACTTTGAGTTTTTCCTCTGTTTTGAAATTCTTCAGTTTTTCAAATTCTTCGACTTTGCACAATCTTCACTGTTTCGGTTGTCTTTCGTCATTGACTATATATATATATATATATATATATATATCTCTATATATATATATATATATATATATATATATGGGTTTATGTCCTCTACTGACAGATTCACTTATGGCTATTTCTTCAAGTTGCTTTTTCTGCTAAGTGAATGTGATCGGACCCTTCCCCCTATATGCTATACTCAACCCAAGCTATTCACAAATTCTTCATGTGCGTTCTATTTGAAACTCGTTCAAAATCTTCACTGTGTCCTTGTTAGCTGAAGAAATTGCGAACGGAACTTTTAACTTATCTTATCCAAATTTTCGGCTTTGCTGCTCAAACCGTTCCGCATCCCACGATAAACTTATCTATTCACCCACGATCTAACACAATCTCCACTTTTCAATACGTGGGTGACACATGTCAAGCGAATGAGAAGAGCCAGGGGCACGTTCGTCCAAAATCTTCGGGCGAACGGTTTTTCACCGTGGCTATATATACCCCCTCTCCCCTTCCTCACTTCCTTTACTCCACTCAACCGCTCTCTCTCTCGCTCGAGCTTCTCAAACTCTAGCGCCACCGCTACTCCATCGTCGCCGGTGAGGAAGAGCTTCACTGCCTCGACCTCGCCGTCGTGCTGCACTCGTGCCGCATCATGAAATCTTCGCCCGCCGCCATCAGTAGCTGTCTTCCTCCACCGAGTTAGGGCGTGGGAGATCTCAACCGATTTAACTTCTAATCTACACTTCTCAGTTCGTCGTGTTCTTCAGTTCGGGTTATTAAAAGTTACTTTTATTACTCGCTTTGATTCTCAAACCTTCCTGAAAATCTTCAAAGGTGTTTATTCTTCAAATCTTCACACATATAAACACCTCAAACGAAATATGCTCTTGATTCGTTTCTCTAAGCAATGATTTTTCTTCAAGATTCCTCAATTGTGTGGATCCTCGAGCTATACAACTCTGGAACCTAAGACAAAGATCACTTAGTGAAATTCTTCAAGGCTCATCTGGTCAAATTCCTAAAATTAGTTCTTTTTGAAAAACCTTCTGAGAACGCATATGACCTCTCCAAATTCCTCGCAACTATACTCTATTCACAGGTACTCATGTCCGCTGCTGAATCACTAGGTTCTCATCAACTTAACTCATTTGCAGCGTTCCTCGAAGAAAAGTTGCATACTTCTTGAGAATTCGATTGTTCAAATTCCTCGATGAAGAATATGGCGTAAGGAAAGAAGCCACGTAAAGGAGGAAAGAGGCCTGAGGTCATGACTGCTTCGAGATACACGAGGACCTATACCGACTATTGCACACTGATGAAGCCAAGTTTGGCAAGGAAAACAAAAATCAGCGCAAGGTGCGCATTCAGAGGATTGAAAGGAGATGGGAAAGGGAATGGAGGAGTACAGATATGTTACTCCAAAGTACATGAAGAAATTCAGACCGAATCCTCCATGCCCAAGAGCTCCATTGGCACTGCCAAGAAGTCGACCCCACCAAAGATCAAGCGTGGTGAGGACTTTCTGAAGAATGGGCCAAGCGCCAAGCCAAGTTGGCGAGACAAGCCAAAGAAGCGTGAGGAAATTCAATGAAGACTCACATCGCTGCTGCCACTGAGGCCCCTGTTCAGCCCAGAAGATCAATGGCAAAGAAGCCAGCGCGCAAGCCAAGTGCTTCACCAACAGTGCCCTCACGGCCAAAATTCTCAGCAATGCCCTCACGGCCAGAATCTTCAATGCCCTCACGGCCAGTCCCTCATGCTGCTCCTGCTCCTCCCAAATCCTCAGCTCTTACAAAGTCCTCAGCAGCTCCTCCAAAGTCCTCAGCACCTGTGCATCTGGCCACGTGCCAAAGGACTGCAGGCATCTCTATTGCCTCTGGTGTCTCAACAAGTTCCTAAGCTGCACCAAATTCTTCATCAGGCCCCACTCCGCTGAAGAAAAAGGCAACTGCTGGACGAGGTCCTCGGCCAAGTCCGAAGAAGAAACCCTGTTAGGTATCATAGCACTGTCAGCCTCCAGAGTTAGGTATCATAGCACTGTTCTCTATCTTATCAATGCATAATGACTACTTTGCCATTGTGGCGACCCCTTAATCTATAAAAGGAGGTCCGTGGCAACCGGAGAAAGGATTAGAAGGTTGGGCACCACACACTCATATGCGTGTAGCAACTAACGCCCCGAGGAAACCTTGCTGGGCAAGTATATTGCGCCCCCACACCATTCTTCCACCATCAAACCACCATAGCAAGAGTAGGGTTTTACGCCTCACGGTGGCCCGGACCTGGGTAAAATTGCTTGTGTGATCTCTGCCGTGCTTCCCCACGCTCGTCTACTCTTTGTGCAACGTGACATCCCCCCTGCCGAACCAACAAGGGGCCCTTGGTCCCATAGGTGGTTGTGGTTTCCCACGACAGGGTCGGCCCATGGAATGCCTATTAACGACCATTTTGCATATAGCCCATTTACAGTTTGCTAACTTACGGCCCGTTACGGCCTATCCGAATTAGGCCCATTAGCGTCATCTGGGTCGTCCAATATGATTCCAGTCGGTTGTAACTTCCAGCCCATGTATGGCCCATGACGTCTTTCGGCCCATATGAGGCCCTTTGTAACTCTTGGCCCATTAATGGCCCGCGGCGAAACTATCCCGTAATGAACAGTGTATCGCTTTATACCCATTAACGGCCCGTTATTCCATTGGGCCATTTCTAACATGTGTTATCTTTCGGCCTTCTTAGGGCCCATTTATTCTTGGGCTCATTTCCAGCATTTGGTTACTTACGACCCGTTACTGGCCTTTTCTCCTTGTGGGCCAAATTCAGCCCGTAGTTATAGTCGGCCCGTTTGTGGCCCGTTAATCTGTTGGGCCGTTTTCAGAGCGTCATCAAATACGGCCCATTATGGTTGGCCCATGAACGGATGATTCCAACTCTAGCCCGTTTAAGGCCCATAATGCAGTCCGTTATTGGCCCATGTTTGGCCAATCGATCGTACGGCCCGTAGAAGGCCCATTGATGCTACGCCCCATAGAAGGCCCATTGTTTCTACGGCCCATAGGAGGCCCATTGTTTCTATGGCCCGTTGGAGGCCCAGGGTCACTACAGTAAATATGTAGCCCATGGTTATTGTGGCCTAGTTTTAAAAAATAGTTTATTGCGACCACTAGCAAACCGCGGAAAAAGAACTACACTGACTACAAGCAAACAAATAAAAAAGACAACAAGGAAATAAATAAGCAAGCAACTTACGCTAGGATATGATGGCTATTACACATATTACATCCACTGGGCATCAGATACACTAGTTATCAAAGTTGGCGAACAATGCAAATAAACGCCGCAGAAAAACAAGTCCAGAACTGAAACCACTTCAGAAGAGCTCAAGAAACAATATCCTGGGTACCCATAATGCTGGCAAGATGCTTAGCAAGCTTATTAAATTTCTCTTGTTTGGCGCTTAAATCCTCCAGCGCTTGTTGTTGCACTAGAAAGTATGCATCTGAATTCTGCAGGGACTTCCTGTGTCCTTCGGCTTCTTGCTCCAACACAACTGACTGATGCATTTGAGCTTGTAGCTGAGACTGAAGAATCCGAAGTGATTCAGGCAGCGAGTTCGAAGAGCTTGTGGCAGCAGTACTAGCCAGTAAATCGAACACTACATCAACGCAGGACTTTGGGGTTGTCTCAGTGTCTACAAGATCATTTTTATCACATTTCTTGGAGACCAACAGGGTTGTCTCACTATCTTGAACCTTATCTCCATTAATTTCTCTACCATTGCATAGTGGGGTGCTCTACTCCAATATTCTATTCGCATTCTACAAGAGAATCAAGCAAACACATCACAGGTTTAGCATGCACTAGAAGAAAAAGGGACAAATGTGAGACACATTAGTGCCGGTTTGCATTTGAGCTGGCACTAATGTGTCCATTAGTGCCGGTTCAAACGGCTAGGCGGGAGGAGATCTTTAGTACCGGTTCAGTGCGAACCTTTAGTACCATTTCATGCCATGAACCAGTACTAAAGAGGCTGGGCCCCGTGTCAGGACCCCGATCCTAAGCACACCGATCTAGCATGTAACACCTCATATCACTTTGCGGCCTCACGCATGGTATTCCCACGGGTGTCGCCTTACCTAGCCGGGGACCATTTGCGCCTTTTGGCTCACGTATATGATAGTGTCGCTAGCATCCATATGACAGAGAATCCGGGCCGACATGACTAGTAGTGAACCCAAAGTGGCACTAACTTACGGGGACAAGCATACATGAAACAACATCGAGCATGACGGTCAGCAGCTTGTGAATCCGGGCTGTAGCAACTGGGCTAACAGGACTCCGGGAACCCGTGCTGTAGCAAGCTAGCAGGACTCCGGATGTCACTGCGTGACATTTTCCCAAAGGGACAGACACAGGAACGAAGTGTATGACATGCCGGCCAGTCTAGGTGTTCTGGAGCAGTAGTGCTGGGCTAGCAGGACTCCGGTGAACCGGGCTGTAGCGGATTATTTCGGCGTTCTGGGAACGGGGGTCCCCAGACTTGCCTGCCTGCGGCCTGCGGCGTGGCTCAAAGGGGGGCCAGGATGGCCCGTCTTCACCAACACAAGCTCAAGACCCTCGCGAGGGGCCAAGCCTCATGGGCGGACGACCAAGAGCTTCCTCGTGCACGGCCTCGTCAGTGGCTCACGAGGAGGCGGAGAGTTCAAGGCGGGTGCCTCGTGAGGTGCCCATGACGTAAGCCATGACGACCAAGGCGCTTAGCCCGCAGCGCCCTCCTTTCCTCTTTGGTGCAAAGGGGGCAAGCGCAGCAAGGGCATCGAGCAAAGGCATCCGCTTCGTGCAACAAGACGAAGACCAGCCCCAACGGCTGGAACGCAGTCATCGTGGAGCCCAAGCAGGCGTCATCACCAGAGCCTTTCGCAGGCGAGGACCAACTTTAGTCAGGATAAGTGTACCCGCTGTTCCCCTTCAAAATGGCCAATTGTTGGCGCCCTTCCCGCTCAATATTTGGGGAAGAGGCCCAGGGCCTTCGCTTACAAATAGGGATAGCCGCACTCAGATGGGAGGATCGGATCGAGCGGTGAGAATCCAGAGAGAGAGAGAGAGAGAAACCCGTTCCTCAAGCTAGAGCAACGGGGCACCACTTAGCAGTTTATCACACCCACGAAGAACAGACCCTCGCAAGGCTGTTCTTCCCTGTACTGTTCTTCGTCGGCCCCAGAGGCAATCCACACACCACAAACTAGAGTAGGGTATTACACCACAACGGTGGCCCGAACTAGTATAAATCTTGCATCTCTTGTGTTGTTCTTGTTAGTAGTTTAGATCCCTGCGATTCGGCGATGTACGAGACGGTGGAGGGTTGGATCTCCGTGCGCACCCCAGAGTTCGAACCTTAAGGGTCTGCCGCAACCCGTGATCCGACATTTGGCGCGCCAGGTAGGGGTGCGCCGGAATCTGCCCTTCATTGCCTCCTTCTTCCCCGGCCACCGCAACCATGTCCGACGCTCGTCGGGCCCGCACCGAGCGCCGAGCCGCCCTCACCTCCCACGTCGCCCAGGCCGCTCCCGTCGGCGGGCGCCCTCGCCGTTCCCCGTCGCCCGCCGTCAACCCCGCCATCGGCCCGGTGGGAGGCGGGCAGCAAGCACCGCCACTGTGCTCCCCGGCGACCTCATGGGGGAGGCCGCGCGGCTCCCAGGTCGCCCGCCCCCTCGCGCCGGCTTCTCCACTCGTCGCGGCCCTCCTCGACGGCTCGCAAGCGCCGCCCTCCAACCGCCATGTCAAGACATTCATCCGCCCGGGTCGGCGCCGCCTCCAAGCGGCAGGGGGCTCCCCCGGGCCGGACGGGGTCGTCGGCCGGGCTGACCTTCGACTCTCAAGACCACCCCGCCAACTCGGGTTGGCTCGGGCGCTTCCCGCTGCGCACACCTACTATCTGCCAGGTCGCCGTCACCAGAACCCTCATCGACGGCGGCGCTGGTCTCAATGTGCTCTCGTTCGAGGCCTTCAACCTCCTCTGCATACCCAGGGAGCGGCTGCTTCCCAGCCAGCCTTTTTCGGGTATAGGAGGAGGTTCATCCAGCTCCTTGGGGCAAATCCGGCTTCCGGTGACCTTCGGCACCTACGACAACTTCCGCACGGAATCTGTCGACTTCGACATCGCCCCCATCGGCCTCCCCTACAACGCCATCCTCGGCTATCCGGCATTGGCCAAATTCATGGCCGCAACCCACCCGGGGTACAACCTCATGAAGATGCCGGGGAGCAGTGGCGTCCTCACCGTGCCCGGGGAGACCGAGGGTGCGCTGCGAGCGCTCAGGCTCACCCTCAGGACGGCGGCCGCAGCACAGCCCGCCGACGCGGAAGCCCCCAAGCCCAAGGGGGCTGCGCCGACCAAGAAGAAGCAGTTGTTCACCCAAGACAAGGCGAAGACCAAGCAGATATCCATCGATGAGGACGGGTCCACAAACGCCGCCTTCACCATAGGCGCCAACCTCGAGCCCGAGCAGGAGGAAGCCCTTGTCAAGTTCCTGCGTGCGAACAATAATGTGTTTGCCTGGGAGCCCGATCAACTGGCTGGGATTCCGCGGGGCGTGATCGAGCAGCACCTCAACGTGTGCCCCAACATGCGTCCAGTGAAGCAGAAAGCGAGGAGGCAGTCCACCGTAAAGCAGGCCTTCATTGTCCAAGAGACCCGCAAGCTAGAGGCCGCAGGGGTTATCCGCGAGGTCCGGTACCCAGATTGGTTGGCCAACCCCGTGGTGGTGCCGAAGAAGGGAGGAAAGGAGCGCATGTGTGTCGACTTCACCAACCTCAATAAATCATGCCCACAGGATCCGTTTCCGCTCCCTCGCATCGACCAGATCGTCGATTCCACCGCCGAGTGTGACCTGTTGTGCTTCTTGGACGCCTTTTCGGGGTATCACCAAATCAAGATGGCGGTGGAAGACGTGGAGAAGACGGCCTTCGACCCCGTGTGGAGTATACTTGGTATACACGCATGCCATTCGGGTTGCGCAACGTGGGGGCAACCTTCCAGCGGCTCATGCACATCACCTTGGGCCCGCAGCTCGGGAAGAATGTGGAGGCATACATCGACGACATCGTGGTGAAGTCTCGCGAGGCCAAGACCTTGATACAAGACCTGGAAGAAACCTTCGCGAGCCTCAACGGAGTGAGTCTGCGACTCAACCCAGAGAAGTGTGTGTTCGGAGTTCCCTCAGGCAAGCTCCTTGGTTTTCTCGTGTCCCACCGAGGCATCGAGGCCAACCCAGAAAAGGTCAAAGCAGTGGAAGACATGAGTCCACCGAAGACCCTCAGGGAGATGTAGAAGCTCACAGTATGCCAGAACGGCGTTGGGCGTTTCATCTCCCGATCGGGGGAGCGGGCGCTGCCTTTCTTCCGGTGATGAAGAAAAGGGCCCTTCGAGTGGGTGAAGAGGCCGACCAAGCGTTTCAAGACCTCAAGAGGTACCTGACCAGCCCTCCAGTGATGGTGGCCCCGTGCCCTCAGGAGCCCTTGGTGCTCTACCTCGCCGCCACTCCTTACTCCGCTAGCGCTGCTCTGGTGGCGGTTCGGGAGGAGCGTCAGGCCAAGAACACGGCGGCCACCCGAGCTAAGGCAAGACCGAATCAGAATGAACTAGCGTAAGTCAAGACCGCAATGGAGGAAGATCACCTGTCACAGCAGAGCGCACTGGGCGAGGGGCCTCCCGTCCAAGCACCCAGCTTCCGGAGGCGCCGACGCCTCAGGAGGCACCACCGCTTCCGGAGGACGCCACCAGCACCAACGCCCCAAACCTCGTCGAGCACCCGGTGTACTCACTACTAGGAAAAGGCCTACTAATGGCGCACCTAATTTGGCCATTAATGGCGCATTAGTGGTGCGCCATTAGTGCCACGCCATTTGTATATTTTACTAATGGCGCACCACTGGTGCGCCATTAGTATCTCATACTAATGGCGCACCACAGGATGCGCCATTAGTATATACAACAAAGGCGCCATTAGTATGCCTCCTGTGGGGCCATGTATACCAGGTGCTTTGGCATACTAATGGCGCAACGGCAAGATGCGCCATTAGTAACTCGGCATACTAATGGCACAATCGCTTAATGATGCGCCATTAGTTTTTTTGGCATACTAATGGCGCATCGTGATGTGATGCATAATTAGTATGAATATTAGGTTTTTTATTTTTTATTTTCTGTTTTTGCACAGGTTACAAAATGTATAATTGGACAAAATATAGACAGCACACAACAACAACAGATTCAACGAATACAATAGAAGATTAGTCTCTGAATACAATTCATCATATTAGTCTCTGAATACAATTCATCATATTAGTCGCTGAATTGAAAAGACCGAACAAAGATAGAACATTATATTACAAGTCTCGAGACCGCGAGTAGCGAGTTTGTCTTCACATTACAAGTCGATATCGATCATCTAAACTACCATCACATAGAAGAGAGCTGCGGTCAACACGATGAGCATCATCACGATGAAACTCGTCTTCATCCGGTTCCTCCAACGCTCCCTCCTCTCCCGCTAGATAGCGGGCGTATCTAGATTCGCCTCGCCCTAGTGGTGTACCCTTTGTAATCATTACCGCTGAATCGGTGAACCTGTCTCCGACACTCCTCCCGCCGTCAGAGACTCCGGGAACCTTACCCTTGTACACGACATACGACGGCATCGCTATGCACTAGCCAAACGAAACGTTAGTACCAATTCACAGACAATACATAAGCAATATATAAGTACGCAACAGAACGATCAGTTGATTTCTGAGGTAGAACTGCCCCGAGGTACGAAGGACATCTTGATGGATGATTTCCGCAAACTCCGACTGGATGCGAAAGAATTCTTGTCTGATGTCCGCGTCCTGGATTGCCGACACGCCGCGCCCAATCTTTGAGTTTACTCGGTAGCGAAGTTGATGACGGTCCCGCACGATCGCCCGCATGTGATGGATGGCGAGTAGGCACCCTTCCGATCACAAAGGCCGCTTGACGCAGCGTAACGTCAGATTGTGGGAGAACACGTGCTTGCCATACTTACGAATAGGCCTGGTGAAGGTGCCTCCAGATTAGGCGTGGCAGGAGAACATCATCAAGAACCTTCTTGACATTTGTGTAGTCTACGTTCGACTGACGGTCGGGGTCGAAATACGTGGCCATGGAATATTTGGGGCTCTAGGAGGATGAGCGCGCAATGTGTGTCACTGCAGAAAACACGGAATGTTAAAAGAAAAACGATCGAAATCTAAGAATTCATATGTTACGGGCCGGTTGAGGGGAGGACTTACTCGGGAAAGTAAGGCACGAGGAAGTTATCCTTATCTTGGTTTGCGTAATGACGCCTTCGAGGTAAGAACTCGCGACTTGCGGTCCCGGCGCTGCCCAAGATCTTGGCACGCACGTAGAAGGGGTCGACTATCACGATGTCCGGTCTTGTCGCGAATGATCCGCATCTCCATACTCGGTGAAAATACCCGAACGAAGGTGTAGTGCAGCGGATGAAGGTTCAACATAGCGTGGATGTCATCAAACCGCAGGACGATCGTGACGCCCGATGGAGTTATCCACAAAGCCCTTGCCCTCCGCACCTTGGCCACGAAAACCGGGTATGCCACATCCTTCTCTCGAGACGCCTCTTCTCCAAAGAAAGAACACTGTCATGCAGACTCCGATAGCACGGTTGCAGCATTGAGCATATTTGTCGGTAGCATCGCCCTACCCGCCACATGCACCCTCCTCGAGATATCCTCAGTGAAGGTGGCCCGCCCCGAGCACGGATCGTACTACGGCCGGGCTGGCCCGCACCCTTGTTAGTCTTTCTTTTGCTTGCCTTCTTCTTCTCCTGTAATGGGACCGAGTTCTGCTCATCGACCGCCTTCTTGAGTGTGTTGGGGCTGATAATATTTCGCACCTCGCCTATCTCGAGGCTCGGTGAAGTCGGCAGCCGGAGGCGTCTCCGAGAGCTGAACGCAGACGACGCTGCTGCAACTTGGCTTCTCCGCGGTACCAGCCTAGATCGCGCACGCCTTTTGTTGGGTTGGGTTCTTGAGAAGGAGGCCCCATGAAGTCGCCACCGTACCCATGATCGGCAAAGTACCGATCGACGTTGGCAAATGTATCGTCGTCGTCGCTGCTCGATCCTCGTGCCATATGCATGTTTGGATCCAGTGGCATAGGGATGTCCGGCACACCGTTCGGGCGGTCTTGCCATGGGGCCGACTTGGCGACGGCACGACCGGGCGGTGTTGTCTTTGGGGTGGTGTCCCCGCCCCAAATGAATCTGGCTCTTCGCCAAAGTAGGGCCACCTCAGCAAAGGCCGAGGGTCATCACGTCATCATTGTTGGCCCCGACGGGTCGAATCGGAGGTAACAACTCGTCGCAGCCTGGCAGCACCCGAACCAGTTCAACCCTAAACAAGTTGGGTGGCATCTGGGTACCGTGGAACAAGGGGTTGCCCGCTTGAACAATTTTGCCCTTGGCGACATCGACCAACTCATTGTTCACAAAGTGGAGGAGAGTGCACGGAACGTCGGCGGCGCCCTGCGAAAACATGTAGGGCATCAGGGATGCCCTGTCAAAGGCAAGGAGATGAAGTCCTCGACCGAGAGAGGCTTAATTAGTTACCGTGATGATGGCGTCGAGCTCGGCTAATGTCGAGGCACCGCCAACGGCGGGCGCGGCAGCTGATTGAGGGGCCGCTTGCTGCAGAGGTGCCGGCCGGCGTACACCCGGGTGCATTAAGCTCCCGTGCCGGCGTCGGAGACACCAATGCCGCCTCCTCCGGAGTCACCAATGGCCCCGCCATCCCATTCTGCGAGTTGCTGGCCGTGAAGCTAGGAGTTGGTAGGCACAATGGCGGTGATCGTCGCTCCGAGTTGTTGTGGCACTTGCTCTTGGACAATCTCCGGAATCCGCGCCACCTGTGCCTTGAGTTCTTGAACCTCGCGCTACCGCTTTCCGAGCTGGTCTTTTCTCCTTCCGCACACCAAATGTATAGTATGACCCCATTTTGTGGACTAGCCTTTGCACGCCACACGACCACCGACGTCGGCCATCGAGCTTATCCTTGTTCTTCATTACATTCAACGCCCTATTTAGAGTGGTGTCCCAAGGGTTGCTCTTAGTCGACCCCGCCATCTGCTTTCACCGCTATGGAAGGAATGTGAACCATTTAGAAATTTGGCTTCATTAATTAGAATGCAACCATATGGGGCTAATTACCCCGGGGTGGTATTCCTTACCGTAACAACCTCAAGCGCTCGGTCTTCGGATCCGTGGTGAGCTCCTTTGTTTTCGGGTCCTTCTTGTACCGGCCCCGACAAAGTTCCTGGTCCGCTTGTCACCAGATTTATCGAAGAGGGGCGGTAGGCCTTGCTCGGCACGCTCCGCGCCCTCCTTGTCCCATATAGGCTCCGCCACTCAGAATCACGGGACCGAGTTTGTGTTCCCCTAAGTTCAGCTCCCGTGATTTCTTTCCCCAATCGACTTGATTGGGAGTTTGCGGTGCTCGAGCAATTGATCTTGAAGTCGTTGTAGTCATCTTCGGTGATCGAAGGATTTTTCTCCTTGATCTTCTCATAACTCTTACCTTTCTCGATCATTCTCTTCACATTGCTTTTCCAAGTAGACAGGGCGTTGCTCATCTTCGTGAGGGCAGCATTGTTCACTTTATTCCCTTTGAGGCTTGTGTTTTCAAAAGCAGCGGGGAACTTGTATCGTTCGTGCAGCTTCGCGGAAGAGGAGGTTGCGCAAATTCCCTCGGTCGGGATGCCTCGTGTTCTCAGTGTTGATCGAGACGGTGCTCCGGAGAATGCACCCGAGCTGAAGCGAGTACCCCTTGACTATTCGTTCGGGCGCCGTTGGATTCCCGTCGGAGTCCACTTCAGTAACTTCCTCCTTGAGGGTGCGGAGCACGGTCGGGAGCCGGTCCTTCCGTTGCCTCTTCTATTGGCTGCCATATGTGCGTGCGCCGCCATCATCAGTGGTGGCATCCTCGGCGGCACCATCAGTGGTCTCAGGATCGGTGGGGAAGGCGGCGTCCTCATACAAGTGAGATTGTTCCTCCATCTCCTGTGACAGCTCCCAGAATGCCTTGCCGCCCGAACCCCCGGCCTCATCGTTGTGGGCCATGTTTCTCTCTAAATAGAAACAAAGTTTGGTCAAAAAGTTGGTTATTGCCAAGGAACAAGATCATGGTCTCATCATTTAGGGTTTGTCGACACCGAGGCATCCTAAAATCTAAGCTTTTATCATTGAGGGTTTTTCGACGCCGAGGCACCCTAAAAGCCTAAGCTTTCATCATTTCGGTTTTTATCGACACCGAGGCACCCTAAAAACCATGCATTAGTCACAAGTACGCCGGGGCAGTTGATCCTACTTAATTAACTACTAAGATACCCCGCCCATGCATTAGTCACAAGTACCCCATATGTCCTATTTTAGCAAAGTCATGCTAAAATTCACGGAAAATTTCAGCATGACCTTTGCTGAAAATAGGACATATGGAGTACCCGAATTTGCCGGAACGGAAGTTAATCGACATTCCGGCAAACTCAAGGACCTCTCGGGGTACCTGCAAAATCATTATCCCAGGTGGACATGGATGCAATGTCACATGTCACATGGATCCCACACCCATAGGAGCTGGTGAAGCTTCATGTGTATTTCACGAAAACCAGCCTGACTAAAGAGCTTAATGTTTTCACACAAAGTGGTGCTTCTATTGTAGTCTCCCCAGTACAGTTCATGTCCAATCTACCATACATTTGCTGCCAACTTGATCATCCCTCTAAGCAATTACTCAAAATTGATCAAAGTTTATGCATTAGAGAATATCACCATTGATATATGGGTCCACATATTTTATGAAACAAACACTAAAACAAATTGCATGCGTGATGTCATTGATGATGACCAAGCCCAATTATCCAGGTGCTTTGTCCAACTATAAGCACAGTGGAGTGCAGCAAAATAAGTACATAATTCTTACATTAAGTCACAACTTTGTACACATACTCGTGCATAGACAAAGTGCCTTCTTTTCATATATAATAACATGCATGGTGACGAGGAAACACTGAACCCTACATCAGAAACAGCCTAGTAATCTATTGGCAAAGCAAGAATCATACAAGAAGGCAGGAAGGGAGCAGTAATCTATTGGCAAAGCAGTAATTATATTTTAATCATATTCATATATTTTAATCAAGTCTAGCGGGAGGAATCTGAAAATTATATTAAAGAGTTGTAAAAGACCCGGAGACTACATTGAGACTCATTTTGTATATCATAGTTTGAAATGGCCAGGTAGGAAATCTGACTGACAAATGTTGAAGAAAATGGCGAAAGAACAGTTTTCTTTGTGCTCACCACGCAGGGGAGGAGGCGACGAGGTCCGGGTGGTGGTGGTGCTCCGGCAACACCTACATTGTACCCATGGGCATTCAGCAATTTTGCATAAGAGAGCATGTCTTAGGCTCAACCACTTGTTTAGGTTTATGAAAAAATTTAACCAATTTAACCAATTTAAGCATATGAAACCATGCCATTGCCAGGATATACATTATGTTTTTTATTTGTATGAATAACATACATGTTGTGAGTGTACTGATGAAATCATCAATAAGTAGGATTAGTGATTCTTAATCATTAATAAGGTAGCACTAGTGATTTTTTTTGGAGGACAAGACTATTTCTTATTACTCAGTTAAGTAAACAATGAGATACCTGATGCATATAAGTAGATATTGTTAACAAACTATGAAAGTTAGTTCAAGTACGGAACATAAAGATACCAATGTCATTTATAAGGACTTGAACCATAATACCCCCAAAAAACCTAAGATCTCTAAGAGGATGATTAATAATAAAATTTAGAAGGAAAACAATAAATGAAGCATGATTGCGTGAGAATCATACAAGCTACAAATACTCAACAATTATTTAGAGTCTTCCGTGTGCTTATTCCTTATGTTACCATTCACACTTTGCTTACTTAACTGAGACTTTAACCATAGCTGGAACTCAAAACTAACCAACTAATATGGTTAGAAAGAAACAACAGATCCTACATGATTATGTTTCAAAAAAAAAAAATAGCTGCTACCCAGTAAATTCATGCATATTTCGCTTCTTAACTGCCCTATGAAATGAATCACGGAAGTTTTTGCGGCTAGGCTTCAAGCTCTGAATACAATTCATCATATTAGTCTCTGAATACAATTCATCATATTAGTCGCTGAATTGAAAAGACCGAACAAACATAGAACATTATATTACAAGTCTCGAGACCGCGAGTAGCGAGTTTGTCTTCACATTACAAGTCGATATCGATCATCTAAACTACCATCACATAGAAGAGAGCTGCGGTCAACACGATGAGCATCATCACGATGAAACTCGTCTTCATCCGGTTCCTCCAACTCTCACTCCCCTCTCCCGCTAGATAGCGGGCGTATCTATATTCGACCTCTGCCCTAGTGGTGTACCCTTTGTAACTGTTACCGCTGAATCGGTGAACCTGTCTCCGACACTCCTCCCGATCGTCAGAGACTCCGGGAACCTTACCCTTGTACACAACATACGACAAAGATCGCTATGCACTAGCCAAACGTAAACGTTAGTACCAATTCACGCACAATACATAAGCAATATATAAGTATGCAAATGTAACGATCGGAAGAGAAAAGCAAGACATTAATAGCATCGATTACATCTAAGTTGAACGACTCTCAAAACCAAAGAGACATACTACAAGTTCATTAAAGTTTAATTACAACATGAGCCAATCGATGTTTCAGAATCCAGACACAAGATCACCGCTTTCGACTCGACTCAAGGGACCGGAGCGTGGATGAAGCCGCCGTCTATCGTGGGAGTCATGAAAGAACGGGCGTTGTCACCGCATTTGTAGCATTGTGTCGATGTCACCGTTGGACGGTTGATTTCTCGAGGTAGAACTGCCCCGAGGTAATGGCGACATCTTGATGGATGATTTCCGCAAACTCCATTTGGATGCGAAAGAATTCTTGTCCGATGTCCGCGTCTGGATTGCCGACACGCCGCGGCCCAATCTTTTGAGTTTACTCGGTAGCATAAGTTGATGATGGTCCCGCACGATCGCCGCATGTGATGGATGGCGTAGTAGGCACCCTTCGATCACAGCGGTCGCTTGACGCAGCAGAACATCGTATTGTGGGAGAACACGTTCTTGCCGTATTTCACGAATAGGCCTGGTGAAGGTGCCTCCAGATTGGGCGTGGCCGGGAGAACATCATCAAGAACCTTCTTGACATTTGTGTAGTCTACGCTCAATCGACGGTCGGGGTCGAAATACGTGGCCATGGAATATTTGGGGCTTAGGAGGATGAGCGTGCAATGTGTGTCACCGCAGAAAACACGGAATGTTAAAAAGAAAAACGATCAAATCTAAGAATTCATATGTTACGGGCGGTTGAGGGAGGATTTACTCGGGAAAGTAAGGCACGAGGAAGTTATCCTTATCTTGGTTTGCCGTAATGACGCCTTGAGGTAAGAACTCGCGACTTTGCGGTCCCCGCGCTGCCAAGATCTTGGCACGCATGTAGAAGGGGTCGACTATCACGATGTCCGGTCTTGTCGCGAATGATCCGCATCTCCATACTCAAATAAAATAGCCGAACGAAGGTGTAGTGCAGCGGATGAAGGTTCAACATAGCGTGGATGTCATCAAACCGCAGGACGATCGTACGCCCGATGGAGTTATCCACAAAGCCCTTGCCCTCTGGCACCTTGGCCACGAAAACCGAGTATGCCACATCCTTCTCTCTGAGACGCCGCTTCTCCAAAGAAACAACACTGTCATGCAGACTCCGCATAGCACTGGTTGCAACATTGAGCATATTTGTCGGTAGCATCGCCCTACCCGCCACATGCACCCTCCTCGAGATATCCTCAGGTGAAGGTGGCCCGTCCTGAGCACGGATCATACTCGGTGCCGGCTGGCCCGCACCCTTGTTACTCTTTCTTTTGCTTGCCTTCTTCTTCTCCTGTAATGGGACCGAGTTCTCGCTCATCGACCGCCTTCTTGAGTGTGTTGGGGCTGATAATATTTTGCACCTCGCCTATCTCGAGGTTTCGGTGAAGTCGACAAATGGAGGCGCTCTCGAGAGCTGAACGGCGCATTTACGCTGCTGCAACTTGGCTTCTCCGTGGTACCAGCTAGATCGCATACGTCTTTTGTTGGGTTGGGTTCTTGAGAAGGAGGCCCCATGAAGTCGCCACCGCACTCCATGATCGGCAAAAGTACCGATCGACGCTGGCAAATGTATCGTCGTTGCCGTTGTTCGATCCCGCCATATGCATGTTTGGATCCATGGCATAGGGATGTCCGCACCGTTACTGGCGGTCTTGCCATGGGGCCGACTTGGCGGCGGCTACACGTCTGGCGGTGTTGTCTTTGGGGTGGTGTCCCCGCCCCAAACGAATCCGCTCTTCGCCAAAGCAGGGCCACCAGCAGCGCCGAGGGTCATCACGTCATCATCGCCGGCCCGACAGGTCGAATCGGAGGTAACAACTCGTCGCAGCCTGGCAGCACCCGAACCAGTTCAACCCTAAACAAGTTGGGTGGCATCCGGCTTTGTGGAACAAGGGTTGCCGGTTGAACGATTTTGCCCTTGGCGACATCGACCAACTCATTGTTCTCGAAGTGGAGGAGAGTGCACGGAACGTCGGCGCGCCTGCGGAAACATGTAGGGCATCGGGGATGCCTACCAAAGGCAAGGAGATGAAGTCCTCGATCGAGAGAGGATTAATTAGTTACCGTGATGATGGCGTCGAGCTCGGCTAATGTCGAGGCACCGCCAACGGCGGGCGGCAGATTGACGGAGGGGCCGCCATCGCAGAGGTGCCGGCGGCGTACACCCGGTGCATTAAGCTCCCGTGCGGCGTCGGAGACACCAATGCCGCCTCCGCCAGAGACACCAATGGCCCGCCATCGCATTCTGCGAGTTGTTGGCCGTGAAGCTAGGAATCGGGCGGCCCTGGCCGCCCGCAATCCACGCACTCAACCCCTGGATCAAGGTAGGCACAATGGCGGTGATCGTCGCTCCGTGTTGTTGTTGCACTTGCTCTTGGACAATCTCCGGAATCCGCGCCACCTGTGCCTTGAGTTCTTGAACCTCGCGCGCTTGGCTTTCCGAGCTGGTCTTTTTCTCCTTCCGCACACCAGCGGTATAGTATGACCCCCATTTTGTGGACAAGCCTTTGCCGGCCACAAGACCAGCTGACGTCGGCTTCCTGAGCTTATCCTTGTTCTTCATTACATTCATCGCCCTATTTAGAGTGGTGTCCCAAGGGTTGCTCTTAGTCGACCCCGCGCTACTGCTTTCAGTCGCCTGCGGAAGGAATGTGAACCATTTAGAAATTTGGCTTCATAAATTAGAATGCAACCATATGGAGCTAATTACCCGGGGTGGTATTCCTTACGAGAACAACCTCAAGCCGCCTGGTCTTCGGATCCGTGGTAAGCTCCTTTGTTTTCGTGTCCTTCTTGTACCGGCCCCGACAAAGTTCCTGGTCCGCTTGTCACCAGATTTATCAAAGAGGGCGGTAGGCCTTGCTCGCACGCCCGCTGGCCCTCCTTGTCCCATATAGGCTCCGCCACTCAGAATCACGGGACCGAGTGTGTGTTCCCCTAAGTTCAGCTCCGCATTTCTTTCCCCAATCGACTTGATTGGGAGTATGCGGTGCTCGAGCAATTGATCTTGAAGTCGTTGTAGTCATCTACGGTGATCGAAGGATTTATCTCCTTGAACTTCTCATAACTCTCACCTTTCTCGATCATTCTCTTCACAATGCTTTTCCAACTAGACAGGGGCCTTGCTCATCTTCGTGAGGGCAGCATTGTTCACTTTATTCCCTTTGAGGCTTGTGTTTTCAAAAGCAGCGGGGAACTTTTATCGTTCGTGCAGCTTCGTGAAGAGGAGGTTGCGCAAATTCCCTCGGTCGGGATGCCTCGTGTTCTCGGTGTTGATCGAGACGGTGCTCGGAGAATGCACCCGAGCTGAAGCGAGTACCCTTGACTATTCGCTCGGGCGCTGTTGGATTCCCGTGGAGTCCACTTCAAGAACTTCCTCCTTGAGGGTGCGGAGCACTACGGGCGCCGGTCCTTCCGTTGCCTCTTCTATTGGCTGCCATCTGTGCGTGCGCCGCCATCATCAGTGGTGGCATCCTCGGCGGCACCATCAGTGGTCTCAGGATCGGTGGGGAAGGCGGCGTCCTCATACAAGTGAGGTTGTTCCTCCATCTCCTGGGACAGCTCCCAGAATGCCTTGCCGCTCAACCCCGGCCTCATCGTTGTGGGCCATGTTTCTCTCTAAATAGAAACAAAGTTTGGTCAAAAAGTTGGTTATTGTCAAGGAACAAGATCATGGTCTCATCATTTAGGGTTTGTCGACACCGAGGCATCCTAAAATCTAAGCTTTTATCATTGAGGGTTTTTCGACGCCGAGGCACCCTAAAAGCCTAAGCTTTCATCATTTCGGTTTTTATCGACACCGAGGCACCCTAAAAGCCATGCATTAGTCACAAGTACGCCGGGCACTTGATCCTACTTAATTAACTACTAAGATACCCCGCCCATGCATTAGTCACAAGTACCCCATATGTCCTATTTTTAGCAAAGTCATGTTAAAATTCACGGAAAATTTCAGCATGACCTTTGCTGAAAATAGGACATATGGAGTACCAATTTGCCGAACGGAAGTTAATCGACATTCCGCAAACTCAAGGGCCTCTCGGGGTACCTGCAAAATCATTATCCCAGGTGGACATGGATGCAATGTCACATGTCACATGGATCCCACACCCACAGGAGCTGGTGAAGCTTCATGGGTATTTCACGAAAACCAGCCTGACTAAAGAGCTTTATGTTTGCACACAAAGTGGTGCTTCTATTGTAGTCTCCCCAGTACAGTTCATGTCCAATCTACCATACATTTGCTGCCAAATTGATCATCCCTCTAAGCAATTACTCAAAATTGATCAAAGTTTATGCATTAGAGAATATCAGTCATTGATATATGGGTCCACATATGTTATGAAACAAGCACTAAAACAAATTGCATGCGTGATGCTGCTGATGATGACCAAGCCCAATTATCCGTGTGCTTTGTCCAACTATAAGCACAGTGGAGTGCAGCAAAATAAGTACATAATTCTTTTGTTAATTCACAACTTTGTACACATACTCGTGCATAGAAAAAGTGCCTTCTTTTCATATATAATAACATGCATGGTGACGAGGAAACACTGAACCCTACATCAGGAAACAGCCTAGTAATCTATTGGCAAAGCAAAGAATCATACAAGAAGGCAGGAAGGGAGCAGTAATCTATTGGCAAAGCAGTAATCATATTTTAATCATATTCATATAGTTTAATCAAGTCTAGCGGGGAGGAATCTCGCAAAATTATATTAAAGAGTTGTAAAAGACCCGGAGACTACATTTGTCACGCCCAATATGCGACCCTATCCAAATGGAACTCGACGGTCCCACCAAGGATAAACCCGCATATTGAAACGCTTTTGCAAGGTGGATATCATTACATCAACATTGCATAATAGATGGGGATACATACATAAGGCACAAATGCCACAAGAATACATCAACATCATATACAAGATCAACATCTGACTACAGATGGAACATAAACAAGCTCAAACGACATCCACCTGCTAGCCCGGGCTGCCGACACGGAACCTATCCTCGATCGAAGAAGAAGCGTAAGAAGAACTCCAATACAAGCAAACATCGCTCTCGCGTCATGATCATCGCATAACCTGTACACGCAATCGGTGGTGTAGTAATCTGTGAGCCACGAGGACTCAGCAATCCCATTACCATGGGTATCAAGACTAGCAAAGCTTAATGGGAAAGGAAGGGATAAAGTGGTGAGGTTGCAGCAGCGACTAAGCATATATGGTGGCTAACATACGCAAATGAGAGCGAGAAGAGAAACAAAGGAACGGTCGTCAACTAGTAATGATCAAGAAGTGATCCCGAACTCCTACTTACGCCGAGACATAACCCAGAAACCGTGTTCTCCTCTCGATCAACCCCGAAAAGAGACACTCACGGTTACGTACACGGTTGGTGTATTTTAGAAGAGTTTGCTTACAACCGGATATTAACAAATTCCCATCTGCCACATAACCGCGGGCATGGCTCTCGAAAGTTTATACCCTGCAGGGGTGTCCCAACTTAGCCCATGATAAGCTCTCGCGATCAACGAAGGATATTCCTTCTCCCCGGGAAGACCCGATCAGTCTCGGAATCCGGCTACAAGACATTTCGACGATAATAAAACAAGACCAAAGAAGACCGTCCGATGCGCCCGACAATCCCGATAGGAGCTGCACATATCTCGTTCTCGTGGCAACACCGGATAAGCTAAGCGTCACGGTACCGGCGTAACCCAAGTTGCCAAGGGATGGTCCCAAGACGGTGCTCTAGTTTGGACCAACACTTAGACAAGCATTGGCCCGGGGGGCGGAATAAAGATGACCCTTGGGTTAATTACTCGCATGGGCATATGGGTGGTGGTGAGGCAAATGGTAAAAGCTCGGTTGGGCCTTGCGGGAGGAGTCTTATTCAAAGCGAACTGTCAAGGGGTCCCATAAATCACCCAACCGTTAGGGACACAAAATCCGGGAACATAATACCGATATGACGGAAACTAGGGCGGCAAGAGTGGAACAAAACACGGGCATAAGGCCGAGCCTTCCACCCTTTACCAAGTATATAGATGCATTAATAATATAAGATATATTGTGGTATCCCAACAAGTAAACATGTTCCAGCAAGGAACAACATCTCCATGTTCCAACAAGGACCAAACTTCATCTTCACCGCAACTAACAACGCTATAAGAGGGGCTGAGCAAAGCGGTAACATAGCCAAACAACGGTTTGCATAGGAAAGGTGTCAAACGTTAGAGGCTGACATGGCAATTTGGGATGGCTTGATAAATAGGTAATAGGTAGCGCAGCATAGCGATAGAACGAAGCAACTAGCATAGCAATGATAGTAGTGAGATCCAGGGTAGCGGTCATCTTGCCTGAAATCCCGCAAGGAAGAAGAATGAGTCCATGAAGAAGATGAAGCCACGACGAATAACCAAGCGTAGACGAACGAATCCTCACGATCGCAACGAAACAGGAACTAACAAGAAGAAGCACACAACAAGGTAAACACACCACACATGAACAAGACATGATGCACAACCGAGCATGATGCATGACAAGGCTACATGAAGCTACTCATGGCAAAAGATGATGCAGACAAGAGCAACACATCAAAGCAAGTTTAAATGAGGCCGGAAACAACATAGAACAATTCCGGTAAGTCCTCATATGCAAATTTCGAAATTGTACCAGATCTGAATAAACCTTATATTCAAGTTGTTAAACAGCAGGTTAAGATGCACCATGATGATCTACACGAAATTCTAGTAAAGTTACATATAAAGTTCATTAGATTTGGAGCTACGGCCTAGAAGATATGAGCAAAACAAGTTAAACATGGCATTGATGCAAAATGCATACAAACATCAAGCAAACACCTCAAAACAAGGATGCAACATGATAATATGAAACTAAATGCAAAATCAAGCAAGTTTCATATAGAGCACACTCAAAACGGAGCAACGGTTCAACACATACACACCATACAAGTTATAACAAGAGGCATAGGCACGAAGTACAGGTAAAGCATGACAAAACATGAACACTGAGCTATCTCTAGAAACAATTAGAACATGCTCAAAAGGACATGGCAAGATTGCAAATAATAACAGTTCAGACTTTGCAGAAAATAACATCAGGTTGCAATGTTTAGAGCTATGAAACAACATGCTACAGGAACTTATAATGGCAAACAAAGGCATGGAATGAACCTACTAATTGCATAAAACAAAAGTCCCTTACTGACCATAAGCCAAAAAGGATCATAAAATATGATGGCACCCATGTAAACATGGCAAGTTATATTACAGATTCATACATGGCAGGAACAACAATAAGTAGGCATGTTGGTGAGCTTGAACCACTCACCACAGAGCAATACATGGCATGGAAAGATAACCAACAGTAAGAAGACATGGCATAGAAGCTATACATGGCAAGAACAACCACATAGCATGCAAGGATCAACTACAACAACCTTGGCAAAATTGAATAACATGTAAACAACCTGCCAGGAAACATTTTATAGCAAAAATAGATCTCGATTGACTCAAGCTATGACACTCCATAATTGCAAACAAGGTCATGGATGGATAGAGAATAACCATATGTACAAAACATCCTTACTGAAGTATCTCAAAATATGCATGGATCTCTCGGTAGCATGAAGTTAACATGGCATAAAAATATCGCTATAACAGGGGCTGAAATCAGCAACATCATGAAGCCTAGTTTGCATGCTTGTGCTACTCACCAAAGAGATCACAAAAATACATGGCATACACCCCTGTAAAGATGGCATGGCATATTACAAAACACATGTAGGACTCAAGTTCATAGGGTGCACACATCAATCATGGCAAAAATGACAAAAGTGCATGTTCTGATACGAATCAGAAACTAACATCACATAGTACTCTTCTAACAGCATTTCGGGCATCAAGATGAGCTCAAATGAAAATGATGCAATGAGACGAAATGATTTACTCGTCGAGGCGACCTATTCGACATATTACACGCCCAAAACGGAGCTACGCATGCAGAGTTATGGCATGATGTATATGGCATAAAAATGTCAAAACACTCGGGACTTAGCAGTTTTCAGAGGGGGGGAAGTCAACCTAGCACGGAATTCGAGGATCGCCGGATCCTTGCCGGAGTTGGTCGCTGCGGGGAAGGAAGAAGGGCGGCGAGGAGCTCCCGGGCCAGATCTCACCGGATCCGGCCGGCGGCTAGCCGGAGGGGCGACGGGAGGCGCGCGTGAGGCGCCCAAGCCGGGCGAGAGAGCGCTACGGCTGGCCGGGTTTCAAGGGAGCCGGACGCCGGAGGAGGCGGCGGGCGGCGCGTTTACGGGTCGGGCGGCGCCGAGGCGGCGCGTCGGGTGGCGAAGGCGAGGGCGCGGCGCCGGCTGCCGGGCGAGCCGGGCACGGCGGGCGCTGGGCGCGGCGCCAGTGGTCCGGCTGCGTGGCGGGGAAGCGGAGTTCGGCGAGGCGGCGGCGGGCGGCGGGGCTGCTGGGCGCTGGCGGCGACGGGCGGGTTCGGGCGGTTTCGCCTCGGCTCATGGTCAAGGGGCGGGAGGACGAGGCGCCATGTGGCAGGCTGCCATTGGCGCTGGGCGGCGGGCGGACGTCTGGCGGGCGCCGGACATGTCCGAGGAGGCGGCGAGGAGATTTTAGGGTTTCGGGGTGGATTGACTGCGATTTTTGGAGGGGAGGTGGTTATATAGGCATAGGGAGCTAGGAGACTCCAAATGAGGTGCGGTTTTCGGCCACGCGGTCGTGATCGAACGGCGGAGAGCATGGAGGGGAGTTTGTTGGGTTTTGGGCCACTTTGAAGGGGTGTTGGGCTGCAAGACAAAAGGGGCTTCTACGGTTACCCGGTTAACCGTTGGAGTATCAAACGACCTCCAAATGGCACGAAACTTGACAGGCGGTCTACCGGTGGTATACCAAGGCCGCTTGACAAACCTCGGGGCATTCCGAGACCGTTTAACACCCGCACACGAAAAGAGGTAAAAGGGGGCGCCGGGAGACATAGGAGTGCCAGATTGCAAAACGGACAACAGGGAAAATGCTCGGATGCATGAGACGAACACGAATGCGAAATGAAATGCGGATGATGACATGATATGAAATGCAGATGATGACATGGCAAAGTGCAACACGCAATCAAATGACATGGCAAAGATGGCGAATAACTGGCGGACACCTGGCGCATCGAATCCGGGGCATTACAACACTCCTCCACTAACAAGAGATCTCGTCCCGAGATCTTAGGACCGAGACGGAAGGGAAAAAGGATGAGGTGAAGCAAGAACTCAAGAGAAGAAGCAAAGAATCGAGAGCACTTGAGAAGAAGGGAGGAACCACGAGAATGACGAGAATCGAAAGCTCACGGAATCAGATGGACTATGAAAGCACTCGTTCTAACCGGAGTGGTTAGAATGAGAAAAGAAACGAATAGGACTGAAAGGATTTAGGCAGCACTCCGGCTAAAACATGGAGGAATAGAACTTGAACTTGAGAGGATGGAATGATACTTGACGAAGACATGACACAAAACCTCCGGAAAGAATTGAAATAATTGAATGAAAAGAACTTAGAAGGAAGGATTGAACGGAATTGTTGAGAAAATCAACAACGAAAGAATAAGCTTGTTGTGGACTTATAGGTAACATCTCAAGATATAAGGTGATAACCGGCCACAACCGGAAATGATTAGATAGCTGAGAAGAACGAAGAAAAACAAAAATCCACTTCAAAAGAATACAGAGAATTAATTGCACTTCGAGATGCAAGAAGAAAAGATACTTGAACTCCGCCAACAAAATCTTGATGAACTCTTGAAGAATGAATTAAATCATGAAGAACCACCATGAAGAACTCCGGTGACAAGAGGACGATGAGATAGAATGAACGAAGAAAGAATAAGATGAGCCTTGCGATGATTTAGATGGAGGTTCCGACGAAATGGCCGAGAAAATTGAACTCCGGAAAAGAAAAGATGAAAAGACTTGGAAGTAGAATTTATTCATCAAGAACAACTCCGAAGAAAAGATTAATCACTTGAATGAAATAAGAATAAGATTTATTGTATGCTTATCCTTCATCAAATTAAATTGATGACAAGCAATGGATTTTGCATACTACTTATTCTTCTTGAAAAAGAATTGAGGAGTGACATATCGAATACTTGAGAAGGTCTTCATGAACCTCCGGTAGGATTGAAAAGAACGAATGGATTAATATGATAAACAAGGAAAATACTCTTGAATGAACCACCGTAAGAATTTGGAAATGACTGACGAAAAAGAATGAATCACCGGGAAGAATTAGAAAAGCACGAAGATACTTGAGGGAATTTAGAAAAAATAGAACGAAGAGATCGCGAACTGATTAACGAATGCTTGAACGCAGCACCGGAAGAATATTGAGACGAACGAAGGGGCACGGATATAGAATAATTGGAGAACGACTTAGAAAAATTGGGACGAAGAAATCTTACGAACGATGGCCTCCGGTGAAAAGAAATAGAAATCAACTTCTGGAATACTCCGGATGGATGAAAAGAATTTGCACGACTAGAAACAATAGATAGGATAACATCGAGCTAGCACCGCGAATCTCCGGGAGAACGGACAAGATTTAAGGGAAAAAAATCTACGACGGTCTTCAAATGTTGAGAATGACGACGAGAACCACCATGCAGAATTGTTGAGACACTCCGGGAGAATGAAAAACAAAGAAGTTGAGTCAACAATGAGATGGTTTGAAATCAATCTTGAAAAGGCATCTGACTGATGGGATCCATTCTTACGTCAAACTCGAAAAGAATTGAGAATAACTCCGGGGAAATTAGAAGAGTCAGGTAAGATCCTGAGAAAAGACCTGTGGGTTAGGGCCCACTAAAAGAAAACACCGTTGGAAAGGGATGTTGAACAGACAGATGATGCACCGGAACAATTGAAAAATTTGAATGAGGTGACAACCTCGAATTAATTCAAACACAGACAAATCTCCTGAGATGTCTTGAACACTCCGGAAGGATAAACTGGCGAGAGGCGAACGAGCAAGGAGAACACTAGATCGAAGGAAAAGATTGTGATCAACCCGAAAACTTGAATTGAGTGCACCGGAAAAGAGATGAAGAATGTCAAACGAGACGAGAATTCACCGGTTGAAATGATTGACGAAAGACTGAAAAGGCTCCGCACGAATGAGATAGATGGTCGAGAGAGACTCAGACTCCGGGAAGAAAAGGGGTGGGAGGGCGGGAAAACAAAGGTAACTTGGAAGGGGAAAAATGACGAATATCTTGAAGAGAAAACACCGGTTGAAATCATTGAGGAAAGAAAGGCAAAGACTTCGCACGAGTAGGATGGATACTCGATTACGGACTCCGGTTCGGAAAAGAAGAAGGGAGGGCGGGCGGGAAAAACAAAGACACTTCGGACAGGGAAACAACATCGATCGAAAATAGCTGAGGATTGATCTCCCAAAGACAAAGAGGTTCGAGTCGACTTGACGAGAAATGCACCAGATAAAAAAAACTGACGGCCAACGATCGGAAAACCAACTGCGTGATCCTAAAGAAAATTTTGAATGGGAAGAGGAGTAATTCAAGACACCTACGTCAAGATTCCTCACCAGAGCGACGAAGGGGCAGAGGAGTAAAAAGAATTCCTACTCTCCGATATAACTAGACTCAGAAAACAGTTTTCTTCTAGACTCAACAACGGCCAAACTACACGATCAATCAAGGGGCTCCTAGGGTCGGTCGAGGCTCGATACCAACTTGAACACGCTTAATATGCGACCCTATCCATATGGAACTCGACTGTCCCACCAAGGATAGACCCGCATATTGAAACGCTTTTGCAAGGTGGATATCATTACATCAACATTACATAATAGATGGGGATACATACATAAGGCACAAATGCCACAAGAATACATCAACATCATATACAAGATCAACATCCGACTACGGATGGAACATAAATGAAGCTCAAACGACATCCACCTCGCTAGCCCAGCCGCCGACCGAACCTATCCTCGATCAAGAAGAAGCGGAAGAAGAACTCCAATACAAGCAAACATCTCTCTCAAGGCCATGATCATCGTGACAACATGTACCTGCAATCGGTGGTGTAGTAATCAGTGAGCCACGAGGACTCAAAGCAATCCCATTACCATGGGTATCAAGACTAGCAAAGCTTAATGGGAAAGGAAGGGATCAAGTGGTGAGGTTGCAGCAGCGACTAAGCATATATGGTGGCTAACATACGCAAATGAGAGCGAGAAGAGAAACAAAGGAACGGTCGTCAACTAGTAATGATCAAGAAGTGATCCTGAACTCCTACTTACGTCAGACATAACCCGAAAACCGTGTTCTCCTCTCGATCAACCCGAAAAGAGACACTCGTGGTTACGCATACGGTTGGTGTATTTTAGAAGAGTTTGCTTCAAGTTTACTACAACCGGATATTAACAAATTCCCATCTGCCACATAACCGCGGGCACGGCTCTCGAAAAGTTTATACCCTGCAGGGTGTCCCAACTTAGCCCATGATAAGCTCTCGCGATCAACGAAGGATATTCCTTCTCCCGGAAGACCCGATCAGTCTCGGAATCCCGGCTACAAGACATTTCGACAAAGAATAAAACAAGACCAGCAAGACCGCCCGATGCGCCGACAATCCCGATAGGAGCTGCACATATCTCGTTCTCGTGGCAACACCGGATAAGCTAAGCGACAGTACCGACGTAACCCAAGATGCCAAGGGATGGTCCCAAGACGGTGCTCTAGTTTGGACCAACACTTAGACAAGCATTGGCCGGGGCTGAATAAAGATGACCCTTGGGTTAATTACTCCCAAGGGAAAATAGGTGGTGGTGAGGCAAATGGTAAAACCAAGGTTGGGCCTTGCTGGAGGAGTCTTATTCAAAGCGAACTGTCAAGGGGGTCCCATAAATCACCCTACCGCGTTAGGGACGCAAAATCCGGGAACATAATATCGATATGACGGAAACTAGGGCGGAAGAGTGGAACAAAACACTGTGCATAAGGCCGAGCCTTCCACCCTTTACCAAGTATATAGATGCATTAATAATATAAGATATATTGTGATATCCCAACAAGTAAACATGTTCCAGCAAGGAACAACATCTCCATGTTCCAACAAGGAACAAACTTCATCTTCACCTGCAACTAACAACGCTTATAAGAGGGGCTGAGCTAAGCGGTAACATAGCCAAACATCGGTTTGCATAGGAAAGGTGTCAAAGGTTAGAGGCTGACATGGCAATTTGGGATGGCTTGATAAACAGGTAATAGGTAGCGTAGCATAGCGATAGAACGAAGCAACTAGCATAGCAATGATAGTAGTGAGATCCAGGGTAGCGGTCATCTTGCCTGAAATCCCGCAAGGAAGAAGAACGAGTCCATGAAGAATATGAAGCCACGACGAAGAACCAAGCGTAGACGAACGAATCCTCACGATCGCAACGAAACAGGAACTAACAAGAAGAAGCACACAACAAGGTAAACACAACACACATGAACAAGACATGATTCACAACCGAGCATGATGCATGACAAGGCTACATGAAGCTACTCATGGCAAAAGATGATGCAAACAAGAGCAACACATCAAAGCAAGTTTAAATGAGGCCGGAAACAACATAGAACAATTCCGGTAAGTCCTCATATGCAAATTTCGAAATTGTACCAGATCTGAATAAACCTTATATTAAAGTTGTTAAACAGCAGGTTAAGATGCAGCATGATGATCTACACGAAATTCTAGTCAAGTTACATATAAAGTTCATTAGATTTGGAGCTACGGCCTAGAAGATATGAGCAAAACAAGTTAAACATGGCATTGATGCAAAATGCATACAAACATCAAGCAAACACCTCAAAACAAGGATGCAACATGATAATATGAAACTAAATGCAAAATCAAGCAAGTTTCATATAGAGCACACTCAAAACGGAGCAACGGTTCAACACATACACACCATACAAGTTATAGCAACAATCTGTTCAAAACATCAACTAGGCATATTGCAAGCACCAAATCAACATGCTACAACATCTTAACATAATAACAAAAGGCATGGGCATGAATTATATGTAAAGCATGACAAAACATGAACACTGAGCTATCTCCAGAAACAACTAGAATATGCTCAAAAGGACATGGCAAGATTGCAAATAATAACAGTTCAGACTTTGCAGAAAATAACATCAGGTTGCAATGATTAGAGCTATGAAACAACATTCTACAGGAACTTATAATGGCAAAAAAAGGCACGTCATGAACCTACTAATTGCATAGAACAAAAGTACTTTACTGCCCATAAGCCAAAAAGGATCATAAAATATCATGGCACCCATGTAAACATGGCAAGTTATATTACAGATTCATACATGGCAGGAACAACAATAAGTAGGCATGTTGGTGAGCTTGACCCACTCACCACAGAGCAATACATGGCATGGCAAGGCAACCACCAGTACGAAGACATGGCATAGAAGCTATACATGGCAAGAACAACATCATAGCATGCAAGGATCAACTACAACAATCATGGCAAAATTGAATAACATGTAAACAACCTGCCAGGAAACATTTTATAGCAAAAGTAGAGCTCGATTGACTCAAGCTATGTCACTCCATAATTGCAAACAAGGTCATGGATGGATAGAGAATAACCATATCTACAAAACATCCTTACTGAAGTATCTCAAAATATGCATGGATCTCTCGGTAGCATCAAGTTAACATGGCATAAAAATATCAGCAGAACAGGGCTGAAATCAGCAACATCATGAAGCCTAGTTTGCATGCTTGTGCTAGTCACCACAGAGATCACAAAAATACATGGCATACACCCCTGTAAAGATGGAATGGCATATTACAAAACACATGTAGGACTCAAGTTTATAGGGTGCACACATCAATCATGGCAAAAATGACAAAAGTGCATGTTCTGATACGAATCAGAAACTAACATCACGTAGCACTCTTCTAACAGCATTTCGGGCATCAAGATGAGCTCAAATGAAAATGATGCAATGATATGAAATGGTGTACTCGTCGAGGTGAACTATTTGACATATTACACGTCCAAAACAGAGCTACGGATGCATAGTTATGGCATGATGTATATGGCATAAAAATGTCAAAACACTCGGGACTTGGCAGTTTTCAGAGGGGGGGGGGAAGTCAACCTAGCACGGAATTCGAGGATCGCCGGATCCTTGCCGGAGTTGGTTGCTGCGGGGAAGGAAGAAGAGCGGCGAGGAGCTCCCGGGCCGGATCTCACCGGATCCGGCCGGCGGCGAGCCGGAGGGGCGACGGGAGGCGCGGCGAGGCGCCCGGCCACGGGCGGAGAGGCGCTGGCCGGCAAGCCGGAGCGGGAGCCGGACGGGAGGAGGCGGCGGGCGGCGTTCGGGGCCGGGTAGCGCCGAGGCGGCGCTGCCGGGCGGCGAAGCTCGCAGGGCGCTGGCGCCGGGCGCGGGCGGGGCACGACAGCGGGCGTTAAGGCTGGGCGCCGTGGTCCGGCGGGCGGGCGCTGAGCGGAGCCGCGAGGCGGCGGCGGCGAGCCGAGGCGGCGGGAGGCGCGGCCCGGGCGGCGGCTTCGCCCGCGGCCGCGGCGGGAGGACGGCGGCGCCACGTGGCAGGATGCCATTGGCGCGGGGCGGCGGTGTGGGACGTCCGGCGGGCGCCGGACATGTCCGGAGGCGGCGAGGGGAGATTTTTAGGGTTCGCGGGGGGGGATTGGACTGCGATTTTTGGAGGGGGAGGTGTTTATATAGGCATAGGGAGCTAGGAGACTCCAAATGATGTGCAGTTGCCACGCGATCGTGATCGAACGGCGGAGAGCATGGAGGGAGTTTGTTGGGTTTTGGGGCCACTTTGAAGGGGTGTTGGGCTGCAAGACAAAGGGGCTTCTACGGTTACTTGCTAACCGTTGGAGTACCAAACGACCTCCAAATGGCACGAAACTTGACAGCGGTTCACGGTGGTATACCAAGGCCGCTTGACAAACCTCGGGCATTCCAAGACGTTTAACACCCGCATACCTAAAAAAGAGGTAAAAGGGGCGCCGGAGACATAGGAGTGCCGATTGCAAAAGCGGACAACGGGAAAATGCTCGGATGCATGAGACGAACACGAATGCGAAATGAAATGCGCATGATGACATGATATGAAATGCAGATGATGACATGGCAAAATGCAACACGCAATCAAATGACATGGCAAAGACGGCGAATAACTGGCGGACACCTGGCGCATCGAATCCGGGGTGTTACAACATTGAGACTCATTTTGTATATCATAGTTTGAAATGGCCAGGGAGGAAATCTGACTGACAGATGTTGAAGAAAATGGCGAAAGAACAGTTTGCTTTGTGCTCACCACGCAGGGGAGGAGGCGACGAGGTCCGGGTGGTGGTGGTGCTCCGGCGACACCTACATTGTACCCATGGGCATTCAGCAATTTTGCATAAGAGAGCATGTCTTAGGCTCAATCACTTGTTCAGGTTTATGAAAAAATTTAACCAATTTAAGCATATGAAACCATGCCATTGCCAGGATATACATTATGTTTTTTATTTGTATGAATAACATACATGTTGTGAGTGTACAGCGATGAAATCATCAATAAGTAGGATTAGTGATTCTTAATCATTAATAAGGTAGCACTAGTGATTTTTTGGAGGACAAGACTATTTCTTGTTACTCAGTTAAGTAAACAATGAGATACCTGATGCATATAAGTAGATATTGTTAACAAACTATGAAAAGTAGTTCAAGTACGGAACATAAAGATACCAATGTCATTTATAAGGACTTGAACCATAATACCCCAAAAACCTAAGATCTCTAAGAGAATGATTAATAATAAAATTTAGAAGGAAAACAATAAATGAAGCATGATTGCGTGAGAATCATACAAGCTGCAAATACTCAACAATTATTTAGAGTCTTCCGTGTGCTTATTCCTTATGTTACCATTCACACTTTGCTTACTTAACTGAGACTTTAGCCATAGCTGGAACTCAAAACTAACCAACTAATATGGTTAGAAAGAAACAACAGATCCTACATGATTATGTTTCAAAAAAAAATTGCTGCTCCCCAGTAACTTCATGCATATTTCGCTTCTTAACTGCCCTGTGAAATGAATCACGGAAGTTTTTGCGGCTAGGCTTCGAAAACAGGTGCATCGCTTATAACTTCTTATATGCACAAATGGATCTTGTTCAGACAGGCAGAGAAAGGAAAACTAGAAAAGAAAGGCTATTGTATTAAAACTAGACATAAACAAGGCCTTTGATACAACTTCTTGGGATGCTCTGTTTGCTATTATGGAAGCTAGAAGTTTCGATGGTAAATGGATTATGTGGATCGACTCCCTTCTTACAACCGCTAGAACTTTTATTTTGTTGAATGGAATCCTGGGCAAGTGGATAAACTGCTATTCTCTCACCCCTTTTGTTCATTATTGTGGTTGATGTGCCGCAGCAAGTCATTAAAAAATTTGCAGCCAATGGAGCTCTTCGACACCCAGTTATCGATAAGCTGCCTCGATTACAAAGATGCGCAACCAGTCTGATTGTTTTGTAGGGTGATGTTTATCGTGCTAAACTTCTTAAGGAAATTCTTGATGCCTCAAGTGGATAAATTCTTGATGTTCATCAGGTTATGTGGGTTATCCCTGCTTATCTTATGCCTTGCATCAAATAACCACAGTGGGTAGTTGATGAGATCAACAGACTCGGGAGATTGTTTCTTTGAAAAGGGAAAGATAAAGCTAACGGAGGTTATTTGGACAAACTGGCCCTTAGAATGAATCACTATGTTATTCATGCTTTAAAGGTTCGCGATGGGGCGAGGAAGAAAGAGAGACGCACCTGGGATGGGATGGATCTGCAGACGGCCGGGCGCCGTGGCGAGGGAGCAAACCCTAGCTAGCCGGGAGCAGAGGAAGCAGAGGAGGGAGGTGTGGACGGGCGGCGCTGGTGTCGAGGCGGCCGAGGGTGGCGGGCACGGTGGTGTCGAGGCGGTGGCGACGGTGGTGTGGACGGGCGGCGCTGGTGTCGGGCGGCGGCCGAGGGCGGCGGGTGACGGTGGTGTGGGCGGCCTGGCGACGGTGGTGGACGGGCGGCGCTGGTGTCGGCCGAGGGCGGCGGGGCGGCGCAAGGCCGAGAGAGGAGAGGGGAAGGGATCATGGCGCAGGGCGAGGGAGAGAGGGATCGACACGTAGGGGGCAGCACAATACTAATGGCGCACCACCCTCGGTGCGCCATAAGTACATACATGCTAATGGCGCACCTCACCTGTGTGCCATTAGTATTTTTTTACTCGCCGAGCCAAGAGGGTTATCTACAACCTGACCTGATACACATCAAGTCTTCTCTACTAGCTCGACTGGTCAGCAGCTAGTTCTCACACCAGGAGGTCCCGGGTTCGATTCCCAGGCTCCACGATTTTTTTATGCATTTAAAATGCTGTTTGATACTTATTTGTGTTTAAATATGTTCAAACTTGTTTAAATCATAACAGTAATATTTTTTTTATATGACAGTAATATTTTTTTTTAAATATCATCAAACAGTAATGCATGCCGGTGGAGCGGGGGTGGGTGCGGGGGGTCGGCGGCGGCGGTTGAGTAGGGGAGGGTGCGGGGTCATGGGCGGTTGAGTAGGGAGGGTGCGGGGGTCGGCGGAAGCGGTTGAGTAGGGGAATCGAGGGTGCGGGGGTCGGGCGGCGGTTGAGTAGGGAGGGTGCGGGTCGGCGGCGCGGTTGAGTAGGGGAATCGAGGGTGCGGGCGGTGTGGCGGCGGCCGTGGACCGGATCTGGCGAGGTGGGATAGCGATCGAGATGGACGGGGATCGAGATCGAGTGTCCATGAAATTAAAAAATATTCATGATAGTTCAAAAAGTGCCCATGAAATACAATCGAGAAATGAAGTCTATGATTTAAATACAATTGATCTTAGCTAGCTATCTCTTCACAATCTTCTTGCCCTTCTTTTTCGCAAATGGAGTTCTTCTATGGAACAGACGTCCTTTAGGTAGGGTGGTCCTGCTTCTTCTTGTGGTGTATGCTGCTACTTCATCGTCGTCGTCATGTTCGATCTTCGGGTCGCCGTACTTGTCGAAGTCTTGCTCATTGGCTACTCCATCCATTCCGGTGATCTTCCTTTTGCCTCTCCTCACGACAACACGACTGGGCTTTGGCGGGTCGGTAATGAAGAAGCATTGGTGCACTTGGGAAGCCAGTACCCATGGCTCATTTTTCGCGGTGACGTTTAGCCATGATCTTGGATTTGGCCGGGTATAACCATGGTGGTGAAATACCGGTCTTCTTTTATGACGTTCTTGGCCCATCGACACGGAACATCGGGACCTTCTCTCGGTAGAGCTCAGCTCCCAGATCTCCTCGATCCTTACGTAGTATCTGTCCTTGTCGTTACCGGTGTAGGATTCCATCGTTACCGGAGTTCGATAACCATCGCTCTTCATGTCCTTGGCCTCGGTGTAGAATGTGTAGCCGTTGATATCGTGACGCCTCATAGGTCATCGAGGTTGTGCTCGGCGCCTGTGACAAGGCGAATATGAGTTGTTCTTCCGCGGAAGAATCCTCATGTAAAGGGTAATGACGTAAGCTTACTGCTTGAACCAACGCGTGAAACATGAGTTGTGCTCTTTGAGTATATCTCCGTCCGTCCTCTGTTGGCCTCGGTCATTGTACGTCTTCTTAATAAAGGTTTTGTGCTCTACCACCCAAGGATCGACCACGTCCCATGTGTTGTAGCGCGACTAGGTTTGCTCTTTCAAAGTCGTGAGTCGACCCTCGAAGTCGACATGCATTTAGCGGCGACCCTCACGGTAACCCCATCCAGCGAGCCTGCCGAGGTGCTGTTGCTGAAGCAGACCAACGGGGTTCTCGATGCCTAGATAATTCGTGCGATAGGAGATGCACTCTTGATTGAAAGCCCTCGCTATGCTTCCTTACGGGCGTGACATGTTGCGAACGTATCCTTTGATGACACCATTCATCCTTTCGAACGGCATCATGCTGTGCAGGAACGTCGGCCCGAGTTGGATGATATCCTCTACTATATGGACCCGCAGATGCACCATAACGTCGAAGAATGCGGGCGGGAAGTACATCTCAAGCTCGCATAGTATCACCACGATCTCTTCCTGTAGCCTTCTGAGTTGCCTCACGCCAATCGACTTACGAGAGATGACGTCGAAGAAGTTGCATAGGCCAAATAGCATTTCACGGACGTGCGTGTCCATGATCCCACGGATTGCAACTGGAAGTATCTGCGTCATCAGCAAGTGACAGTCGTGAGACTTCATCCCGCTGAACTTCGCTTTCTGGGTCTAGGTATCCGCTTATCTTCCCAGCGTAACCGTAAGGAAGTTTTACTCCTAGGAGGCAGGTGAAAAACTGCTCGATCTCCTCGACTTAGAGTGAAGCACGCGGGAGGGTAGTCATTTCCGGTCTTCTTGGCCTTTTTGCCTTTGTGACGACTTCTTCGTGTCCCGCTTCGCCTCAACATCATCATCATCATCATCATTAGCGTGAAGCTCCTGCACGATGCCCATTGATTTCAAGTCTGCCCTTGCTTTCGGCCCATCTTTGGTCCTCTCTGGCATGTTGAGCAGGGTACCAGGCAGACTCTCGCACACGTTCTTCGTGATATGCATGACATCAAGGCTGTGAGGCACACGGTGGATCTTCCAGTACGGCAAGTCCCAGAAAACAGACCTCGTTTTCCATACCTTCAACAGCGGCTCTGGCGCCTTTCGCTTCTTTCCCGGCTCTGGCGCCTTTTGCTTCTTTCCCGGCAGTGGGCAGTCTTTCCAATTTTTCAACAGCTTGTCTATTTCCTCGCCGCTCCTCGTACTGCAGGCGTTTTGAGTTCGGTTTCACCATCGAACAGATCCTTGCGTTTCCTCCACGGGTCATCGTCGCGAAGCCACCTTGATGTCCCATGAACACGGTTTTCGAAGACCGGGATCTCTATCTAGCTGGCGATACGTTGTGTCATCCATGCACCTTACGCATCCGGAAAATCCGTGGACTACCTGCCCCGCGAGATATCCGTAATCGAGATAGTCGTGCACCGTCGTGAGCAGTGCGGCTCTCATAGGAAGATATTCTTTCTGCGGCGTCCCCACGTATTGGCTGGCTTTTTCCACAGCGTGTCAAGCTCCTCTTCCGGCAGCCCCAGATAAAGATTGATGTCGTTCCTGGTTGTTTCGCCCTTCAATTAGCATACTCATGTGAATGTACTTCCTCTTCATGCACAACTGTGGGGGAAGGTTGTACATCCACACAAACACAGGCCAGGTGCTATGTGTGCTTCTCGGCTGCCAAACGGATTGACTCCATCGGTGCTCGCGCCCAAGACGATGTTCCTTGGATCGCTCCCAAATTCTAAGTCTTGATTCGACGCTTGCCACCGGCTCGCATCCTTAGGGTGACTCAAAGCATCTTGTCTTTTTATCTATCTCCAGATCATTTGCGTCATCTTCTCGCTTCTTCTCCTCCCTATCCGGCGTGCCAACGCAGGAGCTTTGCTACCTTAGGGTCCGTGGAAATACCGCTGCAGACGAGGAGTGATCGGAAAGTACCACACCACTTTTCGAGGAGCTTTCTTCCTCTTCTTGTATCGAGTGACGCCGCACACCGGACATATGGTAGACTCCGCGTGCTCGTCCCTATAAATGATGCAATTGTTCATGCACACATGGTATTTCACGTGCGGTAAATCGAGAGGACACACGATTTTATTCGCCTCCTCCAAACTGGTCGGGCACTTGTTCCCCTTGGGAAGACGTTCGTGCCAGAATGACATGTTCTCGTCGAAGCATGCGTCGGTCATTTTGTGTTTTACCTTCATCTCCAGAGCCATGAGCGTTACTTTCCTGCGGGTATCCTCGGGCCTGCATCCTTCATACAATGGAGTAACCGCGTCTAACTCAAGTTGATCCATCTTGGCTTTCTCTCGGGCGGCAGCTCTGGTGTTATCCGCCCGCTTGAGAAGCAGCTCTTGAATCGAGGGTCCTGCACCCAGCCCATCGATGGTCCAGTGTAAATGTTCGCTCCGCCCGGCATCATCATCTTCATGATCATGCCGTCGTCTGCTCCGGCATCTTCCTCATCATCATGTCCTGCATCTTCTACATGATGACTGTACAGCATCACCGTCGTGATCATCTCCGGGATTCTTCGTCTTCGCCCGCCCGAGCCGTGGTGGTTGTCTTGCTACCCTTCCTCATTTCTTGCCCGGCCCCATGGACGACTTCGTAGTCATCTTCATCACCTTGCCACCGATAGCCATCCATGAAACCACGCAAGAGCAGGTGGTCCCGCACCTGCCGAATCCGGGTCCGCAATAAGGCTCTTCAGCTTGCATCTTCGACACGGACATCTTATCTCCGTCTCGTTATTTTGAAGCATCTCGGCCTTCGCGGACCTCAAAAACCTATTCACGATGCCTTCGGTCATCGTGCGGACCATGGTTGCCTGCGGGGTAGAGCAAAACGATATTTTAGAACCAAACAAAAATTTGGCATGACTTTCCCTAAAAAGAGGACCAAAAAGAATGCTTAATGCCAAAATTCTACTTGAAACGGAAATGAATCAACATTCCGGCAAAATATTGGCAACTATCGCATTTCAAATACGGTACACCTCCAAACACAAACACATATGCAACACCACAAACATATGCAACACCACGAACATACATAGATCTAGCTAGGCCATAAAAAGTGCATGTGCACATTGTTGTAGGGAGAACAACATAAATATAGCTTCCCCCCTTACTTACCTATTAAAACAAGGTAATTTAACCACTTAATTTGAATGAATCTATGGTGGAAATGAGGTGAAAAAGAGGAGGCACCCGAGACAAGGAGGAGGTGGAGAGAATGAAGTGGGGAGAAAGTGAGTGTGGGTAGGAGATGTTGTCCAAAATATCTAGTTGCTACCCACTTACTAATGGCGCACCAGCACTAAATGCGCCATTAGTAATCCAGGTTACTAATGGCGCACCTTCTGGCGGTGCGCCATTAGTAGTTTTGCAAAAAAAATACTAATGGCGCACTTATCCATGATGCGCCATTACTAGTTTAAACTAGTAATGGCGCACGGTTGATCGATGCGCCATTAGTAGTATTGCAAAAAAGGAATAAAAAATATAATAAAAAACAACATTAGTGGCGCACATTGGAAGGTGCGCCATTAGTAGTTACAACTACTAATGGCGACTTTATCTGGATGCGCCATTAGTATGTTTGGACAAAGCGCACTAGTTCAAAAAAAATTGATACTAATGGCGCACCCTTTGCTGGTGCGCCATTAGTAGTTTCAACTCTAATGGCGTATCAGCAGGTGGTGCGCCATTAGTATATACTAATGGCGCACCAACTGTCTAGTGCGCCATTAGTGTCAATCCCATCTATAGCCCTTTTTCTAGTAGTGACTTCGTCAGTACCGTGCTACGGGATGTGAGGGCACGGTACCCCATGCCGCAGAAGCTCCTCCTTACACTCCTAGTGGCTTCGCGCAAGCTGCGGCACTACTTCCAGGGTCATCCAATCAAGGTTGTCTCAGCATACCCCCTGGAGAGGGTGCTGAGGAGCCCCAACTCGGCTGGAAGGGTCGCCGAGTTGAACATTGAGCTGCAAGCATTCCAGCTCGAGTTCAGTACGACTAGAGTCATCAAGGGGGCCGCGCTGGCAGATTTCGTGGCCGAATGGACAGAAGCGTCGAGCCTCAGGGCCGGCGAGGATCAGTCCCTCTCCCCAGGGAGCGAAGCACCAGAAGGTTGGGTCATGTACTTCGACGGAGCGTTCTCTACACAGGGCGCAGGGGCTGGGGCAGTACTCATATCCCCCTCTCAAGACAAGCTCTACCATGTCGTGCAGCTCTGTTTCCAGCATGGCGAGAAGGTCTCCAACAATATAGCAGAATACGAGGGGCTGATAGCAGGTCTGAAGGCTGCCGCTGCCCTGGGGGTGAAGCGCCTTACCATCAAGGGCGATTCGCAGCTCCTCGTCAATTTCTCCAAGAAGGTGTACGAGCCAAGGGATGAACACATGGGGGCCTACCTTGCGGAGGTCCGCAGGATGGAGAAACAGTTACGGGGTTGGAGCTGCAGCACGTGCCCCGCGGCACCAATCAAGAGGCCGACGGCATCGCCAAACGAGCCTCCAGGAGGTTACCCCAGGAGCCGGGTGTCTTTGAGGAATGGCTCTTCAAGCCCTCAGACCTGCCGCCGTTGTCAAGCACGGCACAGCCTCGGGAGGAGCTCCGGCAGCCTCTAGCCTCGGGAGCCCCAGCCTGTGGCCCGGCCTCGGGAGCGCGCCTGCTCCTAACAATGGAACCTCAAGAGGAGTGCTGGATCACGGAGCTCAAAAGTTACTTAACGCGCGGGACTTTGCCAGAGAAGGAAGAGGAAGCAGAGCGTGTGGCGCGGCAAGCCACGGCATACAACATCATGGATGGAGAGCTTTACCGAAGACGACCAAATGATGTATCCCTACGCTGCGTCACCAGGGAACAGGGGAAGGAGTTATTGGCAGATATACATGGCGGAGATTGTGGGCACCATTCATCGTCACGGGCCCTTGTCGGAAAGGCGTTTCGCAGCGGTTTCTATTGGCCCACCGCGCTCAATGACGCCATCGACCTCATGAAGGCTTGCGAGGCTTGCCAATTCCATGCCAAGCAGATCCACTAGCCAGCAGGAGGCCTGCAAACCATTCCCCTCACTTGGCCATTCGCGGTCTGGGGGCTGGACATTCTGGGCCCTTTCCCTCGGGCGCCAGGGGGCTATCGCTACCTCTACGTCGCCGTGGACAAATTCACCAAGTGGGCCAAAGTCGAGGCCGTCCGCGCCATCCCCGCCGGTTCGGTGGTCAAGTTCATCAAGGGCATCATGAGCCGGTTCGTAGTGCCGAACCGCATCATCACCGACAACGGTTCACAATTCACCAGTAACCTTTTTAAAACGTACTGCGCTAACATTGGAACGCATATATGCTATGCTTCGGGGGTGCACCCCCGCAGCAATGGACAGGCTGAGCGGGCCAATGCAGAGGTCCTGAGAGGCCTCAAGACCAGGACGTTTAAGAAGAAGCTGGAAACCTGCGGCAGAGGCTGGTACGACGAGCTCCCCTCCGTGTTGTAGTCCATCCGCACAACTGCGACCAAGCCAACTGGAGAGACCCCCTTCTTCCTGGTCTACGGAGCCGAAGCGGTCCTCCCTCACGAGGTCAAGCGTCGATCCACGCGGGTCCTGGCGTTCGATCAAAGCAGCAGGGCGCCATGCGGGGGACGACTCTCGTGCTGGGGGAGGAGCACCGTCGGGAAGCTGCTCTGCGAGCGGCAAGGTACCAGCAGGCACTCCGGCGATACCACTGCCGCAACATCCGCCCCAGAACTCTCGAGGTAGGAGACCTCGTGCTCAGACGGGTCCTCTCCAGGGATGGACTGCATAAGCTCTCTCCCATGTGGGAGGGGCCATTCAAGGTTGTTCATGTTTCCAGGCCTGGCTCCGTGCGCTTGGAGACGCAAGAGGGGGTACCTGTACAAAACGCGTGGAACATCCAGCACCTCCGGAGGTTCTACCCCTGAAAGGCCCAGAGCCTTTGAAGAAGGCGAATGCCTGTGAAGTTCATCCTTTTGGAAAAGGCCCGGAGCCTGTGAAGAAGGTGAATGCCTGTGAAGCTCACCTCTTGGGAAAGGCCCAGAGGCTGTGAAGAGGGTGAACGCCCGTGAAGCTTGCTTACCAGAAGAAAGGCCCGGGCCTGTGAAGAAGGCCCAGTGCCTGTGAAGCTAGCCGCCCCATGACACTCTCACGTAACAATGAGTGGGGTTGTACACGCCCCGGAGTCTCAGGGGTGCCGGCCTCAGGCCCTGGGAATCCCTCCTACGCCCAAAGAGTGACTTAGCTGGTTGGTTAGAAGACGTCCAAGACTAGACTAGGTGCCGGACGCGGCTTTTCCATTTGCTTTTTGCAGTTAACTGGTTATTTCCTATTTGAAGTTTTTATCGATACTATCGCCCCATTTTGGTCCGTGGTCCTTCGATCTCTTTCGCCCTCCTGCCTCGGTTTCTCTTACGCGGGGGCTCGCGAGGCAGAGGCCTCGGGAGCCCCCGCGGGTGTTCCTACCCCTCTCGCTCAAGATTCACGGCCCTGGTCCACGGCTGGAGCACCCCTCGACCATGCCTCACGGGCAGCACAACGCTAACACGGGTTGGGGGTCGGCCGCCCATGCGGCCATGATCGGGGTTCGCTCGCGAATGAGCGCACGACAGAAGGGAACAGTAACAGGATAACAAAAGCAGTACATTAATTAACGGCGTTGCCCTAAACAAGCCCCCACGGGGCCGAATATTGTTCCCTTTTTTGCGCAGGAGAAAAGGAAAGGAAAGGACAGAAGAAGGTGAAGCACGCCCCGTGCCATCTCTCTCGGGAGGCCCGAGCCGCCTCCGGAGCTCAGTCAGACTCCACCTCGCGCTTCACCGAGGCGCGGTGACGAGCGGACCCGCTGCCACCCCCCAAGCAGGCGCGGCGGTGTGGGGGCTGACCGCGGCCGCTGCTGGAAGAATCGCCACCCGAAGAAGAGCTGGTAAAGCGTGGGGAGTCGCGGGCATCGCCAGCCGCCCGCGCGCCGCCCCTTCCACCCGCGCCGGGGCTGAGTCCCCGACCGCGGTCGTCGTCCTCAGGGCAGCACCCCCTGCGGCGGCCTTCTTCCCCAAACACCCTCATGTAGAGGGTGGCGTCGCCATCATACTTGAAGTGCAGGGAGCACCGGCGACGGAGGCCACGCAAGACGCATTTAACGTCTGCCACCGCGGGCCAGAACAAGTTCCTCAGAGAGACCTCGGAGAAGCCCACGAAGCCCGACTGCAACAGCCGTCTGCCTGGAGCCAGAGGCCACTCAGGGCACCATCTGGGAGCTCACCCAGGAGGAAGCACGGGAGCTGAAGCCGGACGCTAAGCGGCTCCTCTACCCTCACCAAGAACTCCGGCAGGGCTTCAGAAGCGTGGAGGCGCGGCCTCGGGGGACGAGCGGCCGGGGCACGCCCTCCAACCATGGCCAGCCGCTCGTCGCCACATTGAGAGCCTCCTTCACGACCGCGGGAGACCGCCGTGGAGGCCACGGGGTGCTTGCGGGGGCGACCTCGACCACGCTTAGGCGGAGGAGAGGAAGATTCGACCTGGCGGCCCTTCCCCTTCTCTGCAGCCGAGAACTTCTTGGTGGAGCCATGGAGAAGAAGGAGAAACAAGAAAGTATAGACTGGAAGGGCGCGCGCCATTCTGTACTTATAGCCGGCGGAGGCCAACCGTCAGCTTCCACGATCACCAGTCATCATGCCCGACTCTGCATGCAAGGACCTGTCGAATCCGGGCAGTTACCAAGGCGTCATGGGGGATGCGGTGCGCCCACGTCCGATCAACCGCCACGCGGCGCCCAAGGCCGCAGGCTGTTAGGGCCCACGACGCTTCGCACTTGCCCTTTCGCCTCTCCGCACGGCCAAGTACGGGCGCGTCGTGGCCTCGGGGCTACTATCGGCGTTCTGGGAACGGGGGTCCCCAGACTTGCCTGCCTGCGGCCTGCGGCGTGGCTCAAAGGGGGCCCAGGATGGCCCGTCTTCACCAACACAAGCTCAAGACCCTCGCGAGGGGCCAAGCCTCATAGGGCGGACGACCAAGAGCTTCCTCAGGCACGGCCTCGTCAGGCTGGCTCACGAGGAGGCGGAGAGTTCAAGCGGGGTGCCTCGCGAGGTGCCCGTGGACGTAAGCCATGACGACCAAGGCGCCCGGCGGCGCCACCAGCAGCGTCCTCCTTTCCTCTTTGGTGCAAAGGGGCAAGCGCAGGCAAGGGCATCGAGCAAAGGCATCCGTTTGATTGCAACAAGACCAAGACCAGCCCCAACGGCTGGAATGCAGTCATCGTGGAGCCCAAGCAAGCGTCATCACTAGAGCCTTTTGCAGGCGAGGACCAACTTTAGTCAGGATAAGTGTACCCGATGTTCCCCTTCAAAATGGCCAATTGTTGGCGCCCTTCCCGCTCAATATTTGGGGAAGAGGCCCAGGGCCTTCGCTTACAAATAGGGATAGCAGCACTCAGATGGGAGGATCGGATCGAGCGGTCAGAATCCAGAGAGAGAGAGAAACCCGTTCCTCAAGCTAGAGCAACGGGGCACCAATTAGCAGTTCATCACACCCACCAAGAACAGACCCTCGCGAGGCTGTTCTTCCCCTATCGTTATTCTTCGTTGGCCCCTGAGGCAATCCACACACCACAAACTAGAGTAGGGTATTACACCACAACAGTGGCCCGAACTAGTATAAATCTTGCGTCTCTTGTGTTGTTCTTGTTAGTAGTTTAGATCCCTGCGATTCGGCGAGGTACGAGACGGTGGAGGGTTGGATCTCCGCGCGCACCCTAGAGTTCGAACCTGAAGGGTCTGCCGGAACCCGTGATCCGACACACTACTATGGCTAATGGAAGCACAAGAGTACATTTCCCCATAAAATAGGCTACCAAGGATAAACAACTAGGTTGTCGGATCCCACACATACCAAGCATTTCAATCATACACACAATATGCTCAATATGTGCAACTACAACATGGCATCACAACAAGACTCTACGACTCGGAGTATTTATTCATTAGGCTCCGAGGAGCCAAGTATTACAAACATGGGTCTCATCACCCAACATATAGAGATTAGAAGCAACAAGCACATGCGGAAGCTTAACTTGTCTGAGTACATACAACTACAAATGAAGAAGGCTGAGAAGCCTGACTATCTACAAGACCCTCCCAAGGGTACAAGATCGTAGCTGAGGTAACAAGCTAAACACCGAAGTCCACGCGGAACTACTAGCAAGACTGAAGTCTATCTGCAAAACATAAATTAAGCAAACGTGAGGGGGTGGTGGAGTTTAACTGTAGCAAGCCAGCTTTGACTCGCTGGCTATCCTAATCTACGACTGCAAGTATCTCTTTTGGGGTGGCGCACACGAGTCCACATATTCACCATAACAATACACCACTGTGGATCCGCTTCCGTCTCCCTACGGGAAGGCCATCCATAGCACTCACGCTTATCTTGCGTATTTTATAGTATCCACTTTCACTTGTCTATGAACTGTACAGGCAACCCAGAAGTCCTTTACCGCGGACACGGCTATTCGAATAGATGATGTTAACCCTGCAGGGGTGTACTTGTTCACACACGCTCTCGCCACTTACCACCATGTACACGTCGTGTATCTCGGCAACCTTCAAGCTGAAGCCTGGGGATGGAGTCGGCCACGACCTGACTAACCACACAAGTCTCTAGTCCAGGTTTATCGCCTATTCGGGTTCCATTCGCAAGGAGATCCGGCCGGGGTGTCGCTCACGGCCCCAAACCATGTGTACATGGTTCCAAGCCCACCAAACGGGCGACGCTTGGCATAACCGGCCACGGTGCCTAGTCTGTCCCAAGCCCACCTGTACCGGGTGCCACTTGGTAGACTACTAACACTACCTACAAACACCAGAAACTAGTTGCAACTCGTTGACAGAGATCACGTTGATTAATAAGTCGAGAGAGCTTGGAGCGCCCGGAGCCTAATGTGTGGTAGTAACTGTTCATGGATCACAAACACGTAACTCAGTTCACGAGGGCGGCTGCAATGAGACAACCCACCATGTACTCCTACATGGCCTCTCACCGCTACCTTTACCAAATCATGTTCACACACTTAGCTCTCAGCAGTAGGACATGTTCACCACATTCCAATTCATTCCCGATGAATCAGACCTGACTCAACACTAAACAGTAGCAGGCATGACAAACAAGCATGAATGAGTACGCACATCAGGGCTCAAACATCAGGGTTCAACTACCGCAGCACGTAACAGTTGAATCGTTGTTGTCCTAATGCAGTAAAAGAGAGCAGGAGCGAGAGAGTGGGATTGTATCAGAATGAAGCAAGGGGGTTCTGCTTGCCTGGCACTTCTGAAGATAGCATAGTTCTTCATCGGTGTCATCGAACTCATCATCGGAACATACGTCTGCTGAGGGGGAACAAACACCGACTAGCAAAGAAGGAACACAATCAATGCAATGCACATCTAAATGAATGCTATGTCATGTTAAGGTACTGAATTGACCTAGTGCAACAATTAGTCATATTCATTGAAGTCGAATTCAAACATATATCAAATTCCAACTCCAAAACTAATTAACATTTATTCCATAATCATGAATTGTCCTATTCAGTGATGTTAACTTGTTCAAACATGCATGAAAATGCTATATTCATATTCTTTGGATTTTTCTGATAATTTTTCATATATGATTTATTTCATTTGGAGTTATAGATTACTTTCTATGATTTTTACAAGTTTTAAACATTTTCTGGAATAAACAAATCATTTCTTGCTTCAGCAGGTCAACTGAGTTGTTCTGGGGCAAACTTGACCAGTGGGGCCCATTGGTCAGTGTAACAGTGCTGGCTTGGGTCACTAACGGGTGGGGCCGGTCAAGGTCCACGTCAGCTCGGTCAAAGCTGATGCATGGGTCCACTAGTTTTGCTAATTAGCCTAATTATTTGGTTAACCAGTAAACTAACAAACTGGGACCCACTGTCAGTGACTAAGGGGTCATTAGCTTAGGGGTAATTAGTGGTTAGGCCGACGTTTAACCGCCGGCGACGAGCAGACGCGGCGGGGAGGCTCGAGTCTCGCCCTCTGTCACATCCCTAGTTCTGGTATGACCTAGACTAGCTAGTCAGGTGTGCATCATGTTTAAATTTCAATGAATTTGAAATGGGGACATGTGAAAGCCTTAGAAATCATTTCTGAAAAAGACCAAGATAAAAATTCCTTCAAATAGGTCCAAGAAAATGTTCATGTTACTCTTTGAAAATACTGGCTAGAGCTAAAATTCGAACCAATATTTTCAGGAGCTCATAAATATTTATTTTGGGCATTTGGAATTAATTCAATAATTATTTGCATTGGATTTATATTTGATACATTTCAAATATGATCCAATAATTCAGAAATTGTCGTGGGGCTTTATATTAATGTCACTAGTCCATACAACAATTTACAGAAGCTCAGAAAATGATTTGGGTTAAAAATCAAATCTAAACAGAGTTAAAGAAAATAGGAAACAGAAAATAAAAGAGAGAGAGGAAATCGTACCTGGCTTCACCTAACGCCCACCAACCGGCCCAGCACTGTAGCTAGCCGGCCTAGCCCACCTGGGGCTCCTCCCCTGTCGTCTTCCTCCTGCCAGGAGGACGGAGGCGCGTGCCTGCCCCGCGCCGGCCACCTCCTCCCTCCCTCCCTGCCTGCCTGGCTCCTCCCCGGTGCGCCTAGACGATGCCACGCAACCCTCTGACCCCTCTCACTCTTCCGCGTGACTTCTGCTCCCCTCTGCCCCTCTCTCTCACCCGCGCCGAGCGTAGCCGTCGCCACCGACGAGCACCGCCGTGGCCACAGCCACTGCCTCGCCTCGTCGTTGCGCTCAGAGGCTCCGCCTCGACCCCCTCTTCCTCTCCACCGTGCAACGAGGTCCCGGACGCGCTACAACGCCGCCACCGCTGCCGTTTCACTCGTCGGCCACCGGAGATCGTCGCCGTCGATTCGCCGCCTCCCGAGCTTCCCCGAGCTCGCTTCGACGCCTGCTGCAACCGATGTGAGCTTCTGCTCCTCCTCCCCCTCTCTGTTTTCTCGTTTGCACGCCGTAGCTGCCGCTTCGCCGATGACCGAAACCCACCGCCGCCGTCTTTGTCGCCGCCGTGTCCTGAGCTCGAACCACCCGCGCCCTTGCACCGCATCGCGCTCTTGGTGCCTCCAGGAGGCCGCCTAGCCCCTCTACGCGCTCGCCTGCTTGCTCTAGCGCCACGCCCGCATGAAGCCGAGCTCCGGCCGCCTCCTCACTCGCCGCCGTTGCCGTTTCCGGCCACCCTAGCACCACCCACCACCACCGATCGAGCCGCCTCGTCGCGCTGCGTTCGCAGGACCCAGCCGCGCGAGCTCTCGTCGCCGGAATCGGCCGGACGGGCAACCCCGCCGTGTTCCGTTTAGCGCCGGCGGCTAACCGCCATTCTGGATGACGTGGACACATCATTAGGGGCTAATGGACCACTAATTAAGCCCCACAGTCACTGACACCTGGGCCCCATGTTTTAGTTAATCGCAGTTTATTTCTCTGTTTAGCTTAAACTAATCACAGTGACCCCACACGTCAGCATTGACTTTGCTGGCGTGGCCGTTGACTGGTCCCACCTGTCAGCCAGCTAAACAACCCTGTGTCACTGAAGTGTGGCCCCACACGTCAGGTTTGACCTGGACCGCCCTGTTGACTTGCTGACGTCACACCGACGTCAAGCTGACGCAGCAACTCATTTTCTGGATTTTTTCTTATTCAGGAAATTTCAGAAAATAGTGCTAACTTCAAAAATTCATAGAAATTAATCTGTAACTTCGAATGCAAAGTGTTATATATGAAAAATGATCAGAAAAATCCAATCTATCCATCTGTACTAGTTTCATGCATGTTTAAACAAGGTAACTTGCTGTTTAGTGCAAAACATGATAAAGCACTATTTAAGATCACAAATGTGTTTGAACTTTGAATCTTTGGTTCAAAATAGCTCAAACCCATCTGGTTGTAGTTGCATTAGCCCAACACACTCATTTTACCATGTCATGATTATGCATCATATTGTGCATTGCATTGATTGTGTTTCTTCTCTGTTGCCGATATTTGTCCCCTCTCGATAGACGTGGTTTCGACGATGAGATCGATGACACTGATGAAGAGCTATATTATCTTTGGAAGTGCCAGGCAAACAAAACCCCCTTGTTCATTCCTATACAATCCTACTCTCTCGCTCCTGCTCTCTTTTACTGCGTTAGGACAACAACAATTCATTTGTTACTTGCTGCGGTAGCTGAACCCCTTTATCCTCTGCATGACCTGTCATTGCCACAGTAAATAGATGAAACCCACTAGCATGAATAGGAGTTGTTTGAGCCCTGTTGTGCCTACTCATTCATGCTTGATTGTCATGCCTGCTACTTCTTAGAGTTGAGTCAGGTCTGATTCATCGGGGATGAATCAGAGGAGTGTGAACATGTCCTACTGTGTGTGAGCTAAGTGTGTGAACACGATTTGGTAAAGATAGCGGTGATAGGCCATGTAGGAGTACATGGTGGGTTGTCTCATTGAAGCCGTCCTCAGGAACGGATTTCTGTGTTTGTGATCCATGAAACAACTACTACCACACATTGGGATCCTTAATTGACTCTCTCGGCTTCTTAATCACCCTTGTCCTCTGTCCAGGAGTTGCAAGTAGTTTCTGGTGTTTGTAGTATCTTTGGAGGCCGTGGGCTGACCCGAGGGGTGGGCTGTGATGCGGTGAAACACGTGGGCCGGGTATACCGGGCGCCCATTTGGTGTCGCGGAACCCTGTACACATCGTTCGGGGCCGTATGTGGAAACCTCGGCCGGACTCCCTGTGGATGGAACCTGAATAGGCGATAAACCTGGACTAGAGACTTGAGTGTTTAGGTAGGCCGTGGCCGACACCCTCGCTGGGCTTCCGCTTGAAGGTTGCCGAGTACATGTCGTGTAAACGGCGATAAGTGGTGAGAGTGTGTGTGAAGAAGTACAACCCTGCAGGGTTAACATCATCTATTCAAATAGTCGTGTCCGCGGTGAAGGACTTCTGGGTTGCCTATACAGTTCATAGACAAGTGAAAGTGGATACTCAAAAACTCGCAAGATAAGCGTGAGGTATATGGATGGCCTTTTCGTAGGGAGACGGGAGCGGATCCATAGTGATGTATTGATATGGTGAATATGTGGACTCGTGTGCGCCACCTCAAAAGAGTTACTTGCAGTCGTAGTTTAGGATAGCCACCGAGTCAAAGCTGGCTTTGCAGTTAAACTCCACCACCCCTTTATTGATACGATGCATATGTGGCTAGTTCTGATGTAAGTCTTGCTGGGTACATTTGTACTCACGTTTGCCTATTTTATATTTTGCAGAGAGATGTCAGTCTCGCTAGTAGTTCCGTGTGGACTTCGACGTTTCGCTTGATACTCAGCTACGATCTTGTGCCCTCGGCAGGATCTGGTAGACAATCAGGATTCTAAGCCTTTTTCATTTGTAGATGTCTGTACTCAAACATGTTAAGCTTCCGTATGTGCTTTGATGTGTATGCTCTGAATGTTGGGTCATGAGACCCATGTTTGTAATATCTCGCTCCTCGGAGCCTAATAAATAAATACTTGAGTCGTAGAGTTATGTTGTGATGCCATGTTGTATTTACACATATCGAGCATATTGTGTGTATGATTGAAATGCTTGGTATGTGTGGGATCCGACAACCTAGTTGTTTATCCTTGGTAGCCTCTCTTATGGGGAAATGTAGTCTTGTGCTTCCATGAGCCATAGTAGTCCGCTACAGCCGGTTCACTGGAGTCCTGCTAGCCCAAAGACTACTGCTCCGGAACACTTGATTGGCGGCATGTGATTCACTTCGTTCATGTGTACATCCTTCGGGAAATGTCTCATGGTGACATCCGGAGTCCCGCCTAGCCTACTACAGCCCGGGTTCCGGAGTCCTGTTAGCCAGGTTACAGCCCGGATTCGCACGCTGTCAATCGACATGATCGATGTTGATTCATGTATGTCTGTCCCTATAAGTTAGTGCCACTTTGGGTTCACGACTAGTCATGTCGGCCCGGGTTCTCTGTCATATGGATGCTAGCGACACTATCATATCGTGAGCCAAAAGGCGCAAACGGTCCCGGGCCATGGTAAGGCGACACCCGTGGGAATACCGTGCGTGAGGCCGCAAAGTGATATGATGTGTTACCGGCTAGATCGATGTGTCTTGGAATCGGGGTCCTGACAGCTTTGGTATCAGAGCCTGACTGCCTGTAGGATTACCAAGCCAAACTGGTCAAAGTCGTGTCTAGAAATGCTTTAGTTATATAAGGGAATTGATTGTGGAAGGGAACGTAAGGCTCTTTTTACTCCTTATACCTCATGACCTTCTGATCTGAGTCATCATCTTCTCTTCTACGGGGATTAAGAACTAGGCCTTCTCATCTATCTATCAGGATGACGTGTTACTAATCCATAGACTTATAGAATTGATAGTTTCAAATCTCAGTTCAGTTTTTACTACTTCCGTATGTTCATAGCTGGTCTCAGAACCTTGATATTGTGATCTTGAGTGGTCATGCCACTATTTTGCAGGGTGTCTCAAATCATTTTGAGCATTTATAGTCGTTATGTTGTCCGAGTCATCCCAGATTTCTAAATAGTCTGAAGCATTTGCAAATCCCTTCTCTCCGTTTCTAATGTTCATTTGGGCCAGATTAATCACACAAATTAGTGTGTTGAGGTACTCCGCTGCCTCGCCATATATGTTGGAGCTATTATTATGAACCTAGGTGTTTAGGGAGTCACCTAGTAATCTAGCCATGTTTTGTGTTCCCGGTGTGATGATTCTGGCCATTATTCTCGAACGCATCCTGTGATGCCATTTGGTAGTAGGTATTCTATTCCTGGGTTCTTGAACCGGAGATTCACCCTACTTACCTCCTGTTGATAGTGTTTGCTAGTTCCTTTAGGATATTAGTAACTTTGCGATAGTCCTCGAAGTCCATATTTTCTTCTTCGAAATACTATGAACCACTTATGGCAGAAGTTCCTCGCTGAACCGAAGGATCACAATCAGAGTACTCTTGAGGAGTTCTCCATTCATAATTTTGAATCTGCCAGTTCTACCCTTTCCGCATGGGTTATCCAGAAGAAATGTTGAGCTTCGCTCGACATACTAATCTATGCATCCACAACTCAGAAAAAAAAGATATGTTCCTTTGAGTTGTCCCTCTTTAGTTGTTTTCTGACCTCCATCTATCAATTGATAATCAAGAGTATGCGTGCATTCGTTCATCGATGCCTATTATGCTTGTGGTCTATCAAGCCGTTCTATTCTGGAATGACTAGGAGAAACAAACTCCAGTACCTTGTCCACTTCGAGGATTGGGTCAAAGCAGTTGTATTCCGCAGATCAAATGCAATCAAGCTTTTGGTCTGTTCTACCCTGAAGTATTACCCACTTTATGTTAGGAATGTCATGAGAACTGCACCCTCTCTTATGAATTCTTGATGTAGTGATACTTCTCGCCATAATTATTCACTCCTCGGTTTCGTGTTGTCGCAACCGGAATACCGACAAGTGAATCATGATGTGTGAAATCAATACTCCTAGCAACCTTGTTGCTTGGTAGTCAAAGGACAATATTCTCATTCTTAGCATGTTGGTTATTAAATCATCATCCTAAGATTGATCGTGCTACCTAGTCCTTATTCCTGGTGCACTCTTCGATCAATGAGTTAGGATTGTGTCAATCCCTCACTCTTTTGATCATATCATCTTGCCCTGAAAAGCAAGGTTGTTCTCGAGCTTAGTAACATACCGGTGGTTCGTGATTCTACGAATATCTTCTCAGAAGTATTACCAGGTTGTTCCCTGACTATTATGTTGAGCTCGTGATCAAGTTGGTTTCTTGTGAACCACCCTTTCTCCAAGAATCTATGTTGGATACCCCTGAGCTAGTTGGTTGAGCTAAACAACAACTTGGAGAGTTGGAAGATAAAAGCTTGTCCGACTTAGTTCATCACTGAGGGATACCCTTGTGTGTGTGTGTTGAAGAGAGATGATATCTCCATCGATTGGTCATCGTGATCAGTTGTTGGATCTATTGCTTTGTCAAAACTTTGACTTGAGTATGGGCTATCGTCAAGCCAAGTCAGAACCAACGATGTTGGTAATGTTGTCTTACTCATGGTTGATCCCTCGAGCATACACCATTACATCTTTTGGCCTGAACAATGCTATCACCGTGTTCACATGATGGTGGAAGTCCAGTGATATGGAAATTCCGATGAGTTGTTGTTGAACCCATCAACAACATTTTGTATCCCCCATGATTCATGTTGAACATCAACCTAGTGTTGAAAACTTTGTAAGCAATGCCTTCGTGTTCCGTTCATGAAGCTTATGCTTGGATGAAAGAAGTGACTTTCTCCAAGTTCACGTGCATTAGGTGTAAGTTGCCGCCATGAATTCGAGAAAGCTTGTTTTGCTTCCCCTGGAATCATCCCAAGTCAGTCATGCATACGTGCGAAGTATTATGTGGTCTGGAAACTTGCAACCTTCATTCTATATGTATTCTTAGCACACCAAGCCACTGATTGACTTGTTCAAGGAAGAGAAGTCTATGCTTGGGCTCTATCCATGGACTTGCGTAAAGACTTCGATATCCTCGATGATGGTTCCCCACCTGAACCCGGTAGTGTTTTATTATAAGACTACTATGTGGTCATGATTGTCTGGGACAGTGTGTTCACATGTATGTAGCAGAACCAGCTCATGCTTTGGAACTTGCTATTGCATTTCATTTCCTGAGAATCTCGCAACATCGTCTTGTCGATTTGTGTTGCAAACTTTCTTTTCCAGACATGATGTCTGAAATATTATGATACCAACCAGATCTGAATCTCAGGCGGATATGATGGTTGAAAAAACTCCCAACATTTGTATTTTGTTCCCAGCTTGCACCGCCTTGTGCCATTCTACCATGGGTTCCATCCATCTCCGATGATAAGGAAAATCATCCATTGCGTTGTCTTCAACAAGGTAGTTCACATCATCCATTCTGGTGTCAGTATGCCATTCTTTCGAATTCGTTCAAACGATCGTTTGTGATTGCCTTAGGCTGGTATAGAGAGTTGCAATGATCTTTGAATCAAAAGTAATTCTTTTTGCCACTTAAGGGAATAGTTCCATGAGTCACCTCCCCCAAGGTGTCCCGCTATGGAATGATGGCAACTATCTCCTCGCCACTTTGAAACCATGCACCATCCTACTCCAACGTGAGGATGTTGCCTACCAAATTGAACATTTGTCATCTGCTACCTTTCCTCATTCCAGATGTTTGTCTTGTGTCTCAGCTCAAGAGATGTTTCAATGTCTCATCCCATGAGTTGATCCTGAGTTGTTTGATCTTCGACAAGATCGATTCTTCTAGAGTTTTTCCTTTCCTCTCTTTGTCATGTTAGTTGGAGTTCTCAAAGCAAGACATCGAGTCAATGATGGTGACTGAATCAACGATCCTATGAAGTGCAAGTTGGATCCTGAAGTTTGTGATAGTTTGTGTCCCCCCCCCCTTCCATCTTACCCTACGCTTGAATCTCGGGACGAGATTCTTGTTTAGTAGGGGTGAGTTGTCACATCCCTAGTTCTGGTATGACCTAGACTATCTAGTCATGTGTGCATCATGTTTAAGTTTCAATGAATTTGAAATGGGGACATGTGAAAGCCTCAGAAATCATCTCTGAAAAAGACCAAGATAAAAATTACTTCAAATAGGTCCAAGAAAATGTTCATGTTACTCTTTGAAAATATTGTCTAGAGCTAAAATTCAAACCAATATTTTCAGTAGCTCATAAATAATTATTTTGGGCATTTGGAATTAATTCAATAATTATTTGCATTGGATTTATATTTGATATATTTCAAATATGATCCAATAATTCTGGAAATTGTCGTGGGGCTTTATATTAATGTCACTAGTCCATACAACAATTTACAGAAGCTCAGAAAATGATTTGGGTTAAAAATCAAATCTAAACAGAGTTAAAGAAAATAGGAAACAGAAAATAAAAGAGAGAGAGGGAATCGTACCTGGCCTCACCTAACGCCCACCAACCGGCCCAGCACTGTAGCTAGTCGGCCCAGCCCACCAGGGCTCCTCCCCTATCGTCTTCCTCCTGCCAGGAGGACGGAGGCGCGTGCCCGCCCCGCGCCGGCCACCTCCTCCCTCCCTGCCTGCCTGGCTCCTCCCCGGTGCGCCTAGACGACGCCACGCAACCCCCTAACCCCTCTCACTCTTCCGCGTGACTTCTGCTCCCCTCTGCCCCTCTCTCTCTCGCACCCACGCCGAGCGCAGCCGTCGCCGCCGACGAGCACCGCCGTGGCCACAGCTACTGCCTCGCCTCGTTGTTGCACTCAGAGGCTCTGCCTCGACCCCCTCTTCCTCTCCACCGAGCCACGAGGTCCCGGACGCGCTGCAACGCTGCCATCGCTGCCGTTTCCCTTGTCAGCCACCGGAGATCGTCGCCGTCGATTCACCGCCTCCCGAGCTTCCCCGAGCTCGCTTCAACGCCTGCTGCAACCGCTGTGAGCTTCTGCTCCTCCTCCCCCTCTCCGTTTTCTCGTTTGCACGCTGCAGCTGCCGCTTCAACGAAAACCGGAACCCACCGCCGCCCGGCTTTGTTGCCGACGTGGCCTGAGCTCGAACCACCCGCGCCCTTGCACGGCATCACGCTCCTGGTGCCTCCACGAGGCCGCCTATCCCCTCTACGCGCTCGCATGCTTGCTCTAGCACCATGCCCGCATGAAGCCGAGCTCCGGCCGCCGCCTCACTCGCCGCCGTTGCCGTTTTCGGCCGCCCTAGCACCACCCACCACCACTGATTGACCCGCCTCGTCGCGCTGCGTCCGCAGGACCCAGCCGTGTGAGCTCTCGTCGCCGGAATCGGCCGGACGGGCAACCCCGCCGTGTTCCGTTTAGCGCCGGCGGCTAACCGCCGTTCTGGATGACGTGGACACGTCATTAGGGGCTAATGGACCACTAATTAAGCCCCACAGTCACTGACACCTGGGCCCCATGTTTTAGTTAACCGCAGTTTATTTCTTTATTTAGCTTAAACTAATCACAGTGACCCCACACGTCAACATTGACTTTGCTGACGTGGCCGTTGACTGGTCCCACCTGTCAGCGAGCTAAACAGCCCTGTGTCACTGAAGTGTGGCCCCACACGTCAGGTTTGACCTGGACCGCCTTGTTGACTTGCTGACGTCACACCGACGTCAAGCTGACGCAGTAACTCATTTTCTGGATTTTTTCTTATTCAGGAAAATTTAGAAAATAGTGCTAACTTCAAAAATTCATAGAAATTAATCTGTAACTCCAAATGCAAAGTGTTATATATGAAAAATGATCAGAAAAATCCAATATATCCATCTGCACTAGTTGCATGCATGTTTAAACAAGTTAACTTGCTGTTTAGTGCAAAACATGATAAGGCACTATTTAAGATCACAAATGTGTTTGGACTTTGAATCTTTGGTTCAAAATAGCTCAAACTCATCTGGTTGTAGTTGCATTAGCCCAACATACTCATTTTACCATGTCATGACCATGCATCATATTGTGCATTGCATTTATTGTGTTTTTTCTCTGTTGCCGGGATTTGTCCCCTCTCGATAGACGTGGTTTCGATGATGAGATCGATGACACTGATGAAGAGCTATATTATCTTCGGAAGTGTCAGGCAAGCAAAACCCCCTTGTTCATTCCGATACAATCCTACTCTCTCGCTCCTGCTCTCTTTTACTGCATTAGGACAAAAACGATTCATTCATACATTTACTTGCTGCGGTAGCTGAACAACTTTATCCTCTGCATGACTGTCATTGCCACAAGAAATAGATGAAACCCACTAGCATGAGTAGGAGTTGTTTGAGCCCTGTTGTGCCTACTCATTCATGCTTGATTGTCATGCCTGCTACTGCTTAGAGTTGAGTCAGGTCTGATTCATCGGGAATGAATCAGAGGCGTGTGAACATGTCCTACTTTGTGTGAGCTAAGTGTGTGAACATGATTTGGTAAAGGTAGCGGTGAGAGGCCATGTAGGAGTACATGGTGGGTTGCCTCATTGAAGCCGTCCTCAGGAACTGAGTTCTGTGTTTGTGATCCATGAAACAGCTACTACCACACATTGGGATCCTTAATTGACTCTCTCGGCTTCTTAATCACCCTTGTCCTCTGTCCAGGAGTTGCAAGTAGTTTCTGGTGTTTGTAGTATGCTGGAGGCCGTGGGCAGCGCTGACCCGAGGGGTGGGCTGTGATGCGGTAGGCACGTGGCCGGGTATACCGGCGCCTGCTTGGTGTCATGGAACCACAGACACATCGTTCGGGGCCGTATGTGGAAACCTCGGCCGGACTCCCTGTGGATGGAACCTAAATAGGCGATAAACCTGGACTAGAGACTTGAGTGTTTGGGTAGGCCGTGGCCGACACCCTCGCTGGGCTTCCGCTTCAAGGTTGTCGAGTACATGTCGTGTAAACGGTGGTAAGTGGTGAGAGCGTGTGTGAAGAAGTACACCCCTGCAGGGTTAACATCTTCTATTCGAATAGCCGTGTCCGCGGTAAAGGACTTCTGGGTTGCCTGTACAGTTCATAGACAAGTGAAAGTGAATACTCTAAAACTCGCAAGATATGCGTGAGTGCTATGGATGGCCTTCTCGTAGGGAGACGGGAGCGGATCCATAGTGGTGTATTGATATGGTGAATATGTGGACTCGTGTGCGCCACCTCAAAAGAGTTACTTGTAGTCGTAGTTTAGGATAGCCACCGAGTCAAAGCTGGTTGCTGCAGTTAAACTCAACCACCCCTTTATTGATACCGATGCATATGTAGCTTGTTCTGATGTAAGTCTTGTTGGGTACATTTGTACTCACGTCTGCCTATTTTATGTTTTGCAAAGAGATGTCAGTCTCGCTAGTAGTTCCGTGTGGACTTCGACGTTTAGCTTGATACCTCAGCTACGATCTTGTGCCCTCGGCAGGATCTAGTAGATAATCAGGCTTCTAAGCCTTTTTCATTTGTAGATGTCTGTACTCAGACATGTTAAGCTTCCGCATGTGCTTTGATGTGTATGCTCTGAATGTTGGGTCATGAGACCCATGTTTGTAATATCTCGCTCCTCGGAGCCTAAAGAATAAATACTTGAGTCATAGAGTTATGTTGTGATGCCATGTTGTATTTACACATATCGGGCATATTGTGTGTATGATTGAAATGCTTGGTATGTGTGGGATCCGACAACCTAGTTGTTTATCCTTGGTAGCCTCTCTTATGGGGTAATGTAGCCTTGTGCTTCCATGAGCCATAGTAGTCCGCTTCTGACCCGGTTCACCGGAGTCACCGCTAGCCCAAAGACTACTGCTCCGGAACACTTGACTGGCCGGCATGTGATTCACTTCATTCATGTGTCTGTCCCTTCGGGGAAATGTCACGCGGTGACATCCGGAGTCCTGCCTAGCCTGCTACAGCCCGGGTTCCCGGAGTCCTGTTAGCCCAGTGCTACAGCCCGGATTCACAGCTGCTGACCGACATGCTCGATGTTGATTCATGTATGCCTGTCCCTATAAGTTAGTGCCACTTTGGGTTCAAGACTAGTCATGTCGGCCCGGGTTCTCTGTCATATGGATGCTAGCGACACTATCATATACGTGAGCCAAAAGGCGCAAACGGTCCCGGGCCATGGTAAGGCGACACCCGTGGGAATACCGTGCGTGAGGACGCAAAGTGATATGAGGTGTTACCGGCTAGATCGATCTGACTTGGAATCGGGGTCCTGACACCCTCCGGTGACCAATCGAGCGGAGGAGGGGCTCTATGGTCAGCTGGGGGTGCGCTGGATCCATTGGTGCGGTTTGCCTCGCCGGGGACAGACCGGAGCGACGGCGGTGTCAACGGCTGCGGCGGCCGGAGTTCGGCCAACCTCGGGGACGAGGTTACGGTGCATGGAAGGTGAACCAGCGAGTGATACGGGTTCCTGGAGATGCTCTAAGCACGACGGAGCACTCAGACGCAATCTCCGGTGGCTAGGATCACAGCGGCGACATCGCCGACGATGTGGAGCTCACGAGCACGGTGGCGGTCGAAGCTAGAGCTTGTGCGGGAGTGAGGGGAGAGGGGAAAAAGCAAGGGGAGCTCATGGTGGACTCAAAGAGAAGGTCAGTGGGCTCGGGGGCTGCCTAGAGAAGGTGAATTGGAGCCGGCGATCTTCGGTGCCCGTCGGTGAAGACGACGACGTTGGCGTCACTGCAGGGATCCCGGCGTCGCGTGGCTCAGCGATGAGGGAGAGGGCGACGCGTCGGAGTCGTTGGGTGGTACGAGAGGGGTAGGCTGGCCGGTGGACATGCGGGCGGCGGGCAGCGGCAATGACAGTGCTCGGGCGAGAGAAAGAGAGATCCAGGGAAAGGGGTGAGAGCGAGGGAGAGTGAGAGAGAGAGAAGCAGGGAGGTGCGTGGCGTTCACCGCCGCGTCGGGGAGGCGGCGGGAAGCAGGAGGTGGCCTCGTGCGTGGACGCGCGCGGTGAGCTTGCGCCTTCGTCCTCCTGGCAGGGGAGGAAGACAACAGGGGGAGGTCAGTGGGCTGGGCCGGCCACTGGGCTCCAGGTAAGCCTAGGTGGGTTCTCTTCTTCTTTTCCTATTTGTTCTCTGTTTTTTTTTAATTTAGACTTGCCACTGTTTAAAATTAGAACAATTCAAAACAGTGCCAAATATCCTCTGGATATTTTTATGTTGCTGAATGGACTATTCCAAAAGCACGAAAAATGTTTCGGGGTATTTGAAAATATATTCTATACATATTATGAATATAATTCCAAATGCAAATAAAATAGTGATTTAAAGTCAGTGCCCAAAATATTCCTCAGAAATGTTCATTATTTTTGGTTTGGTGCAAAACCTTTGCCAAAATATAACCAACATTATTTTTTGTTCATTATTTCTAGGGTTCTTTGCCCTTCTTTAATTAAAATTTTGAGGCTTCAACAATCCTCAATTCAAGTTTCAGGAATTTAAATATGATACCTGGATGCAGATGCAACTATCTACAAACAAAATTCTAGGGCTGTGAAACTCACCCCCACTAAACAAGAATCTCGTCCCGAGATTCAAGACGTGAGGTAAAAAGACAGAGCGACACAAAACTAACACAATCTTCATGATCAATCTTCCCTTCTCAAAGATGTTGATTCATTGCTTCATATCGATCTTGACGTCTTTGCTTTCGGGATCTTCATCCAACACGATGATGACAGAAGGAAACTCTACAGGATTCGATCTTCACAAAGATCAAGCGATACATGATCAACTCATGGAATGAGGCAAAAGAACGTCTCTTGAGCCGATACACAAGACACACATCAGGAGGGTGATGGAGAAGCAGATGACAAAGGTTCAATTTGGTAGGCAACAACTCCATGCTTAAGTAAGATGGTGCATAGGTTTCAAATTAGCGAGGAGGTAATTGCCATGATTCCATAATGGGACACCTTAGCGAAGGTGACTTGTGGAATTATTCCCTTAAGTGGCAAAAATAATTACTTTTGATATAGATCACTGAACTCCTCATACTAGCCTAAGGCAAGTCACAAACGATCGTTCGAAGGAGTTTTGAAAGAATGACATACTTGGACTAGAATGGATGATGTGGACTACCTTGTTGAAGACAATGCAATGGATGATTTTGCTTATCATCGTAAATGGATGGGACCCATGGTAGGACCACTTTTGAAGATGATCCTGAACAACAATTACTAAGAGGACAGCCTATGGGAAATTGGCACCATGGCGGTGCAAGCTGGGAACAAAATGCTTGGGAATGTTCCAACCATCATATCTGCATGAGATTCAGGTTCGATTGGTGATAGGATACTTCAGACTCAGCATGTTGGAAAAGGAAAGGTTGCAACACAAATCGACAAGATAACATTGTGAGATTCTCGGGAAATGAACTATGGTAGCAAGCTCCAAAACATGAGCTGGTTCTGCTACATACATGTGAACACACTGTCCCAGACAAGCATGACCACGTAGTAGTCTTATAATAAAACCCTACCGAGTTCAGGTGGGGAACCATCAACGAGGATATCGAAGTCTTTTGCATGAACTAGTATTCGCACAGCAACTCCTTTTCCTTGAACAATTCAATCAGTGGCTTAGTGTGCTAGGGAATACATATGGAATGAAGATGGTCAGTCTATCAGACCATAGAATACTTCGCACGTATGCATGACTGACTTGTTATGATTCCAGAGGAAGCAAAACAATCTTTCTCGAACTCACGGCGGCAATTTGCATCGATTGCACGTGAACTAGAGGAAGTATCTTCTCTCATCCAAACATATACCTCATGAATGGAACACGAAGGCAATGCTTAAAAAGTTTCCAACACTAGCTTGATGTCCAACAACATCATGGAGGAGATAAGGATGTTGTCGATGGGCTCAACAACAATTTATCAAGATTTCCATAAAATGGAATTCCACGACTATGTGAACAAGGTGATAGAATTTTTCAGACCAAAAGATGTAATGGTGTATGATCGAGGGATCAACCACGAGTACGACAACATTACGAACATCGTTGGTTCTGATTTGATTTGACGATAGCCCACACTCAAATCAAAGGATTGATAAGACAATAGCGCCGACAATTGATCACGTGGATCAATCGATGAAGATATCATCTTTCTTCAAAACAAATACAAGATATCCCTTAGGGATGAGCGTGGTCGGACAAGCTTTTATCTTCCAACTCTCCAAGTTGTTGTGAAGCTTAACCAACTAGCTCAGGGGTATCCAACACAGATTCTTGGAGAAAAGGGTGGCTACAAGAAACCAACTTGATCACGAACTCAACATAGCGGTCAGGTGACAACCTGCTGATACCTCCAAGGAGATATTCGGAAAATCACGAACCACCGATATGTTACTAAGCTAGAGAACAATCTTGCTTTTCAGGGCAAGACGATATGATCAACAGAGCAAGGATTTGACAAAATCCTAACTCATTGATCGAAGAGTGCACCAGAAATAAGGACTAGGTAGCACGATCAATCTTAGGATGATGATTTAATAACCAACATGCTAGGAATGAGAATATTTTCCATTTACTACCGAGCAACGGAGTTGCTAGGAGTATTGATTTCACACCTTGCAATTCAATTGTCGGTATTCCGGTTACAATAACACGGAGACCGAGAAATGAACAATGATGGCGATAAGTATCACTGCGTCAAGAATTCATAAGAGGTGGTGCAATTCGCATGACATACTTGATATGAAAGAGGGTAACACTCCAAGGTAGAACAGAACAAAAGCTGGATTTGCATTTTGATCTACGGAATACAACTACTTTGACCCAATCCTCGAAGTGGACAAGGTACTGGAGTTTGTTTCTCCTAGTCATTCGAGAATAGAATGGATTGACAGACCATAAGAATATGAGGTACCGATGAGCATGAATGCATGACATGCTCTTGTCTATCAAATGATAGACAGAGGTTAGAAAACAGCTAAAGAGGGACAACTCAAAGGAACATATGATTTTCTGAGTTGTGGGTGCATAGATTAGCATGTCGAACAAAGTTCAACATATTTCTTCCGGATAACCAATGCAGAAAGGTAGGACTGGCAGAGTCACAATATAGATTGGGGAACTCATCGAGAACACTCTTGTTGTGATCTTGTGGCTCAAGAACTCCTGCCATAAGCAGTTCATGGTATTTGGAAGAAGGGAATACCACGAATCTCGAGGACTATCATCAAGGTTACTAATGTCCTAAGGAACTAGCAAACACTATCAACATGAAGCAAGTAGGGTGAATCTCGGGTTCAATAACCTAGGAATAGAATACCTACTACTAAGTGGCATCACGAGATGCTTTCGAGAATGAAGGCCAGAATCATCGCACTTGAACACAAAACATGGCTAGATTACTAGGTGATTCTATAAGATGCCTAGGGTCATAATAATAGCTCCAACATATATGTCGAGGCAATAGAGTACCTCAACTCACTGATTAGTGTGCTTATTCTGACCAAAAGGACATCGTGAACGGAAAGCAAGGATCTGCAAATGCATCAGACTACTTAGAAACCTGGGGTGAATCGGACAACATAACGGCTATAAATGCTCAAAAAGATTTGAGACATCCAGCAAAATGGTCGCATAACCACTTAACATCACAATATCAAGGTTCTGAGACCAACTGTTAACACATGGAAGTACTAGAACTGAACTGAGACTTGAATACATCAATCCTATGAGTCTATGGATTAGTAAAAAGAAGAGGTTGAATCAGATCAGAAGCGCATAAGGTAAAGGAGTAAAAACAGCCTTAAGTTCCCTTCCACAATCAATTCCCTTATATAACTAAAGCATTTCTATACTCGACTTCGACCAGTTTGGCTTGGTAATCCTACAGGCAGTCAGGCTCTGATAGCAACGCTGTCAGGACCCCGATCCTAAGTCACACCAATCTAGCATGTAACACTTCATATCACTTTGCGGCCTCACGCATGGTATTCCCATGGGTGTCGCCTTACCTGGCCCGGGACCGTTTGCGCCTTTTGGCTCACGTATGTGATAGTGTCGCTAGCATCCATATGACAGAGAATCCGGGCCAAGATGACTACTCATGAACCCAAAGTGGCACTAACTTACGGGGACAGGCATACATGAAACAACATCGAGCATGTCGCTCAGCAGCGTGTGAATCCGGGCTGTAGCAACAGGGCTAACAGGACTGCGGGAACCCGGGCTGTAGCAGGCTAGCAGGACTACGGATGTCACCGCTTGACATTTCCCCAAAGGGACAGACACAGGAACGAAGTGTATCACATGCCGGCCAGTCTATGTGTTCCGGAGCAGTAGTCTTTGGGCTAGCGAGGACTCCGATAAACCGGTAGCGGACTACTATGGCTCATGGAAGCACAAGAGTACATTTCCCCATAAGAGAGGCTACCAAGGATAAACAACTAGGTTGTCGGATCCCACACATACCAAGCATTTCAATCATACACACAATATGCTCAATATGTGCAACTACAACATGGCATCACAACAAGACTCTACGACTTAGAGTATTTATTCATTAGGCTCCGAGGAGCTAAGTATTACAAACATGGGTCTCATGACCCAACATAGAGAGCATACAAGCAACAAGCACATGCAGAAGCTTAACTTGTCTGAGTACAGACAACTACAAATGAAGAAGGCTGAGAAGCCTGACTATCTACAAGACCCTCCCAAGGGTACAAGATCGTAGCTGAGAAGGCTGAGAAGCCTGACTATCTACAAGACCCTCCACGCGGAACTACTAGCGAGACTGAAGTCTCTCTGCAAAACATAAATTAAGAAAACGTGATTACAAACGTACCCAGCAAGACTTACATCAGAACTATCTACATATGCATCGGTATCAACAAAGGGGGTGGTGGAGTTTAACTGCAGCAAGCCAGCTTTGATTCAGTGGCTATCCTAATCTATGACTGTAAGTAACTCTTTTGGGGTGGCGCACACGAGTCCACATATTCACCATAACAATACACCACTATGGATCCAATCCCGTCTCCCTACGAGAAGGCCATCCATAGCACTCACGCTTATCTTGTGTATGTTAGAGTATCCAATTTCACTTGTCTATAAACTGTACAGGCAACCCAGAAGTCCTTTACCGCGGACACGGCTATTCGAATAGATGATGTTAACCCTGCAGGGGTGTACTTCTTCACACACGCTGGTGTACTTCTTCACACACGCTCTCGCCACTTACCACCATGTACACGTCGTGTATCTCGGCAACCTTCGAGCGGAAGCCTGGCGAGGGAGTCCGCCACGACCTGACTAACCACGCAAGTCTCTAGTCCAGGTTTATCGCCTATTCGGGTTCCATCCGCAAGGAGATCCAGCCGAGGTGTTGCTCACGGCCCCAAACGATGTGTACAGGGTTCCAAGCGCACCAAACGGGCGACGCTTGGCATACCCGGCCACGGTGCCTAGTCTGTCCCAAGCCCACCTGTACCGGGTGCCACTTGGTAGACTACTAACACTACCTACAAACACCAGAAACTAGTTGCAACTCGTTGACAGAGATCACGTTGATTAACAAGTCGAGAGAGCTTGGAGCGCCCGGAGCCCAATGTGTGGTAGTAACTGTTCATGGATCACAAACACAAAACTCAGTTCCTGAGGACGGCTGCAATGAGAGAACCCACCATGTACTCCTACATGGCCTCTCACCGCTACCTTTACCAAATCATCGTCACACACTTAGCTCTCAACAGTAGGACATGTTCACCACATTCCAATTTATTCCCGATGAATCAGACCTGACTCAACACTAAGCAGTAGCAAGCATGACAAACAAGCATGAATGAGTAGGCACATCAGGGCTCAAACAACTCCTACTCATGCTAGTGGGTTTCATCTATTTACTATGGCAATGACAGGTCATGCAGAGGAAAGGGGTTCAACTACCGCTGCACGTAACAGTTGAATCGTTGTTGTCCTAATGCAGTAAAAGAGAGCAGGAGCGAGAGAGTGGGATTGTATCAGAATGAAACAAGGGGGTTCTGCTTGCCTGGCACTTCTGAAGATAGCATAGTTCTTCATCGGTGTCATCGAACTCATCATCGGAACATACGTCTGGCGAGGGAACAAACACCGACTAGCAAAGAAGGAACACAATCAATGCAATGCACATCTAAATGAATGCTATGTCATGTTAAGGTACTGAATTGACCTAGTGCAACAGTTAGTCATATTCATTGAAGTCGAATTCAAACATATAGCAAATTCCAACTCCAAAACTAATTAACATTTATTCCATAATCATGAATTGTCCTATTCAGTGATGTTAACTTGTTCGAACATGCATGAAAATGCTATATTCAGATTCTTTGGATTTTTCTAATAATTTTTCATATATGATTTATTTCATTTGGAGTTATAGATTATTTTCTATGATTTTTACAAGTTTTAAACATTTTCTAGAATAAATAAATCATTTCTGATTTAATTAAATATTCAGAAAACATTATCACGTCAGCACTGTGTCATCCCTGCGTCAGCAGGTCAACTGAGCTGTTCTGGTCAAACCTGACCAGTGGGGCCCACTGGTCAGTGTAACCGTGCTGGCTTGGGTCACTAACGGGTGGGGCCGGTCAAGCTCCACGTCAGATCGGTCAAAGCTGACGCATGGATGTGACTAAGGGGTCATTAGCTTAGGGGTAATTAGTGGTTAGGCCGGTGTTTAACCGCCGGCGACGAGCAGACGCGGCGGCGAGGCTCGGGTCTTGTCCTCTAGCGACCAAACGAGCGGAGGAGGGGCTCTATGGTCAGCTGGGGGTGCGCTGCATCCATTGGTGCAGTTTGCCTTGCCGAGGACAGACCGAAGCGACGGCGGTGTCAACGGCTGCGGCGGCCGGAGTTCGGCCGACCTCGGGGACGAGGTTACGGTGCATGGAAGGCGAACCAGCGAGTGATACAGGTTCCTGGAGATTCTCTGAGCACGACGGAACGCACAGACGTAAGCTCCGGTTGCTAGCATCACGGCGGCGAGCAATTCAAAACAGTGCCAAATATCCTCCGGATATTTTTATGTTGTTGAGTGGACTATTCTGAAAGCACATAAAATGTTTCAGGGTATTTGAAAATATATTCTATACATATTATGAATATAATTCCAAATGCAAATAAAATAATGATTTAAAGCCAGTGCCCAAAATATTCCTCAAAAATGTTCATTATTTTTAGTTTGTGCAAAACCTTTGCCAAAATAGAACCAACATTATTTAAGGCCATTTTGGAAACATTGAATGCATTTTCCAGGGTTCTTTGCCCTTCTTTAATTAAAATTTTGAGGCTTCAAAAATCCTCAATTCAAGTTTCAGGAATTTAAATATGATGCCTGGATGCAGATGCAACTATCTACAAACAAAATTCTAGGGTTGTGACAGCCCGGCCAGCCCCTTTAGTACCGGTTCATGGCATGAACCGGTAGTAAAGAGGTTGTGGCAGGCTGTTTTTAGTCCCACTTCGCTCCCCTAGCAAGATTTTTACCACCTTAAATATGTTACTTCTCAAACTATCAAAAGCACTTGGTCTTCATTGAACTTCATGTGTAGAATTTGTGGTCGCAATATAAGTCTTCACCGGCTTCTAAACCGTTGAGGACTCATGTTGACAATTCAGATTATACACAAAAAGATCATTGATAATCAATGTATTTTTTATGTATATTCTTACATGTTTACGCCCTCACTCTCTCCACTCACTCGGTCTCCCCCTCAATCCTCTGCTGCCGTCGCCCATGGCCGCCGCCTCATTCTCATCGACATGTTTACGCCCTCACTCTCTCCACTCACTCGGAAAAAAATGGACGCACTTCGTGTACAAACTGGACAATCTCTTTCGGAGTATCAGGGTTTCGGACGAGAACTCATATGTTACACGGGCACTTCATTTTTCTGAACTTATTTGAACTCCAGACATTTTTTGCGTTCCGTATGCACCATTCAAAGCGACATCATCAATTTCCAACACTTTCTGATGTCATTTGCTATTTTTCAGTAATTTACTGATTTGTTTACAGAGCTAAATGGTCGTGAAATTGAAAATCACTACAAAATGAACTCTGAAAATATTGAAACTTGGCATGGTACCATCATTTCACCCACATAGCATGTGCAAAAAAGTAGAGAGGGTTACGGCAAAACTGGATGCACTTCGTGTACAAACTGGACAATCTCTTTGTCACGCCCAAGATGCGACCCTATCCTAAAGGAACTCGAAGGTCCCACAAAGTATAGAAGCGCATCTTGAAGACGCTTTTGCAAGGTGAATATCATTACATCAACATTACATAATACTGGGGATACATCCAATACATACAATGTCACATGAAAACAACAATACAACATACAAGATCAACATCCGACTACGGATGAATCATAAACAGAAACTCAAACAATATCCACCACCTTTAGCCCAGGGCTGCCGACTGGAACCTATCCCCGATCGAAGAAGAAGCGAAGGAGAACTCCAAAACAAGCAAACATCGCTCTCGCGTCATGATCATCGCATAACCTGTACCTGCAACTGTTGTTGTAGTAATCTGTGAGCCACGAGGACTCAGCAATCCCATTACCATGGGTTCAAGACTAGCAAAGCTTAAAGGGAAAGGAAGGGGTAAAGTGGTGAGGCTGCAGCAGCAGCTAAGCAATGTATGGTGGCTAACTTACGCAAATAAGAGCCAGAAGAGAAGCAAAGCAAGCTGTCGTCAACTAGTAATGATCAAGAAGTGATCCTGAACTCCTACTTACGTCAGACATAACACAGAAACCGTGTTCTCCTCTCGATCAACCCCGAAAAGAGACACTCCGCGATTACGCATACGCTTGGTGTATTTTAGAAGATTTTACTTCAAGTTTACTACAACCGGATATTAACAAATTCCCATACGCCACATAACCGCGGGCACGGCTTTCAAAAGTTCAAACCCTGCTGGGGTGTCCCAACTTAGCCCATGATAAGCTCTCGCGATCAACGAAGGATATTCCTTCTCCCGGGAAGACCCGATCAGTCTCGGAATCCCGTTTACAAGACATTTCGACGATGGTAAAACAAGACCAGCAAAGCCGCCCGAATGTGCCAACAAATCCTGATAGGAGCTGCACATATCTCGTTCTCAGGGCACACCAGATGAGAAAGGCGTCGGGTTGGCATAAACCCTGATTGCCCAGGGGGCGCCGGACATCGCTTGTTTTGGACCAGCACTCAGAGGAGAACTGGCCCGGGGGGCTAAAATAAAGATGACCCTCGGGCTCCAGAAACCCAAGGGAAAAAAGGGCATAGGTGAGGCAAATGGCAAAACTAATGTTGGGCCTTGCTGGAAGAGTTTTATTCAAAGCGAACTGTCAAGGGAGTCCCATAAATCAGCCAACCGCGTTAGGGACACAAAATACGGGAACATAATACCGATATGACGGAAATTAGGGCGGCAAGAGTGGAACAAAACACCAGGCATAAGGCCGAGCCTTCCACCCTTTACCAAGTATATAGATGCACTAATAATATAAGAGATATTGTGATAACCCAACATAAACATAATTCAACATGGAGCAATCTTCATCTTCACCTGCAACTAGCAACGCTATAAGAGGGGCTGAGCAAAAGCGGTAACATAGCCAAACAACGGTTTGCTAGGAAGGGTGACAACGGTTAGGGGCTATCATGCAATTTGGGAGGCTTGATAAGCAAGTGGTAGGTAATGCAGCATAGCGAAAGAACGAAGCAACTAGCATAGCAATGATAGTAATGAGATCCAAGGTGACGGTCATCTTGCCTGAAATCCCGCTAGGAAGTAGAACGAGTCCATGAAGAAGACGAACGGAAGTAGTCGAATCTAATCCTCACAATCGCAACATTACCGGAACTAAGAAGCAACACCGGAAAGAAACAAACAACATGGTAAATGCACAAGCATAAACATGGCATGATGCACAGGCGAGTATGATGCATGTCCGGTTTAAAGAGGCATGGCATGGCAAAGTGCAACAAACAATACTACAAGTTAAGTGGAGCTCAATATGCCACGAGTTGCATATTGAAAAAACACCACATCAATTATTTAGTTCTCTCTCGGTTTTGTACCCAACAATATTAAATGTTATTAAACATGGCAAGGTGTGAAGCATATGAAAACTACCTATCTAGGCAAGTTTAAATGAGGCCCGAACAACGAACAACAATTCCGGAAAATCCCCAAGTGCATATTTTAGATTCGGTACTGTTCTGCCCTAAACCAAATTTTATTGTTGTTAAACAGGAAAATAAACTGCACCAAGTTGATCTATGCATTTTTCCACCCCATTTACATATGAAGTTTATTTAAAATCGAGCTACGGTTACTTAGTTACGAATAAATCATTTTAACATGGCATTTGAGCAAATTTAAACAAACATCATTTTAAACATTTTAAAAAATGGATGAAAGTAGCAAATTATTAATCTACACAAAATTCTAAGCATTTTACATGTATAAATTATCTACATATGATGCACGGTTGTGGAGTAAATATATGCATAATGATGAAGGGGTTTTCTGCAAATCTGCCAACTCTGGATAATTGCTAAAATCGCAGAACCAAAAAAAAACTATACGGGCCGAATCTGAATAGTGCACTGGGCGGCTGGGCTGCTCACCTAGCTCGGCTCGGCCCAGGCCGGTGGATGCGGCTGAGGCGTGCTGGGCCTGGCGCTGGAGGTCAACGCGCAGCTTGACCGAGCGAAGCAGGTAGCAGCGGTTGAAGCAGGGGAGCCGCGGCGGTGTGGGACTTGCAGGTCAGCGCGCGAGCCGACAAGGAACTCCGGCGACGGGTGGTTGACGGAGACGTGAGCGCCGGGAACGGGCAGGTCCGGGCGAGGGGATCTCGGATCCGGCGGTGCAAGGGAGCTCCGAGGCGGGGAGGAACTGCAGGGCCATGGCAGGGAAAATTCAGACAAGTGGCAGGGACAGAGAGAGGGCCGGAGTGAGAGCGAGAGGAGGCGAGGTGACCTGGCCGTGGCCAGCCGGCGGTAGGCGCGGGCGCCCGAGGAGGCGAGGTGGAGGAGCACGGGGAGGCTCGTTCTGGCTGGAGACAAGGCCATGTGCGACGCTGCATCCTGGTACAGAGAGAGAACGAGAGAGAGATGAGATACCGAGAGGAGGAAAACAGAGGAACGAGAGGGCGCGACGGGGGCTCATCTGCTAATGGCGCTGCTTGCGGCCGACGGCGACGCAAGGTGGTTGAGGAGGGCGGTCAAGGCCCCTCGGGAAGAACACCGGCGGGGAGGAAGTACGACGAGGTGGCGAGGAGGAGGTCCTGGAGGGGAGCGTCGTCGCTGGTTGCTCCGGCGAGCGGCGCGAGGGGTCGAGCTCGAGGAGGCACGAGAGGTGGTGGATGGTTTGGATCGGGAGGAGCTGCGGCAGCTGCAGTGTTGATTTGGTGGCGCTGAAAACAAGGGGAAGATGGCGGCGGTGCCAGGGGATTGGGTTGATGGGGGAAACAAGGAGGAGACCAGGGGAGGCGCTGGTTGGGTGAGAAGGGGATCTGGGAGGATCCCGAGGAAGACGAGACAGGAGGAGTGGCGGCGGCGGATAGGAGGATTGGACTGCTCTCCTCAAATTTAGGGTTGAGTCGGTTTATATAGGCTAGATTTTTGGGTAGGGGCTATCTCGTCCCTCCGATCGTAATCGAAAGGTCGAGAAGTATATAGGCTAGGGAGTTCAAATAAGAAAACGGAGATGTATTATAGACGTTCGGAGATGATCCAGACCCATTGCTCACGACAGCCCGAGTCGGGTCCGGGAGAAGTTTTCTTACTAGGTTGCGGAGGTGGTCGGTGGTTGTGCAAAGAGGCTCAAACGGTCGGACAACAAATGAACGGTTGCTCTCGAAAGGGACAACGAAGGCAAGGGCGGAACATGGCAACTACGAACGGATGCAAGCTTTATGAAAACATGCAGATGCAATGCACATGATGCAATGAGATGAAATGCATGACATGAACAAAATGCAAAACAAAAGGAAAAACCCAACCACGGAGGAAAAACATAGCACATAGCCGGAAATGGCAAGAGTTGGAGTTACAATTATGGAAAGCTACATCCGGGGTGTTACACTCTTTCAGAGTATGAGGGTTTCGGATAAGAACTCATCTGTTACACGGGCACTTCATTTTTTTAAACTTATTTGAACTCCAGACTTTTTTCGCGTTCCGTATGCACCATTCAAAGTGACGTCATCAATTTTCACCACTTTCTGACGTCATTTGCTATTTTTAAGTCATTTACCGATTTGTTTAGAGAGCTAAATGACCGTGAAACTGAAAATCACTACAAAATGAACTCTGAAAATGTTGAAACTTGGCATGGTATCATCAATTCACCCACATAGCATGTGCAAAAGAGTATAGAGGGTTACGACAAAAACTGGACGCACTTCGTGTACAAACTGGACAATCTCTTTCGGAGTATCGTGGTTTTGACGAGAACTCATACATTACGGTTACTTCATTTTTAAACTTATTTGAACTCCGGACTTTTTTTATGCTCAGCAGCAGCATTCTAAGCGATGTCATCAATTTTCAACCCTTTCTGACATCATTTGCTCTTTTTCAGTCATTTATCGATTTGTTTAGAGAGCTAAATGACCGTGAAATTGAAAATCACTACAAAAGAACTCTGAAAATGTTGAAACTTGGCATGGTATCATCATTTCACCCACATAGCATGTGCAAAAGAGTAGAGAGGGTCACGGCAAAAACTGGATGCACTTCGTGTACAAACTGGACAATCTCTTTCGAAGTATCAGGGTTCCAGACGAGAACTCATCTATTACACGGTTACTTCATTTTTTTACCTTATTTGAACTCCAGACTTTTTTCGCGTTCGGTATGCATCATTCAAAGCGACGTCATCAATTTTCAACCCTTTCTGACATCATTTGCTCTTTTTCAGTCATTTACTGATTTGTTTAGAGAGCTAAATGACCGTGAAATTGAAAATCACTATAAAATGAACTCTGAAAATGTTGAAACTTGGCATGGTATCATCATTTCACCCACATAGCATGTGCAAAAGAGTAGAGAGGGTCACGGCTAAAACTGGACGCACTTCGTGTACAAACTAGACAATCTCTTTCGAAGTATCAGGGTTTCGGACGAGAACTCATCTGATACACCGGCAATTCAAAATTTTAATAACTTATTACAACTATGGACTTTTTTTGCATTCAGCAGGCGCCATTCAAAGCCACGTCATCAACTTTCAACACTTTCTGACATAATTTGCTATTTTTAATGCATTTACTGATTTGTTTTGAGCTGAATGGCCCGGAAATTGAAAAGCACTATAAATGAACTCTTAAAAGCACTACAAATAGAAGAAAATAAATAAAGCAGAAAAGAAAAAAACTATATAAAAAACTACTCAGAAACAAATACAAGAAAATATATAAAGCAGAAAAGAAAAAACTATATAAAAAACAACTCATAAATAAATAGAAGAAAATAAATAAAGCAGAAAAGAAAAAAACTATATAAAAAATTACTCAGAAATAAATAGAAGAAAATATATAATGTAGAAAAGAAAAAACTATATAAAAAATTGTTGGCACGCTGCCCAGTGGGCCTGCCACACCTCGGGTGTGCAAATTCTGGCCCAGAAGGCCCAGCAGGCTCGCAGGGCAGCGCGCCATAGTTAGGCCCAGAATCCTGCTATACACAGGAGTTCAAGGGAGCAGCCGCGGCTGGGTTTATAAACCAGTGCGGCTGCCCTTCGGTCGGCGAGGTGGGACTAAACTTTGTGCCCATCGCCTAGCAGCGCACCCCCTTTAGTACTGGGTGGTGGCTCCAACCGGTACTGAAGGGGGGCCTTTAGTACCGGCTGGAGCCACCACCTGGTACTAAAGGGGGTGCGGTTCCCGCCGCTTCGCCTGGCCAAAACAGACCTTTAGTACCGGCTGGAGCCACCACACAGTACTAAAGGGGTCTTGATTCCGCTTAACCGCCAAAACAGACCTTTAGTACCGGTTGGTGGCTCCAACCGGTACTAAAGGTGGGTACTATATAAGAAAACACTTCAAATAAATTCGTCAGTTTGTTCTCCCTCTGCTTCTTCTCTCCTCTGCCCCGTCACCGCCGCCCGTCGTCGCCGCCCCCGTCGCCGTCCCCGTTGCCGCCGCCCCCGTCCCCTCTACCTCGCCGTCCCGTCGCCTCGCCGTTCCGTCGCCTCGCCGTCCTGTCACCGCGCCGTCCCGTCGCCTCGCCGTCGCCGTGGCCGTGGCCCGTGCTGTGAGCCTCTCTCCCCGGCCCCTCTCCTCCCTCCAAGCGAAGCCGCCAGCTGCCGGCATCAGGGTGCACACGCGCACGCCGCTGCAGCATAAAAACACGCAGCCGCACACACACACACACACATGATTTTGTTTTTAGTTTTTTCTGTTTTTTATACAAATGTTTTAGATGAATTAATTAATTATATATAGATTAGATTAATGTCAAATAGTATATAGAAGTGTAAGAAATGTTATGGAAATGTTAGAAATTTTAGTAATGTTAGTTTTAGCTAGATGAATTAGATTAACTTCAAATTGTTATAGAAATGTTAGAAATGTTATAGAAATGTTAGTTTTTAGTTTCTTATAATTTTAGTTATACAAATTTAGAATTTGCATATAAGTCACAATCCAATTATTTAAAAATGTTACTTTTGTGGCGTATAGTATTTTTTCTCGACGATGCCTGGTCTGCATCCTCGCCGTCCACCCGTTTGTGACGATGTCCTACTTCAGAGGACCCATGTCCGGGACTGGGCTCCGCCGGGCTGGCACTGGGAGGTGCTACCTTCAGGGGCGCTCCGCTTGGTGAGGAACCCGGCCCCGGGTCCCGTCGTCGACCCTGATCTCCTTTGGTGGCGTTCGCGTGGGCCACATTCAGTGCAGAGGGAGCCAGCCTGCCCCGCTGGAGGTGGTGCGTCGCCGTGTCAGGGAGGAGGACAAGCACGTCCGTTGCTACATGGCTGCTACGGGCGTCAGGTTCTCCAATACCTGGCGGGTTGTTTGGGCAAATGATCGGAGATATGATCATGTGATGGTTCCTTCTCTTTGGGTGTCCACCGCCCGCGCCTTAGGAACCGCGAGTGGCCTAGATTCTTCTGTAGTATTCGATCTTCATTAGCTACCTAGCCAGTGATGTATTCGATATATAATATTGGAGATGATGTATTCGATATTATATATATTATTAGAGACGATGTATTCGAGATTATATATTATTCGAGACGATGTATTCGAGATTATATATTATTCGAGACGATGCATATTATATATGTACTATATGATTCAGTTTTTCCTTATTGATTGCATCCACGCATTGTAATTTGAATACTAAATTGTTTTATATTTCTTCTAGACTAGTTAAATAAAAGCTATGGCGGACAATACCGGCAGAGAGGGAGAAGAGGCCATGTTCGAGATCATACGCAACCCTCGCAGGCCAGATGGTCTGAATGAAGCAGATGACGGCTCCCAATATCTGAACAATACTGGGGAGGGTGATGATAAGATATTCGATCTCGACGACCGAGCTGATGAAGTCATGAACTATGATTATGATTATGATTATGATGACACAGACAATGTTGATCTTGAAATAACAAATACTACCGACGAGGTATACATTTATATAAGCAGGCATCTGGTGATCATCACATGTTTTTTTTATTTGAAGATATATTAACGAATCGATCTTTCTTCTTTCAGCCCTCCGGATCGAGCAAATCTGCTTCTACAGACAGCAGGACAAAGTGAGGCCCCGACAAAAATTTGAAGGAGGGTGTAAAGTACAACATCGACTCCATCAAAGCTAATGGCGAACCCCTCATGCCTAAGAACATTGCGAACAAGTGGATTCGTCAGTGCAGAGTTCTTGTGAAGGACCAACTCCCGATCTCCATTCAAGAATGGAAAGAGCCAAAAAATAAACGTCCAGATGTTACTTGGGTCGATGACAGAGCAAAAGAACGCTTTGGGAATCTCTGATGGAACATTTCACGCTACCAGATCATTCCACTGATGCAGATGTGCAGAAAGTCAAGGACACTGCTCTTAGGAAGATGGCAGTTGCATTAAACACCCACAAGAAAACTGTATGGGCCAACTACGTCGTTGCAGAAAGGAAGACTCCATAATTCAAGGGAACACTAGAGAAGCAAAGAGAACACTGGCCCACTTTCGTGAAATTCAAGGAATCAGAATTATCTAAGGAACGGTCGAGAAAACAATTGCCACAAAAAAGACGCAGTTCCATAGGCTGGGGCCAGGTGGCTACGCGGTGGCAATGCCTAAGTGGGATAAGTCTGAGCAAGATATGCTGGATGTAGGGGTCACTCCAGTTACTAGGAGCTGGCCCTCTAGGTGCAGAACTTGGTTCTATGCACATGGGGGGCGTTGGTCCCGAAGACAGGCCTGGTTTCCAAGAAGGCAAGTCTAAAAGGAGCCGAAGAGAAGTTACTTCAAGAAATAGAAGATGCTCGAACGGGGGTGTTCACGCCCAACAGAGAGAACAACGAGCTTACGCACGCCTTGGGAAATCCTGAACACCCGGGAAGAACATGAGGCAAGGGCGTTATTCCCTGGTATGAGGGCTTTTCAGAATGTTACGCCGACTACAGGACCCGTACAAGAAGGAAGATGGAGGAGGAGAAGAAGAGGAAGATGGAGGAGGAGCAGAGGAAGCAGGACTATGAATGCCTTCAAGGCCTAGAATTAGCGCACGCAGACTTGGCAGTCAAATTCCAGCGGCAGCAGCAGCAGATCGACTCACTTAGCCAGGAAAGGGGGTCTCAGTAGCGGTAGCAGCTAGCGTATGATCCAGCATTGGATATCACCGTCCCATCTATGCCGAGAAGCAGCGTTGGTTCCGCCCCGTGGGACGCACTGCTGGATAGATACCCTATGGATGACATCATGGAGAACACCAACTGTGAGCTACACTTCAAAATGAAGAACATATCCATGAAAGTGGCGGACGCCGTTGCTTATACAAATCCCCCCGAAACAACCTTCCATTGCATCCTGATTCCAGCTAGCTATGCTCATGTCGTCGTTGATGAGGTGGTCGACCAATATTCGGGGCTAGAGCTTGACATTCCTGGACATCACGAGGAGCACACACTGGGACAGGACATACATCGTATCATCCTATGGATAAAGGATTGCATCATCTTTCGAAGGCCACCGACACCGCGTCGTCATCGGACTTCTCCTCGATGTGAGGCCACTCCTCCTCCTCCAAGTCCGGCACAGCAGCATGCCACTCCTTCTGCTTCAAGTCCAGCACAACGTCATGCCACTCCTCCTGCTTCAAGTCCGACACCGCATGAGGCCACTCCTCCTGCTTCAAGTCCGGTACAGCGTCAGGCCACTCCTCCTGCTCCAACTCAGCCATGTCAGCCGTCTCCGCCGCCTCAGCAATCGGGGAAGAGAGTCGCCGCAGCTATGGTGCGTAGCGCTACGAGCCGAGGTAATACAGGAGGTACAGGCGGAGGCAAGCGATATAAATATGGTCCAAGCCTTGCTCCTCTTCCTCAGAGGCCTTACGACATGACCGAGGAGCAAAACTGAGCCATAGTGAAGGCCCAAGTGGACGCCCATTTTGGACCAAAACCGGCACCGCCGCCAATGGAGAAAGTGCCTGAGGAAACCATTGACCACTTTATTCGTATGGCTAGACCACCAGCTCCCAAGCCTGTTGACTCAGACTATGAGCGCCAAATTAGGAAGGCACATCAAGAACGAGTACAGAAGGAGTCGAGCTCGAGCTCGAGCCAAGCAGCTGGCAAAAAATGCGGGAAAACCGTTCCCCAGCTGGGAGGACAGGCGACGCAACCGGTCGCCCCGCTTGTTGTGGCAACAACACATAAGAGTACCGGCGCCCTATATATATGTGTGCAAACCGTTAACGTTCCCTAGCTGGGCAATCTGGTAATAACCGAGGAGCATATAATGCAGGCTGAAATGCTCGGTATGACTGTTGGACAATTCCTCGAGATCGAGCCCATGTCTCTGCTTAGAGAGGAGGAAATAAAACGGAAATATTTCCGCGGCGAACCTTTGGTCAAGCCCGAGGAGGTCAAGAACCTCCCAACGAGAATGTATGAATTGCATCAATGGTACATGGAAATTTGCAAGACCCACAATCTACGAGTCCCTCATGGTGAAAGTCAAGGAAGAGGATTACTTCCATGAGCTAGCTACATCTATTGAGTATCTGTAACTGTTTCAGTTATTCAATTATGACGCACTCGACAAATCTATCGCCAGTTGCTATTGTCTGTAAGTGATTTATTTCTGTAATTTTAGTCTCAAGCCAGCTGTAGTGCTCTCGTTGATCATTACCTGTAATTATCCTCACTATATTATTTTCTGTGCTATTATGCAGGATGAAGATGTCTGAAATGAGAAAAGCTGGACGCCATGGCATTTGGTTCATTGACCCAAATACCATTAATGAAGAGACATGGTCATATGAACATTATAAACAAGAAGTAGAGAATAACATGCTAGAGTTCTTGAAGCGCCTCAATACCAATGCAGATATACTACTTCCTTACAACTTCCAGTGAGTCCACACTGTCTTGTAGTACAAATTCTGTTTTTGTTACTAGCTAGATACCACTGGATCTTGGTAGACATTAAAGTGCGCATGCAGGTTCCACTGGATCTTGGTAGACATTTAAGTTAAAGAAGGAAAAGTTGAAGTACTTGACTCACTTCTTAAAGAAGCTAAAGAGTACTCAATCGTGAAGGGGATAGTCAACAAGTAATTTCAATCTCATTATATATATATATATATATATATATATATATATGTCCTGATATCAACTAATTAATAACTCCTTTATTCATATTCTTTGCCGGTGGGCCGGCAGGGCTTGGCAAAAGTTCATCGAAGACATTCCAGGCCCGTTCAGAGATAAACTGAATTGGTATCGACCCATGGTAATTAATTAAGTAGTACTATAGCTAGCTATAGCTAGCTACCATGCAATCTCTTTAATTCTATAGTTTCAATAACATTAATTATCAGGCTTGATTAATTATTATCTGATTGAACTCTATTCTCGTACAGGCCATGAAGCAGGTGAGCCGCTAATAATTTATGTGCATACTACGTTTGCGAGAACATTCGCATGATGACGTCCGAAAGGAGCACATCTGATAGACAGATATGGGAACGTTTGCCAGAACACACTATACACAATTTTTACATCATTATCGATATCTAGTCACACAACTAATACATGCATATTGTTCTCCTTCTTAACAGTTCAATGAGGTGCGGCAGAAGCTCCTACCAATGGATCGCGTACGAGCAATTGCAGAGGAAATAGCAGGATTTTTGCTCGACGAAGTCATAGATCCTAGAGGATAATTCCATTACCCGCTACCACACTAATGCCTCCATGTAGGAGAAATTGTATATACCAAATTGTACGTATATACGTACATGCATGTGTATGTGTGAATATGGTGGTGCGAGACATTCGATGATATGTATATGTATATGATCAGTTCTATGAGACATTCTATTTATATATATATATATATATATATATATATATATATATATATGCATAAAGTGTACAATATGTAGTATCGTAAAATACCAGCAAACGAAAAAAAATTAAATGGAAAACACAAAATTAATGAAAAAATAAAAAATAAAAACAAACCCCACCCCAAACATTTAGTACCGGTTGGTGTTACCAACCGGTACTAATGGTCTACCCGCACCCGGGCCTGGCTCGTGCCACGTGGTGACACTTTAGCGCCGGTTTGTGACGAACCGGTAGTAAAGGGGGCGGGGCATTTAGTCCCCACTCTTTAGTGCCGGTTGTAGAACCGGCACTAAAGGCACTTACGAACCGGCGCTAAAGCCCGGTTCTGCACTAGTGATGTAGTATACGAAACTCATTTTGGTAAACCGGTTCAGTAGTAAGGTGGATAGGATTACAGCATGAAACAAACATATATCTATGTACTATGGTCACTGTATTGTCCATATCATTCTAGTTTATGTTGCCAAATCAAGATAGAGACACAGTTCTAATCATATATTTTTTAAGACACAACAACATAGACACAATATAAGTGTGAGAAACTACACAACACTGGCAACACTTGTAATGTGCATCACACGAGAAAATAACTATTATAGAACTGAAACTGAAATCAACACAGAGCAAGAAGTTAGAATTGCAATCCAATTAAACAAATAGGTTTAAAACATACCTGTTGCGCCATTGGAGTTCCAATTGGATCCTTTAAACTCGAAAGTAGTTGGTATGAGTAAATACAGTGATGCAACATCAAAGGAGTATGGACCATAGCTACGGAATTTGACCTGAGAACAATTGCTCTTCTGCTTTAAACATGGAGTTTGGGTTTGCTGTGGTGGTCTTCGTGCTTTGGGCACTGCAGTTGCTTTACAAACAGCTCGTGTGGGGGTACTCTGTGGTGGACATGGTGCTGTGTCAACTAGAAGTGGGTTACTCTCCGCTGGGTTGGAGTTAGATGGGTTGTACCTAGTTCTCTGTCCAACGGTGTAAGTGTGCAATCTGGAAGAGTCTCAATTATGTGTGGTGGGACTAGTTCGTGGGCCAGTACAACCATGGTTCTATCTGCATCGAAGGGTAGCACCATCTTTTGTGAAGAACGGGTTTTTGCTCCCTTGGATACTGCCATCACACCCTCCAATTCAAATGGCTGATAAACAAGAAAAGAAATTGAATGTACAGACATTGTATGATAGACAGATGTGGTAATACACATATATGTTGTCTAACCAAACAGGATAGCATGACACAATTTCACATATATGATGGCTAACTAAACAAGATAGCATGACACAGTTTCAGATATATGATGGATAACTTAACAGGATATAATGGCGTAATTCAACATATGATGAGTATCTAAACATGATGACATGAAAAAACTGTATGATGTCTTTCTAAAATAGGTCGGGATGAAATAATTCACATACATGTTGTCTAAGTATACAACATGGCGTGATATAATTGACATAATTGATTCATATACTAAGCAGCTGTCACTCGCATGTATGATCTCTAAACTAAGCAGATGTAATTGAATATTGTGCATATGATTTCTAAATTAATCAATGCAAGACACCACAATGCATGATATGAGAAATATAAACATTGCAAATTAGAGCATACACCTCAGGTGGGATATAGGACTGGTCATCCGTCTCTGAATCCTGCTTTGAGGATCTAGATGTAACCATCGAGATATATGCTTCAACAGGTACCATTGCCTGCTCTGAAGACCTTGTTTTCACGCCTGATTTTTCCATAACTAGCTCAAATGGCTGATACACATGAAGAGTAGTTCAATATACACATATTGTCGACAGATGGAATACGTAATAAAAAAATGATGACATGAGATAATTCACATATATGATGCCTAGATACATGGTGGTGCATAATTCACATATATGATAACTGGCTAAAAAACATGACATTGCATAATTAACATATCAGATATAGAAACCAAACAGGAGGCATTCACACAAAGCATGTCTAATCTAAGTAGATGGCATGGAAATGCAAGACACCATATGCATGATATGAGAAATATAACCCTGCCAAGTTAGAGCATGCACCTCGTGGGGGGGGGATACGACTGGTCATCTATCTCTGAATCCTCCTTTGAGGAGCTATCTATAACCAGCAAGAAATCAGCATCAACAGGTAGCACTGACTGCTCAGAAGACCTTATTTTCACTCCAGATTTTCCCATGACCGACTCAAATGGCTGATGCACAGGAAGATTAGATGAATGTATAAACATTTTTGACAAATGGAATACATTATGAAAAAAATATGGCATGATACAATTCACATATACGATGACTGCCTAAACAGGATGGCATTGCATGATTCACGTATATGATGCCTGGCTAAAGAAGATGGCATTGCATAATTCCCACATACTCCCCCATTCCTAAATATTTTTCTTTTTAGAGATTTCAAATGGACTACTACATATGGATGTATATACATATATTTTAGAGTGTAGATTCACTCATTTTGCTCCGTATGTAGTCACTTGTTGAAATCTCTAAAAAGACATATATTTTGGAACGGTGGGAGTATGATATAGAAACCAAATAGGTGGGATCCACACAAAGCAAATCTAAACTAAGCTGATGATATAAGATGTATAATGTAAGCAATGCGTGGCGCCAAATGCATGATATGACCAACAACAGTATGCCAGGTTAGAGCAAACACCTCAGGGGGTAAATAGGAGTGGTCGGCTCCCTCTGAATCCCCCTCTAAAGAGTTATCTTCCTCTGGAATACAATCTGGAATGGCGGGAGGGGCGCCCACTTCGCCCACTTCATCCACCATGGAGCGGCGTCTGCATGACATTATATTCCCACGCAAGGGTCTTATCTTTCTCTCTACACGTTCAGTACAATTGTGTACAATAACTGACATGCATAATAAAAAAGCATAGTTAGATTAAGTAAGGCCTAAGGGTTGCATCCGGAAATTAAGACTTATGGTAGAAAATGAGTGGATAGATCCAAAATTAATGATAGAAGGTAGATTATAGCTTTTGTTTAAAAAGATAGATGATGGATCATATACTGTTTGTTGCCACCCCACATGAACCACGTAGTAGACCCCAGATGAACCAGATAATAGACAGATACTATTCATTTCTGCCTCGATATGTGCCTCACAGGCATTTTAAAACTCAAGTTTGAACATTAGTTTGGACCTGACTCGGAGTCTAAGAGGTGAACAGGATGATAAAGTAGCAGGTAATAAAAACCGATGTATAACGTAAGCAGACACGAAAGAGTGTGACATCTCTTTTGGAATCGTGTAGTCCTCAGGTTCATCTGCTGAGTTGATGATGGTAATGCAGTTCGCCTGGCTGCCGGCAACGGGGAAGATGATCTGAGGCGGCACAAGAAAGTCTGCAGGGGGAATCTCTGCTGCAGTGAACGCTTCAATCCATGGTGCACCTCAGGTGGGGTGGATGACGACACGGCAGGAGCAGGACATAACACACAGAGTTTTCTTTGACGCCTATCTAAAAATGAAGTAAATCTTTAAGGGCTCCTTAGAGTTGGAGAATTCTATAAACGCAGGGACAGGAAAAACACATGAATAGGATAGGAATGCACATGCAAAACAGAGCATTTGCAAACATAGGATTTCTGTCAACCTGGGTGTTTGGTTCACATGAATTGGAAGAACACAGGAATTGAGAAACATGGTCAAATTAAAGTCAAACCATTTGAAAATGAAAAAAATAAGAATATTATTATGCCATTAATGCAATTAGTCCTGTTCTTCATGCATAGTGATTTGAAAAGGACGTCCAAGTGGATATTAAAATTCCTATGTTTTTTCTTTGAAAGAGACACCAAAGGAAAAAAATCCTCCAGTTTTGCTTTGCTCCATTCCTTCTAACCAAATGCACGAATAGTAGTACCATAGTAAAGTTTCCAATTCCTATATTTTCCTTCACTTCTCTTTGAACTAGTGGCGGCAGTCTTCAACGGGCTGAAGCCTGCCCTCGAAATAATTTGTGAGCTTAGATTTGGTCCACATTAGTATCATATAATGGCTATCTTGCGAAACCGATTAAAATTGTGGTTCAAAAGAGCATTTAGTTTTCTCCCTGTTAACTTTGTGAACATGATTCATTTATTTCTAGATTTGCAACTGCTTTGAACCAACGGATCCCTAAGGGATCGACACGAATGCAGAGTAGCAAAGTAATGCAACGAGTGTAAAACCTCTTTGGCATAGCCTTGTCGACCTCAACATCATTGGGTTGGACGTGGAGGATGGTGATGCTGGAGTGACTGTCGGAGGTGAGGATGAAGATCTAAGGCCTCTGGAAATGGTGCCGAGGGTACTGCTCCGCTGTGATGGACGGTTCCGTCGATGGAGCAGCTCCGGTGAGGTTTACGGCGGCGAGGCTGAAGCAGGACAAGACAAACAATGTCAATCTGAGGTTTAGGGCGAAACTGAATAAAACTGATTGAACTAGTAGCAGAGCATTGCCATAGAAGTTTAGGGCGCTCGAACACTAGTAGCAGAGAAGCAATGATCTAAATCAGCAGCCGCTCAAGCAGGGAACGTACTGGCAGAGAGCAACTCGTGCAGCAGCATCGCGAGCGAGTCCTAAAGCAGCAACTCCTGTAGCTGCCGGAGGTCCTGCAGCAGCAGCAGCAGTAGCGCGAAAGAGAGAAAGAGCAGAGTAGCAGCATGAAAGAGAGCAAGAGTGGAGCAGCAGCAATAGCAGAGCAGAGCAGTAGCAGAAATGAAAGCAAGAGAGCAGTGTAGCAGCATGACTGACACCAAGAACAGCAGCAGCTAGTGCCGATGTGGAATTCACAGCCGAGGAAGCAATGACATGGGGGAGAGACACCATGGATGAAGTGGCCGGTGACGGCGCCGTCGACGGAGACCTGCCATGGCTGCTCAGTATCGAGCACCGGCAGCCCCGTGATATCGAACAAAAGATAAAATGCAGCGGTGAGTGCAGATCCTCCTTGGTGGCGCCGAGTAGGTCTCGGCTTCATCGGAGGAATTGGTGAGGGTGCTGCGGTTCCGGTGGGGCAGGTCAAGACCACTATGGGGATGGAGGTGGCGCTATAGACAAGGCAAACGTCGGGGCAACTCCTTGGAGGTGGAGGACGGGGCGGCTGATCCAATAGGACGTCGAGATGGACGACGGATCCTCATCCGGTGCGGTGGATGAGGGACGGCGAGCTATTGCGGTGGACGACATCGTCGGGGAAGAGTCTCCGGCTGGGCGGCAGTCGGGAGGCTGATGTAGGAGCGTGAGGTTTCACGGGTTTTGGCAGCCTCGGTGTACCAATGGGGGGACGAAGGGGAAGGTTGGGGAGCCATGGCTTAGGGACGCGCTTGTCCGAAATGTAGGGTAAGTTTCCAGCATACCCCCACCGGTTTTGACCATGCGACGTTGAGCCGGCATTTCCGGCTGAGGGGTAGAAGGGGGATTTCGCGTGTCTGGGCTGCGCGACCGATTTCGGATGAGGAGGGAGTTTTCGCACGCGTCAGTTTCGGGATAATAAGGCGTGGCGTGGGTTGAAGAGGCGGGAGTTTCACAACAGATGAGATAAAAGATACTCGAGCTTGAAAATTTCAGGATAACAAGGCTCAGATTCCATGTTCGGCAGAACAAACTTAACGTGTACAAAAAAATACAATTCATACAAGACACAAGAGAGTCATGTCCCCTTTTACTATATTGTTATAAATGCCATTGAAAAAATAAAAGAAAAATGTAAAAAAATCGAGAGAACAAGATTACCCTGTACAATACCAAATCAATTTGCACTTCCCTCAACAACAACAAAAACGAATCAATTCCCACCACAAGAAAGAGTCATGTCCCTTTTTATATGATTACGAATGCCAGGATCTCGAATTTCAATTTTTGAATCCATGTTATGTTGAATTCGAATATATCGTTAGGTGACCTTGCGGTCTATAATGGATGTAGTCCTACATTTGATCTTCCATCATATATGAACATTTTACTCCACCCTATGAACATATATATATTGTCATCTACCATATGGACTAAATTTGAATCAATTTTCCTTATTGAAATAAGATTGTTGTCAAGTTATACCATCATTTAAATATTATCTTGATAACAGAAAACATGCATATAGCAGTAATCATATTTCACTATGAAGTACATGTACCATACGATCTCCAATTCAAATATTTGTATCCATTTTATGTTGAATTCAAATCACAGTACATTGGTCTAGGTAGCGAGATGTTCGGGATAATCTAAACCCTATTTTCATATGTATAACTTTTGGCTGAACTGGTACAAGTTTTGGTATAAGCTTCTTGCAAACTGGAGATTGTCTCAACAAGCCTCGTGTTTCCGAGATGGAACATGTCACCTTTGTGTGCGAAACGATATACGCTGCCTCCCCCTGATTTTCTTTACAAAGGCAACATAGAACTATATGAGTGCCCTTTTAAATTTTGGAATTATTCCGGGTTCGTTTGGCCTTTTTTATACAGTAGAAAAACATGCCCGCGCGTTGCAACGGGAGGGGAAAAAGCATCTTTCATACACATATCCGAGAACATCATCAAACAATATTCTTAAAAAAATCTTTATTGACACAATTTCAAACAATATGGAAATCAACTTTAAGCCACTAGTTTACATAAAAATCGTATCAACAATTTAATGTGCATCATCGTATAAGGGTTGGTAGTGCACTGTGCAAAACAGAGAAGATGATTATGTACCTGTTTTAACATTTAGGATATGGTCCAACTCTTATACTCCTTCTCCTTGATCCAAAACCTTGCACAATGATCATGCCATATGTGTAGGACATAAAAATAATTTCTTGCAAAAATATTTTTGCAAAAAAAAGTATTTTCTAAATTAGGTTTTCCAAAACCCCCTGAATTGAGACTTGAACTACAAGTACTTAATTAAGGGTGTGAAAAATCTTTCAAAAATTATATTTGACTCCTATTAGATATAGGACACCCAGAAACCACAAAAATATAATTTCAAAAGTTATTTTTATATTTTATTTAAAGGCTTTTTCTTAAGGCCAGAAATGGTCTTTAATAGGTTAAAATTATTTTAAAGTTTCAAAAATATTTGAGAAAAATCAGGGAACCTGAGTGGACATATATTTTCCATATATAAGAGTTTCAACACATGGTCATGTTCAAATTATTGGTCAAACCCCTAAAATACCCTTTCTGGACATTTCAAGCTCTTGAAATGTTTACAAAGGAAATATTCTCCATTAAATACAGGAAAATTCTAGCATGTCAAAAATGACCTACTTGAGGATCCTACAAAGTCTGATGTCATGGAGAACAATATATCCCCACCAAACCATCTCAAAACCATTTCTGTCCATTTGCAAGTTTGAACAACTTTGCACTGCCAAACATGTCCAAATGCTCTCAAACTTGGTGCACATGCTCAAATGGTGTAATAATGCATCTAGACCAAATGGCACAAGTTGAAGAGAAGGATAACATGATCAAAGTGTTCTAAAACCCTTTCTGTAAAGAACCAAATTTGAACAACTCTACATTGCCAAGTGTGTCATTTTGATCATGATATCCTTACGTCAAGGGAAAATTCGCCGCGCAGGATTTGTGCATCTCTTCAACGCAAATGGTTCAGATTGAATACGGTATGCAAAGCCAGACTTCGACGCTAAGCCAAGAGAAAATATGCTGAGCAGGATTTGTACATCCCTTCAACACAAACAGTTGTTTTGGATGACCCGTGTGCAACCGCGTACAAACAATTTGGTAAGATTTGCATCTATCATATTGGGTATGTTGTCGTTTGTCAAACTAGAAAGATTGACATTTGTTGATCTAGTAACATTGCCATATGTCAATCCTTGTAACACTGCGATTTGTCAAAATATGCAGCTAAAAATCGCTAGCACTATCTAATTTTTGCAACTAAAATTCAGTAATTAAGGATAGATTTCATTCATAGATTAAGCAGTCGTTCTTAATTTGTACAAACAGTTCAACTCGACAACTGAACCGACCAAACTTTTCCCCAACTGTCGCCAACCACGTACTGAAATAGCTAGTTCAACTATATATACTATCTAATTTTAAGTACGGTGTACAGTTCCACCACATCTATAGTCAGATGAACTGAACAAAATAGCCCCTAAATACTACTACGGAGGGGCTTTGTACTACTTCCAGCAGCCTCTAATCTATCGAGCACGCTCAGTAAGAAGAAGAGGAGGAGGAGTATCACACCCAATATGCGACCCTATCCAAAAGGAACTCGAAGGTCCACCAAGGATAGACCCGCATATTGAAACGCTTTTGCAAGGTGGATATCATTACATCAACATTACCTAATAGTGGGGATACATACATAAGGCACAAATGCCACAAGAATACATCAACATCATATACAAGATCAACATCCGACTACGGATGAAACATAAACAAGCTCAAACGACATCCACCTGCTAGCCCAGGCTGCCGACCGGAACCTATCCCTGATCGAAGAAGAAGCGTAAGAAGTACTCCAAACAAGCAAACATCGCTCTCGGCCATGATCATCGCGAAACCTACACCGCACTGTTGGTGTAGTAATCTGTGAGCCACGAGGACTCAAAGAATCCCATTACCATGGGTATCAAGACTAGCAAAGCTTAAAGGGAAAGGAAGGGGTAAAGTGGTGAGGTTGCAGCAGCGACTAAGCATATATGGTGGCTAACATACGCAAATGAGAGCGAGAAGAGAAACAAAGGAACGGACGTCAACTAGTAATGATCAAGAAGTGATCCTGAACTCCTACTTACGTCAAACATAACCCGTAAAACCGTGTTCTCCTCTCGATCAACCCGAAAAGAGACACTCACGATTACGCACACGGTTGGTGTATTTTAGAAGAGTTTACTTCAAGTTTACTACAACCGGATATTAACAAATTCCCATCTCGCCACATAAGCTGCGGGCACGGCTCTCGAAAAGTTTATACCCTGCAGGGTGTCCCAACTTAGCCCATGATAAGCTCTCGCGATCAACGAAGGATATTCCTTCTCCCGGAAGACCCGATCAGTCTCGGAATCCGGCTACAAGACATTTCGGCGATAATAAAACAAGACCAGCAAGACCGCCCGATGCGCGCCGACGGTCCCGATAGGAGCTGCACATATCTCGTTCTCGTGGCAACACCGGATGAACACTACGACGGAACCGACGATACCCCAAGTTGCCTAGGGGCGGCACCGCAAGTGGCTCTGGTTTGGACCAACACTTAGACAAGCATTGGCCCGGGGGGCTGAAATAAAGATGACCCTTGGGTTAATTACTCCCAAGGGAAAATAGGTGGTGGTGAGGCAAATGATAAAACCAAGGTTGGGCCTTCTTTGGAGGAGTCTTATTCAAAGCGAACTGTCAAGGGGTCCCATAAATCACCCGACCGCGTTAGGGACGCAAAATCCAGGAACATAATACCGATATGACGGAAACTAGGGCGGCAAGAGTGGAACAAAACACTGTGCATAAGGCCGAGCCTTCCACCCTTTACCAAGTATATAGATGCATTAATAATATAAGAGATATTGTGATATCCCAACATAATCCTGTCCACCATGGAGCAATCTTCAACTTCACCTGCAACTAGCAACGCTATAAGAGGGGCTGAGCAAAAGCGGTAACATAGCCAAACAACGGATTGCTAGGAAGGGTAACAAAGGTTAGAGGTTCATGCAATTTGGGGAGGCTTGATGAGCAAAAGATAGGTAACGCAACATAGCGATAGAACGAAGCAACTAGCATAGCAATGATAGTAGTGAGATCCAGGGTAGCGGTCATCTTGCCTGAAATCCCGCAAGGAAGAAGAACGGGTCCATGAAGAAGATGAAGCCACGAAGACGAACCAAGCGTAGACGAACGAATCCTCACGATCGCAACCAAACGGGAACTATCGAGAAGAAGCACACAACATGGTAAACACACCACACATGAACAAAGCATGATACTCAAACAAGTATGATGCGTGGCAATGCTACATGAAACTACTCATGGCAAGAGATGATGCAAACAAGAGCAGCACATCAAAGCAAGTTTAAATGAGGCCGAAAACAACATAGAACAATTCCGGTAAGTCCTCATATGCAAATTTCAAAATTGGTCCAGATCTGAATAAACCTTATGTTCAAGTTGTTAAACAACAAGTTAAGATGCACCACGATGAACTACACGAAATTCTAGTCAAGTTACATATAAAGTTCATTAGATTCGGAGCTACGGCCTAGAAGATATGAGCAAAAACAAGTGAAACATGGCATTGATGCAAAATGCATACAAACATCAAGCAAACACCTCAAAACATGGATGCAACATGATAATATGAAACTACATGCAAAATCAAACAAGTTTTATATAGAGCACACTCAAAACAGGGCAATGGTTCAACACACACCCTATACAAGTCATGACAACAATCTGTCCATAACAGCAAGTAGGCATATTGCAAGCATCAAAACACTATGCTACAACATCTCAATGTGAAAACAAAAGGCATGGGCATGAAGTACAGGTAAAACATGACAAAACATGAACACTGAGCTATCTCCAGAAACTACTAGAACATGTTCAAAAGTACATGGCAAGATTGCAAATACTAACAGTTTCAGACTTTGCAGAAAATAACATCAGGTTGCAATGTTTAGAGCTATCAAACAACATGCTACAGGAACTTATCATGGCAAACAAAGGCATGTCATGAATCTACTAATTGCATAGAACAAAAGTCATTTACTGACCATGAGCCAAAAGGATCAGAAGATATGATGGCACCCATGTAAACATGGCAAGTTATATTACAGATTCATGCATGGCAGGAACAACAATAAGTAGGCATGTTGGTGAGATTAAAACACTCACCACAGAGCAATACATGGTATGGAAAGGCAATCAACAGTAATAAGACATGTTTATAAAGCTAATAATGGCAAGAACAAGTTCATAGAGTGCATGGATGACTAACAAAAGTCATGGCAACATTGAACTTAATGTTAACAGGCTGATAACAACATTATTTAGCAATTTGAGAGCAAGATTACAACAACCTACAGCAAGCTATAAATGCAACCAGGGTCATGGATGGATAGAGAATGATGTGTAAAACAAAACAACCTTAGTGAACATCTCCAGATTATGCATAGAATGACTTATAGAAGCAGGTTAACATAGCATCATGATATAGCAGATTCAGACATGCAAAACAGCAACAGCAAGTACCCTACTTAACAAGCTTGATGCACTCACTACAGGAATCACAAAAATACATGGATAGCACCCCTGTAAATATGGAATGATGTAGCACAAAACACATGTAGACATCAACCTCATAGGATGCACACATCAAACATAGAAAAAATGACAAATCATCAAGTTATAACAGTTTCAGCAGATTAACATCATATAGCAGTCTTGCAACAATGATTCAGGCATCAAGATGAGCTCAAATTAACATGGTGCAATGGAACGAAATGTAGAAATCATTGAGGCGAATAATTTGACATAATACACGCATGAAACGAAGCAGTATACATGGAGTTATGATGCGATGAACATGGCATGATAATGTCAAAATATCGGGGACTTGGACATTTTTTTACCTCCGGGAAAAGTCAACCCAGGACGGAGGCGTTCCGGGACGGAGGGATCCGGGATGAGGACGGCGTTTGGACGAGTTCCTGGTGGATCTCGTCCCGATCCAGGGCGACGTGTCCGGCGGCTCCGGCGAGAGCTCCGGCGAGGGCTCCGGCCGGAGTTGGAGGCGAGGGCAACGGAGGCGGCGCCGGGCGCTGAGGAGAAGGCGGGCGCGGGCGCGAGGTTCGACCGCGGCGGGCGCTGGCCGCGCGGCAGAATCGCCTCGGGAAGGCGCTGGGCGCTGTTAGGCAACCACCGGGGTGGCGGAGGCGATCTGGCGCCGCCGGCTAGAAGGGCGGCGCCATGGCCGGACGGGCGAGGCTAAGGCCGGCGACGGAAGGAGAGGCGCTGGCGCCGGAGGACGGCGCGCGCCCGGGCGAAAGCGGACGCGGCGTAGCACGGGCGGAGGGCGGCGAGTGCTGGTTCGCCCGAGCCCCGATGGGCTCGGGCGAGCTGGCGATGGGCTTGGCGGGCCCTGGCGGCGGCGCGCGTCGGGAGACGGCGGCGGGGTGACGTGGTGGTGGTGGATTCGTCAGGGAAGGCGGCGGCAATGTCCGGCCCAGATCGGACATGTCCGGCAGGCGAGAGGAGCGGGGCTAGGGTTTCGTGTGCGAATTTCGGGGAAGGGCACCTATTTATAGATAGAGGGAGCTACGAGAGTCCAAATGAGGTGCGATTTTCGCCCACACGATCGTGATCGAACGACCGAGAGCATGGAGAGGAGTTTGCTGGGTTTTGGGCCACTTTGAAAGGGGTGTTGGGCTGCAATACAAAAGAGGCTTTATGGTTGCCCGGTTAACCGTTGGAGTATCAAACGACCTCCGAATGACACGAAACTTGACAGGTGGTCTACTGGTGGTATACCAAGGCAGCTTGGCAAACCTCGATCCATTCTGAGACCGTTTAACACCCGCACACAAAAAGAGGCAAAAGGGGGCGCCGGGAGACATAGGAGTGCCGGATTGCAAAACGGACAACGGGGAAAATGCTCGGATGCCTGAGACGAACACGTATGCCAATGCGATGCACATGATGACATGATATAAAATGCAGATGATAACATGGAAAAATGCAACACGCAAGCACATGACATGGCAAAGATGGCGAATTGAACATGAACTTGACAAGATGAGAGGATACTTGATGAAATCAGCAACACACTGCCTCCAGAATTGAAAGAATGGCACAAGGGGTAAGAAATATTTGAGACCGCACTCCGGTTGAGAAGGGAGGCAAAACTTGATAAGATGAGAGAACTCGAATGAAAACACGACACTCCAGCTAAACGGATAAGCAAGGAGAATTACATGATCTTGACAAAACAAGATAATTGGTAGAAGAGAGCAACATCACAATGCCTCCGGAAACAAAGCATGATAGTTAGATAGTTGGAATGAATAGAACGAAGAATGAAGCCAACATCTCCTACCATAATTGAATTTGAAAGAGCATCCCTACGAAGTAGGATTGAACGGAGTTGTTTGAAAAAAAAACAACGGTAAGAATAAGCTTGTAGCGGGCTTATGGAAACATCTCAAAATTATGAGGTGAGCTTCTGCCACCAATGGAAAGAAATGATTGGATTGATATCAACAAGGAGACGAGAAACTTATTTCACCGGGAGGACAAATGAAGAACTTGGGTCATTTATAAGCACCATAAATAGCAACAATCCTTAGGGAAAGCTTTAGGTGAAATATAACCCAAGATAACTCCAATGAAGAGATTTATGGATTTAAATACCTCATTCTTGACAACAAGTGAATCATGAAGCACGAGGAGAAATTGCCAAGGATGACATAACACCATCTCAAAAGATAAGGTAGAAAGAATTGCACTTTGGAATGCAAGACGGAGAATACTTGAGCTCCTCAAAACAAAACATGTGTTGAGCACCATGTTTATTTTGAAGTATGGCTTGACGGGATCATAACTTCGAGAGAAAATGTTGAAGAACAATTGAAGAATGAAAAGAATCCTTGACAAACCATCATGTAGAGCCTCCATGAAGAACTCCGGTAATAAAAGGATGATAAAAAGAAGGAGAAGTTGAAGACACAAGGTGAAACCTTGCAATGATTTAGATGGAGCTTCGCGATGAGATAAAGCGGAAAAACTTGGAACTCCGGAAAAGAAAAGATGAACAACTTAGAACCGAGAAATGATATCATGAACAACTCCGAATAAGGAATTGAATTTACTCAATGAAACAAGAATAAGAACTACATTATGCTCATCCTTCACCAATTAAATTGATGACAAGCAATGGATTTGGCCTACTACTTATTCTTTTGCAAGGATTGAAGAGAGATATAGTGCAAACTTGAGAGGCTATTGATGGAACCACCAGTGGGATTTGGAAACAACGAATGAATTGATATGATAACAAAGGAAGTGAAATCCTGAACGAACCACCGTAGGAATCGAAAAATGAACGAATTAAAGAAACACCGGGAAGAATTTGAAAACGAATGAACATACTTGAGGGGATTTAGATACAAGAGAATGAAGAGATCATGAACTGATTAGAGGATATTTGAACGATTCACCGGTAAAATTTGGAGAATGATAGCTACACGCTGAGAATGAAGAATTATGACATGATGGCCTTCGGAGGAAAGAAATGGAAACAACTCATGAAATGCTCCGGATGGGTGAAAAGAATTCCCACAATCGAAAACAATTATGAGAGAATGGCATCAAGCTAGAACCATGAATCTTGAAGAGAATGGAGCAAGATTTAAGAGAAACTCTTCTTCGGTCTTCAAATGTTGAGAATGACGATGAAAAACATCACCATGAATTGTTGAGATACTCCGGGATGAAAATTAGAAAGGTTGAACCAACGATGAAAAGAATTTGGAATATCTTGGAGAAAGACATTTGACTGATGATAACTCATTCTTACGTCAAACTTTGAAAAGAATTTTAGAAGCTCCGGGAAAATTAGAAGAGTCAGGTAAGATCCTAGAAAAAGACCTGTGGGTTAGGGCCCACTCAAAAGAAACATCGTTGAAGGATTTTAAAGAGAGGTTGCACCGGTTGAATTAAATGTCTTGAATGAGATAACACCCTAGAAATATCTTGAACGGATTGAGAATGGAAACACAAGTCTTGTGAGATATTTTCAGCACTCCAGAACAAATGAATAGGAAGAAGTGAATGATTAAGAGGTGCATCGGCAAGAGAAAGCATTTGCAACAAGGAAAGGAATATGATGAATATCGAAAGCTTGAATTGGATCCACCGGAGAAGAAACAACAATGAAGGATGATGAACATGAAACTGTTGAGCATCTTCATGGGAAATCACCGGATAAGAACATTGAAAGAAAAGAATGAAGAGACTTCCCACAAATAAAAGGATACATGATTAAGAAATCCGAGTCCTTGAAGAAAAAGGGTGGAGGGCGGAAAACAAAGACAACTTGGGATGGATGAAACAAACACCGTTGAGAAAACTTACAATTGATCTCGCAGATGTTGAAAATGATCGGATCCACTTGAAGAGAGGCACGCCGGTTGGAAGAGAATTAACATGACGACCTCGATGATCAAAAGGATTAGTATTCATATAGCAATATGAGAACACCGTTTAGGAAAGGTATGGATTCAACATTTGACTTCGAAGCAACTCGAATACCACAAATAAAACAAAACAAAGGATTTGGCTTGCAGAATAAGCCGGAACAAATACATATGATAAACATTTACCCAATCTCATAGCATGCATCTGTCGGAAAGATATTCTAGGAGCTACTTGAATACCCACCTATAAACTGCCGAAACTTTCTGGTTATGCAATTTGGTGTTGGGGATACAGGGGACACAAAATATATCACCCAAACTAACAATACCGGATCCAAATTGTATCCATCCGTCAACACATAACCAAGAAACCTTCGTAAATCGTGGTACCTCAACCTTCGAAAAGCATCCGTTATAATGAGTTATGGCAATACTCCGAACTCGCCAAAGATCGGGTGGCGTCGAGGTTATCTCACCAACAACTGCATAAAAGAGATTTTCGATGTCGGCAAAACTCGTGTATTCCAGAACTGCAACGATAAAATTGTGACGACAACACCTCGGAGCTCAACTCCCCGACACTGCCACAACCCCTAAATGTCAGGAGGCACCAAGAACAATGTTCTCGTCACAAGACTATCGGAACGATCCCAAGATACCCGCGTGATCCTAAATAAATTTCGTGAAATTCGAGGAGAGGAAAGACAAAACATCTACGTCAGGAGGCCTCACCAGAGCGATGAAGGGACTGAGGAGTAAAAAGAATCCTACTCTCCGATATATATAATCCTAAGACTCAAAATAGTTTTCTTCTAGACTCAACAACGGCCAACAAACAACGGGGCTCCTATGGTTTGGTCGAGGCTCCGATACCAACTTGTCACGCCCAAGATGCGACCCTATCCTAAAGGAACTCGAAGGTCCCACCAAGGATAGAAACGCATCTTGAAGACACTTTTGCAAGGTGGATATCATTACATCAACATTACATAATAGATGGGGATACATACATAAGGCATACAATGTCACACTAATACAACATCACATCATACAAGATCAACAGCCGACTACGGATGAAACATAAACAGAAACTCAAACAAAAATCCACCCTGCTAGCCCAAAGGCCGACCGAACCTATCCCCGATCGAAGAAGCGTAAGAAGAACTCAAAAAACAAGTAACATCGCCTCACGCCATGATCATCGACAACATGTACCGCAATCGGTGGTGTAGTAATCAGGAGCCACGAGGACTCAGCAATCCCATTACCATGGGTATCAAGACTAACAAACCTTAAAGGGAAAGGAAGGGGTAAAGTGGTGAGGTTGCAGCAGCGGCTAAGCATATATGGTGGCTAACATACGCAAATGAGTGCGAGAAGAGAAAACAAAGGAAGGCTCGCCAACTAGTAATGATCAAGAAGTGATCCTGAACTCCTGCTTACGTCAGACATAACCCAGAAACCGTCTTCTCCTCTCGATCAACCCCGAAAAGAGACACTCACGGTTACGCACACGGTTGGTGTATTTTAGAAGAGTTTACTTCAAGTTTACTACAACCGGATATTAACAAATTCCCATCTGCCACATAACCACGGGCACGGCTTTCGAAAGTTTAAATCCTGCAGGGGTGTCCCAACTTAGCCCATGATAAGCTCTCGCGATCAACGAAGGACATTCCTTCTCCCCGGGAAGACCCGATCAGTCTCGGAATCCCGGATACAAGACATTTCGACAAAGAATAAAACAAGACCAGCAAGACCTCCCGGCGTCGACATCCCGATAGTAGTCAGCACAGATCTCGCCTCGTGCCACGACCGGATGAGCAATACGTACAACTAGAACCAGCCCTCAAGTTTCCCGAGGTGGCGCCGCAAGTGGCTCTAGTTTGGACCAACACTTAGACAAGCATTGGCCCGGGGCTAAAATAAAGATGACCCTTGGGATGCGCGACTCCCAAGGGAAAAAAGGTAATAGGTGAGGCAAATGGTAAAACCAATGTTGGGCCTTCTTTGGAGGAGTCTTATTCAAAGCGAACTGTCAAGGGGGTCACATAAATCACCCAACCGCGTTAGGGACGCAAAATCCGGGAACATAATACCGATATGACGGAAACTAGGGCGGCAAGAGTGTAACAAAACACCAGGCATAAGGCCGAACCTTCCACCCTTTACCAAGTATATAGATGCATTAAATATATAAGAGATATTGTGATATCCCAACATAAACATAATCCAACATGGAGCAATCTTCATCTTCACCTGCAACTAGCAACGCTATAAGAGGGGCTGAGCAAAAGCGGTAACATAGCCAAACAGCGGTTTGCTATGAAGGGTAACAAAGGTTAGGGGCTGTCATGCAATTTGGGAGGCTTGAGCAGCAAGTGGTAGGTAACGCAGCATAGCAGTAGAACGAAGCAACTAGCATAGCAATGATAGTAATGAGATCCAAGGTGACGGTCATCTTGCCTGAAATCCCGCAAGGAAGAAGAATGAGTCCATGAAGAAGACAACCGGGAGTAGTCGAACGAATCCTCACAATCGCAACATTACCGGAACTAGGAAGCAACACCAGAAAGAAACAAACAACATGGTAAATGCACAAGCATAAACATGGCATAATGCACAATCAAGTATGATGCATGTCCGGTTTAATGAGGCGTGGCATGACAAAGTGCAACAAACAATGCTACAAGTTAAGTGGACCTCGATATGCAACACGAGTTGCATATTGACAAACACCACATAGACATATTTAGTTTAATCTCGTTTAAGCTACCAAACAAAGTTAAATGTTGCTAAACATGGCAAGAGGTGAAGCATAATTAAACTACCTATCTAGGCAAGTTTAAATGTGGCCGGAACAACAAACAACAATTCCGGAAAATCCCCACATGCATATTTCAAAATTGGTATTGTTATGCCCTAAACGATATTTTAATGTTGTTAAACAGGAAAATAAAGTGCAGCAAGTTAATCTATGCATTTTTCTACCCCATTTACATATAAAGTTTATTAAAATTGGAGCTACGGTTATTTAGTTATGAAATAAATCATTTCAACATGGCATTTAAGCAAATTAAGGCAAACAGCAAGTTAAACATTTTTAACATGGATGAAAGTAGCATATTATGAAACTAGACAATATTTTAAGCAAGTTACATGTAAAGTTTGTTTAATTCCGATGCATATTTATGAAGTTATTAATGCATGAACTATGAGGGTTTTTCTGCAAAACTGCAAATCCTGGAATAATAGACAAATTCGTTCGGAGCAGAAAAAAAACATGGCAGGCCGAATCTGGTGCATGTTGGGCCAACAGAGAGGAGGGGCTGGGCGGCTCACATTGGGCCGCTCAGAGGCGCTGGTCTTGGCGTCTTGGGCGACCAGTGCGCTGGGTCAACGCTGGCAGCGTGCAGGCTGCTGCCCCGCTGCAGGAGCGGGAAGGTGGAGGTGGCGCGGTGAGGGACTTGGCGAGGAGGCGACCTCCGGCGACAAGTGGGTGGCGGGGGCGACGGGATCCGGCGGTGAGACGGCGACCCGGCGAGAACTAAGGCGAGGCAGGGGTCGGGCGCTTCGCCCTCCCGCCCGGGCAGAGGATGCAGGGAAGCAGAGGCCGGTGACGAGGGATGCAGTGGTCGCGAGGCGGCGGCGCCGGGCAGACGGGAGGAGCGGGCGAGGGCTTCTCCCTCGAACGAGGCGGAGGCGACGGGGACCTCCAGGAGATCCATGGGCGGCAGGCTCCTGCAAAACGGCGGCGTCGCGACACCATCAGAGGGAGCGAGAGAGAAGAAGTGGAGGAAGGAAGGAGAGGGGCGACGGGGTTGTTCCTGCTGGTATTGCTCCAGCGAGGGGCAAAGGGCGGTGATGGAGCCGGCGGCCATCGGCGCCAGGAGGAGCATGGAGGAGCTCCTCTCCTCCGGATCGAACAGGAAGGAGAAGGCAGCGGGGCGCTGGTCTCCGATGAGGCCGGTCGAAGACGGCAGCCTCATGCAGGCAGGGGGAGCTCGGGCTCCTGGATCGAGAGGGGGGCGAGGGAAGGATGGATCCGAAGGGATGCACTGGTTGGGTGGATCGGGCAAGATCCCGAGGAAGGAGGAGCCTTGTCCTTGCGCACTGGTTGGCCTGGTGGAGAGATCGAGGAGGGCAGGTTGGGTGGCGGCGGTGAAGAGGATTTGGATGGATGGGACAGGCTAGGGCTAGGGTTTGACTTCTTATATAGCAGGTGGTAGGTATGATGGGGCATTTGAAGATAGAGGAGATATTTGGATCATCCGATCAAAATCCGACGGTCGAGAATAAAGGTTAGGAAAATTCAAATAATGAACCGAAGATGTTTTAGGGAGTGTTTGAAAATGCACCAAACGGTAACCACAACCCGATTCGGGTTCGAGGAAGTTTCGGACGCTCATGCGAGGGGGGCCGCGGGCTGACGAGAGAGGTTAAGTGGTTTGACAAGAGGGAGCCGAAAACACGGTTGGTCTCCAAACGGCCAACGAAGGCAAGGGGGGACGCGGCAACTACGAACGGGTGCAAGTTTTATGAAAAACATGCGGATGCAATGCACATGATGCTATGAGATGAGATGCATGGCATGAACAAAATGCAAAACAAAGACAAAACCCAACCATGAAGGAAATAAAATATCGCATCTCCGAAAAAGGCAAGAGTTGGGGTTACGAATATGGAAAGTTACATCTGGGGCGTTACATGTGGCGGCCACGGTGGCCGACAGTGGGGTGGCGGCCACGACGGCCACCCCCCGCCTTCGGGCCCGACGGCGGAGCGGGCGATGGCCCTGGCTTTTGACGGTGGTGTGGCGGCAACGGCGGCCGGCAATAGCTGCCGACGGGCAGCGGCGGTGGAGCGTGTGGTGGGTGTTCCGCGCACACCCAATAGGGACGCCACGTGCACTACACTACGCCGAGGACTACACCGCCACTACGGTGTAGCCTCCCAGGTGGAGTTGTCCTCTGATGACGTCGGAGTGGCTGAGCAACGACGACGGACCGGTGCCATTGGTGATCATGGGAGAAGCAGACGAGATAACAATACTGCAGGATGCTGCTAACGTGACACTATGATGAGAGACCCTTTGAGAAAGTGTGTGTGATGCAATAATCGCAAACGGTGGTCTATGAAAATCGTCAGAAATGTATAAAACGTTTGCGATGACATATGCATCAAACACGGTTCAAGTTTTAGTTGCGTGTGCGATGAAGGGCATACGGTTCCGTTCAATTAACTGTTTGTGATGAGGAGGAACAAAAGAAACGGGCAGCCAGATGAAGGCGTGTGCGATACACAGCATATGGTTCACTCAGATGAACTGTTTGTGATTAGGCAACACAAAAGAAACGGTCAGCCAGATCAAGGTGTGTGTGATTGAGGGCATAGGCTTCAGAAGGATTAACTGTTTGCCATTAGGCAACAGAACAGAAACGGGTCAGCCAGATCAAAGTGTCCGCAATTGATGGTATACACTTCACATGGATGAACTGTTTGCGATTAGCCAGAACAAACTGAAACATATAGATATATCAACGTGTGTGCGCTAGACGGGCACACACATTCCAATTAAAAGAAGCATGCGCGATGGTAATAACGAGCGCACACGGTTGTTGGAACAAGACATGTCCTGACATTGCCTATTGCGGTGCACCATATGGTGCAAACGCCACGTACACGGCCGAGAAGGCGTACGTGCCCACGTTACGCCTTCCGGGAATAGTGCCGCACTTATAACCGTCAGTAAATTTTGAGCATGCGTCCTGTCACAATTTTTTTATAAGAACAGGGATGCCGCGTCCCGTCACAATCAAAATTGCAAACCTGTTCACACCGATCAAAACCTAAACAGTTTCCCACTTAGGAGTCTATTACTACTCGGTTATAAATACTACTACTCCAAGATGACTGCACATTCATCATCAACTCCTCATCCACAAAAACAAACAAGTCATTCATCATCGTTCCCTTGCGTCTGCCATGGCTAGCGTGAGTTCTGGGTCGAGAGATTGCAACCAGGGAGAGGCGAGCCTAGAAGCGGAAGCACGAGAGATGTCCTGCCTCGCCGCGAAAGCAACCAACATGTCCCACAGCATGGTCGTAGGAGCAGAGAGGTCCTGCCGCACCGCCGAAGCATCACAGAGGTCCCGCAGCTCCGTTGATGCAGCAGACTGGTCCAGTCGCGCCGCGGCGGCATGGTAAAATGTCTCGCGGGCAGACGAGGACTCTTACAGGCGCATGTGTTCCCTCGTCCTTAGGTAGATGGATCAGATCTCTAGGTGGGCGAGGTTGCAGGATGACATGAAAGCCTCGTTTGAATAGTCTGTCGGTGTCATCCCGCAACTAAATGAGAGCAATGCGAAGCTCCAGGCCGAGCGTGACCTGCTAAGTGCGAAGATCGTCGGAAGTGCGGGGCAGCAGGAGCAGACGACTGCCTTGTTGAAGAGGACCGGCGTCATCGTCGAGAAACTTATGGACGAGAATGCCATGTTGCGCATCGAGCGTAGAAGGCTGGTGGAGGAATCTGTGGATGCTCTCAAGCAGCATCTTGAGGACAAGAAAGAGCTCATCGCCGCTCGCCGCGAAGACTAGTTCCTTCTTCTTTTGCCATTGTGTATTTCGGGCATTGCCGCATGTGGCTTTTTTAAATTATTTTCCTATATATGTAAGACAATTATTATCCATTGTCATCGTCCTTATATTCATCATGCTTGCTATAAGTCGTAGTTCATGCTATATAGGTCTGTCGGATCTTACATCAAGATCTGGGTAAAACTTTCTTTTCAGATTTTCATTTTTCTCTCTTAAATCTCAGTCTAGTGAGACATATAGCCATGTCGTAGAACAGGTGCTCGGGCGCCATTAATGCGGACGTTGGGAGGGAGGTGCACAACGGGTAGCGGTCTGTGGGTTTACAAAAAGAGGGGTACACTTTTTGTACCCCTATAACTGTGCACGGGCAGTCTGAGCCGCGGGCACCACCGCACTGAGCAAGGCAAGGGAGGTGAGCCAAGGTAAGGCCAAAGCTCGAAAGGAGCATAACGACGCCAAGACCAAGACCACAAAGAGCAAAGGGGACGAAGCGGACTCCCCCGCAAGATCCTTGCCGGGAGGCGGTTTTAGCAAACCCGGCAAGACCCTTGCCGTGGCAGCTCGCCCCACACCTACGGAGCGAGTCACCCTTGAGTCCACTGCCCCCATGGGGCGAGGATTTGGGAGACATCCCCATGGTGGCATGCAGATCTTTGTGAAGACATTCAAGATCAGATACACATTATAGAAGATGACGACCCTTGGCGGGATCCCAGCCAAGGAGGATCAAGAAGGCCCCGGCAAGAGCCTTGCCGGGATGACAAAGAAGCGCCACGGCAAGACCTTATCGGGCCCGGCAAGACCCTTGCCGGGCTACAATGAGGCCCTTGCCAAGAACACCCGTAGGGCCACCATCGTGCCCACGCCAATCAAACCTCGACCACCGTTCAGATGCAGTGCCGACCCAACCAGTTGGGCAGGCACTGCGTGGCAAGCGGATCTTCATGGAGACCCACCACCGCGCCACCTCAGCTGCCGCTTACCTACATGGCACCACGGGCATCGCTGGCCGTGGTGCGTGTCGACATCGAAAGGGAGCGGGCGACGGACGAGATAGGGCTCTCCCCATCCCGATAAAGCAAGGACACCTAAGCAAGACGCATTAAAGGCGCTTTGTCATGGAATGCGAGGATAAACTTCGCATCATCATGCCCTTTTCCACCTCGTGGTGCCACCGTGGCAACCCTTTCCCTATAAAAGGAGGCCCAAGGCGACCAGGAGGAGGATTCGCTTTTGGAGCTCCTCACGCCCCATTGCTAGTTCAAGAACACAGATAAACAAACCACCAAAGCAGGAGTAGGGTTTTACGCATCCTCGCGGCCCGAACCTGGATAAGGAAACTGTGTGCTATCTGTTTGATCCGCTCTTCTCACGATCCCGCGCCCCGCGACCGTAGTAGGGATTCTTGTGATCCCATAGGTGTCGTTCCAACCGACATCTTTGGCGCGCCAGGTAGGGGGCGCAGTTGTGAGAATCGGCTCTAGTAGTTAGTTCGACGCTTCTTCGTTGTCATGGCGCCCAAGAAGAATATGACGGTGGAGGTTGGCCCGTCAGAAGCCGGACATCCCGTCCCGACGCGGGCGAGCAGCGGACCAGTCGCAGAAAGGACCCGGGGCGCCGTTCGCGAACACCAACACCGCCCCAAAGAGCCGAAGTTTGGGAGGCGGCGATATTCGCGGCGCTGATAACGGCCGCATGCCGCCAAATCAAAGACGGAGCCAGGCCCTCCGCTGGTGGCGTGGGGCCTTCAAGATCGCTGCCACCCCGCCAAGGCGACGCGAGGGCTTCAAGACTCACGCCGGGCGCCGACAAAGACGCTCCTCTCAAGCGGGCGCGATTTAACGGGCGTAATCACGCCGAGGACCCCGGGCGTCGCCGCGGAAAGAGCCCCGAGCGCCACTCCCGAGATTTAGAAGTCATGCCCGCTCGCCGAGGCGCTGGTGAAGATGGCATGCGACCGCGGGGTCGTGATAGAGCTCCTTCTGACATGGTCAGAAGTCAAAGCGCGTCGCGATCCGTGCAGGTTTCGCTGCCACCAACGCCAGCAGAAGCCCTGGCGCGCGCGCAGTTGCTCCTCGATTTTCCTCCCACTACGGGGACACTCGACGAATGGAGAGCCACTATCCGAAGCCTTGTTGCGGAGGCCAACAAAGTCGAACCAAGTCCGGTGGGGCCCCCGGGTCGACGCTCCGACGGAGTCCCATGCACCAGTGGCGGGAAAGCCGGCGGCGCCGCAACCACGGTGCACTCGCCTCCTCCTCGCCCGGTACCGCGGACGCCGGCCCGTCGCGACGTTACGGGCGACGAAATCTTCATAGCATCGTCCGACCCCCGGGCCCACTGTGACCAGTGCCAAGTTCTTCAGGAACGAGAACATGAAGACGCTGGAACCACTATCGAGCACCGGGCGCGGAGCGCGCCACCAATCAGACAGGCGAGCAGGGCCTGCTATGAGCCACCCGGCACCGGAGAGCCCTGGAGGCCTACCTTACGAGGTAGGCTGTCCGGCTTTTACCCATGAGCTGCGGCAGTTCCAGTGGCCCACTCACCGCACCTTCAAACCCGACGTGGGCAAAAAGTACAGCGGCAAGACCCACCCGTCCGAGTTCCTCAGCATCTACACCTTCGCGATGCAAGCTGCCGGAGCCCGCGACGATAAGGTGCTTGCGAATTACTTTCCGTTGGCTCTTAAACCCAACGCCATGTCATGGTTGATGCACTTGCCGGTAGACTCTATTTCCTCCTGGTCGGATTTGTGCCATGAGTTCGTGGGTGCCTTTACTGGAGGCCACTAAGCCCATGGCCCAGCAAGAGACCTGCACGTCATTCCCCAGAAGGGAGGCGAGAGTCTCCGCAAGTATATACAGTGGTTCAGCCAGATAGAGTACAATATCCCTGATGTTCACCCTGCCGCCATCATCAGCGCGTTCCATCAGAACGTGCGTAACCGCAAGATGCGAGAAGAGCTGGCAATGAACAAGGTGAAAGATGTAGCAGAACTCTATGTTCTTGCTGACAGATGTGCCCGAGATGAAGAAGGGAGGAAGTACCCCGGCGAAGATGCCTGCGTGGAAACCGACTCCTCAGATGAGGATATTGCCGCCCCGGCGAAGAAAGGTCGGCGCCGCAATAGGAAGCGCAAAGGTAAAGCCGTGCTTGCCGTCGAGGGATCTGATGATGCCGGCTCCACCAAGAAAACCAAGGCAGATGACCCCGGCAAGGAAGTTGCCGGATGTGTTGCCTGCCGGGCCTTGGCGGCTGCCGAGAAGCCAGGAAACTCCGACAAGCGATACTGCAAGATCCATCACACCAAAGGCCATGCTCTCCAAGACTGCCGACAGGTTGAGCTCCTCGCTGAGAAGCAGAGGGCTGAGTATGAGAGGCGGGACAAGGAGAAGGGCCCAGACGGTCTTGAGGTGTCCAAGAAGAAGCGTGACGGCCAGGCGGCTGCCGCGGCAAGCATAAACAGAGGAGAGGCCCGCCTGGGCCGTGATGAAAAGCCGTAAGACGACGATCACGAAGAGGACGCATTTAATCCGACGACCAAGAGTTTCAGAAAGCTACAGAGGCCATGTGCGTCGACGGCGGCGCCTCGCTACATACTTCTCACCGCCGGCTTAAACAGTGGGCGCGAGAGATTACAGCGGCAGATCCGTCCTTTGATGCCCAAAGGCCGCTGAAGTGGTCCAGCACACCTATCATTTTTGACACTGAGGATCACCCTGATCGCACTACTGCGGTCGGGTGCTTGCCATTGTTGGTTTCACCAACAATACGCAACCTCAAGGTGACGAAGATGCTAGTCGATGGCGGGGCCGGTCTGAACTTGATCTCGCCTGCCGTGATCGAGAAACTGCAGATTCCTGATGGAGACCTCGAAGAGACGGGCACGCTTCGTGGGTCAACCCGGAAGAAGCCAACCCAGGGAAATGTCACGCTGCCCGTGACTTTTGGAAGCGACCTGAACTACGGTGACGGAGAGGATCGTGTTTGATGTTGCCAAGATCCCTTGCCCTACAACGGGATCCTTGGTCGCCCAAATGGCCAAGTTCATGGCGGCGTCACACTACGCCTACAACACCCTGAAGATGCCAGGACCTGTGACGATCATCACCATCCCCTCCGATAAGAAAGATGCGCTGATTTGCGCTGACCAACTATACCAGCAAGCGGTTGCAGCAGTTGCCACCACTAGGGCACTTGCCCCTACCGCTGGGACCCCGGGAGGGAAGAAGAAGAAGAAGAAGACCGGTGAGACCTCGGACACCCACTCCGGCAAGCGCACCTCTTCGGAGTGTAGCGCTGCCGTCGAGGACGTGTGAGAGAGCTCCACCGGCGGAAACAAGAAGCCCAGGGCCATACCGCCGGGAACCAAGAAGGTTTCTGTCAATGAGGACGGCATGGGAGGAGCTTTTACCATAAGCTCCACCCTTGACGACAAATAGGAAGACGGGCTCGTCACCTTCCTGCGGGCGAATGTCGATGTGTTTGCATGGCAAGCTTCCGACATCCCCGGTGTTCCCAGGGAGGTGATTGAGCACCACCTTGATGTCTGCCCTCATGCGCGCCCGGCTGCAAAAAGGTCAGAAAGCGAGCTTTGGAACGACAAGAGTTCATCACAGAAGAGATCCGGAAATTGGAAGCAGCGGGTTTGGTAAGAGGAGTGCTCCATCCAAAGTGGTTGGCCAATCCGGTCGTAGTGCGCAAGGCAAATGGGAAGTGGAGACTGTGTATTGATTACACAGATATCAATAAGGTTTGCCCTAAAGACCCCTTCCCATTGCCGCGCATCGACCAGATTCTTGACTCCACGGCTGGGTGTGATCTGTTGTCATTCCTCGACGCCTACTCCGGCTACCACCAAATCTTCATGACAAGAGAAGACGAAGAGAAAACATCATTCATCACCCCATGCGGTACGTAATGTTTCATGTGGATGCCTTTGGGTTGAAGAGTGCTGGTTCGACGTTTGCAAGGGCGGTCCAGATTGGTTTTGAACCCTAGCTCCATAGAAATATGGAAGCTTATATGGATGACATAGTGGTCAAAACCAAGGATAGGGCAACCCTCATACCAGATTTGCAAGAAACATTTGCAAACCTGCGCAAGATCAATCTCAAGCTGAACCCTAACAAGTGAGTCTTTGGCGTCCCGTCCGGCAAGCTTCTCGGGTTCTTGGTGTCACAGCATGGGATAGAGGCCAATCCCAACAAAATCAAAGCTATAGAGCAGATTGAAGCACCCAAGCGAATCAAGGATGTGCGTCGGCTTGCTGGTTGCGTCGCCGCCATGGGCAGGTTCATTTCAAATCTGTTGAAGCGCCTTCCCTTTTTCAAGATCCTGAAAAAGGCGGGCCCGATGGAGTGGACGCCAAAAGCCGAAGCAGCATTGCAAGGTCTGAAGAAGTACCTCTCCTTCGCGCCAATACTAGTTGAGCCTAGGCCACAGGAGCCGTTGCTGCTATACCTGGAGGCAACGGACCAGGTGGTCAGCGCCGCACTAGTGGCACAGAGAGAGGTTGACGACGAGGTAATGGCAGCGGCAGAGCCCGACACCACCAATGCAGAGACGACATAGCCAGTTGAAGTGCCGCCGAAGAAGAAAATGATGCAGCACCCGGTCTACTTTGTTAGTTCCCTCCTGCAGGGGGCTAGATCAAGGTACTCCGGCGTGCAGAAATTGCTCTTCGGCCTTCTTATGGCCTCGAGGAAGCTGCGTCACTACTTCCAGGCACACGAGATCACTGTCGTCACTCGCCTCCCTCTGCAACGGATACTGCACAATCCGGATGCAACGGGAAGAATTGTGGAATGGGCACTGGAGCTGTCCAGCTTTGGCCTCAAGTTTGAAAGTACTTCGACGATTTAGAGCCGAGTCCTAACGGAGTTCATTGCATAATGGACCGCAACGCCTGACGAAGAAGCCCAAGAGACTGCTCTCCCCGGCAATGAGGCAAGTTGTGATTGGATCAGGTACTTTGATGGAGCTATCTCCTTACAAGGCGCCCGGGCTGGCGATCGCTTGTCGCAGCGCACCGGAAGAGCACCTCAAGCACGTGATCTAGATGCACCGCCTGTGGAGGTGTCAACAAACAATACGGCCCGGAAGAGCGAAGCGCTGCTTGCCGGTCTTAGGATCGCGGCGGACCTCGGAATCAAGAAACTCATCGTCAGGGGAGACTCGTAGCTTGTCATCAAGCAAGTCAACAAGGATTACCAGAGCCCGTTGATGAAGGCCTATGTCGATGAAGTGCGAAAGCTGGAAGAGCGTTTCGACGATATACAGGCTGCACACGTTCCAAGTGAGAAGCGATATCGCCGATTACTGTCAAAACGCTGCTGCCCTCAAGCTACTGTGGAACCAGGTTCCTTTGTGCTTCATTTAACTCAGCCATCCGTTGATCCATCAGCAGAGCAGAATAAGAGGAGGAAATCAGGGCCCGACAAGTACTTTCCGCCGAAGCTCCCGGAGCCGCGGCAAGGATGTTGCCGGGGATACCGAGCCCGCCACGGACGATCGGCTTCGACGGAGCGCCACGCTCTTCTTTGTCGAGACAACCGCTCCTATAGCGGAGGAAATGCCTTTAGTCCTCACCGTCGAGCCCCAGGCTCAAGCATGGGCATAGCATACCATCCGATTCCTCCAAACAGGGGAACTTCCTGAGGTGTAGGAAGAAGCGGAAAAAGTAGCCCGTCGGTCTACCATGTACCAGTTCGTCGATGACGTCCTGTACAGAAAGAGGCCGAACTGTGCGTCTAGGCGGATGGTAATAGGAGACAAGGGACACGATGTTTTTACCAGGTTCGGGCCCTCTCGATGGAGGTAATACCCTACTCCTGCTTGATTAATATTGATGATATGGGTAGTACAAGAGTAGATCTACCACGAGATCAAAGAGGCTAAACCCTAGAAGCTAGCCTATGGTATGATTGTTGATCGTCCTATGGACTAAAACCCTCCGGTTTATATAGACAGCGGATAGGTTAGGGTTACACAGAGTCGGTTACAATGGTAGGAGATCTACATATCCTTATCGCCAAGCTTGCCTTCCACGCCAAGGAAAGTCCAATCCGGACACGGGATAAAGTCTTCAATCTTGTATCTTCATAGTCTTGGAGTCCGGCCGTGATGATAGTTCGGCTATCCGGACACCCCCTAGTCCAGACTCCTCAAGAGCCTGAACCAGGCTTCAATGATGACGAGTCCGGCGCGCATGTTGTCTTCGGCATTGCAAGGCGGGTTCCTCCTCCGAATACTTCATAGAAGGTTTTGAAGACCAGGATAGTGTCCGGCTCTGCAAAACAAGTTCCACATACCACCGTAGAGAGAATAACTTTTGCACATATCTGCTGATGTATTCCGCGGCGCGACATCACACCACGGCCAGGCCTTTATATGGATCGTTTTTTGCCGTTCCACCTTAGCGCGTTTAACGAGGCGGTTTCCTTGGAACGCCTTATCAAAGAATAGATCGTGCCCCCTTATTCCGGGATTCTCATCAATACGGATGTGGGTAACCCATCCGCGCCATTGATTATGGCGCTTGGGAGATAAGCGAGTTTTACCAGACTGGTGGGGGACGCATAGCTTCTCCGTCCATATAAGGGGATAAGGATCCACCCTTTCACCTACGCCTTCTTCCTCCTTTGCTTATCCATTTCACGCACTCGAGCTCCAGCGCCCAAGTCCGCACATCCCACCTCAACCTTCTCCAGCCATGTCCGGAGCGGGAGGCAGGTGGATGGCCTCCTCCGTCACGGAGGGGCACATCACAAGACTGCGGGAGGCCGGATATTTTTCCAGCGACACCGCGCACAGGCTGCCCGACGTGGGGCAGCTCATTCCAACCCCCAGGCCCCATGAGAGGGTGGTGTTTCTCCCCCACTTCCTCCGCGGACTAGGTTTTCCACTTCACCCATTTGTCCGGGGGCTCATGTTCTACTACGGCACGGACTTCCACGACTGGCCTCAATTTTATCCTCAACATCTCGGCGTTTATCGTCGTGTGCGAGGCCTTCCTCTGCATCCAGCCCCACTTCGGCCTATGGCTGAAGATCTTCAATGTCAGGCCGAAGGTAGTGGGCGCCGTCAAGCGGAGTGCGGAGGCGCCATGGTCGACAAGATGGCCAAATTCCTATGGCTCGAGGGAGCCTTTGTGGAGACAATAAAGGGGTGGCAATCGGGGTGGTTCTACATCACCGAGCCACGCAACCCCGAATGGGTGGCGGCCCCCGAATTCAGATCTGGCTTCCCCACACGGCTCTCGTCATGGAAAGAGACGGGCCTGACGTGGGGGAATTCGGACGAGCTATCGGGACTCCAAACATGCGTCCTAATCCTGGTTGACTAGAATCTTAGGCTTGTCGGCGTAATCCAGTGATGCTCATCCGCCGGATTCTCCCATGCCAACAACGGGCCTTTAATTTGTGGGAGTTCGATCCGCACAAAGACCGAACCTTGAGCCGGCTCTTTGACACTACATACGAAGATGCTCGAAGGTCTGTTCAAGGGCGCTGAAGCTTGACATCCGCTAACAAAGATCGCGGATCTGACTCGCGGCGTCAAGCCGGCGAGGTAAGTTATTTACCCTTTACGGGACTCTTTTTTCATAGATTGACTCTATGTGGGATCTAAAACTCCCTAATCTTTGACAGGACTGGCTGAAGACATCCGGACAGATTAACTGTCCGGCTCCTTTGCCGGAAGACCCAACGGACGCCCGATTGACGAGGCTGCTGGCTCCGGTACCCCACGTGGTGCCGGAGAAGAAGGCCAAGAAGGAGTCCATGGGAACTCGAAGGAGCTCCCGACACCAGTCTTTGTCGGATTAAAGCAGAATCTTCTCCCCGAGGACGAGGAGGAGGAAAAAGAAGCTTCTCCCCCAGCGGGGGAGGAGAGGAAAAGGAAGGCCGCCCCAATTGGGGAGGCCGGAGGGTCCAAGAAGGGAAGAACCCTTCCTCCGGACTTCTCCACCAATGTCGACGACGACGAGGACGTTTGGCCAACAAGGGCCAAGCCCCTGGCGAGATCGTAAGTGTCTGGATACCCATGGCTTTTTTATCATTGCATAGTGTTCTCTAATGCCGAACAATCATGCAGCCCGCCCAAGGGCGAGTTCGCCACTTCGTCGAGCGGGTCCCTGAGTTCGTCAGAAATGGAGAGTACTTCACTTCCGACCGCCTCCTCACCTCACGCTGCGGACGACGCCACGGTGGGGCCCCACGGGGGGATTGCTCAAGAGGAGGTGGCGCAGGAGGCGCCACAAGGCAACCTCCCGGACTCCAGGCGCGTGGGGGGCAAGACCCCCAGGGGCTCTAAGCCCGACACTTGTCCGAACTCCATGCCGGAACCTTCAGCGGTTCCGAGTTCTGCAAGCGGTCCTTCAAGAAGAAGGTAAGACGCCGGTGTCCTCCGTCCAACCGGAGGCACCGGGTAGTTTACTGGAGGCGCTTAACAGCGCCTCCATCGAGGAGGAGCACCGCACTATTATGAGTGCGGTGATCCAGACAGTTCAGTCCGCCAAGAGCGGGTTGACCGAAGCCTGTACCAGCCTTCTAACAGGCTTTGAGGTAAGTTTAGAATATGTAAAAATATTACCGCATAGACAGTAGCCCCTGATGCTTAGTTCGGTGTTCGGAAAGAAAAGCCGGACTAAGGATCTAAAAAGATATACGCAGGAGTCTAACATAAGTATGTCAATATGGGAATGTAGGCTGCGCTGCTGATCTCTCCCGCACTGACTGCGGAGGTCAATGCATTGAAGCAGAGCCTCGAGCGGTACGAGGACGAGCTCGGCCAAGCCAAGAAGCAGCTCGAGGACAAGGAAGGTAAGTAGTACCTTATTAAAGAAATACCTTATAGAAAGGTTTCGGTTGCAAAAAATAACAGGAACAACATGGGTACTGCAGGGGCCACGAACGAGGTGGCGACCTTGAAGGAAGCGGTGTCCGTGGCAGAAAACAAAGCGGCTGCGGAACGCACCGAGCGAGAGAAGGGGGAGGCGCAGCTGGCCCAGGTACGGCAAGAGCTCCAAGCTCTCGTGGAAAAACACGAGAGTTTGGAGCATGACTCGAAGACTCGAGAGTCCGAGCTCGCCTCGGCTCTTGAGAGTGCCAAAGCTGCTAAGGCCGAGGCCCAAAAAGCCCTCCAAGAAATTGAGTCGTTAAAGAAGATAGCGGCGGGTAAGGCATTCTTTATGCAAAGCAAGCATGTGAAAGTGAATTACCTATTACTTACCCGGATTCGGAGCTCTCCAGGAGCATTCGCAGATTTGCCCCGTAGTGTGTCTGATGCTGCCGCATTCTACCGCGCCAAGGAGGGGAGCTCGATGGAAAAGGTGTTCTGGTCTCAGTATGCTGAGGTCGGACATCCGATGCCCCTGAGCGACCAGCTGAAGCAGCTGGTCGAGCTCCACAAGGTCGCCTAACAGGCCATGAAGGGCCTTATAGCGTGGTTGTGGCCATTGGAAGCCATGCCTGGGAGCTAATTCGGCTTAGTGCAGCGGCTGGTGGACGCCTGTCCACGGATTGAAGTCATCAAGCGCTCCATCTGCATTGAAGGTGTCCGTCGGGCCCTTGCAGTGCTAAAGTGCTTGGGGCAAGCTGGATGCGGAGAAGCTTGTGACAGACGGGCCACCGAAGGGCAAGGAGCATCGCATGCCCGAAATGTACTATGAGGGCCTCTGAAGGGTGCCCTTGAATAAGCGGATGAGTGCTCCAAAGATGTAATTTTTAATAGACTCGCATTTGTTATCCTGACGCTGAAAACTTGTTCATATGCGCTAAGCAACGCTTGTTAATTTAATGTATTACCTTATGTGCGGCCGTTTATCAAATATGATAGAATGCAAGTCGTTTGCTTCAGCCCCATGCCACGAGTCTTTGGGGTGTTGGGATAAACTTGAGCACTCTTGTTCCCATTCTTGGGTCCATCTAGGAGGCGCTCAACACAACGAACAAGGCAACCGGACTTATAATGCTTGAACACTCTCACTTAGCCATAGAATTCTATAAATTTAAATTTGGTGAAGCCCCTAGTAGTCGGAAGACCCGAGTTCGAGGCGCTATCCACGCCTTGGCGGACAATTCGGTTCCTCGCTCTAAGCGGCATAAGTCTTTAGGGACCGAAAAAACCTCTCGAACAGCGATCGGCTCTCGCCCTATCATGACGGTTAGTTTTAGCTTCGCCATCGAGGTGCTCGACCCAGCTCAACTGGGGCACAATCATGATGGTTCTCCGGTGCTACCTTAGCCGATATAACGGAACGTAAGGTACCAAAACACGGGAGCCGGGCAAACCCAACTATTGACCCAAGACATGATTCGAGCCGATTCATATAATGCTATAAGTTCGGTGCCGCACTTGTGAAAGTGTTCGGACTTATCACACCATAATTTTGGGATACTTAAGCCCCTGGTGTATTGGCCGTACCAAAGTGTACAGTTGCAACATGTCATGAAATGAACATATGTATAGATAAAGGAAGTAGTGCAATAATAAGCAAAAGCTATGTATTGTTTATTCAAAAAGGTACTACAATGAAAGCTAAATGATACAAATAGTGCGATAAGCAAGGGATGGGACTATCTAACATGTCCCCCTCTAGGGGTAAGCTGCGGGATGGTATGTAAAACAGGTATAATGCTCGTAATAGAGACCACCTGACCACTTGACGTGGCTTTACGCTTCCTCGGCTGTTGCATCGTGAGTTCGGCGATTCTAGTGCCGGACAGGACTTCAAAGACGGAGTCCTGAAAGTAAGAAAAAGGAAGAAAAGGAAAAAGAAAGAGAATGACACAATCGGAGCCCACAGTGCGGTCGAGCCCCATTCTTGGCGTGCCATGGTCTTGCCCCTCCCATATGCCCATGGTATCTCCAGGCGTAATTATGTATGCAGCGTAATACTAGCTTCGCAATTTCGCGAGGGCTGGGGTTGGGGCGGATTGCTCTGGCGTGCTTGAATCGTGCAGGCGGTCTTGTTGTAGGTTACTCGGTGGCGCTTGACAGTGTCCGGACGCTTAGTGGCCGGACTCGAGAATTGCTGTGAGAGGCTGCTTTGTACCTCCGCCGCGAGGGCCGCCGTGTGCTCCTCCGTTCGGAGAGAGCATTCGGTGTTCCCATTGACCGTGATTACTCCTCGAGGGCCTGGCATCTTGAGCTTGAGGTATGCGTAGTGCAGCACCGCATCGAACTTTGCAAATGCGGTTCGTCCGAGCATTGCATGATAGCCGCTGCAGAATGGGACGATGTCGAAGATTAACTCTTCGCTTCGGAAGTTATCCGGGGATCCGAAGACCACTTGAGTGTAAGCGAGCCCGCATAACTAGCCTCTACACCCGGTATGACGCCTTTAAAGGTCGTCTTTGTAGGTTTAATCCTTGAGGGTATATTCCCATTTTGCACCTGTATGTATCGATAAAGCAGGTTCAGTCTTTGCCGCCGTCCATCGAGGACTACGGTTAGGTGAAATCCGTCAATAATTGGGTCAAGAACCAATGCGGCGAAACCGCCGCGGATTTAATGCTAGTGGGGTGGTCCCTTCGATCAAAGGTGATCGGGCAGGAAGACCATGGGTTGAACTTTGGGGCGACTGGCTCCATTGCATATACATCCCTTAGTGCATGCTTCCGCTCCCTTTTGGGTATGTGGGTTGCGTATATCATGTTCACCGTCCGCACTTGTGTAGGAAAACCCTTCTGCCCTCTATTGTTCGGTGGCCGGGGCTCTTCCTCGTCATCGCTATGCAGCCCCTTGTCATTGAGTCCGGCACTTAACTTGCCTGCTTTCTTGAACACCCAACAATCCCTGTTGGTGTGATTGGCTGGTTTTTTGGGGGTGCCATGTATCTGGCACAAGCGATCGAGTATTCGATCCAAGTTGGACGGGCCCTGGGTATTTCTTTTGAATGGCTTCTTCCGCTGACCTGGTTTAGAGCCTCTGAATCCGGCATTAACGGTCGTATCTTCAGTATTATCGCCGTTAATGCGGCGCTTGTTCTTGTTGCGACGCGACCTACCATTGCTGTCCTTGGTATCCGAACTATCAGGATGTTTGGCCAAGTTGTTCCTTCGAGCTAGCCAGCTGTCCTCTCCCGCACAAAAGTGGGTCATGAGTGTTGTGAGGGCTGCCATGGATTTTGGCTTTTCCTGTCCTAGGTGCCGGGCAAGCCACTCGTCGCAGATGTTATTTTTGAAGGCTGCAAGGGCCTCTGCATCCGGACAGTCAACGATTTGATTTTTCTTTGTTAGGAACCGTGTAGAGAATTATGCGGCGATTCTTCTGGCTGCTGAATTATGTGGCTAGGTCATCGGCGTCTGGTGGTCGCACATATGTGCCCTGGAAGTTATCAAGGAATGCGGCTTCCAGGTCCTCCCAACAACCAATTGATTCTGTTGGCAAGCTGTTGAGACAATGCCGAGCTGGTCCTTTAAGATTGAGTGGGAGGTATTTGATGGCATGTAGATCATCACCGCGGGCCATGTGGATATGCAGGAGATAGTCCTCGATCCAGACCGCATGATCTGTGGTACCATCGTATGATTCGATGTTTATGGATTTGAAGCCCTCAGGGATTTGATAATCCATTACTTCATCTGTTAAGCATAGTGGGTGTGTGGCGCCTCTGTATTGGGCTATATCATGACGTAGCTCATATGAGCTTTGTCTACTGTGTTCGGCCCGGCCGGGTTTGCTGTATCCGGGGCGACGGTAATCATCCCGCGTCGTTGGGTGCCCACGTGATCCGTAGATCGATCTTGTATGTTTTGCCTAATCCTCCAATATATCTCGCAAGTCCGGTGCGTTTTCCCGTGCCTTGGTACTTTTTGAGCGGCGTCGGGGTGTGGCTTGAGCGGAGGGCCGAGGGGCTTCTTTGTCGCGGCCACGGGGTGGCCGGTCTTCCATGTCGTGCGCTGGTGACTTGGATGCTTCCTCCTCTGATCGAGGCAATGGCCTGCGTTTGGGGGAGCTTTTGGAGGGGCGTTCGAGTTCATACTCTTTGGCTGAAAGGACTCCAGTCCATCTGTCAGCTAGCAGGTCTTGGTCAGCTCTAAGTTGTTGCTGCTTTTTCTTGAGGCTGCTTGCCGTGGCTATAAGCCTGCGTTTGAAATGCTCTGTTGGCGGGATCCTCGTGCACGACAAATTAAATCGTCGTCGAGGCTTGCCTCATCTTCGGAGGGAGGTGCATAATTATCGCCCTCGACCTCTCTTTCTGCCAGACCGTCGTGCGAACTTGCTTCTCCCTCCTCTGCTGAGTCCTGCTTTGGAGGGGTTGTCTTCGGTCTTGTCCGGTGTTATTATCTCCAGTGCGGAATCACCGCTTTTGTTGTGGCGGGATTTAGAGCGGCGCCAACGACATCGGGCGCTCGGTTGCTTTCTGGAGGAGTCATCCTCCGTTGTTCCATCGTCGTTCCCATCTTTTGGGATATCCACCATGTATATGTCGTATGATGAGGTGGCCTTCCAGTGCCCTGTAGGCGCTAGGTCTTGGTCGTCTCCGGCATCGTCGTCCATACCGTCGATGTCTTCGGAGTCGAAGTCGAGCATGTCGGTTAAATCATCGACAGTGGCTACAAAGTGGGTGGTGGGTGGGCGTTGAATTTCTTCGTCGTCTGTATCCCAACCTTCCTGTCCGTAGTCCGGGCAGGGCTCTCCGGATAAAGAGAGAGACTTTAGTGAATTCAGGATGTCGCCAAAGGGCGAGTGCTGAAAGATGTCATGGCGATGAACTCCATGACCCGGCGCAATCGGATTCGATTGGCAGGGGCGCGGAGGGTTCGGAGTCCGGAGAGGAGTCTGGCACCCTGGAGTCGAGGTCTTCGCAAAGGACAGGGATGGTGTTCGGCTCAATCGCCGTAGGGATTGTAGCCCCCGAGGCGGTGTCCAACCACTCGTCCTCGATCGGGGAATCTGGCTCCGGATTAAGGGTCGGAGCGGATGCTGGTGCGGCCTCCAGGGCACTCTTCGGCTGCAGAGCAAGATCATGCCCATTGAGACAGGGCGGCATGCTTGGCCGCGACTCGAATCCGTTGAAGATCAAGTCTCCGCGGATATCGGTTGTATAGTTCAAACTTCCAATCTGACCTGATGGCCAGGGGCGTAGCTTTCGATCTGCTCCAGATGGCCAAGTGAATTGGCCCGCAGTGCAAAGCCGCCGAATACGAAGATCTGTCCAGGGAGAAAAGTCTCACCTTGGACCGTGTCGTTGTTGATGATCGAAGGAGCCATCGGCCTATCGGTGACGCATACGGAGGAACTCTCAATGAAAGCACCAATGTCGGTGTCAAAACCCGGCGGATCTCGGTAGGGGGTCCCGAACTGTGCGTCTAGGCGGATGGTAACAGGAGACAAGGGACACGATGTTTTTACCCAGATTCGGGCCCTCTCGATGGAGGTAATACCCTACTCCTGCTTGATTAATATTGATGATATGGGTAGTACAAGAGTAGATCGACTACGAGATCAAGGAGGCTAAACCCTAGAAGCTAGCCTATGGTATGATTGTTGTTCGTCCTACGGACTAAAACCCTCCGGTTTATATAGACCCCGGGTAGGTTAGGGTTACACAGAGTCGGTTACAATGGTAGGAGATCTACATATCCGTATCGCCAAGCTTGCCTTCCACGCCAAGAAAAGTCCCATCCGGACACGGGACGAAGTCTTCAATCTTGTATCTTCATAGTCTTGGAGTCCGGCCGTGATGATAGTTCGGCTATCCGGACACCCCCTAGTCCAAGACTCCCTCAGTGTGAAATTGAAGTGTATCCCTCGAGAGGAAGGACTAGAGCTGTTGGCGGAGATACACGGAGGCATATGTGGATCCCACATTGGATCAAGGGCCCTTGCTGGCAAGGCATTTAGGCAAGGCTTCTTGGCCCACCGCCCTCCAGGATGTGACGACACTAGTCACCGGTGTGAAGCGTGTCGGTTCCATTCAAAGAAGCTTCATCAGCCAGCTCAAGCCCTTGAACCATTCCTCTCTCCTGGCCCTTCTCGGTGCAGGGGCTCGACATACTTGGCCCTTCCCCCGTCTTTGTCGGGGCTTTGAGTACTTGTACATTGCAATCGACAAGTTCACAAAGTGGCCGGAGGTGGAGGCAGTGAGGAAGGTCACAGCTCAGTCAGCCGTCAAGTTCTTCAAGGGACTAGTGTGCCGTTTTGGGGTACCCAACAGGGTTATCACCGACAATGGCACACAGTTCACGAGCCGCACCTTCATGCAATATACCCAAGACCTCGGCAGCAAAGTCTGTTTCGCTTCCGTTGCTCACCCGCGAAGCAATGGTCAAGCTGAGAGGGTAAATGCTGAAGTACTGCGAGGCTTAAGGACCAAGACCTTTGACAGGCTGCACAAGAGTGGAAGGCGCAGGATTGATGATTTGTCGGCGGTTCTTTGGTCGATCAGGACGACGCCAAATCGACCCACCGGCCAAACACCTTTTGCCCTAGTATACGGGGCAGAATCAGTTCTCCCCACTGAACTCATATACGGGTCACCTCTAGTGCTCGCTTATGACGAGCTTGAGCAAGAGCAACTGCGGCAAGATGACGCAATGCTCCTTGAGGAAGATCGTCTTCGGGCGGCTGTGAGAGCAGCAGGCTACCAGCAAGCCTCACGCCGCTACCATAGCCGCAAGGTTCATGCCCGAAGCCTTGAGGAAGGCGACCTTGTCCTTCGGCGCATTCAATCGTCCAAGAATTCCAACAAGTTGACGCCAAAGTGGGAAGGCCTTATCGGGTAATACGAGTCACCAGGCCCGGCGCAGTCCGCCTGGAGACCGAAGATGCCGTTCCAGTGAGTAACTCCTGGAACATTGAGCATCTTCGCAAGTTTTACCCGTGAGGCGCGGCTTACCGGGCCCCTCGGCAAGCAACCTTTTGTACAAGCATTGTCGATGATGCATGTAACCCTTTGTACAAAGCCAGGCGCAGACCCTGAGCATAAATAAATGAAGCGCTGGTGCCCTAAGTTATAGCATGCATGCTAGGTCGAGTCCCGTCCTTGGTTAGGGTTGATAGTGCTTAGCAGCGACTAACCCCTAGCTTAGAGGTCGAGTGTGCGTCTCTTTGTCGTTCTTTTGTCTTCTTTGGTTCGCAGGACTCACAAATATCCTTGCCGGATCACTTGAGGACGAAAAAGAGAAGAGGGACGGACCGGCATCTAGACCCCGGCAAGCTAGTATTGCCGGGGGCTGCAAGTGCAAAGATTCACCCACGGCAAACCAGAGTTGCCGGGGGCTACAACTTCAGATAAGTTCTTCATCCCTTATCATGCATTCCCTTATGGATTGAGGTATGTGAAACCTCGTTTTCCCCAAAGCTACCATGCTCCCATAAAACTCTAGGCCCTAGGGCTCGTTCACAGGGCCAGGTTTGGTAAATAGTCGCGGCAGCAAAAGGATGAAACGAGGAGCTGAACTCCACCTCATCCCTGCCTCCGCCAAAAGCGTGAGAAAGGTCGGCGAAGTGGGACGACGGCAGGGCCTGTTGCTGGCAAGGAAATGTTTATCTTAGGGATATCAAGGATTTACTCCTTGTCGTGGGTTCTACCCGCAAACAAATGACCTAGGAAGCATCCCTTTTTCACTAAAAACATTCCACTCAGGTACAGCCCATGGGGAATGAAAAGCATGAAGGATGGGATTACAAGTTTTAAATTCAGCCAAGGCCCAAAGGCTTATACAAGCTAAAAAGAGATAAGGTGCCCGTAACCCCTTTCTTGTCCCTCTCCTCAGGAGGCAGGTCAAGGAGGAGAAAAGGGCAGAAGGGGCGCCTAGGCGAGCTACGGGTGGCAGGAGGCACCAAGAGAACATCTCGGTGGCCGTCCGAAGGCTGGATGGTGAAGGCGGCGCCGGAAGCAGAGCTCGAAGACGAGGCGGCAGGACGTCAGCACGCGTCAAGGCGTCGGTGCTCACAGTACTCGATTTGACGGCCTTGCCGCCCGCCCTCTTCCTCTTCTGCAGCCTCCCAATGCCAGCCGCCCAAGGAGACGATCCCGAGAAGTTCAGGGAGCCGGCGACACGGATGATGGGGTCGCCGGTGCCACACGGAGCGGCACCCGACACCTAGTCGGACCCGTCATCCTGCCGCCTGCTACCCTCGTCGTCGCTGCCGCTGTCCTCCTCGCCACTCCCGCCCGGGGAGGGGTCTTCTCTATCAGAAGAGCTCTCCACGCAGCACCTTGCCCGGGCCCCGAAGAGCCCGAAGACCTTGACGGAGAGGAGGCCGCCCTCCATCAGCTTTAAATGGAGAGTGAGCTCCTCCGTCAAGCGGTGGATATGAGCGAACGTCTTCCATCCCCGACGAAGATACATCACGTGAGGGGCTGGGAAGTCGACGTGAACTCGCGTACCGCTGATCCCACAGCCCCTCATGTGCAGCCGCAATGACTCCGGCGGATCCAGCTCCATCTCCCGCGCAAATGGAGTCGGGAGACGAAGGCGACGGCGAGGTGGCTGGTGCAGCCTGACGAAGAACTCGCAAGGGTCATCCCCAACATGGCCCTTCATGGGGGGAGGAACTACTGGCGGAGGAGAGACCGGCGCGCCGCCCCGTCCTCCTCTTCCCCGAGCGCCTCGGCCTCGCCCACGGCCTCGCCCCCTCCCCCTTCCCCTCGCGGCTGGCTCTGCCACAGGTGCAGGAGAAGGAAGGACGCGTTGTCAAGCGGTGACCCTCGCCACCACCGTTGAAGGGCCAGGATTCCCTCTCTCCATGGCGGATGGAGGGGGGAGCAGAAGCTGAAGGAAGGAGGAGATGGAAGAATGCGGGACGCCATCCCCCCCCCCTCCCGCTCTTTATAAAGGAACGGGGTGGGGGCTCGGCCGCCCCGCTCAGCCAATCAAGACGCGGAAGGTGCAGGGAACTGGGACCAACCCGCTGCCCCAGCCCGCGACGGCCGGGTTTCCCGCCTCCACCATTCGCCACCCCAAGCGCATGAGAACCACGTGGCAGGCATGCGGGACCAAGGCGACGGGTGAGGCGACCTCTCCCCACCCCATGATCATGGGGAGTGGACGCCTTGAAGACCACGCCTCGGCCCCGTTCAGTAAATGGGCCGCGCCTCCACGCCTCCCTCCGTTTATGGGGAAGGCGCGAACCGCCCCCTTTACTACGACGTGACGCATGCGCGCAGAGCTCAGCCCCACGCATGCCGCCCACGTCACGCACGCCTCCCCACACCGAGCCATGCGCGGGAGGCATGGGAAGCGCAGTGCGCGAAGAGACTTACCGCGGTAAAAACCACCCCGCCTGCCCGCGCACCGTTTTTTGGGCCTAGCCCAACGACGCGATTGCGCTTACGTGTGGCCCAGGCCCGGGGGCTCCTGTCGGTGTACAAAAAGAGGGGTACACTTTTTGTACCCCTATAACTGTGCACGGGCAGTCTGAGCCGCGGGCACCACCGCATTGAGCAAGGCAAGGGAGGTGAGCCAAAGTAAGGCCGAAGCTTCGAAAGGAGCAGAACGACGCCAAGACCAAGACCACAAAGAGCAAAGGGGACGGCGGACTCCCCATAAGATCCTTGCCGGAGGCGGTTTTAGCAAACCCGGCAAGACCCTTGCCGTGGCAGCTCGCCCCACACCTACGGAGCGAGTCATCCTTGAGTCCACTGCCCCCATGGGGCGAGGATTCGGGAGACATCCCCATGGTGGCATGCAGATCATTGTGAAGACATTCAAGATCAGATACACACTATAGAAGATGACGACCCTTGGCGGGATCCCAGCAAAGGAGGACCACAAGGCCCCCGGCAAGAGCCTTGCCGGGGATGACAGCAGGCGCCACGGCAAGACCCTTGTCGGGGCCCCGGCAAGACCCTTGTCGGGGCTACGGCGAGGCCCTTGCCAAGAACACCCGTAGGGCCACCATCAGGCCCACGCCAATCAAACCTCCTCCACTGTTCGCATGCAGCTGCCAACCCAACCAGTTGGGCAGGCACCTGCGTGGCGGCAAGCAGATCTTCATGGAGACCCACCACTGCGCCACCTCAGCTGCCTGCCTACCTACATGGCACCACGGGCATCGCTGGCCAGGGCGCGTGTCGACACGAAAGGGAGCGGCGACGAACGAGACAAGGCTCTCCCCCGTCCCCGATAAAGCAAGGACACCTAAGCAAGACGTATTAAAGGCGCCTTGTCATGTAATGCGAGGGATAAACTCGCATCATTGTACCCTTTCCACCTCCTGTGTGCCACTGTGGCAACCCCTTTCCCTATAAAAGGAGGCCCAAGGCGACCAGGAGGAGGATTCGGCTTTTTGGAGCTCCTCACGCCCCATTTCTAGTTCAAGAACACAGATAAACAAACCACCAAAGCAGGAGTAGGGTCTTACGCATCCTCGCGGCCCGAACCTGGATAAGGAAACCGTGTGCTATATGTTTGATCCGCTCTTCCCACGACCCCGCGCCCCGCGACGGTAGTAGGGATTCTTGTGATCCCATAGGTGTCGTTCCAACTGACACGGTCAAAGGGCTCTTCTCCCGATGAGCATGCGCAGGGGTCCGATCGCACGCCTCTCGTAGTCAAATAGCTACCCCGCACGACACCTCCTAGACAATAAAAAAGGGACGCGTGGCGGCACGTAATTGGTAAGTAGAACGCCCACGGTTTCAATAATACTTGTGTTTCCGATTTGTAACGTGACATCACATGTTCCAAAATGACTTTGTTGATTGTTAATGTGTGCGCCTTGGCAAATCGAAAAGAAAAATTACCACGGCATGTTGGTGCCATGCCATGACACCATGCCAAGTTTCATGATTTTCAGTCGTGTTTTGGATTTACAGGAATTAAAAAACCAAGTTTCTCAATCTTTCCGGCCAAGCCACGACGCCCAGATGTTTGAATTTCATTCCCATCTCTTGCATAGGACCTAGAAATTCACCCAAGGACACACATGTGGTTTTTCAAACAACTTTGGTGCACTGGAGCCTGTGCTTGTAGTTCAAATTTGAATTATGCACATTAAATGCACAGAAAATCAATTAATGTATAAAAAAGGCCAAACGAACCCAGAATAATTCCAAAATTTAGCACGATTCTTATATTTGGTTTAATCTGCCTGTGTAAAAAAATTAAGGCGGGAGAAGGCAGTGTTGTATGTCGTTTCACACATGGAGGTGGCACGTTCCCTCTCGGAACCACGAGCCTTCTTGAAGGAAGCTCCGGTTTGCAAGAAGCTTACACCAAAGCTTGTCCCAATTCGGCCAAAAAAATTTGCCGGAACATGTTGGTGCCATGTCATGCCACCATGCCAAGTTTCATGATTTTCAGGCGTGTTTTGGATTTACAGGAATTAAAAAACCAAATTTCTCAATCTTTCTGGCTGAGCCACGACGCCCAGATGTTTGAATTTCATTCCCATCTCTTGCATAGGACCTAGAAATTCACCCAAGGACACACATGTGGTTTTTCAAACAACTTTGGTGCACTCGAGTCGGTGCTTGTAGTTCAAATTTGAATTATGCACATTAAATGTGCATAAACTCAATTTATGTATAAAAAAGGCCAAACGAACCCCGAATAGTTCCAAAATTTAGCAGGATGCTTATATTTGGTCTAATCTGCCTGTGTAAAAAAATTAAGGCGGGAGAAGGTACTGTACGTGTGTAATTTCGCACACAGAGGTGGCACGTTCCCTCTTGGAACCACGAGCCTTCTTGAGCAAAGCTCCGGTTTGCAAGAAGCTTACACCAAAGCTTGTCCCAATTCGGGCAAAAAAATTACCGCAGCATGTTGGTGCCATGTCACGACACCATGCCAAGTTTCATGATTTTCAGGCGTGTTTTGAATTTACAGGAATTAAAAAACCAATTTTCTCAATCTTTCCGGGCGAGCCACGATGCCCAGATGTTTGAATTTGATTCCCATCTCTTGCATAGGACCTAGTAATTCACCCAAGGACACAGATGTGGTTTTTCAAACAACTTTGGTGCACTGGAGCCTGTGCTTGTAGTTCAAATTTGAATTATGCACATTAAATGCGCATAAACTCAATTAATGCATAAAAATGCCAAACAAACCTGGAATAATTCTAAAATTTAGCACGATACTTCTATTTTGTCTAATCTGCCTGTGTAAAAAATTAAGGCGGGAGAAAGGAGTGTATGTATGTCGTTTTGCACACGGAGGTGGCACGTTCCCTTTCGGAACCACGAGCCTTCTTCACGGAAGCTCCGGTTTGCAAGAAGCTTACACCAAAGCTTGTCCCAATTCGGCCAAAAAAATTACTGCCGCATGTTGGTGCCATGTCATGACACCATGCCAAGTCTCATGATTTTCAGGCGTGTTTTGGATTACAGGAATTAAAAAACCAAGTTAATCAATCTTTCAGGGCGAGCCACGACGCCCAGATGTTTGAATTTCATTCCCATCTCTTGCATGGGTCCTTGAAATTCATCCAAGGACGCACATGTGGTTTTTCAAACAACTTTGGTGCACTGGAGCATTTGCTTGTAGTTCAAATTTGAATTGTGCACATTAAACGCCCAGATACTCAATTAATGCATAAAAATGCCAAACGAACCTGGAATAATTCTAAAATTCAGCACAATACTTCTATTTGGTCTAACCTGCCAGTGTAAAAAAATTAAGGCAGGAGAAGGTAGTGTACGTATGTCATTTCGCACACGGAGGTGGCATGTTCCCTCTCGGAACCAAGAGCCTTCTTGACGGAAGCTCCGGTTTGCAAGAAGCTTACAACAAAGATTGTCCCAATTCGGCCAAAAAATTTACTCAAACATGTTGGTGCCATGTCATGACACCATGCCAAGTTCATGATTTTCAGCCATGTTTTGGCTTTACAGGAATTAAAAATCCAAGTTTCTCAATCATTCCGATTGAGCTACGACGCCCAGATGTTTGAATTTCACTCCCATTTCTTGCATGGGGCCTATAAATTCACCCAAAGACACACATGTGATTTTTCAACAAACTTTGGTGCATTGGAGCATGTGCTTGTAGTTCAAATTTGAATTATGCACATTAAATGCCCAGAAACTCAACTAATGCATAAAAATGCCAAACGAACCCGGAATAATTCCAAATTTAGACATGACAGTCATGTACTAGTTGCATGTTCACTGTACGTAAATGTTATAACAATTCAAACACCATCCTTCCCCTCCATAATACCATTTTGTCTTTAAAAACATAATGAAAAAATCAGGTATACCACAAACAGTTTACTAAAAAGATTCGTGCGGGATGCGATATAAAATATCTTGGCGCACCGTCTTGTCTGGCTTACACAGGAAGCTTCGTCGTCTACAGTCCACCGCCCCCGCTTGAACCACACTTGCACGCCAGTTTCTCATGACACCGAGCAAAAAAAATTGCCACCATGAAAATATCTATCTCCCCGCCCCCTCCCTCCTACCAAAAGCCACATTTCCATTGTTCCTCCTTCCTTTCAAAGTACAAACCTTCACTGCTGCTTACTGGCAGCTCAGCCTCCTCGCCCGCAACCCTTCTTCTTGTAGAGCCGCCTCCTCACCGGCTACCCTTCTTCTTGCAGCGCTGCCTCCTCGCCGGCTACCATTCTTCTTGCAGCGCCGCCTCCTCGCCGGTTACCCTTCTTCTTGCAGCACCGCCTCCTCGCCGGTGACCCTTCTTCTTGCTGCGCGGCCTCCTCGCCGCCGACCCTTCTTCTTGTTGTGCGGCCTCGTCGATATGGTCAGGTAATCCACACCCCACCCACACCATCCTCCTCCTTTACCGTCCCGGCCGACGGAGCGACACCTTCCACCGAATTCACTGCCCCTCTACTCCAATTAAGCGCCGCCCACAGTCATTTTGCACGCAGTATAACATGGAGCTCAGTACCATGCGGCCGCACGCACGAACGAGGTCGATATGGCTGCCATGCGTGTCGACTGCCAGATCTTAGAGGAGCACCTCGTCTTCGAGGCCACCGTCGACACCGCCACGTGGTTGTCTACTTTAAAATACAGCTCGTGATGTTTTCTCGAGGCCACCGCTAGTGCCTTCTAGTGATTTGTCCTCTGTAATGTTAATATGCAATCTGATGTTCAGTTAACAGTTTGGTCCTCTGAAATGTAATGTTCAGTTAACACTTTGGTCCAACAATTGCTCCATTTCGTTGTACTGTTCTCAAGCATTCTTTGTTTGTTTAATTGTCTTATCTTCTCATACATGTTTCTATTCTGCAATGTCATGCTCAGTTAACTATTTTGGTTCATTTGATCTGCAGTCCATTTAACTGTTTGGTTCAGTTCTGCAATTTGATTTTCATTTGTTGTGGGTACAATTTTGTATTGTTATGCATGTGACACCAATCGAATTATTCTGTACTCAATACATATTCTACTGATAGTATGGCAACTCTCAATTAACCTGATCAAGATCTTCCTTATGTGTGTTGCAGGGAAACAATGGGAGACACTGCGGTTTACCATCGAGGTTTGTTCAAGCAGGGTCCTTTGGCTAATAGCACATTATTGTGCAGTTGCAGGAATCATTCTAATATTTAGGTTTCTTAGAATTTTGTCTTGCACATGTAGGTCCTGTTGTCAGAGGCTTAGACCCAATTGCTCGACCCATTTTGCACATGGGGAAATGAGACGTCCATGAATATCAGTCAAGTCAAGAAACTCAGAAAGATTGTTAGGATGAAGAAACTTGTGACGAATAACAGCAAGATCTTTGTTTGCACAATGAAGAAGACATCAGTCAACTATAGGATGGTACCAAATCTTTTACCTTGTTTTTACCCCTTGTGCCATTTCAAAATTTACAACAGCGATTTATGCATAGATTTGTTTTTAGTACTTTTCAAAGCAGTTCACTGCTACCTCTTGAGCACTATGTTGGTTTTCCCTTGAAGAGGAAAGGGTGATGCAGTAAAGTAGCGTAAGTATTACCCTCAGTTTTTGAGAACCAAGGTATCAATCCAGTAGGAGATCACGCATGAGTCCCTCGCACCAACACAAACAAATAAGAACCCCGCAACCAACGCGATAAAGGGGTTGTCAATCCCTCAACGGTCACTTTCATTTAGAGTGAGATCTGATAGATATGATAAGATAATATTTTTGGTATTTTTATGATAAATAGAAATAAATATGCAAAGTAAAATAAAAGGCAAAAGAAATAACTAAGTGTTGGAAGGTTAATATGATGGAAAAATAGACCCGGGGGCCATAGGTTTCACTAGTGGCTTCTCTCAAGAGCATAAGTATTACGGTGGGTTTACACATTACTGTTGAGCAATTGATAGAATTGAGCATAGTTATGAGAATATCTAGGTATGATCATGTATATAGGCATCACGTCCGTGACAAGTAGACCGACTCCTGCCTGCATCTACTACTATTACTCCACACATCGACCGCTATCTATCATGCATCTAAAGTATTAAGTTCATAAGAACAGAGTAATGCTTTAAGCAAGATGACATGATGTAGAGGGATAAATTCATGCAATATGATATAAACCCCATCTTGTTATCCTCGATGGCAACAATACAATATGTGCCTTGCTGCCCCTGCTATCACTAGGAAAGGACACCGCAAGATTGAACCCAAAGCTAAGCACTTCTCCCGTTGCAAGACAGATCAATCTAGTAGGCCAAACCAAACTGATAATTCGAAGAGACTTGCAAAGATAACCAATCATACATAAAATAATTCAGAGAAGATTCAAATATTGTTCATAGATAAACTTGATCATAAACCCACAATTCATCAATCTCAACAAACACACCGCAAAAGAAGATTACATCAAATAGATCTCCGCGAGTATCACGGAGAACTTTGTATTGAGATCCAAACAGAGAGAACAAGCCATCTAGCTAATAACTATGGACCCGAAGGTCTGAGGTAAACTACTCACACATCATCGGAGAGGCTATGGTGTTGATGTAGAAGCCCTCCATGATCAATGCCCCCTCTGGCGGAGCACCGAAAAAGGCCCCAAGATGGGATCTCACGGGTACAGAAGGTTGCGGCGGTGGAATTAGGTTTTTGGCTCCGTATCTGATAGTTTGGGGTGCGTGAGGTATATATAAGAGGAAGAAATGCGTCGGTGGAGCAACATGGGCCCCACGAGGGTGGAGGGCGCGCCCCCTGCCTCGTGCTCTCCTGGTTGATTTCTTGACGTGGACTCCAAGTCCTCTGGATCACGTTTGTTCCGAAAATCACGTTCCGAAAGGTTTCATTCCGTTTGGACTCCGTTTGATATATTTTTTCTGCGAAACACTGAAATAGGCAAAAAAAACAGCAATTTGGGTTGGGCCTCCGGTTAATAGGTTAGTCCCAAAAATAGTATAGAAGTGTATAATAAAGCCCATCCAACATCCAAAACAGAATATAATATAGCATGGAACAATCAAAAATTATAGATACGTTGGAGACGTATCATTCACCGATGATTACCTCTCAAACCACCTGCATGGTCAAGAGGCGAGGAAGGTATTCATTCAACACCCATGATGCAATATTGAAGTCTTGCTGAAGAGGACGAAGGTTGGGTGGGCAATTCTCCATAGCTACTGGCCTAAAGATGCAAGGACATTCAACATCACTGAAGGCTCAATATTTGCCTTCCGCTTCTGAAGTTTCCCAGATGAGATTCATCTGTCTATTTACCGTGTATGATGCTACTTCCCAAAGGTTTTTGATGCTGCATTTGAAACTTGGTGCTGTTGTGTAATGGCCTAACTGAGTGCCGAAGCTATCTGATGTAATTCGATTATAAAAATTCTGGTTGCTTTTATACGGATATGAAATATCTTGCGTGTTTTATAAGAAATATTAGTTTTCTTAGTACATGGATTATCAATAATAGGCTAATTACCCTACTTATTGGGGTTTTCTATTGCAAACGGTTACTCGGACAACACCATGGGCGATGAACTCAAACAACCCGCACGGTTTCTACAAAGTAGGCATGTTCGATCAACTAACAATCACACACGGCTTCCGGCAGCGAATTATTTACGTTAGGCCACCTTGCACAAATGTTTCCACACAAAGAGTTGTGTGGGATGTACATACCTATGGAAATGATTTTCTGGGATTCACCGTGTGGGATGTACATACCTACGAAAATGATTTCTGGGATTCACCGTGTGGGATGTACATACCTACGAAAATGATTTCCGGGATTCACCGTGTGGGATGTACATACCTACGGAAATGATTTCTGGGATTCACCATGTGGGATGTACATACCTATGGAAATGATTGGGTTTCCAAGCCTCGCCCGATCGCACACGGCCCCAGCCTGGGTCCCAGGAGGGCCTATCCCTGACGATTTCTGGGTCGTGTGGGAAGGACCCCCATATCGCCCACACTCACTTGGCGACGGTTCCAAATGCTGTCGCGGAAAGGGGTTTTAAACCGTTTGTTTGGGACGTTGTTGTACCAGTGTAAGCTACAGGGAGGGAGGGGAAATGCGACATAGGACTCACCGACTGTGAGGGTTTATATAGTAGGCTGGTAAGCATTAGGATTTTGGGGGATTTCACCGAGTCGGGCGGGAAGCTTGCACGGGAACCTACGCAGTTGTGCGGGAACGGGCTCACCACCGTTTGGCCAAAAGAACGCCCCCGCACGCTGCTCAAGCTTGCGCTCGAAGCCATCTGCGCCAGTGGGGTGACAAGACGTGCGAGAGGAGGACCAAAGGACACGTACACATACGGTTAATAAAAAAACCGTTTGCGACTTAATTACCTACTATACCCCCGTTCTGGTTTATAAGTAGGATTTAACTAATAAAAAACGAATGCATGTCGCCAAAGATTATATCATTGGATTCGTACTTGAACATAGTTTCCAGTTATATAATTTTTTTAACATGCATTAACATTTTGTAGGTTCAATTTAAGGTTATATACCAGCAAGCGTTTACGCACAACACACACGGCTTATCCCATCACAAACAGCTCGGATGGATCAACTATATGCCACGTATCGCACACACAACTCTAATCTGATTCGTGCTTCATGTCTCCGACATCGCTCACATAATTCGTCTTATTTGCCATGTATCACTGTGCCGGCCTCTGCTCGCGTCCCTCGGCAAGCTCTGCTCACTGTTAGGTGTCGCGGCGCGCTCGGCTTGTGACAGCTTTTCCTTGCGTGTTCAACTGCGGAGCACTCTGCTTGCGTCCCTCCGCGTGCCGTCTACCAGCGGTTGGGCCTGTGCACGATCATGTCGGGGGCCCCATATGCATGCGGTTGCGACGTGCGTGTTGCCACGCAATGCAGTTACGTGCGAGACGATGGAGTTACATGCTACAAATTAGATCTGCCATCAGGGCGTGCCAGTATTCCAGGCCGTCTGGCTTCCCCTTTAATTCCCGCGACCATTATAATCTTAGTCTCTTCAACGTTTCGATCGCGCCCCACAACACAACAAGCACACCCACGACGACACATAGAGATAGGATGTCTAGCGGCGCTCCAATGGAGTTAGACGAGCATAAAGTGGAGACCCACGCGAGGGAGACGGATCTCTCGGTGGTGTACACCATCGACCCGGCCGTGGTGGACGACTACATCAACACCGTTGAGCAGTTGCTTGCTCGAGACAAGTACAAGGTGGTCGGCATCGACTTCCAGTACACCGTCAGACGTCCCAACATAGGTCAGAAGGTTGCCATCGCCCAGTTGCCAGCGGCGCCATCATGTCCTCATCTACCACTACTGCATGGCCACAGAGCCTTCCGACTGTTTCGCCAGGTTTGTCGACAGCACCGACTACAAGTTCGCTACGGTGGAAACGACCAATGATGTAAAAAACGCTAAGGGTCACGGGCTTGTCCTGTGAGAACCTTGTCGAAATCCATGAGCACTACAGGGTCTGCGGCAGCACGAAGAAGGACTTCCTGGTTGGACTCGCCTCGGCCATCATCAACCCATACTACGAAAAGATGAAGCAGGATGCCAACAAAACATGTCCCGTATCCTGGCACGGGGCCTGGCTTCGGCAACTAGATGAACCTCACCTCAGGTTCGTGGCAAAGAGCGTGTACACATGCTACGAGATGCACAGGCTGATCGTTGACATGAGGAAGTGCCTTGTTACAGAGATCGACTAGGCCGGATCGAGCCACAAGCAGAGCAAGCATCACAATAAGTAGATGATGATCAGATGATCATTTATCCTAGTTAATCATGCATGTAATATATAGTTTACTTTGGTGTTTGGAAATGTCATGTGTGTAGTAGCCACCTATGTAATTATCCATGTAATAGTTTATTTTGGTGTGTGAAAATGCCATGGTTGTAGTACCCACCAATGTAATTGGATGTTTAATTTGGTTATGCAACCATGTCCTTATATGTTGTTGTTCTGTATGCAATCCCATCGCACAACACACACGTCTTATTAGCAGCAATTGTCTGTGTTATTATCGGTCTTCTCACACATTTCTGATTACATACCTGTTTGCCGCGTATGACACACATCTTGTTATATTGAATCGTTTTGTTCTCTTGTCTCAACGCAAACAGTTCATCCAAGTGAACCGCATGCTGTCTATCACACAAACCTTGATCTGGCTGACCATTTCTTTTCTGTTGCCTAATCACAAACAGTTCATCTGACTGAAATGTATGTTGTATATCGCACACACCTTCATCTGGCTGCCCGGTTCTTTTGTTCCTCCTCACCGCAAATAGTTAATTGAACTGAATCGTATGCCTTGCATCACACATGCAACTAAAATCTGAACCGTGTTTGATGCATCCGTTATCACAAACGTTTGGCACCTTTTTTGACGGTTTTTTACACCACCGTTTTTTATTATTGCATCGCACATAGCTTCGTCGAAGGGTCTCTGATCATAGTGTCGCGTTAGCAGCATCCTGAAGTAGTGGGACACCGCAAGATTGAACCCATCACAAAGCACCTCTCCCATTGCAAGAAAAATCAATCTAGTTGTCCAAACAAAATCAATAGATCGAAGAGAAATACAAAGCTATCTTAATCATGCATAAAAGAATTCAGAGAAGACTCAAATAATATTCATAGATAATCTGATCATAAATCCACAGTTCATTAGATTTCAACAAAGGCACCACAAAAGAAGATTACACCGAATAGATCTGCAAGAACATTGAGGAGAACATTGTATTGAAGGTCAAAGAAAGAGAAGAAGCCATCTAGCACTGGTAGAGCGAGCTTCTATAGAAACGGTTTTTAACCCCTTTTCGCGACGGCATTTTAAACCGTCGCCTTGCTAGTGTGCGCGATAGGGGGGTCCTTCCCGCACGACCTAGAAACCGTCGGGGATATGAAGTAGGAATGCATATCTTTTCCAGAACAAAGCGTATGTGATGCCGGCATCTATCCCAAACGTGATTCTTCACACAACTGTTTGTGATATATTGAATACCCCAAACGCCCCTTCTTTGCTACTCGTGTGTGCTGGCATTACCATTGCACACGCTATTATGTGGTGCAACGTTCACGATGCGCACTCGATCACAAACAATTCATGATCGCCAAGCGTGTGCGATCAAGAGACTATCACACACATTGACTTCTCCCGAACCGTATGCGATATGTAATTAAGAAGATTACCTAATCACATATGAGTGTCGGATAGGATTACGAAAGTCAGACCGTCGTACCAATGTCGTACAGGATAACTATCACAGACGCTATTATGTGGTGCAACATTTACGATTCCTATGACATCTGAAACAGTTCATGATTGTAAACCGTGTATGATAAGGCGACTATCACAAATAATTAGTTTCCTCACACCATTTGTGATATTATCTCACATCACACACGCTTCGCAAAGGGCAATTGTGTGCATGGTCGCACATGTTTCCTCTCCACAAACCGTGTTGGAAGTACATGTATATCACACAACTTTGTGCTTCATAGACCTTGTGCGACGTAACGAACTACAGAGCATATTTCGACCCTAATTAAATCGCTGCTATTTAAAATTGTACCGAATTTTAATTTGAAAGTTGGCTATACCTTTATTCATATCCATTAGGTTAAACAACCAATGCATTATTCGGTTCACAGATACACATGTTACAGAATTACATAAGCACCAAATAAAGAATGATGAACCAGGCTTGTACACTTGTACTATTAAACACGGCAAAGAAAGAAGCAAAAGACATTTTGGTGAAGGAAATATGCCCTAGAGGCAATAATAAAGTTGTTATTTATATTTCCTTATATCATGATAACTGTTTTTTATTCATGCTAGAATTGTATTAACTGGAAACTTGACTAGCTCGTTATAAAGTGTCCCTAGTATGCCTCTCATAATCAAAGATGGTTAAGTTTCCTGACCATAGACATGTGTAGTCATTTGATGAACGAGATCACATCATTAGGAGAATGATGTGATGGAAAAGACCCATCTATTAGCTTAGCATAATGATCGTTAAGTTTTATTGCTATTGATTTCTTCATGACTTATACATATTCCTTTGACTATGAGATTATGCAACTCCCGAATATCGACGGAACACCTTATGTGCTATCAAACGTCACAACGTAACTGGGTGATTATAAAGATGCTCTACAGGTGTCTCCGAAGGTGTTTTTTGGGTTGGCATAGATCGACATTAGGATTTGTTACTTCGAGTATCGGAGAGGTATCTCTGGGCCCTCTCTGTAATGCACATCATGATAAGCCTTGCAAGAGATGTGACTAATGAGTTAGTTACGGGATGATGCACTATGTAACGAGTAAAGAGACTTTCCGGTAACGATATTGAACTAGGTATGAAGATACCGATGATCGAATCTCGGGCAAGTAACATACCGATGACAGGGGGAATGACGTATGTTGTCATTACAGTTTAACCGATAAAGATCTTCGTAGAATATGTAGGAATTAATATGAGCATCCAGGTTCCGCTGTTGGTTATTGTTCGGAGATGTGTCTCGGTCATGTCTACTAGTTCTCAAACCTGTAGGGTCCGCACGCTTAACGTTCGATGACGATTTGTATTATGAGTTATGTGTTTTTTGTGACCGAAGATTGTTCGAATTCCCGGATGAGATCACGGACATGACGAAGAGTCTTGAAATGGTCGAGAGACAAAGATTGATATATTGGACGATAGTATTCGGACACCAGAATGGTTTCAGAGTGTTTCGGGTATTTATCGGAGTACCGAGGGGTTACCGGAACCCGTAGGGGAAGTAATGGACCACATCGGCCTCGGGAGGGAGGCACACCAGCCCACAAGGGGCTGGCGCACATCCCACTTAGAAGAGGTCTGAATTGGAGTGGGTAAGGAGGAGGCGCCCCCCTTCCCTTTCCCCCCTTCCCTCGTCGGTAAAAGGAAAGGGGTCCGAAATGGACTTGGAGTCCTAGTAGGACTCCTCCCCTTGGGGGCGCGCCTTGGCCGGCCTCCTCACCCCTCCCTCCTTTATATACATGGGAGGGGGCGCCTCCTAGCCACACAATTATTTATTAGCCGTGTGTGGTGCCCCCCTTCATCGTTTACTCCTTCGGTCATATTGTCCTAGTGCTTAGGCGAAGCCCTGCGCAGATCAGATCACCATCAACGTCACCATGCCGTCGTGCTGACAAAACTCTCCCTCGACGCTTTGCTGGATCAAGAGTTCGAGGGACATCATCGAGCTGAACGTGTGCTGAACTCGGAGGTGCCGTACGGTCGGTACTTGATCTCTTGGATCGCGAAGACGTTCGACTACATCAACCGTGTTAAACTAACGCTTCCGCTTTCGGTCAATGAGGGTACGTGGGCACACTCTCCCCCTCTTGTTGCTATGCATCTCCTAGATAGGTCTTGTGTGATCGTAGGAATTTTTTTTGAAATTGCATGCTACGTTCCCCAACAGTGGCATCCGAGCCAGGTCTATGCGTAGATGATATGCACGAGTAGAACACAAAGAGTTGTTGGCGATCATAGTTATACTGCTTACCACCAACGTCTTAATTTGATTCGGTTGTATTGTTGGATTGTGCGGCCCGGACCAACCTTACATGACCACGTTCATGAGACCAGTTCCACTGATAGACATGCTACTTGTTTTGCATAAAGGTGGCTGGCAGGTGTATGTTTCTCCAACTTTAGTTGAATCGAATTTGACTACGGCCGGTCCTTGTTGAAGGTTAAAACAACAAACTTCACGAAACATAGTGGCGGTTTTGATGCGTAGGTATGAACGGTTCTTACTAGAAGCCCGTAGCAGCCATGTAAAACTTGCAATTACAAAGTAGAGGACGTGTAACTTGTTTTTGCAGGGCATGTTGTGATGTGATATGGTTAAGACATGATGTGATATACGTTATTGTATGAGATGATCATGTTTTGTAGAAGTTATCGGCAACTGGCAGGAGCCTTATGGTTGTCGCTTTACTGTATGAAATGCAATCGCCATGTAATTGCTTTACTTCATCACTATGTGTTAGCGATAGTTGTAGAAGCAATAGTTGGCGAGACGACAACAATGCTACGATGGAGATCAAGGTGTTAAGCCGGTGATGATGGAGATCATGACCGTGCTTTGGAGATGGAGATCAAAGGAACAAGATGATGATGGCCATATCATGTCACATATTTTGATTGATTGTGATGTTTATCTTTTTATGCATCTTATTTTGCTTAGTACGGCGGTAGCATTATAAGATGATCCCTCACTAAAAATTTCAAGGTATAAGTGTTCTCCTTGAGTATGCACCGTTGCGATAGTTCGTCGTGCCGAGACACCATGTGATGATCGGGTGTTATAAGCTCTACGTTCACATACAATGGGTGCAAGAAAGTTTTTCACATGCGGAATACTCGGGTTAAACTTGACGAGCCTAGCATGTATAGACATGGCCTGGGAACACTGAGACCGAAAGGTCGAACGTGAATCATATAGTAGATATGATCAACATAGAGATGTTCACCATTGAAAACTACTCCATCTCACCTGATGATCGGACATGATTTAATTGATATGGATCACTGATCATTTAGATGACTCGAGGGGTGTCTATCTAAGTGGGAGTTCTTAAGTAATATGATTAATTGAACTTAAATTTATCATGAACTTAGTCCTGATACTTTTTTGCATATCAATGTTGTAGATCAATGGCCCATGCTACCATTCCCTTGAATTTTAATGCGTTCCTAGAGAAAGCTAAGTTGAAAGATGATGGTAGCAACTACACGGATTGGGTCTGTAACTTGAGTATTATCCTCATTGATGCACAGAACAATTACGTCCTTGATGCACCGCTAGGTGCAAGGCCTGTTGCAGGAGCAACTACTGACGTTATGATTGTATGGCAAGCTAAATCTGATGACTACTTGATAGTTCAGTGTGCCATGCTTTACAACTTAAAATCGGGACTTCAAAGACGTTTTGAACGGCATGGAGCATATGAGATGTTCCAGGAGTTGAAGTTAACATTTCAAGAAAATGCCCGAGTTGAGAGATATGAAGTCTCCAACAAGTTCTATAGCTGCAGGATGGAGGAGAACAGTTCTATCAGTGAACACATACTTAGAATGTCTGGGTACCATAACCACTTAACTCAGCTGGGAGTTAATATTCTAGATGATAGTGCCATTGAAAGAGTTCTTCAATCACTGCCACCAAGCTATAAAGGCTTCGTGATGAACTATAATATGCAAGGGTTGAACAAGACGATTCCCGAGCGTTTGCAATGCTCAAGGCTGCGGAGGTAGAAATCAAGAAGGTGTATCAAGTGCTGATGGTTAACAAGACCACTAGTTTCAAGAAAAGGCAAATGAAAGAAGGGGAACTTCAAGAAGAATAGCAAGCAAGTTGCTACTCCCGGGAAGAAGCCCAAGTCTGGACCTAAGCCTGAAACTGAGTGCTTCTACTTCAAAGGGACTGGTCACTGGAAGCAGAACTGCCCCAAGTATTTGGCAGATAAGAAGGATGGCAATGTGAAAGGTATATTTGATATACATGTTATTGATGTGTACCTTGCTAATGCTCGTAGTAGCGCCTGGGTATTAGATACTTGTTCTGTTGCTCATATTTGCAACTCGAAACTGGCGCTACGGATTAAACGAAGATTGGCTAAGGACGAGGTGACGATGCGCGTCGGAAATGGTTCCAAGGTCGATGTGATCGCGGTCGGCATGCTACCTCTACATCTACCTTCGGGATTAGTTTTAGACCTGAATAATTGTTATTTGGTGCCAGCGTTGAGCACAAACATTATATCTGGATCTTGTTTGATGCGAGACGGTTATTCATTTAAATCAAAGAATAATTGTTGTTCTATTTATATGAGTAATATCTTTTATGGTCATGCACCCATGATAAGTGGTCTATTTTTGTTGAATATTGATCGTGGTGATACACATATTCATAATATTGATGCCAAAAGATGCAAAGTTAATAATGACAGTGCAACATATTTGTGGCACTTCCGTTTAGGTCATATTGGTGTAAAGCGCATGAGGAAACTCCATGCGGATGGGCTTTTGGAATCACTTGATGCTTGCGAACCATGCCTCATGGGCAAGATGACTAAGACTCCGTTCTTCAGAACAATGGAGCGAGCCACTGACTTATTGGAAATAATACATACTAATGTATGTGGTCCGATGAGTACTGACGCTCGCGGCGGGTATCGTTATTTTCTGACCTTCACTGATGATTTGAGCAGATATGTGTATATCTACTTAATGAAACATAAGTCTGAAACATTTGAAAAGTTCAAAGAATTTTAGAATGAAGTGGAAAATCATCATCACAAGAAAATAAAGTTTCTACGATCTCATCGCAGAGGCGAATATCTGATTTACGAGTTTGTTCTTCATTTAATACAATGTGGAATAGTTTCGCAACTCACGCCACCTGGAACACCACTGCGTAATGGTGTGTCTGAATGTCGTAACCGTACTTTATTAGATATGGTGCAATCTATGATGTCTCTTACCGATTTACCACTATTTTTTTGGGGTTATGCATTAGAGACAGCTGCATTCATGTTAAATAGGGCACCATCTAAATCCATTGAGACGACACCATATGAACTGTGGTTTGGAAAAACCTAGGTTGTCGTTTCTTGAAGTTTGGGGTTGCGATGCTTATGTGAAAAAGCTTCATCCTGATAAGCTCGAACCCAAATCGGAGAAGTGCATCTTCATAGGATACCCAAAAGAAACTGTTGGGTGCACCTTCTATCACAGATCTGAAGGCAAGATATTTGTTGCGAAGAATGGATCCTTTCTAGAGAAGGAGTTTCTCTCAAAAGAAGTGATTGGGAGGAAAGTAGAACTTCATGAGCTAGTTGTACCTTCTGTCGAATTGGAAAGTGGTTCATCACAGAAATCAGTTCCAGTGATGCCTACACCAATTAGTGAGGAAGCTAATGATGATGATCATGAAACTTCAGATCAAATTACTACCAAACCTCGTAGGTCAATCAGAGTACGTTCCGCACCAGAGTGGTACGGTATTCCTGTTCTGGAAGTAATGTTACTAGACCATGATGAACCTACCAACTATGTGGAACCGATGATGAGTCCAGATTCCGCGAAATGGCTTGAGGCCATGAAATCTGAGATGGGATCCATGTATGAGAAAAATTATGGACTTTGGCTGACTTGCTCGATGATCGACAAGCCATAGAGAATAAATGGATCTTCAAGAAGAAGACTCACGCTGATGGTAATGTTACTGTCTACAAAGCTCGACTTGTTGCAAAAGGTTTTCGACAAGTTTAAGGAGTTGACTACGATGAGACCTTCTCACCCGTAGCGATGCTTAAGTCTGTCCGAATCATGTTAGCAATTGCCGCATTTTATGATTATGAAATTTGGCAAATGGACGTCAAAACTGCATTCCTTAATGGATTTCTTAAATAAGAGTTGTATATGATGCAACCAGAAGGTTTTGTCGATCCTAAAGATGTTAACAAAGTGTGCAAGCTCCAGCGATCCATTTATGGACTGGTGCAAGCCTCTCGTAGTTGGAATATACGCTTTGATAGTGTGATCAAAGCATATGGTTTTATCTGCACTTTTGGAGAAGCCTGTATTTACAAGAAAGCGAGTGGGAGCTCTGTAGCATTTCTAATATTATATGTGGATGACATATTGTTGATTGGAAATGATATAGAATTTCTGGATAGCATAAAAGGATACTTGAATAAGAATTTTTCAAAGAGAGACCTCGGTGAAGCTGCTTATATATTGGGAATCAAGATCTATAGAGATAGATCAAGACGCTTAATTGGACTTTCACAAAGCACATACCTTGATAAAGTTTTGAAGAAGTTCAAAATGGATCCCAAAGAAAGGGTTCTTGCCTGTGTTACAAGGTGTGAAGTTGAGTCAGACTCAATGCCCGACCACTGCAGAAGATAGAGAGAAAATGAAAGGCATTCCCTATGCCTCAGCCATAGGTTCTATCATGTATGCAATGCTGTGTACCAGACCTGATGTGTGCCTTGCTATAAGTTTAGCAGGGAGGTACCAAAGTAATCCAGGAGTGGATCACTAGACAGCGGTCAAGAACATCCTGAAGTACCTGAAAAGGACTAAGGATATCTTTCTCGTTCATGGGGGTGACAAAGAGCTCATCGTAAATAGTTACATCGATGGTAGCTTTGACAATGATCCGGATGACTCTAAGTCACAAACCGGATATGTATTTATATTGAATGGTGGAGCTATCAGTTGGTGCAGATCCAAGCAGAGCATCGTGGCGGGATCTACGTGTGAAGCGGAGTACATAGTTGCTTCGGAAGCAGCAAATGAAGTTGTCTGCATGAAGGAGTTCATATCCGATCTAGGTGTAATACCTAGTGCATCGGGTCCAATGAAAATCTTTTGTGACAACACTCGAGAATTGCCTTAGCGAAGGAATCCATATTTCACAAGAGAACCAAACACATCAAGAGACGCTTCAACTCCATCCGTGATCAAGTCAAGGAGGGAGACATAGAGATTTGCAAAATACATACGGATCTGAATGTTGCACACCCGTTGACTAAGCCTCTTCCACGAGCAAAACATGATCAGCACCAAGACTCCACGGGTGCTAGAATCGTTACAATATAATCTAGATTATTGACTCTAATGCAAGTGGGAGACTGAAGGAAATATGCCCTAGAGGCAATAATGAAGTTGTTATTTATATTTCCTTATATCATGATAAATGTTTTTTATTCATGCTAGAATTGTATTAACCGGAAACTTGATACATGTGTGAAAACATAGACAAAATAGAGTGTCCCTAGTATGCCTCTACTTGACTAGCTCGTTAATCAAAGATGGTTAAGTTTCCTAACCATAGACATGTGTTGTCATTTGATGAACGAGATCACATCATTAGGAGAATGATGTGATGGACGAGACACATCTGTTAGCTTAGCATAATGATCGTTAAGTTTTATTGCTATTGCTTTCGTCATGACTTATACATATTCCTTTGACTATGAGATTATGCAACTCCCGAATACAGGAGGAACATCTTATGTGCTATCAAACGTCACAACGTAACTGGGTGATTATAAAGATGCTCTATAGGTGTCTCCGAAGGTGTTTGTTGGGTTGGCATAGATCGAGATTAGGATTTGTCACTCCGAGTATCGGAGAGGTATCTCTCGGCCCTCTCGGTAATGCACACCATGATAAGCCTTGCAAGCAATGTGACTAATGAGTTAGTTGTGGGATGATGCATTACAGAATGAGTAAAGAGACTTTCCGGTAACGAGATTGAACTAGGTATGAAGATACCGACGATCGAATCTCAGGCAAGTAACATACCGATGACAAAGGGAATGACGTATGTTGTCATTACTGTTTGACCGATAAAGATCTTCATAAAATATGTAGGAATCAATATGAGCATCCAAGTTCCACTGTTGGTTATTGACTGGAGATGTGTCTTGGTCATGTCTACATAGTTCTCGGACCCGTAGGGTCTGCACGCTTAACATTCCATGACGATTTGTATTATGAGTTATGTGTTTTTGGTGACCGAAGATTGTTCGGAGTCCCGGATGAGATCACGGACATGACGAGGAGTCTCGAAATGGTCGAGAGATAAAGATTGATTTATTGGACAATAGTATTCGGACACCGGAATGGTTTCAGAGTGTTTCGGGTATTTACCGGAGTACCGAGGGGTTACCGGAACCCCCCGGGGGAAGTAATGGGCCTCATGGGCCACGGGAGGGAGGCACACGAGCCCAGAAGGGGCTGGTGCGCCCCCCACTTGGAACGGGTACGAATTGGAGTGGGGAAGGGGGCGTGTCGGTGGAAACGGCACCTATGGGATCACAGAGACCCCTTCTACATTTGGCGGGCGCGGGGTTGTGCGAAGGGTGGGTCTAGTAGCTGGCACAGCGAGATTTTACCCAGGTTCGGGCCGCGAGGAATGCGTAATGCCCTAGTCCTGCTTTGGTGTATATTTGAGTGTTCTTGAGTTCTTTAACTAGCTATGGTGCCTGCGTAGTCCAAAAGATCTGAATCCTCCCTCAGTATGCCTTGGGCCTCCTTTTATAGTCGAAGGGGTCGCCATAGTGGCACACATGAGGTGGAAAGGTATGTACAGTGTACAAGCTTATCGCCTGTCATTACGGGACCAAACGGATTAAATGCGCTCCTGAGGTGTCCCATTGGTTTATCGGGGACGGTAACGAGGCTCGTCCCGTCCGTTGCCGCTCCGTCTTGCTTCGACACGCGTCTAGGCCAATGAGGCGCGCAGCGCCATGTAGGCTGGCAGGCTGCTGAGTTGGCGTGGTGGTAGGGTCTTCACGAAGGTCTGTGTGCCACCACGCAGGTGCTTCACTAGTTGGATTAGTATCCACATACTGCCACGTGGGTACTTGCTTTAGTTGGTGGGTTGGCTGCTGAGCTGGGGCGGCAAGGCCTTGCCGCGGTCTCGCGTATATTCCCAGCAAGGGTCTTGCCGGGGCCTTCTGAGCGCCCTCGGCAAGAGTCTTGCCCGGGCCTTGCGGGTGTCTTCGGCAAGGTGCCTTGCCGGGGCCTCGTGGGCATCCTCGGCAAGGAGCCTTGCGATTGTCTTGTCTTCTTGTCCTCATCTAGGATATGTAGGCTCTCTGTCTTCACAAATATCTGCATGCCGTCATGCAGGAACTTCACGAGCCTTGGTTCCAACGTTGTCGATGGTCTCGGAACTCTCAGGCTCAAGGGTGGCTGCAATGCTGGTGTTGGGCGAGCTGCCCTGGCAAGGCTCTTGCCGGGGCTGTGTATGCTGCCCCGACAAGGTTCTTGCCGGGGAAAGCCCATCCGGTTGCTCTGTCTTATGCGCCCTTGGTTGGAGTGCTGCTCTGGTAGCCTTGCACTTCTGCTTCCCTCCTCTGCCCTGCTAAGTGTGGTCGCAGGCATGGCTCTAACTGCCCATGCACAAGTAAAGGGGTACAAAGGAGAGCCCCTACTTTCGTACACCGACAGGGCGGCGCCCCCCTTTCCTTCTCCTTCCCCTTCTCTTTCCCCCCTTCCCTCTCTGGTAAAAGGAAAGGGGTGGTCCGAGTTGGACTTGGAGTCCTAGTAAGACTCCTCCCCTTGGGGGTGCGCCTTGGTCAGCCTCCTCTACCATCCCTCCTTTATATACGTGGGAGGGGGAGCCTCCTAGACACACAATAGTTTCTTAGCCATGTGCGGTGCTCCCCTCCACCGTTTACTCCTCCGATCATATTGTCGTAGTGCTTAGGCGAAGCCCTGCGCAGATCACATCACCATCACCGTCACCACGCCGTCATGCTGACGAAAATTTCCTTCGACACTTTGCTGGATCAAGAGTTCGAGGGACGTCATCAAGCTGAACGTGTGCTAAACTCGGAGGTGCCGTATGTTTGGTACTTGATCGATTGGATCGCGAAGACGTTTGACTACATCAACTGCGTTAAACTAACATTTCTGTTTTCAGTCTACGACGGTACTTGGACACACTCTCCCCCTCTCGTTGCTATGCATCTCCTAGATAGATCTTTAAATTGCATGCTACGTTCCCCAACATCTGGTTGCAGAACAAGGTGAAGCAAAATGCCCTTATTGTGCTTTCCTCCATGTAGAATGCACGCACGACTCAGTCCAACCCCTTGTGATGACCGACCGCCCATCCTTAACTGTCTTCATGACCCATGAGGGCATCTAGATAGTCATTGTGTTCTCGTAGAAATAATTTAACCTTTGCATGCCCACCAATCATGTAGTTTGAGAGGTAACCTTGAGTACGCTGCTTCCAGAACCACTGCAAAGGAAAAAGATTCAGACATTTTCATCTAACACAACTCATTATGGGCAGTAAAAAGAAGGTTGCAGTGTAACGCCCCCGATGCGGCTATATCTCCCACGTGTCGAGGCACGACTTAGAGGCATAACCGCATTGAAAGCAATGTCGCAAGTGAGGTAATCTTCACACAACCCATGTAATAAATAAGGGAAAGAGATACATAGTTGGCTTACAAATGCCACTTCACACAAAGACATAAATAAACATCCATCATTCGTAGTACACTCAAGGTCCGACCACGGAACCAAAATAAAAGAAGATACCCCAAATGCTACACAAATCCTCGATCGTCCCAACTGGGCACCACTATCGATCATCTGGAAAAGACACATAGTAACGACCACGTTCCTCGTCGAACTCCCACTTGAGCTCGGTTGAGTCACCTGACCGCATCGTCGGCACTCGCAACTGTTTTGGAAGTATCCGTGAGTCACGGGACTCAAAGCAATCTCACACCCGCGAGATCAAGACTATTTAAGCTTATAGGAAGGACAGAGTCGTAAGGTGGAGCTGCAGCAAGCGACTAGCATATATGGTGGCTACTTCGCAAAAGAGAGCGAGAAGAGAAGCAAAGCGCCGGACGTGAAGCTAGTAGCGATCAAGAAGTGATCTGGACTACTTACGCCGACATAACTCCAACATCGTGTTCACTTCCCGGACTCACGAGAAGAGACCATCACGGTTACACACGCCGTTGATGTGTATTTTACTTGAGTTCAACTTACGGTTTTCTACAACCGGACATTAACAAATTCCCATCTGCCTCATAACCGGGCACGGCTTTGAAAGATATTACCTGCAGGGTGTCCCAACTTAGCCCATTATAAGCTCTCACGGTCAACGAAGGATATTCCTTCTACCGGGAAGACCCGATCAATCTCGGAATCCCGGACTACAAGACATTTCGACAGGAATAAAACAAGACCAGCAAAGCCGCCCGATTGTGCCGACAAATCCCGATAGGAGCTGCACATATCTCGTTCTCAGGGCACATCCGGATGAGACATCCTACGAGTAAAACCAAACCTCGAGTTTCCCCGTGGTGGCCCCGCAGTCTGCTCGGTTCGGGCCAGCACTCGAAGGAGCACTGGTCCGGGGGGGGTTAAAATAAAGATGACCCTCGGGCTCGCGAAAACCCGGGGGAAAAGGCTTAGGTGGCAAATGGTAAAACCAATGTTGGGCCTTGTTGGAGGAGTCTTATTCAAAGCGAACTGTCAAGGGGGTCCCATAAATCACCCAACCGTGTAAGGAACGCGAAATCAAGGAACATAACTCCGGTATGACGGAAACTAGGGTGGCAAGAGTGGAACAAAACACCAGGCATAAGGCCGAGCCTTCCACCCTTTACCAGGTATATAGATGTATTAATTATAGCAGGTATATATTGTGATATCCCCAACAAGTAAACATGTTCCAACAAGGAACAACATCTCCATGTTCCAACAAGGAACAAACTTCATCTTCACCTGCAACTAGCAACGCTTATAAGAGGGCCGAGCAAAGCGGTAACATAGCCAATCAACGGTTTGCTAGGAAAGGATGGTTAGGGGCTGACATGGCAATATGGGTGGCATGATATAGCAAGTGGTAGGCATGGCAGCATAGGCATAGCAAAAGAGCGAGCAACTAGCATAGCAAAGATAGAAGTGATTTCGAGGGTATGGTCATCTTGCACGCAATGTTCTCAGAGTTGTCGAAAGCTTGATCCTCGTAAGCGTTCTCAACAGGTTCCTCGCTCACGTACTCATCTCCGGCTCTACCCAAAGCAACAACACAAACAAAGGAACCACAATAAATCACGGTGCAATGCACAATCAACATGATGCAAAACATGGCATGATATGCGGGATGTGATATGCAATGCGACAAAGCGCCCGGAAGGAAAATGATGAACCAGGCATCAACTTGGCAAACCAAGTATGCCACTGGAAAGATGAGGTGATTTCGGTTGAAATCGATATAAAGATCACCGGAATCGGATGCACGGTTTAGAAATGGCAAGCAAAACAAGAATGGCACAAATCTGCCATTAACAGCATGATGCCACTTAGCAAGCAACAAATAATTAATCTACTGCACCCAAACGTATCAACAAAGTATATGGCAGTGATCTACACAAGATGCTTGACAAAAGATAAGCACTGAGCTTCGGCTAAAACACATCATAACAGGTTCAGACAAGCATGGCAAAAGTGCACAAAATATCAGGCTGGACATGGCAAAAACAGCATCAGGTTGCAATGTTCAGAGCAGCAAAACTACATGCTACAGGAACTTAAAATAGTAAAACAAGGCATGGCATGAATCTACTCAAAGCATAGAACAAAAGTCCCTTACTGACCATAAGCCAAAAAGGACTCGAAAATATAGTAACACCCATGTCAATATTGAAAGTTTCGTTAACTGATTCAGCAACATGGCATGTCAAAAACTGGTAACAAGTAGGCATGTTTAAGAGCTCGATGCACTCACTACAGAGCCATAAATGATAAACTAAGCATACATACATCAAGAAGACATGGCATAGAAGACATACATGGCAAGAACAATAACATAGCATACATGGATCAACCACAACAACCTTGGCAAAATTGAATAACATGTAAACAATCTGCCAGGAAACATTTTATAGCAAAAGTAGAGCTCGATTGACTCAAGCTATGGCACTCCATAATTGCAAACAAGGACATGGATGGATAGAGCAAGACATTTTTAACAAAATATCCGTACTGAAGTATCTCAAAATATGCATAGATCTCTCGGTATCATCAAGTTAACATGGCATCAAAATATCAGCTAAACAGGGCTGAAAACAGCAACATCAGGACACCTACTTTGCATGCTTGTGCTAGTCACCACATAGATCACAAAAATACATGGCATACACCCCTGGAAATATGGCATGGCATATTACAAAACACATGTAGGACTCCGATTCATAGGGTGCACACATCAATCATGGCAAAAATAACAAAAGTGCAAGTTCTGTTCCGAAACAGAAACTAACATCACATAGCATCCTTCCAACAGCATTTAGGGCATCAGGATGAGCTCAAATGAAAATGATGCAATGAGATGAAATGATCTACTCTTCTAGACGAACATTTCGCCATATTATACGCGAAAAATGGATCTACGGATGCGAAGATATACCACTTCGAAAATTGCACAAAATAGCAAGGATATAAAAGACTTAGAGGAAAAAAAATGGAGAGGGAGAGGGAAGTCAATCGGCTCGGGCCGCCGGATCGGGCTCGGCCGGCTGGATCGGGCGCGGGTTCGCCGCGCTGGGAGGATGAAGGTCCGCCTGCTGCACTTCAAAATTGCACAAAATAGCAAGGATATAAAAGACTTAGAGGAAAAAAATGGAGAGGGAGAGGGGAAGTCAACGGGCTCGGGCCGGCCGGATCGGGCTCGGCGTCGGCTGGATCGGGCGCGGGGTTCGCCGGCGCGGGGAGGAGGAAGGTCGGCGGAGGCGGGCGGCCGGGCGGCGGCCGGCCGGGCGCTGGAGGCGGAGGCGGCCCGGCCGGGCGGGCGGGCCGTGGGCTCGCGGGCTGCTGGGCATACGGGCGGCGACGCCCACGTGGCAGCGCGGACTGGCTGCGGGCGGCGGCGCTGAGTTCGGGCGCTGGCGGACACGTCCGGCGGGCGCGGGGTCGGATTTTTAGGGTTTCGGGGAAGAGGATGATCCGGATTTCGGGGGAGGTGTTTAAATAGGCATAGAGGGAGCTAGGAGAGTCCAAATGAGGTGTAGTTTTCGCCCACACGATCGTGATCGTACGACGGAGAGCATGGAGGTGACTTAGATGGGTTATTGGGCTGTTTTGAAAGGGGTGTTGGGCTGCAACTTAAAAGAGGCCTTGCGAGAGTGCGGTTAACCGTTGGAGTACCAAACGAGCTCCAAATGACCCAAAACTTGACCGGTGGTCTCCGGGTGGTATACCAAGGCCACTAGACAAACCTCGGTCCATTTCGAGAAGGTTTAATACCCGCACACGGAAAACGTAAAAGGGACCGCCGGGGGAGATAGAAGTGTCGGATTGCAAAACGGACAACGAGAAAAATGCTCGGAATCATGAGACGAACACGTATGCAAATGTGATGCACATGATGACATGATATAAAATGCATGACATGGACAAAATGCAAAAAGAAAAAACCCAACCACGGAGGGAATATCATATCACAATGCCGAAAATGGCAAGAGTTGGAGTTACAAATATGGAAAGTTGCATCCGGGGTGTTACAACACTCCACCACTACAAGAGGATCTCGTACCGAGATCTAGGACTGAAAGAACTCCGGATATTCGGAACGGAGGTGATCCTCGCGCTCCTGTAGCTTCTCGGTCGGAATGGTGTGACCACTTCACTTTCAGGAATTTGATTGACTTGTTGCGAGTCTTGCGCTCAGTTTCTTCAAGAATAGCAACGGGGTGCTCATGATAAGAGAGATCTTCTTGGAGGTCAATCTCTTCGAAGTTGATAGTGCGCTCAGGAGTCTTGAAGCACTTGCGAAGCTGTGACACGTGAAACACATCGTGCATGTTTGCAAAGTTGGATGGAAGCTCTAGTTGATAGGCAAGGTCGCCTCTTTTGCCAATGGTCTTGAAGGGACCCACGTATCTAGGGGCAAGCTTCCCTTTGACAATCAAGCGACGAAAGTGCCTTTCATTGGAGAGACGCGGAGGTAGACATGGTCTCCGATTTCAAAAGCCACATCACGGTGCTTATCATCATAATAGCTCTTCCGGGCGCGATTGCGCGGCTTTGAGATTCTCACGAATGACTTGGCACATTTCTTCCGCCTCGCGGATCAAGTCATTGCCAAGAAGTTGGCGCTCAATTGCCCTGCACCAATTGAGAGGAGTACGCACTTTCGCCATAGAGAATTTCGAATGGGGCCTTGCCCGAACTCGCTTGGAAGCTGTTGTTGTAAGAGAACTCGGCATATGGAAGGCAATCTTCCCACTTCATACCGAAAGAAATGACACAAGCCCTGAGCATGTCTTCAAGGATTTGATTAACTCGCTCGACTTGGCCACTTGTTTGAGGATGGAAAGCTGTGCTGAAACGAATGTTGGTGCCCATGGCCTTCTGAAAAGAATCCCAGAACTTGGAGGTAAAGATGCTGCCACGGTCTGAAGAGATCAATTGTGGAATGCCGTGCAAGGAGACAATCCGGAGGTGTATAGCTCGCCAACCGAGCTGCTGTGATGGATTCTTTGATAGGAAGAAAATGAGCCACTTTAGTAAGCTTGTCAATGACAACGAAGATAGCATCATTTCCACGCTTGGACTTTGGAAATCCAACACGAAGTCCATTTCAATATGATCAAACTTCCATTCGGAATAGCAAGAGGTTGAAGGAGACCAGCTGGTCTTTGGTGTTCTGCTTTCACTCTTCTGCAGACATCACACTCATTCACGAATTGAGCAATTTCTCGCTTCATTCGAGTCCACCAATATGACTGCTTGAGATCATGGTACATCTTCGTACTTCCGTGATGAATGGATAGAAGCGAATTGTGAGCCTCGCTCATAATGACTTTTCAGAGATCACCCTTAGGAACCACAATCCGGTCCTCAAAGAAAAGAGTATCTTTGTCATCAACGTGGAAGCACTTGTACTAGGAAATGCCCTTGTCGATACCACGCTTCACCTTTTCACCATGGTATCCGTGAAGTTGAGCCTCACGAATCTGATCTTCCAAAGTAGGAGATACTATGAGGTTGGCAAGAAAGCCTTGAGGAACAACTTGAAGATTCAGCTTATGGAAAGCTTCACAAAGATCCGGCCGAAAGGGCTTGAGGATTAGACTGCTTGCAAAGAAGCCTTCCCGCTCAAAGCATCTGCAGAATGACATTGGCCTTGCCCGAGTATATTCAATACTTGGGTTGTACTCTTGAATCATTTCGACCCATCGAGTCTGCGCTGAGGTTGAGGTTGGGTTGAGTGAAAATGTACTTGAGACTCTTGTGATCGGTGAAAATGTCCACTTTCCTTCCCAACAAGAGATGTCTCCATGTTATCAATGCATGGACAACTGCCGCCAACTCGAGATCGTGAGTGGGGTAGTTCTTTTCATGGGCTTCAACTGGCGAGAGGTATAAGCCACAACTCTCTTCTCTTGCATTAACACAAAGACCGAGACCTTGAAGAGAAGCATCACGTAAAACTTCAATGGCTTGGATTCATCAGAGGAGTCAAGACAGAGCTGTGACGAGTTTCTCTTTGAGGGTATTGAAAGCAACGCCACACTCAAGAGACCGTATATACTTCACATGCTTCTCGAGGAGGTTGGAAAGAGGCTTTGCAATCTTGGAGAAGTTCTCAATCGAATCTTCGCAATAGCTTGCAAGACCAAGAAAGCTATGGAGTCGCTTGACATTCGAGGAGGTTCCCAATTCACAATTGCGGACACCTTCTCGGATTAACAGCGATGCCCTTGGCGGAGATGATATGACCAAGATAAAGCACTTCATCAAGCCAAAATTCACATTTGGAGAACTTCAGATAGAATTGATACTCTCTCGAGCTTGTCTAGCACCAATCGCAAATGTTTGGCATGATCCTTCTTATTCTTGGAGAAGACCAAAATATCATCAAGATAGACCAAGACGAATTCATTGGTGTAGGGGTTGAATATGAAATTCATCATCCGAGAGAATGTTGGAGGAGCATTGACAAGGCCGAAAGACATGACAAGATATTCATAAGAACCAAAGCTTGTTCTCAATGCTGTCTTGGGAATATCTTGTTCACGAATGCGAACTGATGATAACCCATACGAAGGTCAAGCTTAGAGAACATTGTAGCACCTTTGAGTTGCTCGAAAAGCTCATTGATGTTGGGAAGTGGATACTTGTTCTTGATAGTCTTCTTATTCAATGGACGGTAATCGACGCAAAAGTCGGTCCGCGCCATCCTTCTTCCGGACAAAAAGAACACCACAACCCCAAGGAGATGAACTCGGTCCGATCAAACCCAGACGCTCTTGTTCATCGAGCTGCTTCTTCAATTCCTTCAGCTCATTAGGTCCAAGCTTGTATGGACGCCAGTAAACGGGTTCGAGTGCCGTGCTCAAGATCAATAACGAACTCAATCGGGCCGATGAGGAGGCATACCCGGAAGCTCTTCCGGAAAGACATCTTGGTACTCACAAACGATCGAATTGAGAGATGGCATTCAGTTCGCCCTTCTCATTGAGAGAAAACAACCGAATGGTTTCATCACGAGCGGCATAGATGATCACATCATTAGAAGAGTGAGTCAATTGAATTTCTGGCAGCACAATCAAGCCGAGCTTTGTGCCGAGAAAGCCAATCCATCCCGAGAATAAGATCAATATCCGAGTCACCAAGAACAATTGGTTTAGCCAGAAATCTATAGTTGCCCATCTTGATAGTGACATCGAGCAAACAAACTAGAAGTCATAAGCTTTCCCGGGAGAAACAACTTGCATAACTTTGGAGAGAATCTACTGTGTCAACATTGTGCTTCGATGCAAAAGGATATGACATGAAAGAATGTGATGCACCAAAGATCAAATAAGACTTTTGCAGGAATATCATTAATCGAGAGATTACCCATTATCACATCAAGATTCCTCCGCTTGAGCTGCATTCATCATATTCACCTTGGCAGCCTTGGGATTATGCTTGACCCTTTGCATTCTTTGGAAGATTTCACAGGAGGAGGAGGCGGAAGACGCCTCGTTGAAGCATTTGTTCAAGCATAGTGACCTTTCACGACATTTGTTGCAAGTCACCTCGAGAGCGGACGGTGGTAAGGAGCACTTGACCTTGAAGCTTGAGAATTTGACTTGTTCGAAAGCCGTGGTTGGGTGGGTGGGAAGATCCACGGCCACCTGAGTTCTTCTCGGCCGTAAGGCCGACGGAACGGAGGAGGAGGAAGGTAAAACTTCGCCGCTTAGCTGCCACTTGAGAGGAAGAAGAAGACTGAATCGCATCCCCGATTCTCTTCTTAGAAGCCTCACATTTGAGCTGGGCAGCTTCTTGCTTCAAAGGCCATGTTGTAGAAATCATCATACTTAATCGGCTCAAAAGCACAAGAGCTAATTGCAGATCTTCTCTCGCACCACCTCTGAATTGATAGATCATACTCTTCTCATCGTGCACGCCTTGCTTAGCAAAACGAGCAAGCTTCGAACTGGATATTGTATTGATAGACGGACATGTTGCCTTGCTTGAGATTGCGGAACTCCTCACGCTTGCTCTCAACAACACTTTTTGGAATGTGGTGAGCTCAAATCACGGCGGAACTCATCCTGTGTAATGACACGACCTCCTCTCGAATCTTTGTATTGTCGGTACCACTCGCCAGCTTGATCCTTGAGTTGAAACGATGCAAACTTGACAAAGTCCTCGTGTCCGACATTGCTACATACCAAAGTGCTTGCAGATATCCACTAACCAATCGCCGGCCTACGTGGCCTCGATACGTAAACTGAAAGACTTCGCCGATTAGCGAGGAACCGATCGAGAGTAGCAAAGTGTGGCTGATTGTTGCCTTGACCTTGATTTCCTTGATTGCCTTGCCCTTGAGTACGCTTCTTGCAAGAGCTGCAAAATCATCTCGAGCATTGGCATTGGTGGCTGCCATGATAGCTTGCTGTGCCTCCGGAGGCGGAGGTGGAGGTGGAGGTGGAGGGTTCGACCGATCCCCATCATTACGATCCGGATTCAGACGCTACATGGAGCCATCCTCAAGAGGGTGACATCCGTTAGTCCTTTGATAGACAAATTGATAAGTAGAATCAACGGATAGAAAATGCAACATATAGTCTTCACAATAAACATTCAACAAGAATGAACGAATGAATTCCAAAGATAATCATCACACGTCCATTAAGGTGAGAAGCCACTTAGATAAAGATATGGAAACAACATCTGTCTTAGAAACAAATCGAATATCACAACTGAAAACAAAAGGTTGGCTTCTAGAATGAGCCGAACAAACACATGATAGAGATTTCGCCCAAAGTGTTCGTGGTGGGGCCCACACGGCACGACGTATAGCGGACGTCACGAATGACTAACAAGACGCCCCCGAATCAGCATAGCCAAGGATTCTTTAAGACGCCTCGCGACCAATCAGAATCGACCGTGAATGGGCGGACCACTAAACTTTGAACCCCAATCTCAAATCATACATCTGTCGGAAAGATATCCTGTAAGCTACTTGAATTCCCACCTATAAACTCCCGAAACTTTATGGTTATGCAATCTGGTGTAGGGGATACAGGGGACACAAAATATATCACCCAAACTAACAATACCTAGATCCAACTGTATCCATCCTTCAACACATAACCAAGAAATCCTCGAAATCGTGGTACCTCGACCTTGAAAAACATCCGTTATGCAAGTCATGGCAATACTCCCAAGACTCGCCACAAGATCGGGCTATCGTGGTTATCTCACCAACAATCGCACAAAAGAGATTTTGATGTCGGCAAAACTCGTATTCCATAATATGCAACGATAAAATTGTGACGACAACACCTCGGAGCTCAACTCCCCGGGACACCGCCACAACCCCTAAATGTCGAGGCACCAAGAACAATGTTCTCGCCACAAAACCATCGGAACAATTCCAAGATACCCATGTGATCCTAAAAAATTTTAGTGAAAATTGAGGAGAGAAGAGTCAAAACACTACGTCAGGATACCTCACAGAGCTTATTTAAGGGACTGGAAGTAAAAAGAATCCTACTCCGATATATATAATCCTAAGACTCAAAACATTTTTCCATTCTAGACTCAACAACGCCAAAGAAACAATCAAGTAGGGGGCTCCTAAGTCGGGAAGGCTCGATTACCAACTTGTAACGCCCCGATGCGGTTATATCTCCCACGTGTCGAGGCACGACTTAGAGGCATAACCGCATTGAAAGCAATGTCGCAAGTGAGGTAATCTTCACACAACCCATGTAATAAATAAGGAAAGAGATACATAGTTGGCTTACACGCCACTTCACACAAAGACATAAATAAACATCCATCATTCGTAGTACACTCAAGGTCCGACTCACGGAACCAAAATAAAAGAAGATACCCCAAATGCTACACGATCCCCGATCGTCCCAACTAGGCACCACTATCGATCATCTGGAAAAAGACACATAGTAACGACCACGCCTCGTCGAACTCCCACTTGAGCTCGGTTGAGTCACCAGACCGCATCGCCGGCACCGTGAACTGCTTTTGAAGTATCCGTGAGTCACGGGGACTCGGCAATCTCACACCAAATGAGATCAAGACTATTTAAGCTTATAGGAAGGACAGAGTCGTAAGGTGGAGCTGCAGCAAGTTTACTAGCATATATGGTGGCTACTTCGCAAAAGAGAGCGAGAAGAGAAGCAAAGCGCCGGACGTGAAGCTAGTAGCGATCAAGAAGTGATCCTGGACTACTTACGTCAGACATAACTCCAACACCGTGTTCACTTCCCGGACTCCGCCGAGAAGAGACCATCACGGTTACACACGTGGTTGATGTGTATTTTACTTGAGTTCAACTTCTGGTTTTCTACAACCGGACATTAACAAATTCCCATCTGCCTCATAACCGCGGGCACGGCTTTCGAAAGATATTACCCTGCAGGGGTGTCCCAACTTAGCCCATTATAAGCTCTCACGGTCAACGAAGGATATTCCTTCTACCGGAAGACCCGATCAATCTCGAATCCCGGACTACAAGACATTTCGACAAAGAATAAAACAAGACCAGCAAAGCCGCCTGGACAGTGCCGACAAATCCCGATAGGAGCTGCACATATCTCGTTCTCGAGGCACATCCGGATGAGACATCCCACGAGTAAAACCAAACCTCGAGTTTCCTCGTGGTGGCCCCGAAGTCTGCTCGTTTCGGGCCAAGCACTCAAGGAGCACCGTCCGGGGTTAAAATAAAGATGACCTCGGCTCGCGATAACCCGGTTGAAAAAGGCTTAGGTGGCAAATGGTAAAATGAATGTTGGGACATTCTGGAGGAGTCTTATTCAAAGCGAACTGTCAAGGGGGTCCCATAAATGACCCAACCGTGTAAGGAACGCGTAATCAAGGAACATAACACCGGTATGACGGAAACTAGGGTGGTAAGAGTGGAACAAAACACCAGGCATAAGGCCGAGCCTTCCACCCTTTACCAGGTATATAGATGTATTAATTATAGCAGGTATATATTGTGATATCCCCAACAAGTAAACATGTTCCAACAAGGAACAACATCTCCATGTTCCAACAAGGAACAAACTTCATCTTCACCTGCAACTAGCAACGCTTATAAGAGGGGCCGAGCAAAGCGGTAACATAGCCAATCAACGGTTTGCTAGGAAAGGATGGTTAGGGGCTGACATGGCAATATGGGTGGCATGATATAGCAAGTGGTAGGCATGGCAGCATAGGCATAGCAAAAGAGCGAGCAACTAGCATAGCAAAGATAGAAGTGATTTCGAGGGTATGGTCATCTTGCTCGCAATGTTCTCGTGAGTTGTCGAAAGCTTGATCCTCGTAAGCGTTCTCAACAGGTTCCTCGCTCACGTACTCATCTCCCGGCTCTACCCAAAGCAACAACACAAACAAAGGAACCACAATAAATCACGGTGCAATGCACAATCAACATGATGCAAAACATGGCATGATATGCGGATGTGATATGCAATGCGAGCATATGCGCCCGGAAGGAAAAATGATGAACCAGGCATCAACTTGGCAAACCAAGTATGCCACTGAAAGATGAGGTGATTTCGTTGAAATCGATATAAAGATCACCGGAATCGGATGCACGGTTTAGAAATGGCAAGCAAAACAAGAATGGCACAAATCTGCCATTAACAGCATGATGCCACTTAGCAAGCAACAAATAATTAATCTACTGCACCCAAACGTATCAACAAAGTATATGGCAGTGATCTACACAAGATGCTTGACAAAAGATAAGCACTGAGCTTCGCTAAAACACATCATAACAGGTTCAGACAAGCATGGCAAAAGTGCACAAAATATCAGGCTGGACATGGCAAAAACAGCATCAGGTTGCAATGTTCAGAGCAGCAAAACTACATGCTACAGGAACTTAAAATAGTAAAACAAGGCATGGCATGAATCTACTCAAAGCATAGAACAAAAGTCCCTTACTGACCATAAGCCAAAAGGACTCGAAATTATAGTAACACCCATGTCAATATTGAAAGTTTCGTTAACTGATTCAGCAACATGGCATGTCAAAAACTGGTAACAAGTAGGCATGTTTAAGAGCTCGATGCACTCACTACAGAGCCATAAATGATAAACTAAGCATACATACATCAAGAAGACATGGCATAGAAGACATACATGGCAAGAACAATAACATAGCATACATGGATCAACCACAACAACCTTGGCAAAATTGAATAACATGTAAACAATCTGCCAGGAAACATTTTATAGCAAAAGTAGAGCTCGATTGACTCAAGCTATGGCACTCCATAATTGCAAACAAGGACATGGATGGATAGAGCAAGACATTTTTAACAAAATATCCGTACTGAAGTATCTCAAAATATGCATAGATCTCTCGGTATCATCAAGTTAACATGGCATCAAAATATCAGCTAAACAGGGCTGAAAACAGCAACATCAGGACACCTACTTTGCATGCTTGTGCTAGTCACCACATAGATCACAAAAATACATGGCATACACCCCTGGAAATATGGCATGGCATATTACAAAACACATGTAGGACTCCGATTCATAGGGTGCACACATCAATCATGGCAAAAATAACAAAAGTGCAAGTTCTGTTCCGAAACAGAAACTAACATCACATAGCATCCTTCCAACAGCATTTAGGGCATCAGGATGAGCTCAAATGAAAATGATGCAATGAGATGAAATGATCTACTCTTCTAGACGAACATTTCGACATATTATACGCGAAAAATGGATCTACGGATGCGAAGATATACCACTTCGAAAATTGCACAAAATAGCAAGGATATAAAAGACTTAGAGGAAAAAAAATGGAGAGGGAGAGGGGAAGTCAACGGGCTCGGGCCGGCCGGATCGGGCTCGGCGTCGGCTGGATCGGGCGCGGGGTTCGCCGGCGCGGGGAGGATGAAGGTCCGCCTCCCGCGCGCGGCACTTCGAAAATTGCACAAAATAGCAAGGATATAAAAGACTTAGAGGAAAAAAAATGGAGAGGGAGAGGGGAAGTCAATCTGGCTGGGCCGGCCGGATCGGGCTCGGCCGTCGGCTGGATCGGGCGCGGGGTTCGCCGCTGGGAGGAGGAAGGTCGGCGGAGGCGGGCGCGGCCGGGCGGCGGCCGGGCGCTGGAGGCGGAGGCGCCCGGTCGGCCCGGGGGCGGCCGGGCTCAAGGGCCTGCTGGCGCACAAGGGGCGGCGACGCCCACGTGGCAGGCGCGGACTGGCTGCGGGCGGCGGCGCTGGTTTTCGCTGGCGCGGACACGTCGGGCGCTGGGTCGGATTTTAGGGTTTCGGGAAGAGGATGATCCGGATTGGGGAGGTGTTTAAATAGGCATAGAGGGAGCTAGGAGAGTCCAAATGAGGTGTAGTTTTCGCCCACACGATCGTGATCGTACGACGGAGAGCATGGAGGTGACTTAGATGGGTTATTGGGCTGTTTTGAAAGGGGTGTTGGGCTGCAACTTAAAAGAGGCCTTGCGAGAGTGCGGTTAACCGTTGGAGTACCAAACGAGCTCCAAATGACCCGAAACTTGACCGGTGGTCTCCGGGTGGTATACCAAGGCCACTAGACAAACCTCGGTCCATTTCGAGAAGGTTTAATACCCGCACACGGAAAAACGTAAAAGGGACCGCCGGGGAAGATAGGAGTGTCGGATTGCAAAACGGACAACGGGAAAAATGCTCGAATCATGAGACGAACACGTATGCAAATGTGATGCACATGATGACATGATATAAAATGCATGACATGGACAAAATGCAAAAAGAAGAAAACCCAACCACGGAGGGAATATCATATCACAATGCCGAAAATGGCAAGAGTTGGAGTTACAAATATGGAAAGTTACATCCGGGGTGTTACATGCAGAGTTCTTACTTACCATGCTGCAGTCCATTGTTGTCTTGGATAAAGTGCAAAAAAATAGTTTAATTGCCATCTTTTGACCCATTTTACTAACAATCTTTATCATTTTCCTCATTTGATGTTGGTTCATCAATATCTCATTGCCCCATAAACAGAAAGGGTCGAAACACGGATCTTTACCAATGACATCTACCAAAAAGCACCAAGTTAACATTAGAAGCTAAACAAAAATTGCACAATGATATAGTACAACAGTCCCTCCGTCCCATTATATAAGATCTTATAGCATCCAATATACTTACGGCATGTATGAATAAACATCTTATATTATGGGGTGGAGGGAGTTTATTACATTTTTACAAATATCAGCCAATTAACTACAGTCGACTACTGCTGTGTTGTTGGTCTTATTGCTGCTCTTCTATGTATATCTAGACATCATCAGAACATTAAGGTAATACTCTTGGTTTGACACTACATTTGCCAAAGGTTGCCACACCTAATGTTAGGTTTGTGTTTGGTTCAAGCCACATCTTAGGCAAGCCACACTATGCTCCCACATCACATACACTCAAAAAGTGTGGCAAGATTCTCTTAGGCGTGCCAACTTCTCGCTCTCATTTTGAAGAACTAACCCTTTGGCAAGTTTGGCAACATTGTATGGTAAACTGTGGCACTACTAGGCCTAGAACCAAATAGCCCTTCCTTGTTGTTGTGTGGCCTAGGATTGCATATTTAGTCATTGAGTACAATGCATCTTGCTATGTAGCCTCAGATATGTTAGATATGGCCCTAGTTAATTTACCGATAAATGGGTTACAGTTATAACCAGTTAAATGTCCGATTCAACGATTAATCCATTATCAGCCCCCGGCCTATATGGTACCATCTACCGATATCCTGAACTGTGAGTATATATAAGCCATGGGATGAAAATAACCTCGATGGTAAACAAGAGATGTTCCCAATATTGTCCTGTTAAGTACATCTAAAGGCATGTTAAGCATAACATGCTAAACATCAACCAAATATATCCATGGTAGAGAACATAATCTCCAAATGATAGCTTCATGACGAAGGCTTAAGCATGCTAGTTAATAAAAACAAGTGGAAAGGTGTGTTATTTACCGTAACAGGCCTAATATTGAAAAACAAGCAAACATACTCATTCAAACTTGTATTGTGCAGGTCTAAGTACACTAGTTATTGTTAAATCAAATGGAAAGGCGTGTTAAATACTCCCTCCAGTCCTTTTTACTCTGCATATTAGAATTGTCTGAAGTAAAACTTCATAAAGTTTGACAATATTTATATGAAAAATATCAAGATCTACCATGCTAAAGTTATACAATATGAAAAATTAAGTCATGGCACATCTACTGATATTGATTTCATATTGTGAATGTTGGTATTTTTTTCTATAAAGTTGGTCAAACTTTATGAGGCTTGACTTTAGACAAATCACATATACGAACTAAAAAGGACCAGAGGGAGTACAACATGCTTAACAGCAACCAAATATAGTCATTCATAGAGCTATTGTTAAAACTGGTACTGATGAAATTGAACTGCATAGTTCATACTAGCATATATAGAACATCACATTGTGAATATCTGAAATAAACAAGGCATACTACGAACAACCAAGGATGGCAATTGAAACTAGACATATGCTATCTACAAACAACCGAACAACCAAAAACCATTGAAATAAACAAGGCGTAATGCAAACAACCAAATAGAGCAATAAATACTGGATAGGTTCTCAGTACAAAAGGGGGTTGAGAAAATAAATCATTGGATTCCCACGGTGAAGAGGCACGGCAAAACAAATCATGGGTTTCCTCACTTGTGACAGATGGGCTCCTCCTCATTGTCGCCGTCGATGAGATCTGACCTGGCAGTTGAGGATCCCAAGCCAGCGTCGCATAACGTGTCCTTCATAAATGACAAAAGGGGCTCCATGGCGATGAAGGCTGGCAACTTGTTCATAATGAGCCACAGGAGATCAGCGGTAGAGCCATCCATGAGATCGACGGCTGTGGAAACCGAGGGGTTGGGGGTGGGCAACTTAACCTGTGACGCCCGCATCAAGTCCTTGTTGTAGATGACCTCGATGTCATAGCCGGTGTCCGTGACATGCCAAATACTCTAGCCCGCTGATTGAAAGCCTGCGGCCAGTCATCATTGTCAGCTTCCTCGGCGGCCACCTCGCCAACGTCGGACGAAGAGGCCGCGATAAAGCTCTTTTGGGTCATTCGCTCCTCAAGCTCCCCGGGAAGCGTAGCCTGGCTTAGGCTACGACGCTCTGGAGTGGCGGAGGGGTGGGCATGGGGAGCTGTGGGAAAGGGTGCGTTTTGCTGGCATCATCTAAGAAACTCAGGGCAGCGATGATATGTATATCGGTGGGTAACCTGCACTGGCAGACCGATAGAGGTTGACGATGGAGGTGGTGCGGAGGCTGCGACGGCCTAGCTAGGGTTGCGAGCGAGGAAGGGGTGGTGTGTGTGTGAGAGCGGGGGATTTGGGGGTGAGCGAGGGATTTGGGGGTGTGGAGGGGGTCCAAGGTAGTGTTTGAGGAAATGCCGAGGGTACTGAAAATTTTACTAGGCGGGAGTAAAATGGCGGCGCTGGGATCAAGGGATCAAGGTAACGGGCGGAGTAACAAACATCACACATGTTTAAAACATAATAATCATGTGTTATCAAGAAGAAAAACACTCCAGCCGAGCAGATATTTTCGAGATTGTGAGGGATGCAGGCGGGAGTAAAATGTCGGGGTACTGAAAGTTTGGATCAACTGACTGAAGCAGAGCGGTAGTAACACACATCGCACACGGTCCACACATCCTAATCGTGTGCTATCAAACAGAAAAACCCTCTAGTCGGGTAGATATTTTTGAGATTGTGAGGGAGTAGATATTTTTGAGAGGGGAGGGAAGCCTCGGGGAGCCCAATCTACTGAGATGATGTGGGTGACAGGGGTAGGGGAACAACACATGGGTAGTCTTAGGGAACTGTGTCTGTTGCATACCCGATCGCAGACGGTTGCTGCGTGTAACTCATCTGCTATTTATAAATTTGGCGAAAAAACGCGAGAAAGGGTCAGAACATGAACACACTTGCATCTGGACCAAATATATGTATGAAAAGGGTGGTTTGATGTTAAAATACCCAATGCACAACTTTCATGTGGCATCTGTCGTACAAAGTGCACGTTATTATTGGTAGCCCCCCCCCCCCACACACACATAGACACACACACACGCACACTTCATGTTGGCGGGAGGGGAATCGTAGCTATGAACGCATGCCCTCAAATAGCTAGGTCTGACATCTCACCCTACCGTAACACAAAACTCAAAGGAGTACATCATGGTCAACCCCCCCCCTTTGCTTCCTTCAAATGTGGACAGTGTGCGGCCCCACAAATGTGTGCTTGTGGCGCGAGATGGGTGAGAGCACATACGAACCACACCTACAGATGGCTCGATATATATATATATATATATATATATATATATGTATATATATGTATATATATGTGTGTGTATATATATATATATATATATATATATATGTGTGTGTGTGTGTGTGTTTGTGTGCACTACAAAAAAAAAGACACATCCGTGACATTTTGGGCCGAACGAAAAAAAATTATGTCATACATATGACACTTCTATGACCATAATTGTGACAAAACCCGGTATCATCATAGATGTGGTGGGCTCCTACTTCTATACCAAAAAATCATGACAGAAAATGGGCTTTTCGTCCTGCATGGGCCGGAGACGCAGCTACATGACATTCTTTGGGCTGTCCATGACGGAAAAATCGTGGTAGAAGCGAGGGCGAGGAAAATTTCGGGGAGTTGCCGGTTACGGTGGGAGGTCGGGGGCCGAGCGATGCGCGTTTTTTCTCGTACACGTGCGAGGCGTTGGCCCTAACTGAACCCGAGCGAGGCGTTGGGCTCTAACTGAACCCGAGCGATTGCACTATAGGCTACGCGTTACTGAACCCGAGCGATCGATCGATGGCTGTTAACTGAACCCGATGGAGCAATTCCTTTGCTACTGCTGCTAACTGAAGCCGGTCGATTGGATGAACAGTGAGCGTTGCGGGGGGTTGGATGAACAATGAGCGGTGGTGTTGCCTCTGGATGAACAGGACCCCGTGGTGTGGAGGGCTGGATGAACAGTAGACGGTGGAGGGGTGGCCGTGGAGGGGTGGTTGAACAGGACCCCGTGGTGTGGAGGGCTGGATGAACAGTAGACGGTGGAGGGCTGGATGAACAGTAGACGATGGAGGGGTGGTTGAACAGTAGCCGGTGGAGTAGCGCGCGGTGGAGGCTGGATGAACAGGAGCCCGTGGAGGCTGGAGGAGGTCGGCGATGAGCCCGTGGAGGCCGGGAGGAGGTCGACGGTGGAGATGAAGAGTATCCCGTGGAGTCCTGCTTTGCGGTACGCCACACCTCTCCCGGCGAACAGGACCCCGTTTCGACCGTGAAGCGCTCCAACACAAGTCCGCTTGCCGCTTTTGGCGGGTACGCCAAACCCTTCGATGAACAGGACCCCTGTTTGACCGTAGGGAGGTCCGTTTTCGTCCCGCTTTTGCGGTACGCCACACACCCCTCCCGATCAACAGGACCCCCGTTCGACCGTAGGAGGTCCGCTTCCTCCGCTTTTGCGGCACGCCACACCCCTCCCGATCAACAGGACCCTGCTTCGACCGTAGGGAGGTCCGCTTTCTTCCGCTTCTTGATACGCCACACCCTCCCGATCAACAGGACGCCTGCTTTACCGTAGGGAGGTCCGCTTCCTCCATTTTGCTTGACGCCACACCCTCCCGATCCATGGACCCCGTTTCGAACGTAGGAGGTCCGTTTCCTCCTTGTGCGGTACGCCAAGCCTCGTTTCCATCGCCTGTTCCATCCAAGCCCTCCCGATGAACACGACCACGCATTCCGTTCCGACCCAGCCGGTTGGCTCCCCATGAACATGATGACGACGCTATTTCTCCGTTCCGACCCAGCCATGTACGTATACGCGAGTAGTGTCGGGGGTTGGGTGCGAAATATGCCAAGGGATGGCTTATCATGGTGGGGGCGAGTAGAACGTCGCCGGTGCCTGGAAACGTGATGAGGCGAAGACATGCACGCCGGCGGATCTTACCCAACTTCATGGCTCTCCGTGGAGATAACACCGCTACTGCTGCTCTGCGGGGTCTCCACATGATCACTAGATGAACAAGGGCTACAAGAGGCTCCTTGAGCTGTTCGGGGTGAGGAAGGAGAAGGGCACGGCTAGCTCACCTCTTCCCTCTATGTGTGTCTAAAACTATCAGGGTCCAACCCTTTGCATGGGTACCCCGGGGGGTTTATATAGGCCTACCCCCCAGGGGTACAATGGTAATCCGGCTGGGCGCGGGTCCCAGCAGTATGTCTCTCAGGCCGCCGTCTTCTCCGCCGACTACTCGGGCCCGCCGACTGGTGGGCCCCGCCGACGGGCCTGGTACGGAGCCGACAGGCCTTGTCCGCCCATGGGCGGGTCTTGCTTGCCATGATTACCGTAGCCGTGCTTCTAATGATCTTGGCTTGGTCATGGGGTCATGGCAGCCGCCGCTACCGACGAGCGGTCACTGTTTCCATTCCCCGTCTTGTCTGGTTAATTGCGTGCGGGGCCCGTGGGAGGAGCTAGCCGACTCCTGGGGGCCGACTCCCAACGGGTCCGTCTTGTGGCGCTCTCACCGTCTTCTGTACCCCCGCTGACAGGCGGGACCCGCCGTCTCTGGGTCGTACAGACAGGCCGTCGTGGGCACAGGGCGCCGCCCACGGGGGCTGATGTCAGGGCTGGCATGGCAACAGTGCCGCGCCGGATGGAGATCTCCGTTGGTACGGCGCACTGTGGCCATGCCTGCCCTTCGCAAACGGGGCAGGAATGGGCCGCGCGGTGGCCGCACCCCGTCCCGTCCATCATTGCGAAGGCAGGAGGTGGTTGGAGTCGCGGGCCGACTCCCCATAGCCAGCTTCTCTGGAAGCCGCCAGTTAGGAGTCGGCACATGTCGAAGTCGTCCCTGGGACTCGGCCGTGAGGGGGCAGTCGGCGGCCTTGCCGCCGACTCCCAGAAGGCGGCTCTTCGCCCTGGGGTCTTTAGGGGCGCAGCTTGCCCGATGTCTTGAAAGGTTCAAGGGCTCGGGTTAGCCTACCCGTGGCCCATTACTCCGACAGTAGTCCCCGAAGCTGGTGAGGCACCGAGGGGGACATGTCGAGGAGCCTCAACAGTTTCATCCTCCTGGTGGTGGAATCTGGGCCTTGCTCGTTGTCTTCCTCTAGGCCGACTAGCTGGAGCCGGACTCGCAGAAGACCATCTTGCCCCTTAAAGAGTTTGAAAGTCGTAGCGGGATTAAGGCAGCGTGCCTGATAAGCTTCCAGGAAGCTGCCCGTTGCAGACCCATCGAGTGGCGCCACGTGGCAGGGTCAGTCTGCCCACCCACACGCGCGACGGGACAGGCCGTCAGGCGGGACCCGCCACTACCGCGCCTCGGCACGCAAACGGGTCCGCTATGCGGCCGTCTTGACGATTAAGTTCCCACGCCGTAGCGCTGATAACCCGTGGTAAATCGTGGGCGTGGGGTGCTGGCGCGATTAATCCCACGCCCGCCCCATCGGCTTCTCAGCCCACGGACCTATAAGTAGGCGGGAGGAGGGGGGCGGCGAAGCACGCGCGCCCATCTTCCCTTCTCCCTTCGCTTCCTCTTGCTTCTTCTTCGTCTCGCCGCCGCCGCGCCGAACCACGCCACGCCCGCAGCGATGAGCTCTTCCTCCGCCGCCGCACCTCCTGCCGTGCGCTCCGGCGTGTGGGACGGCTCCGAGGTGGACGACGACCACATTGAGTTCCTTCGCAAGACGCGTCGTCTCCCCGGCAAGAACCTAGTGCGGGCCTGCGCCGCGCCGGCCAGGGAAGTATCGCCGACGCCGGAGGAGGGCGAGCGGGTCGTATTCCGCTCGCACCTCATGCGCGGCCTAGGGCTGCTGGCGAGCGGTTTCTTCCGCTCCTTCTTTGAGTTCCACGGGCTCCAGCCGCACCACCTTACTCCGAACACGGTGGTGCTGCTGGCTGCCATCGCCACCTTGTGCGAAAGCTTCCTCGGCGTTTTCCCCACCATCGAGCTATGGGGGGAGTTCTTCCAGTCCAAGCTCGGCACGCACGTCGCCGGTGTGCCAGCCCTGTGAGGTGCCTTCATCGCGATGCGAAGATCGGTGGCTGACAACCCGTTTCCCACCATCTCGCTGATTAAGTCGGTGAAGATGTGGCAGCGGTCTTATTTTTATGTGAAGAACGTCGCCCGTAGGCGATCGGGTCAATCTGCCGCCTTTACAAAGCCGGGCGACTGGCTGGGAGGCTCCCACCGGCTAGGACACCGACTCCCCCGGTGCCGCCATTGTCGCCATGACTCCAGTGCCGACGCATTCGGAGGGTTTGACCGGGCCGACCTGGCCGCCTTCGTGGCACGCCGAGTCCTTCCCGCTCCAGGCCGACCTCATCCGATCTGTCGGATGAGCGGCCACCGGGACCCAAGTCGGATGTGCTCCAAGGACATGCCCCACGCGGAGGTGGCGGAACCTGATGAACTACATCGCGAACTGCAATCTCACGGCGGATTGGCGGTTCGGCAAGGAGCCGTACTCACGCGCCAACCCCCCGCCTGTTGTAAGTCGTCTCTCTTCTTCTTCTGTTTTCTTTTTCAGCCGAATCCGACTTCTGATCTTTTTTGGTTTTTCGAGTCAGAACCCCCTCATCCAGCCTTCAGCCGGCACGGGGACCGCCCGGCTGGCCCGTCGACCGGCGGAGAGCGACGCCGACGACCGACTTGGGGGCGGCGGGGATGGAGGCCGGCGCCAAGGAGGAGGAGGAGGAGCAGGCGACTTCCGCCTCGGCCACCTTTTGGCCGACCGCCCGATGACGATGCTTGAGGGGAAATTGCCCGTGCCACGGTCAGGTCGGCCAGCCGAGCGCGAAGTTCCTCCGCCGGCTTGGATGGTCAAGGCGGCGAAGAAGCGCCGGCCGGGCCGAGCTTGCTTGGCGGCTGGTCGAAGAAGTTCAAGGCGGCCGCGACACTAAGCGGGAGGAGGCGGTCGCAAAGGCCAACCGCTCGCAAGGAAGTGAAAAGCCGCCATCGGTCTCTGCATAAGTGCTTCCGCCTTTTGTCTTGTTTTCTTCGGTGAAACTTGTCCAAATCTTTTACATGCCTTCCTCGCTGTGGCTCCTTACTTTAGAGAGGGTCGCCGTCGCCTCCGTCATGGGGTCGGCAGAGACGGCCGCCACTACTCGGCGGATTGACCCCGCCGCCGACCTCCGGGAGGCAACGGAGCGGAACACGCAGGAGAAGCGCGACGAGGAAGAAGCCACCCGCCTGGAGAAGGCGGAGGCCGAGAAGGCGGCGGCCTCTGCCCAGAAGAAGCTGGATGAGGCCGAAGCCGCCGTCGCGGCAAAGCGGCGAGCTGAGGAGGCCGCGCACCGCCAATCGGCGTTGCTCGTCATCCCTCTGAGCTCCGCGCCGCCGCCCCCGGAGTTCACGGGGCAGACTGGGGGAGCCGGCGGCGAGAACCCCATCATGGAGTGGGAAGGCGGCGAGACCTCCATGTCGGGAACGGCCGTGCCGCCACCGCCGCTTCCGCCGCCGTCCAGGAGCGCGCAAGGTAAACAGCTGGCGGACCCGCCGGTGCCACCGACTGAAGACGAGGCCGTGGCCAAGCTGCTCCGTCAAGTCGCCTCGCCAGTGCGCTGCCGCCTTGAGAAGGCGATTTCGGCGCCACGCCTTTGAGAACCGGGCGCCGCTTCGGCTATCCTGCACGCCGAGGCGATGAGCGCCGCGCCCGGTGGTGCGAGGAGGCGGCACAGGCCCGCCGAACCAGCGCTTCGACGTTCAGCGGTTTCTGAGCCGAGGCGACGCCATCCAAGCGCACCAAGGCGCATCTGGCGTCGCGAGCAGCCGTCCGGGTATGCTTTCTTCTTTTGACTTTGTTTTTCTTGTTCTTCTCTGTGGGGGCGCGCCAGCGCACCCACTGGGTGTAGTCCCCGAGTTTCGGGCTGGCTACTGAGCAGGCGGCTCGAAACTCCATCTGGTGAGTTCCAAATATTTACCTTTGTCTAAAATACTTATCACAGGAGTATCACAACCTCCGCGTCACTGCCTTCAACCGCAATGTTGAGGAGCTGGGCAAGCGGATCGCCGATTTGTCGGAGAGCCGGAGTGAGTCCTCCTTCTTCTTGGGCGTATTGGCGCGCACAGGCTGTAGTCCTCGAGATTCGGGCCGATCATTGAGTCGGGCCGGATCTTCCGGCGACCTTCTTTGTTGACGACTTAACGTCCTTTTTATTTTTATTCTTCAGAGGCTAACGCCACTCTTGGCAGCAGCTGGGCGGTTAACACCGCCTTGCGTGCCAAGGGGGAGGAGTCCAGCAAGCTCGCCGCAGAGCGCGACCTGCTGCCTACGCAGCAGGCGGAGCAAAGGGAGCTCCTTAAGAAGGCGCGGGACGAGGCGGAGAAGAAAGAGACTGCTCTCCTGGCCGAGTTCAAAAGCGAGCGCTCCTCCTGGACTGACAAGGAGGCACTGCTGACCTCCGGCTTCCATGAGATTGAGGACATCGTCGACGGTGAGTTTCTTTCCTTTCTTTCTTTGAGCCGCTGACTATAGGTCGGGCTGACTCCTGATTTTTTGACTTGCTTCTTTTTCGTCTTGGCAGACTTCTTCCCTGGCCACACGCAGGCGGCCACTCAAGCCATCGAGGCTGATCGCGAGGCGCGGAGGGCAAATGGTGCGGAGATTGCCGCCAACGCCCCCCGGACCCTTGATGAGCAGCTTCTGAGCATCGAGGCTTGTCTGCGGCCGGCCCATCGGATGCTGCACCGGCTTCAACATGTCGGCGCCAGCGATTGCTGCCTGTGGCGACATGCCGGTTATGTGCACTCCTACCGGATCGCCGACTGGCTGGAGGTCGCGGCTGGCCGTCTTGAGGCCTGGAAGGGTTCCTCGGCCCAGGCTGGAGCGCGCCGGGCCTTGGAATTCGTCAAGGTGTGGTATCCAGGGCTGGACCTGGACCGGCTGGCCGTGTTCTGGTCGGAGGCCCAGGCAGAGCTGATAGCTGTGGAAGACGCCCTCGTCGAGCGTGCGGCGGCGATCACCGACTACACAGACACCAGCGTCTTCGTCCCTGATCGGGCTGAAGACGGCGGGGAGGTGCCGCCGGAGTGGTTCGGGATGAACCCGGATTATGACGAGGACTCGGCGGAGGTGATCGGCTCCAGCGCCAAGGAGGAAGGCGAGGCGGAGGACGGAGGTGAGACGGAGGTGCCAGAAGACAGAGCGGGCGACCAGGCTCAGCTCGATCGCGCCTCCAGCAATGAGCCGCGCCCGACCGAGCTAGCTGTCACCGGAGACGATCAAGCCGAGATCGCCTGGCCCGGCGCTGCTACCAAACCGCCGCCTCTTCCGACCCTCCGAACCTGCTCGCTGCTTCCTAGGCTGCCGCCTTTGCCTTTTATTTTATCTGCTTTAGTAGTCTTTGAAGAACTTGTTAATTCGCACAATTCCACCCGCGGGGTGTATTTTGAACTTCTGCTTGAAGATGCGGCCAAGGGCCTATGTTATGTAAATATTTATCCGAATTCTATCTTTCCTTGCTCATTTCTCCTTTGGCTTTTTCCTTTGCCGCCTTCCCTTAGTCGTCGCCTTGCCAGTCGGACAACGGTTCTGCAGACTGCTGCTGGATCAAATGCTTGGCCACTTTTGGGAAGGCAAGTACTTGGCCATTTTTAGAGTCCTTTTAACAAGTTGGATAGAAAGCGGCAAGCCGACTACTCGAGAGTCGGCTTTGCGAAGAGAGGCTGGAAGCCGGCTTACGCTATGTGTATGCTTTGAGTCCTTAGCCATTTTTCATGTGGGCGCATATTCTTCCTTACTCCTTGAAAGCGCAACTATCCCTAGGTGGTTTTGGTAATTCATAACAACATATAGCTCATTGAGCTAATGCTATTCCAAGAATATTATTTCAGGAAAGCTCAATGAATGGCATGGCATGGATGATGAAAGTGGATCCCTCAAAATACTAAGGACAAAGGATTGGCTCAAGACTCTTCATTTTAAATTTTAGTGATCCAAGATCACATTGAGTCTATAGGAAAAGCCAATACTATCAAGAAGGGATGAGGTGTTGCTTAATGAGCCTTTTGCTTCATGTGCTTAGTGATATGCTCCAAAACCCTCAACTACTTTCCCACATCCACAAATGACCTAAACCTAAAGCCAAAATCGGTCTCACCGATTCTTTCTATCCGTGCCACCGATTCCAAAAGTCATAGCCACTGCCACAAACCCTAAGCAAATCGGTCTTACCGATAGGGATCTCGGTCTCACCGAGATGGGGTTGCAATCTCTTTGTTTCCCTTCGTAACGTTTCAGTCTAACCGAAGTGAGCGATCGGTCCCATCGAGATTGCAATGTAAAATCTCTGTTTCCTTTTTGTAACATTTCGGTCTCACCGAAAAGAGCAAATCGGTCCCACCGAGTTTACCTGACCAACTCTCTGGTTAGCTAATTACCAAAATCGGTCTCACCGAGTTTGTGTAATCGGTCTCACCGAGATTACGTTATGCCCTAACCCTAACCATATCGGTCTCACCGAGATGCATGTCGATCCTAATCAAAATCACTAACGGTCACTAGGTTTACTAATTTGGTCTAACCGAGTTTAACGATTCGGTCCCACCGAGTTTGGTAAATTGCGTGTAACGGTTAGATTTTGTGTGGAGGCTATATATACCCATCCACCTCCTATTCATTCGTGGAGAGAGCCATCAGAACGAACCTACACTTCCAACTTACCGTTTCTGAGAGAGAACCACCTACTCATGTGTTGAGACCAAGATATTCCGTTCCTACCATATGAATCTTGATCTCTAGCCTTCCCCAAGTTGCTTTCCACTCAAACCCTCTTTCCACCAGATCCAAATCCTATGAGAGAGAGTTGAGTGTTGAGGAGACTATCATTTGAAGCACAAGAGCAAGGAGTTCATCATCAACACACCATTTGTTACTTCTTGGAGAGTGGTGTCTCCTAGATTGGCTAGGTGTCACTTGGCAGCCTCCGACAAGATTGTGGAGTTGAACCAAGGAGTTTGTAAGGGCAAGGAGATCGCTTACTTCGTGAAGATCTACCGCTAGTGAGGCAAGTCCTTCGTGGGCGGCGACCATGGTGGGATAGACAAGGTTGCTTCTTCGTGGACCCTTCGTGGGTGGAGCCCTCCGTGGACTCAGCAAGAACTGCTACCCTTCGTGGGGTTGAAGTCTCCATCAACATGGAGGTACGATAGCACCACCTATCGGAACCACGACAAAAACATCCGTGTCTCCAATTGCGTTTGAATCTTCCAAACCCTGCCCCTTACTTTCTTGCAAGTTGCATGCTTTAATTTCCGCTGCCAATATACTCTTTGCATGCTTGCTTGAATTGTGTGATGATTGCTTGACTTGTCCTAAAATAGCTAAAATCTGCCAAACTATAAATTGGGAAAAGGTTAAGTTTTTATTGGTCAAGTAGTCTAATCACCCCCCTCTAGACATACTTCAAGGTCCTACAAGTGGTATCAGAGATTTGGTCTCCATTTGCTTTGATTTCCATAGCTTTTGGTGGTCATAGCCTTGGTTTCACAACCTAGGAGAGTATGGCGTCTAGCGAGGGAAATTATCACCATAGAGGTCCTTACTTTGATGGTACTAATTTTGCTATTTGGAAGCATAAGATGAAAATGCATATTCTTGGACATAACCCCGCCGTTTGGGCAATTATTTGTATTGGCTTGCAAGGTGAATTGTTTTATGGGAGAGAACCGAACCGTGAAGCTAATGCGGAAGAATTGAAGATGCTACAATACAACGCTCAAGCATGTGACATCATCTTCAACAGATTGTGCCCCGAAGAATTCAACAAAATCAGCCGTCTTGAGAATGCAAATGAAATTTGGGATACTTTGATTGATATGCATGAAGGTACCGAGCCCGTCAAGGAATCCAAGTTGGATGTGCTCCTGTCACACCGTGATTTTCATGGCACAACACCTAAGATGATAAATCATGATAAATTGTGGTTTGACAAAAAAATTGTGTGTTTTGGTCTTTGCTTGATTTGATTTTGTCTACTGTTTGCAAGTGCTCTAAAAATCAAATAAATCATCCAACTCTTATACTCCTTCTCCTTGATCCAAAACTTCTGCCCAATGATCATGACATGTGTGTAGGACATAACAATAATTTCTTGTAAAAATATTTTGGCCAAAAAGTATTTTCTAAATTTAGTTTTCCAAAAACCCCTGAATTGAGGTTTGCACAGCAAGTACTTGATTTGGGGTATGAAAAATATTTCAAAGAGTATATTTGAGACCTATTAGATATAGGATACCCAGAAACCATAAAAATATAATTTTAAAAGTTATTTTACTATTTTATTTAAAAGCTTTTTCTTAAGTCCATAAGTGGTCTTTATTAGGTTAAAATTATTTTTATGCTTTAAAAATATTTGTGAAAATTCAGGGAAACTCAGTGGGCATATATTTCCCATATATAAGAGTTTCAACACATGGTCATGTTCAAAATATTGGTCAAATCCCTCAAATACCCTTTTCTCGGATATTTCAAGCTTTTGAAATATTTACAAAGGAAATTTTCTCCAAAAATTCCAAGAAAATTCTAGCATGTCACATATGACATGTGTGATGATCTGGACAAGTATCATGTCATGGAGAATACTATAACCCCATGAAACCCTCTCAAAACCACTTATGTCCTCTTTCAAGTTTGAGCAACTTTACATTGCCAAACATGTCCAAATGCTCTCAAATCTTGTGTACATGCTCAAATGGTCTAATCATTCATCTAGAACAAATGGCACAAGTTTGAGAACAAGTTAACTTGATCACAAAGAGCCCCAAAACCCTCTTTGACCAGAATCAAATTTGAACAACTTTGTACTACCAACTTTCTCTCCTTGACCCCCAACTTTGGTGAGCATGTTCACATGACCAAATGAGGCCACTACACCAAGTAGTTCATCAAGTAGAAGTGATTTGCTCAACTAGATCTACACAAGTTCATTTCTGCTAATTTCTAGGGTTTACAAAAGTTGCATTGGCAACTTTGCCCAAATGAACTCAATCTTGGTGGAACCTCTTATTTTCTCATGCCATTTGACCCTGTCAAGCCTCATGACAAGGGAAGTCCATTTGCTTGCCCAAATATACATCAAACACCTTCTGGCTAAAACTTAAACTGCATGTTTTGGCCATTTCCACTAATCTCCTTGAGTCCAAATTTGTACTACAACCTCATGTGATACTCCTCTAACCCCCTGCATCTTTCCCTGCCCGAGGAGACATGATTAAGGGGGGTCGGACCCCATTTGTCCTCTCTGGACAGCCCAATTCTCACTCTCTCTCAACCCCACCTCTCTCCCATTGGGTCACCAGGGCATCCAAGGCCACCTCCCCTTTGTTTACTCACCCCACAAAGCCCCAGACACTAGTGGACACGCCCCTGGCACATAAACAATGCCATGGCGTGCAGAGCTCGCGCTCTGGAGCATGCTACAGTGCTCTCCGGCACTGTAGCACGCCCATTCCAAGGCCTCCCGTCGACCTTGGGCGCCGGAATCGTGTCCCTCGAGGCCGCCTCGGCGTCCACGACACGCAACACTGTCGGCCCCTTCCTCCCTTGCCCTCCTTCTCCCTCCACGGGCTCACCCGAGCGCGTCCATGGACGCTGCCCACGGTGCACCAGCGCCTCCGCTATATAGAGTCACCCACGAGCTCCCTCTCACCTCTGATGATTCCCCTCTCTCTTGTGCACCCTCTCAGACACACTCCCTCTCCCTCTCATGCCCCCTGCTCCCTCCACGGCCGAAGCCTTGCCGTCAGGACCGCGCTCAAGTTCGAGCACCATGGCTCTCCCCCTTCCTTTATTCCATGTCCGTGACCTCCCCATGGAGTCTCAAGGCCGGACCCGTCCTCCCCTTGGCTTGGGAAGCCCCCCCCCCCCCCCGGCGTGGTGCCGCCAAAGCTCCAAGGCCGCCGCAGCCTGCCGATGGTGGCGGCGCTGTAGGCTGCCTTGGGCGAGCCTGCAGCCACCCTTGGGTGCGGTGAGGAGAGCCGGAGCTCCTGTGCTCGTCGATCGGCTCTTCCGCGTCGCGTGGCAATGGCTGCGCCGGCGGCCGAGCTCTTCCTTGCCCAGCGTCGGGCGGAAGAAGACGACCAGGGGTGACGGGGTGACTTGCATGCGGGCTCCGCGCGTCAGCGACCCGCCGACTGCCTCGTCAGTTAAGTGGAGGCGGGTACAGCTGCTTACCACCTCCCCCGCTCCGTTGGCGTATTCCCAAAGTGCGCCATCGACGTTGCCTGGGCGCCCCGCGTAGCTGAGCCACCGGGCCGGCCCGTCAGCTATCCCTCGCCCAGCGCGCAGAATAAGTGGTATAGCCTTTTCCTTATTCTTTTTCCTGTAAACTTCAAAAATTCATAAATAATACAAATGGAGTCCAAATTTGTGATTCAAATTTCTAGAAGCTCCGTAAATTATGCCCTATAACATGGTGCTATTTGCACATTTTTCCAGAAACATTTCCTTCACAAATATTTATCAAATTCCCTTTTTACAATTTCTGTGATGAACTTTAGAAAATCACAGAGAGCCAATTTTTGATCCAAATTCCATGATTCAAATTCCTAGATGCTTATAAGTTCAAAACTTAGTTTTTGAACATTTTTCCTAGTACTTTCTACGCCACATAGAATATTGGTCCACTTCTCCATATATTGCCAGCTTTGCAAATTCATAGGAAAATCATTTGAACTCCAAATCCAGTGAAACCAACTCCTAGGTGCTTCTAAAATTATTCCTTGTGAAATGGGTGCCTTTGCTCATTTTTCAAAGTAATTCTTCTGTACACTTCTTCCAAATCCACAAATCCCTTGATTCCATCATATCGAAATGTTTAGAAATATCCATTGATCCACTTCCAATGAAATCACATTGGTCATTCCTCATATGACCAGAGGTATCCTAGAAAAGTCCAACTCATATTTTTAGAGCACTTTTATTTTTGCCTTGTTGTGTTGCTTATTGTGTTTGTTTCCGACGTTAGTTGACGAAGTAGACGGAGTACTTGGAGAAGGACCCGAAGACTTGAAGACTCTGATGAACCAGGCAAGCAGCCCTTTGACCATGTCTATGAAACCTTTTTATGCATGACATATAACACTTTCATTGCTTGCATCGGAGACATGATATTGTGGTGACCACATGGAGTGGCTTGGCACTGTTACTTCCTCGTTGATACTTGCATTGTGCGTGACCCTACCTTCTTATGAGGGTTATGCCGGTGGGAGTAGATAGGATGCTAAAGTAGTGCTACGCAAAAAGGGATGGGTATATGCATGGTGAAGGAGACAAAGTATTTTCAAAGGACTTTCCGAAAACCCCGGCGGGTGCCACTTATGCCCGAGGGAGATGATGAGATGGGTAACCACTTGATGACAAATTGGTGTACCGAGGCAAGTGTGTGTGGTTTTCGAAAACGGATTAGATTTAAGATTTGTCGACTGTCCCAACCTTACATGCGCAACCACTCTACCCTTGTATGGGAAAGGGCATTATTGATTACCTAGGCCGATACTAGCTTGGAGCCCGCATTACTAGTGACGGGGGAGAGTTGGTGCTCTCTCTCTGGACGGGTCGTGCCAGGTAGGGCGGCCATGACTGTTTTCACAGGGCACCAGATACACCGTTGTGTCCCCTCTCGGATGTTACGATCTCGAGTCTCGTATGATGTACATCGTGAGGATATGGAACAACGAGTGGACTCCTTGTTAGTATCGTCTAGGGAAAGGTAGTGATCGGGTGCTTACCCCGGGTACTTGAGGTATCGCGGGTCGTGGATGACACAGAAGTTCCTCGGATCTTGTGGGTAAAGTGTGCAACCTCTGCAGAGTGTAAAACTATTCGAATAGCCGTGTCCACGGTCAAGGACAGTTGGGCGGTGCTACTTAAACTACGTCCGTAGCTTTGCAAACCGGTGTGTGTGTGTTGATAAATTACTTGGGTCAAGTCAAAGGACTTGACATGGTTGAGTTGGGTTGGTGCCCACTCTATTTATGTTGATATCTGTAACCTGTCCTCATGGTTACTTGAATTCTCCTGATGCATGTCTTACAAGTTGTTGAACATATTATTGCACTCAAAACTAGCTCGCAAAAATTTACCTATATCATGCATTGTTGTATACGGAACCAAAACATGGGTTGCTTAAGTAGTACATTCAAAGTACTCATTGTCTTGCCACTGGTTATTTTATTGGCCAGGCATGAAAGAACAGGATATGATGAAGAATACTTCGGTGACGAACATGCGAGCTAGGACGCTTCCCAATCAGAATGCCTGTAGGGTTAAGGCAGATGGCAAGGGTCCAAGTTATCGACGAAGATTTCCGCTGCAATGTTATACTCAAGACTTGACCATAATGGTCCTACTTGTGTAATACGGTATGTATGGATGTAAGCCTCTTGTGATTCCGCTTCTGTGTGTTCGGTGAGCATTGATCTCTAGGATCACTGTACACGTGCATTCGGTGATCACAACTTATGAGTCGGGGTCCCCACAGCTCCAAAGTCAGCTTGACAAGTTCAAAATGAAGGATGGTGAAGGTGTCGCTGAAATGTACTCTAGGCTTGGTCTTATCACAAATGAGATTGCCAGCTTAGGGAGTGAAGAGATGACCGAAAAATTCATCATCAAGAAAATCCTAAGAGCATTGGATGGAAAGTATGATACCGTGTGCACATTGATCCAAATGATGCCAAACTACAAAGATCTCAAGTTAACGGAAGTCATTGGAAGGATTGTTTCTCATGAGATGTCACTCAAGGATAAGGAGGAACTTCACAACAAGTCAAGTGGTGCTTACAAAGCCTCAAGTGAAGCCCCGACATCATCAAGTGAGAAACCAACCTTCAATGAAGAATGAGCTTAATGGTGAAGAACTTCAACAAATTCTACAAAAGTAGAAGCAAAGAAAGAAGCTCCAAGTCAAGGTCTTACAATGACAAGAGATCTTCTAGTCGAGAGCGCAATTGCTACAATTGTGGGAGACCCGGACACTACTCCAATGAGTGTACGACACCTTACAAAAGAAGAGAAGATTCTCCAAGAAGAAGGAGCAAAAGAGAAGAATCACCACCAAGAGAGAGGAGGAGTAGAGATGATCATTATGAACGAAGACCCTCACGGAGAAGCAAGGATTCGGAAAGGAAGGACAAGTCATCAAAGAGCTACACAAAGCGAAGACATCAAGCTCATGTTGGTGAATGGGTTTCCGGCCCGACTCCGACCATCACTCTGAGAGAAGCTATCACTCCGACTCCGAATATACTCAAGATGAAGGTGTTGCCGGTCTAGCACTTGTGTCAACCAACTCCTACGTCATATTTGATTCACCAAATGAAGGAATTGGAAGATGCTTCATGGCCAGAGGTCCAAAGGTAACACATCCCGAGTATGTTGATTTTAATAGTGATGAAGATGACTTGCTAGGTGATGATGATTTACTTGTTGACAACTCTAGTGATGAATACTATGATGAAACGTCAATTAATCATGCTAATCAAATGAATGACAATGATAAGGATAAAATTGAGCTTCTAACTAAAGAACTAAACACTCTTAAGTTGGCTCATGAAACTATCTTCGAAGATCATCGAGAACTTTTAAGGACTCATGAGAAGTTACGCTTTGAAAAGCTCAATCTTGAGCAAGAGCATGAGTTCTTAAAGGCAATCAATGATGATCTCCACAAGAAAAGTTCTTCTTACATTGCCAAGCGTTTACTCTTATCTACTTACATGCCTCAAGTCAAGTCTAGTAACAAGTACAAGAAAGATAATTCCTCTAGTAGTAACAATATAACGTCAAATCCAATGTTGTTGCTTCTAGTAGTTCTCTTGATTCCACTAATGATTCTCTTAGCCAAGTTACACTTCAGCAAGAAAATAGTTTATTGAAGGGAATTATTGAGAAAGGTGTTTACAAGAGCCTTGCCGGGAGTAAGCAATTCGAGGAAATTGTATGCAAGCAAGGAAGGCAAGGAAGAATCAAGGTGTTGGTTTTGAGCGAAAGTTCAACGCCAATGGAGTTGAGTGGGAAGAAGATCAATACCCCAAGACAAAGTTTGTTCCTCAACAAGAGAAGTATGATCCTACTTCCTTCAAGGGGACACAAGCTCAAGATGATCTTCCACCACAAGACCACAATAACAAAGGCAAGGACAAGCTTCAAGAAGAGATTGACGCATTTGAAGAAGCACCTAAAGCCTCGTTCGAGTGGGTTGCCAAGACTACGTCAAGTTCTACTTCATCAAGTACAACTAAAACTCCAAGGATTCCCATCAAGATGATGTGGATCCCGAAGAAGAAGAAATAGAGAGTTCTTGAGGGTGACTCCGCCAACATTCTTCACTCATATCATTTTGGCAAGAACAATTGCAATCAACTTTCACATCTTGCACTAGTTTAAGGAGTCACAAACCCTCATGTTGGTAAGGCAAGGGACAAGGTAACATAATGTTTTCATGGACATCATCTTGTGTGTGCATCACTCTATGTCTATGGATATTCTTGTTTGTTCCTTGTGGGACTAACCCATGTAGGCAAGTTGAAAGTGCAACTCACTCCAAAGGATTGCTCCAAATGATCTACATCAACATTGAGCATCTACATCTTCAACACCTACATGAAGTCATCATCGACAAAACCCAAGGTTAGTTCATCCCTCTAAGGGGGATCTCACATCTAGGGGAGCTTAACTCTAAGAATTGACTCAAAGCAACTCTAATGGTGTGAACACATTAATGCATTATGTAAAAGTGGTAACCCCACTTGAGCTTAAACGATGAGTATGACCTATGATCAAATGTTCTCATTTGACTCCTAAGTCAATATTCTCATATATAGATGACCTAGTCATCGCCAATTGTTTGATAGATGCTAGAATTGGTTGTGCATGCTTTGCCACATATTTCAGTTGCCATCTTATTGTGTGAGCATGTTGGTGCATATTTTACTCATTCAAGGACATCCACTTGTTGTTTTGTTTGTTTGGTTTCGTTTCTTTGTGCCAAGTGGATGGACAAGAATGCCTAAGAACCTTTTTTAGCTATCTATGCTTTTCTCGTCTCAAACTCTATTCATGCTACATCACAAATTTTGATCAAGTCAGATTCGAACCACTCTGTGTGAGGAGCACTCGGAGTCCCCGATTCGTCATAGACTTAAACTTCCAAAACCTCTTAATGATTCTCGGTCTGACCGATCCTTCCATTTCGGTCCTACCGAGATCATCAAGTTGATCTGAGCTTTCAATCTCGGTGCAACCGATTTGAACTTTTCGGTCTCACCGATTTGCTGTAACTGAACACAGTTATGCATCTTGGTGCCACCGAGTTGTTACACTCGGTCACACCGACAGGGTAGGGCTATACATAGCCACGGGCAAAATTTTGGAAATTTCTCCGAAACCCTTCGCCCGCGGAACAGCTCGCTCTGCCATCGTGGTCTCCGGATCGTCTCCTCGTCGCCAGCAGCCTCCTGTCGTTGGTCTTCGCCGCCGTCAACGGGTTTCGTCCCCGCCGTTGCCGTCGTAGCAAGTCCACTGTCGAGTTAGGGTATGGACTTAAACTTTGTGCTATCCACGTCTGATTCCTGGCACATTGTTTTCATATTGAATCTTGCCACGATTGCAACTCATCTATCCAGCCAAAGTAGTTCATAGATTAGATGTGATTCAAAATTTTAGGTTTAGGTTTCCGCCGAAACCATCTCGGACCCACCGAGTTGAAAAACTCGGTCTCACCGATTTGGCTTATGCCATTGCACTAGTGACTCTCGGTCTGACCGAGAATTACTAATTGGTGCAACTGATTTGAGGATTCTGTGAAACCCTAGCTGTCTCGGTACCACCGAACTGAAACTTGGTCCAACCGAGATCATCAGTTTAGGTTCCAAAAACTGCTTCAGTATCACCGAGTTTGAAAATCGGTGGATCCGAAATGCTTTCTGTGGAAAACTAAAACTGAACTTTTGAGTCATTCTTTTGCAAAAACCTCTGCATTTTGTGATGCTCATCTTTTCTATCTCATCTATAGCTCTTCACAGGGTTAGCAGTCAGCCTTTGCAGTATGTCTGATCAAAGTGACAGCCAGAACAGGTCAGAAGAGCAGATGAACTTGAGTGAGGGCACTAGTCCCTCAACCTCAGATGAAGGGAGCAGAAGTACTCCTAGCAACCTGCCTAAGGCTGCAACTAGGCAAAGGAGGAAAAGAACTTCAGATTCAGAGGATGAAGATTACAAAGCCGAGGAAGATGAGGCAACTTCCAAGAAAGAGGTGCTCAAGAAGGAAAGGGTCGTGAAGATCAAAAGGCCTGTAGGAAGACAACCAATGTCCAAGGCCAGAACATCAACTCAATTGCCTGAAAATCCTGATCCCAAAGAGCCAGCTGCTGAGAGCAAGAAGAGGAAGGAAAGGGTCAAGATGACCATGGCCAGAGTAATTGGGAAGCCTTCCATGATGGAAGAGGATGAGCTCACGCACCAAAGACCAAAGGCACCAAAGCTTATGGGTGATGCAATCGGATCAGGGGCTGCCACATCTAAGCCCAAGGAAGCACCCAAAGCTGCCCCCAAGGCCAAGTCTACACCAAAGAGGAATACTAGGAGTACTCCAGCTGCTGAGAAGAACAAGGCCCCAGTGCCTGATGCTGATGAGGAAGATGAAGAAGGACAAGTTCTGAGAAAGCTCAAGCCCAAGATACCAGATCACAATGATGCCCATCCTGTGGTTGAGGACATGGGAATCAGGAAGGACTCAGGATTGAGGAAATGGAGGTTGGCAGATCCATATGCCACAAGGAGAAGAACTGCTGTTGATTACAGGTTCCACACAAAGGAACAGCAGGACTTCCATGAGACAATCTTGTTGGACAAGAAGCCCATTGTCTGTGATATGAGGTGGGTTGACTAGAATTTCATGAAGGAGAATGAAGAGCACTATCCTGGAGTGCAAGACAACTTTGTGAGTTGTGGAGTTGCAGATTTTGTCGGGCAAAAGCTCACAAATTGGAATGATGAGCTTATCATGCAGTTTTACTCCACATCACATTTTTACCCAGATGGGAGAATTGTTTGGATGTCTGAAGGTACAAGGTACCGATCAGCTTGATTGAGGAGTGGGCAAAGCCGATAAATGCCCTAGAGGAGAATGAGGATGACCTAGACATTTATGCAAAGACGAAAATGGATCACAATTCCATGGCACACATGTACAAGGAAATTCCAGACAAGGCACTAGGAACTCACAAGTTTGGATCTGTTCACTTTCTGCTGTCAGGGTTGCCAACCATAAATTGGATTCTGAGACACACTTTGTTGCCCAAGTCAGGTGACCATAACATGATCAGAGGGCATGCCATCAACATGTTGCATGTGTTTGATGTGCCACAGAAGTTCAAAGTCATGAGCCTGATCATTGAAACTATCAAGAGGACTGCAGCAGATCAGAAGAGGAGCTGTGGATATGCACCTCAGATTCAAGCATTGATAAACTCAAAGATGGGCACAGGAAAATTTCAGTTGGATAAGGAATACTGTCCACTTTATCCAGACTTTGAGGACAATGAGGTTGTCATGAATGAGAATGATCCATCGTCAGTTCAAGCTCAGGAGAAGAAGGAGAAGGCAAAGAGGGAGAAGGCTGCCAAGATGCCAACTCAAGAGGAGGCATCTGAGTATTTCTTGAAGAACAAGCAGGAGCAGCTTGGTTACTTAATAGCATCAACTCTGAGGATTGAGAAGGGATTGGCCACCCTAACTCAAAAGCAGGAGAGCTTGGAGAGAATCATAGAACAAAAGTTCTATAACTTAGATCTGAAAGTAACTGAGATTCAGACTGTAGTGGAGGAACTACAAGATGTCATGCAGGAGTGGAAGGGCAAGACTACAACCAATGTGTTTGCCAGAGTGCCTAGAGCCCAGAGATCATCAGTTGTGCCAGTTTCTGACACAAGAGCAACTTCTGCCGCACCAGCCACAGCCTCAAGGCCACCAGCTCCAAAGATTCACATCAGCTCCAGCTCCATCTACATCAACTGGAGTCTTCGTCCAAGGGGCCATCTCTACACCACCACCAGAAGATCAAGCCTGAGAGTCGATCTAGCACTATGCATTTTCTATGAACTTTTTGGTAGCTTGTTGCCAAAGGGGGAGAAAAATGTATAGAGCATAGGCTTCAAGACAGAGTGTGTTGCTTTTGTTCTCTCTTGCTTTATTTGGTGGTTTTTCAAACTTTGTTTGCTTTTGGTTGAGATACTATGTTTGTGAGACATTGATGATCATGTGTTTGATCATAAGCTACACTTATGCATGCTTGATATTATCCTATCTATCTTATGTGATCACTCACTATGCTTGGTGATGAGTGCATGTATTCATTGTTTATTATTTTGAGCGCTCCACCAAGATGTATGTGACATGGAAGAGTAACCCATGAACCTAATTCATTGTGCATTTGCAGTCCAAAGCAAATCTAAAACTATGCACAAATTTAGGGGGAGCTCTTGCTTATCACATACTTCTCAAAGCGATGATGTTATTTAAATTTTATTATCATTTGTCGAAGCTTTGATCTATATGTTGTCATCAATTACCAAAAAGGGAGATTGAAAGTGCAACTATCTCTAGGTGGTTTTGGTAATTCATAACAACATATAGCTCATTGAGCTAATGCTATTCCAAGACTATTATTTCAGGAAAGCTCAATGAATGGCATGGCATGGATGATGAAAGTGGATCCCTCAAAATACTAAGGACAAAGGATTGGCTCAAGACTCTTCATTTTACATTTTAGTGATCCAACATCACATTGAGTCTATAGGAAAAGCCAATACTATCAAGAAGGGATGAGGTGTTGCTTAATAAGCCTTTTGCTTCATGTGCTTAGTGATATGCTCCAAAACCCTCAACTACTTTCCCACATACACAAATGACCTAAACCTAAAGCCAAAATCGGTCTCACCGATTCTTTCTATCCGGTGCCACCGATTCCAAAAGTCATAGCCACTGCCACAAACCCTAAGCAAATCAGTCTTACCGATAGGGATCTCGGTCTCACCGAGATGGGGTTGCAATCTCTGCTTCCTTCGTAACGTTTCGCCTAACCGAAGTGAGCGATCGGTCCCACCGAGATTGCAATGTAAACTCTCTGTTTCCTTTTTGTAACATTTCGGTCTCACAGAAAAGAGCAAATCGGTCCCACCGAGTTTACCTGACCAACTCTCTGGTTAGCTAATTACCAAAATCGGTCTCACCGAGTTTGTGTAATCGGTCTCACCGAGATTACCTTATGCCCTAACCCTAACCATATCGGTCTCACCGAGATGCATGTGAGTCCCACCAAAAATCACTAACGGTCACTAGGTTTACTAATTCGGTCCGACCGAGTTTAACGATTCGGTCCCACCGAGTTTGTGTGTAACGGTTAGATTTTGTGTGGAGCTATATATACCCCTCCACCTCCTCTTCATTCGTGGAGAGAGCCATCAGAACGAACCTACACTTCCAACTTACCGTTTCTGAGAGAGAACCACCTACTCATGTGTTGAGACCAAGATATTCCAATCCTACCATATGAATCTTGATCTCTAGCCTTCCTGTTGCTTTCCACTCAAACCCTCTTTCCACCAGATCCAAATCCTATGAGAGAGAGTTGAGCGTTGGGGAGACTATCATTTGAAGCACAAGAGCAAGGAGTTCATCATCAACACACCATTTGTTACTTCTTGGAGAGTGGTGTCTCCTAGATTGTCTAGGTGTCACTTGGGAGCCTCCAACAAGATTGTGGAGTTGAACCAAGGAGTTTGTAAGGGCAAGGAGATCGCCTACTTCGTGAAGATCTACCGCTAGTGACGCAAGTCCTTCGTGGGCGACGGCCATGGTGGGATAGAAAAGGTTGCTTCTTCGTGGACCCTTCGTGGGTGGAGCCCTCCGTGGACTCACAAGAACCGTTACCCTTCGTGGGTTGAAGTCTCCATCAACGTGGAGGTACGATAGCACCACCTATCGGAACCACGACAAAAACATCCGTGTCTCCAATTGCGTTTGAATCCTCCAAACCCTTCCCCTTACTTTCTTGCAAGTTGCATGCTTTAATTTCTGCTGCCAATATACTCTTTGCATGCTTGCTTGAATTGTGTGATGATTGCTTGACTTGTCCTAAAATAGCTAAAATCTGCCAAACTATAAAATTGGGAAAAGGTTAAGTTTTTATTGGTCAAGTAGTCTAATCACCCCTGCTCTAGACATACTTCAAGGTCCTACACTCCTGCCCACCAAACAGTCGCTCTGCGAGCTGCGGCTTCTGACAGGAGACGGCTTAGGCACCACACACTACTTGTCCGACTGCAGGAAGCATTCCATAGCGCGAGGCGGCGAGTCCCGGGCCGACTAGTCGAACCCGGTGCCAAGCGGCACAACAAAGAGTAGCATACTCAAGGCATAATTCTTATCATACAGATAACAAAGGGCAGTCCTCGAGCTCGTCTCGGGGCCCAAGTCTTGGTACTTTAATACAAAGGGTAGCGTGGTACATATCGCATCAACTGTAAAATCTTCTGGACAAGATTTACATTCCATGGCCGTTCCGCCTCTTTGGCGGAGTCGTCCCTCTTGCGTGCTCGGGCTTCGTGCGCCGATCGTAGTAGGAGTCGTTGCTCAAAGACTTCGCCGATAATGAAGGGCCTTCCCAAGGCGCCGGCGGCTTGTCTGGCCGGTTTGTTCATTGGATCAGTCGGAGCACAAGGTCGTCCTCTTGGAAAGATCTCGGCCTGACCTTCCTGTTGTAGTATCGGCGCAAGCTCTGCTGGTAGATGCTGGACCGGCTGAGTGCCAACAGTCGGCCCTCTTCCAGCAAATCGACACCGTCTTGACGTGCTTCTTCTGCTTCCTCCTCGGTGTACATGGTGACTCGCGGGGAGTCGAACTCTATGTCCGTTGGGATGACGGCTTCAGCACCGTAGACGAGGAAGAAAGGTGTGAAGCCGGTTGACTTGTTTGGAGCCATCCGCAGACTCCAGAGGATTTGCCGGCAATTCATCAAGCCAACAGCCGCCGAACGCCCAGTGGTTCGACCAATCGAGGCTTGATGCCGACAGGATGAGGCCGCTTGTCGCTTCCACCGCCGTTTGATCGCCGATGGGCGACGGACGCTAAGTCCAGTCGGATGCCCTGCGTCATGCAGAAACGGGCCAAGGCGCCTTTGGCAAAATTTGTGCCATTGTTGGTGATGATGCTGTGTGGTACGCCGTACGGAGTCATGATGTCGGAGATGAAAGTCACTGCAGTAGGACCATTCAACTTCTTGATGGGCTTTACTTCTATCCACTTGGTGAACTTGTCCACCGCGACAAGTAAGTGAGTTAGGCCGCCTTGTGCTGTTTTGAATGGTCCCACCATGTCCAGGCCCCAAACCGCGAAGGGCCAGGTGATGGGGATAGTCTTGAGTGCGGAAGCCGGGCCGATGCGGCTTGGAGCGTAAACGCCCCGCACCCTTCGCATTTTTGGACTAATTCCTTGGCCTCTTCTAGGGCAGTTGGCCAGAAGAAACCGTGTCGAAAGGCTTTGGCGACGAGTGCTCTTGAGGCCGCATGGTGGCTGCACTCGCCTTGATGGATGTCTTTGAGAATTGCTTAGCCTTGCTCTGGCTCGACGCAACGCTGGTAGACACCAGTGACGCTGCACCTGACCAGCTCTCTGTTGACTATGGTGTAGGCTGCCTCTCGGCGTTTTACTTGCCGAGCCAAGATTTCATCGGTTGGCAGCTCTTTGCTCACTAGGAACTTGAGGATGGGCTGGGCCCATGAGGGTGCTGCTATTTCTTCAACTGCCAAAGACCGCGACTTGGACGAGGGCGGCCGGGCCGGGAGGCGGCTGGTTGGAGTCCGCGTCGCTTGTCGGATTGATGAAGTCCCCGGCCGACTGGTGCAGTCCTGGCCGAGCTCGAGTCTTCGATTGGTCGCCGCGATCCCCGGCCGGGTTCTCAAGTCCCCGGCCGCTTGGACTGCGCGTTCTTGGAGCCATCTGTAAGAATTCTCGTGCCGTCTGTGGGGCTCTTGAGTCGGATCCAACTTCGGGGGAGCCGCACAAAGATGGAGTCTGATTGGTGAAGGCTTGACAGACGGCTTGAGGAGGCGCCAAGGGCGACGCCGATGGTATTGCTTGGCGGGTGGAGCCGATTCGCGCTGTGGTGTCTGCTTGGTCGTTGTCATTTCTTGGTACGTGAAGGAACTCACACCCCTCGAAATATCCGCTGAGTTGCTGTACAAGGAAACGGTAGCTCACCATGTTTGCATCTTTGGCGTCCCAATCGCCAGATGACTGCTGGACCACCAAATCGGAGTCGCCATAACACAGGATCCGGCGAATGCCAAGTTCTTTGGCAAGCCGGAGCCCGTGAATGAGCGCCTCGTATTTGGCGACGTTGTTGGAGGCGGCGAAATGGATCTGCAACGCATATTTGAGCTTGTCGCCTTTGGGGGAACTGAGGACAACGCCGGCTCCCAAGCTGGTGCGCATCTTGGAGCCATCGAAATGCATCCGCCAATGGGTGGAGTCGGGCGCGGCGGTAGTATCGGGTCTCGCCCAATGACGAGGAAGTCGGACAGTGCTTGCGACTTGATGGCGGTGCGGGGCTGGTAGTAAATGGTGTAGGGAGCCAGCTCTATGGCCCATTTGTCCACTCGGCTAGAAGCATCTCGGCTTCCGATGATCTCGGCTAGTGGGGCTATGCAAACCACAGTGATTGGATGCTCTTGAAAGTAAGGCTTCAACTTCTTGGCGGCAAAGTGCACGCCGTAACACATCTTCTGGTAGTGGGGGTAGTTCTGCTTGGAGGTCGACAAGATTTCGGTAATATACCGTCTCGGATGTAGCGCCTTGCCTTCCTCCTTGTGTTCAACTACAATGATCAGGCCGACTACCCGGCTGGTGGCGGCAATGTATGTGAGCATGGGCTCTTTAGGAGTCGGGGCCGCCAAAGACAGGGGAGTAGTCAACATTTTCTTCAATCGAGAAAAGCTTCACCACCTTGTGGTTCCATTCGAAAAAGGTGGTCTTCTTCATGAGCTGGTATAAAGGGAGAGCTTACCAGCCGATCGATGAATCGGCCGATGGACGCCAAGCAGCGGTGAACTTTTGCACACCTAGCAGTCGGCGGGTACCTCCATCCTCTCGATGGCCTTGATCTTTACAGGGTTGCACTCTATGCCGCGTTCAGAGACCAGGAAGCCAAGGAGTTGGCTGGCTGGTACTCCGAAGACGCACTTCTCAGGGTTGAGCTTCATCTGGAATCGGCGCAGGTTCTCAAAGGTTTCCTTGAGGTCTTCCAGCAGTGTTCCACGCTTTTCCGTCTTCACCACCACATCATCCACGTAAACGTGGGCGTTTCTGCCGAGTTGCTTGAGGAGGCACTTCTGCATGCAACGCTGAAAGGTGGCGCCGACATTCCTCAAGCCGAACGTCATGGTCGCAGCGTGAAGGCTCCAAACGGCGTGATGAAGGCGGTCTTCAGTCTGTCAGTTCAGCTTGATCTGGTGATATCCTGAATATGCATCTAAGAAGCTCAACAGCTCGCATCCGGCTGTGGAGTCTATCACCAGATCAATTCTCGGCCGAGCGAATAGGTCCTTGGGGCAAGCTTTGTTGAGGCTTGTGTAGTCAATACACATCCGCCACTGTTTGTTCTTCTTCAGCACCAGGACCAGGTTTGCTAACCATTCTGGAAAAAACACATCCATAATGAAGTCGGCTGCTAGGAGTCGGGCTATCTCTTCTCCAACAACTCTTCTCTTCTCTTCTGACAGGCGGCGCAAGGGCTGCCTGACGGGCTTCACATCAGATCGGACATGTAACTTGTGCTCGGTGAATTCCGTCGGTACACCTGGCATGTCTTTAGGGGACCATGCGAAGATGTCCCGATTCTCACGCAGGAAATCGACGAGCTCGCCTTCCTATTTGCTGTCAAGGTTTGCACCTATGACAGCGTACCTCTCTGGGTGCTCCGGGTCCAAGGGTATCTTCTTCGTTTCTTTGGTCGGCTTGAACGAACCATCAGCTTTCGACTCCTTGGGGTTGGGCGATATCTCGGGCTGCTTGCCGGCCATTGCCACAACCCGATCAAGAAGCCGCTTCTCAGCTGCGATCACCAGGGACTCGGCTAGCCGACTGCTTTCAGCTGCGCAAGCGAACAACTTTCTGTAGTCGCCGGCTACGGTCAGAATCCCCTTGGAACTCGGCATCTTCATCTTGAGGTAGGCGTAGTGGGGGACCGCCATGAACTTGGCCAAAGCAGGTCGGCCAAGCAACGCATGGTACGGACTTTCGAGGTCCACCACTTCAAACCAAACTGGCTCTCGGCGGAAATGATCTTTGTCTCCAAAGAGGACGTCTATCAGGATCTTGCCGATTGGTGAGCAGGAAAGGCCAGGAAAAATGTCGTGGAACATAGTCCGGCTGTTCTGAAGCTGTCTTTGCTTGATTCCTAACTTCTCCATGGTATCCTTGTACAGGATGTTGATGATGCTGCCTCCGTCTATCAGCACTCGCGAGTAGCGAGCGGCCCGCCTATCTGTGGCCAAGGTGGCACCCAAGACCAGGCGTGGGAGCCGGACTCGGCATCACCTTGGGTGATCAGCTCGCCCAACCGATAGGGCTTCTCGGACCATGCATGAACTCGAGTATCTGATGCTACTGCATTCACCTCTTCTTTGCTGCATGACCGCTGCGTCGATCGTCAGCCCTGTTGGTGAACACCACATAGGCTCCGTGCTCTTCCGGTACTCATCTTGTAATCGCACCGACCGGCTCGACACCGGCTGCCGGGCGGGCGGTGGAAGCGGCAGCCCAAGAGGCGGTGGGAGGCAGCAGCCGCCTCCCTTTGGCGATCTGGTGAGCCAGTGGCACTTCCGGTGGTGTGGTTTGACGGCTTGGCGCGGCTGTGGAACTTGCAGGACCATCTAGAGTCTGCGCTTTCAGAAGAGAAGGCCGGCAACCAGTTGGACTTGCCACCTTCGTCAGCTTGGTCGGAGGCTGCCCCTCCGGCTGCTGGTCATCGGCCGTCGCAACCTGCCGACCGCCGGAGGGGGCTGTGGGGCCTTGGCGCCAGTGATTGTTCTGTTGTTGTCGCCGACCGGGCGTCTCCACCGGAGTTCGGGAGCCTGAGGGGCCACTTGCCGGTCGCACTAACTTGAATCTCCGACTTCATGGAGGAGTCGGCTATATGCACTTTGTTCCGCTATGATCAGCAGCTTGTCGAGGGTCTCCGGCTCGTCCGCAGAGGAGCTTGTGCTTGAGGAGGGTGCCTTCTCGCACCCGGCAAAGTGAAGTACTCGATAGCTCGCACCTCATGCACGCCGCAGGGAGTTCCAAGCTCGGCCCAGCGCGTGAGGTAGTCGCGAGTTGACTCGTCGGGGCCTTGCACGCACAAGGAAAGCTGGCGAGGCTTGGGAGGTCGCTTGTACGTGCTTGTGAAGTTGCGGACGAAGGCTTCGGTGAAGTTGACCTAGTTGTTGATGCTGTGGGGCTTCAGGCTATTCAACCATGTCCGGGCCGTGCCCTGGAGCATGAGTGGAACATACTTTACGGCAACAAGCTTGTTGCCGTTCGCTATGTTGACGGCCGTGGAGTAGTCAACCAGCCAGTCTTCCCGCTTACTTAAGCCGGTGTACTTGGGCGTATCTCGGGGAGCATGAACCCTTTGGGAAAGGGCTCGTCTCGGATGCGAGGTCCGAAACAGGGCGGACCCAACTCGTCTTCTTCTTCCAGCGCCAGGGATCGGTGGAGTCGGTCGATCCGGTGGCGGGCGTCATTCTCTCCGACTCCCTCTCGGGGGCCAAGGCGGTCACCGAGAGACGGATGCTCGACAGGTGGCAGGGAGACTCGCCTTTCTTTGTGAGGAGGAGGAGGAAGATAATCGTCCCGCCGTTCCACTGCTCTTGGGCGGCCGTCTTGGTCGCGCTCGATGGTGATGCGAGTCCGACTGTGGCTGACAGTCGGATCCTTGTCTTTTCTTCCGCGGACACCGCCAGTCGGTGTCCGAGACGTCGCACCTTGATCTCGGCGGGGAGGCAGGTCGTCGTTTTGTCATCGCTGGCGCGCCTCGGCGGCAGCCGGCTTCGTTCTGTGCGGCAACCGCGTCGAGGAGCTGTTGGACTCACTCCTTCATCAGGCGGCGCTCTTCACCCTCGAAGTTGTCCAGCTCGTCCACCGCAGCATGGGCGGCACGGATGTTCTCCGCAGGCGTGGCGTACACAGGGCGATTGGCCCCGAACAGGTTGGCAATGGCCACGCCGCGCTGTTGGACCGCGCCTAGGCGGCTAGGCCCAGTTGAGGCCGGCGAGCCGCCCACAGCGCGATCCATCTCACGTTGGTAGGCTTCTGACAAGCGTCTCATGCTTGCCAGCTTCTTCGCGCGTTCGACGAGCTGAAGGCGGCGCGCCTCCAGCGTCTCGGCGTCAGCGTCTTCCGGAATAGGCACGGTTAGGTCTTGTAGAGCCGCGTCGAGTGGGTCATGAGCTCCTTCACCGGAATGCTCGACATGACCGATGACGAGAACCTCCGCGCGAGGGAGTGGCTCGTCGTAGACCACCACGTTGGTGGGGAACGCGTCGAGCGACGCGGTGTCGGAGTCGACCAGCATTGGGTCGGTGGAGCCTACGGACTCCAAGTCCACGGCAGGCTCGCCGGCGACGTGGAGTTGGTCAAGGAGGCCCGCGAGGAGGCTCTCGGGGCCGCCCGCGCCTGCGTCGGATGCAGGCTCGTCGGAGAGGCGAACCTCGCCGACAAGTTCGGCGAGGCAGCTGGCTGCGCAGCGATCTCAAGCGCCAGAAGGCCGTCGGGCACAGAACTCCGTCTGGCGTGCGGGCTGGCTGCGCCGCCAGGAGAGAAAAGGGTTCCCGTCTGAGCGTGTCTCCGGACGACGGTGCACCTCGCCCCACGGTGGGCGCCAAATGTCGGGGGTTGGGTGCGACATATGCCAAGGGATGGCTTATCATGGTGGGGGCGAGTAGAACGTCGCCGGTGCCTGGAAACGGGATGAGGCGAAGACAAGCACGCCGGCAGATCTTACCCAGCTTTAGGGCTCTCCGTGGAGATAACACCCCTACTACTGCTCTGCGGGGTCTCCGCGTGATCACTAGATGAACAAGGGCTACAAGAGGCTCCTTGAGTTGTTCGGGGTGAGGAAGGAGAAGGGCACAACTAGCTCTCCTCTTCCCTTTATGTGTGTCTAAAACTATCAGTGTCCAACCCTTTGCATGGGTGCCACAGGGGGTTTATATAGGCCTACCCCTCGGGTACAATGGTAATCCGGCTGGGCGCTGGTCCCAGCCTGCTCGTTCTCAAAGCCGTTGCCTTTCTCCGCCGACTACTAGGGCCCGCTGACCGGTGGGCCTCGCCGACGGGCTCGGCACGGAGCCGACAGTTTTGTCCGCCGCCGGTGTGGATTACCGTAGTGCTTCTAATGACGCTGCTTGGTCATGGGGGTCATGGCAATAAGCACACCGCCCGACGAAGCGATCACCGTTGCCATTCCCCGCCTTGTTCGGGTTAATGGCGTAAGGGGCCCGTGGGAGGAGCTAGCCGACTTAGGGGCCGACTCCCAACGGGTCCGTCTTTGTGGCGCTCTCGCCATCTTCTCAGACTTCACGACAGCGGGACCCGCCGCTCTCTGGTCGGACAGACAGCCGTGGGCGGCACAAGGCGCCGCCCATGGGGGCTGATGTCGGTTGGCATGGCAACAAGGTTGCCGCGCCGGATGGAGATCTTCGTTGGTACGGGCGACTTTGTGGCCATGCTCGCCTCTTCGCAAACGGGGCAGGAATGGGCCGCGCGGTGGCCGCACCCGCCCCATCCATCATTGCGGCGGGAGGTGGTCGGAGTCGCAGTCGACTCCATAGCCGGCTTCTCCGAAGCCGCCAGTTAGGAGTCGGCTTATCTCAAGTCATCCTCGGACTTGCCTGCGGAGGGGCGGGGCTGGCGGGTTTGCCGCCGACTCTCAAAGAGCGGCTCTTCTTCTTGGGGTCTTGAGGGGCGTAGCCTGCCCTGATGTCTTGAAAGGTTCAGGGGCTCTGGTTATCCTACCCGTGGCCCATTACTCCGACAAGTAGGCATTCGAGACCCTTCCGGTATGTACGTACGTGGCCGTATTTTCTTTCTTGCACCCTCGCCGGTGTACGTATGTGTACATGCTACATGCGCGCCTCTACTACGACACGTGTGCGCCTCTACATCGACCAAAGATGTACGCATTATCGTCACGACCAGAATGACAACACCACGCACGCCGACCAGGTGGGTCCCGACCGCCGTGCACTTCTTGCTCACAAGATGTAGTCGGTGGGTCCCAGCAATGTCGTGGGGCGAATCATTTTGTTGTTTTTTTTGCCCGAACGCACTTCCTTGCGTGCGAAGATGTAGCTGGTGGGTCCCAGTAGTCAGGGGGGCGAATCGTTTTTTTTTTGCCCCAACGCACTTCCTTGCCTGCAAAGATGTAGCTGGTGGGTCCCAGCAGTCAGGGGGCGAATCGTTTTTTTCGGCACACTTCCTTGCGTGCGAAGATGTAGCTGGTGGGCCCCAGCAGACAGGGGGAACGTTTTTTTGTGAAATACGGTGGCTTGTCCGGTGGGTCCCCGCTGTCAGGTGGAGGAATAATTATTTTGCGCGTAATAAGGAGGCACTTCCTTGCTGTGGCCGTGGACCCGGTATCGGCCTCTCTCCACGCACTGATCCACGCCCGGTGGAAGCCATTCCTTGACCACGTTGACCACGCCACGCCGAGAGCACTGGCGGTGGACAACAAAGAAGGCCTAGGAAGGGGACGACGCTGAGCCGGGAAGACGCGGCGGTGGATGCCCACGCAGAGAGGAGTATGAGCTGCTCACTGCTCGGGTCATGTGTGAGGCTGCCGCCGCAGAATAACAGGGGTGTGGGTGCGTAGAGGGATGGCACGGCCAGCGGTGGGAGTAGTAGGGCGGTGAGGCCTCACGCGCCATCACAGACCCGGCCATGGGCGGCAGGAGCAGGCGGCACGACCGGCGCTGCTTTGGGCGGCTGGAGCAAGAAGACCAGAGGTTGAAGAAGCACTACGGTCGTTGGATGGACATCATACGGTCACTGGAGCTATAATCATTCATATATTGACTAAAGTTGACAAAGGCCTCCGTCCCAGTCAACTTAGTAGGCCCACAAGTCAGCCTCCCACCAAGGTTGGTCCCAGCTAGCAGGTGGGTATTCATTTTTTTGTGTGTAATAAGGAGGCACTTCCGGTGGGTCCGAGTTGACAGCGGGGATAACGTTTTTTTCGCGAAATATGGTGGCCCGTCCTGCGGGTCACAGCAGTCAAGGGGAAATGTTTTTCGCGAAATACTGGTGGCCTGTCCGGTGGGTCCCTGCTGTCAGGTGGAGGAATAATTATTTTCCGCGTAATAAGGAGGCACTTCCTTGCGGCTGCCATGGACCCAGCTGTCAGCCTCTCCACGTACAGTACTCTTCCAATAGAAATCGTCGTTGACCACATTGACCATGCCGTGCCGAGAGAACCACGGCGGTGGTCGACGGCGAGGCCTAGGAAGGGGACGACGCGGAGCCGGGGAAGACGCGGCAGTGGAAGCCCGCGCGGAGAGGAGTACGAGGGTTCACCGGTTCGGCTGGGTGCGAGGCTGCCGTCGCCGCAGAATAACATGGGGTGTGGGTGAGTAGAGGGATGCCCTGGCCAGCGGTGGCAGTAGTAGGTGTCGGGGAGGCTGATCGTACCCACGAACACCTATGGGGCCGGCGGACCAGGCCCCTTTGTGGTTCGGAGGGGGGCGGAGATCGCACGAAGAGCGGATCGAGGCGAGGCACACGAAAGGCTTTACCAGCTTCGGAGCTCTCCGGAGAGATAAAACTCCTATTGCTGCTTGTTTGATGTATTGTGTTCTTGCTAGGGAGCGATGCGAGCTACAAAACCTAAGCGTGAGCGTATCTGGTCTCTAGTGAGTCGAATGAACCGAACCCCCCTACGCTATGCATGGGCCTCCTTTTATATGCTCAAGGGTCTCCGACGGTGGCAACATAGGCGAGGGTACAAATGTAAAACAGGAGTTGGTACACCTACTCAAAGGTGTACAGTGCAAACTACCTAACTCGACGGCAAGGGACAAAGCAATAAATGCTCACGTTGTCGCCCAAACAAAGGCAACAGAGACCGTCAGTGCGCCACCGCCGCCACGATGGCAAGCTTGTCAGCGCCGCTTATCGCTGCTCTCCGCTGGCTGCACAGCCTCTCGACACGCGCGCATGGAATGGTCCCATGGCGACACGTTGCTGGATGAGCTGGAGCGGAGATGGAGAGAGGTTGCTTGCCGCGGCAAGCGCCTTGCCGCGGCCGAATCCTTGTCGCGTCTGGAGGCTTGTCGCGCTCCGAGCCTTCCCGGCAAGCTCCTCTTGTCGGGGCCCTGTCTTCTGCATGCCTTGAATGGCCTTCCCGGCAAGCTCCTCTTGTCAGGGCCTTGTCTTCTTAATCAAATACTTTGTTCTTGAATGGCTCCAAAGGAGCCACGGAGGATCTTGGCGGTGACGAGGCAAACCCTGCCGCGGGGTGCTGCAACTGTTCGTGCACGAGTACGGGATACTAGGGTACCCCTACTCTAGTACACCGACAGGAGCCCCAGTGCTCGGGTCAGACACGGTGCCGAAGCGCTGCCGGCCAGCCCAAAACAAAGGCACGGTCACACGCGGCCTTGATCACGTCGCAATTCGCCCCGGACCCAACACGACCCCCACTAACGGCACGCACCGAACATGGCGTCGTGCGAGAGATCGTGGGCGTGGTCGTGGGGGTTTCTTTATTAGGAAAAGCGGAACGTCTGCCCCCTCCCCCTCTTTATAAGCGGGGGAAACAGGGGCAGGCCGTCCACTCCGCCATTGCTGTCTTGTCAAGAAAACCACCGCCGCCTCCCCTTCTTCTCTCCAAAGGCGGCGAAGAGCAGCGCCCGCCTCTTTTCGCCACAAGCGCGCTCACCGCCGTCGGCCTCCTCCGCCGCCTCGCCATGGCTCCGAAAGCCGACAAGGAGAAGGGCGTCAAGTCGGCCGAGGCGCAGCGGCTCAGCGTTGCGCAAGGAGCGGGCCATCTCCCCAGCTCGGCGCAAAGGGAGCTGCGGGATGTCTTCTATCTCTTTTGGTCGACGGAGACGCCAGGCGCATCCGCGCACAAAGGTACTCCCCGCCTCCGCTTCTGATTTGGCCCCAACTGGGTACCCTTCTTTGCCCTTTTTCTTCTATTGCAGGCTTTGCCCGCCTTTTCCGGAAGTTCTTCTGCGATATCATGAACACATATGGCCTCCGCCTCCTTGATTTCACCCCCAACGCCGTCTTGACCATGGCGGTTTTCGCAAGCACTGCGCGAAAACTTTGTCGAGTCCACCCAAATGTGGCACTCTTCCGCCACTTCTTCGTGCCCCGTGTCGAGAGAGGAGAGCCACTTGCGGAGGGATAGCTTGGGTCTCCGTGGATCGGCAAGAAAGAAGCCTATCTGGAAGGAGAGTTCCGCAACAAGTGGGAGGAGTGGAGAGCCAATTGGTGTTGGGTCGTGAGGAGAACCTGCAGCCCTTCGACTGCCAGGCGCCAAACCCCAATAGTGCACGGCAGAGATTGGAGTAACTTGGCGCCGGAGGATGCTAGGGTTGAAGATAGTGTGACCCGGATTTTTGCGCCTCGGGCTTGCCGGACTAACCGTAGGCGCGGTTGGCGCAGACTTCCTTCGCCGAGACGCTTCCCTTGCAGGAGAGGAGGAGGCCTCCTTGGGAGTTCCAAAATGCGGCAGACATTATGAGGTTGCGCCTGGCCTGAACTGGAATTTCACCGTCTTGGAGTTGGATGCGATGCGTTGCTAGAGCTGTTCAAGAATGACCCCGATCACCCCGAGTGGTTTAGGTTGCCGAGGGGTCGCCCCATTGTGCAACAACTCGGCCGACCGCATCCACGCCATGATGCCGTTGCAGCGATTCCCATGGGATCGCTCCAACTGGCAGGAGCCCCTGATGAGGTCGTGCAGCAGTTCTTCGACGACTTGGAAGAAGTGCCGATCCGCTCCGACGAGCAGAAAAGGCTCACTCGCGACACTACCGACGAGGAGATGGCGCGTATTGCCACCAGGGTGGAGGAGGCGGCAGCGGCCGCTGCCGCTGGAGCCTTCGGGTATACCGTGGAGGAGGCGGACGCTGCGAAGGCGGCAAGCCTTGCCGAGCGAAGGGAGATCGCCGGCGAGGACGAGCTTGTCGAGCCCGAGGCCGGGTCGAGTGGACCCGTCGAGGGCGCTTCTTCTCCACCACCCAGCGACTTGCCGCCAGCGGAGCCCCCGCTCCGGCTGAAGAGGCGCCTCCGCAAGGCCGGAGACGAGTCGGGCGGCAGATCGCCCACAAGAAGGCGGCCACATGACGACACTTCTATCATGCAAGCGATGTTGCCGCTGGAGCGCCACACTGCTAACTGCGACAAGCTGGGGCGGGATCTTCTCAGGCCACCACCGACGCCTCCGCCAAGCAGCCAAGAGAGCCTACTCCCCCGCCTCGTCGCACCGGAGGCGAGACGGAGTTTGACTTCTCCGCGCTCAGCTCCGAGGAGGAAGACGAAGAGTAAGCTCTTGAGATTGTGCTGGTATTTCTTCAATTTTATTGCTTCATCTTGAATCTGATTGGCTTCGTTCTAGACTCTTTCCTTTTCAGGACGCTGGCCCAGAGAGCGTCGAAGAGGGCCAAGATCCCGACGGTCGTCGTTGAGGACGATTCTCCCGTGGCAACAGGGGACGCGTCCGAGACCCCCTTGCCGGACCTGGCAACCCTTCCTCAGAGCAGCCCCCAGCACAGCCCCCAAAGTAAGTGTGCGGTTTTCTCCTTACTATTAGGTGTGCAGGGGTGCTCCTTCTTCGTTGATACCTGATTGTTTGCTTGTGTAGGAGCAGAGCAGCCTCATCAGGAGGGCTCGGAAGCCGCCCCCGAAATCCTGTCTGCTGTCACTACGCCGCCAAGGGAGGATTCTCCGGCAAGGGAGCGCCCTCCGACAAGGGAGGCCATTCCGGCAAGGGAGGCTACCCTGCAAGGGATGCGCCAAAGGACCTCTCCAAAGTGGTCGAGGCCATGGCTGCGGATCCGTTGCAGGTAATTTCCTTACGAAAATTTCCCTTGGGCTTGTTTTCTTTTGTTTCTCTTTTTGAACATTTGCTTGACTGCTCTTTCTTCGTCCCCGACGCAGAGCCGATGGAGGTCGCGCCGCCGGCAGAAGGAAGCGGCTAAGGCAACACCGACGAGGCCGCCGTCGTGGAAGAAGAGGTTGTTCTTTGTGGAAGAAGAGGCCGTCGCCGACGAGCCTGTGGCGAGAAGGCCACCGAGGCTGCCGGGCGCAGAAGCTGGGCGAGGGTCGGGCGATCGTGACCGACGGCCCCGAGGCCGCAGGAGCGCCAGCGCTACACCGACAATGACTCCCCGCTGCTGCCAAGGCCAGTTCGAGGAGCCTCAGCCGCGCTACACGAAGGCCGGCGAGGGTGTCTTCATCAAACTCCTCGGGAACCGAAGCTCAGCTGGCTACCGGTCGGGAGAGACCTTCGACGACGAGCTACTCGCCTCCGCTGGGCTGACGCTGGTGGACGCGCCAATCAGCAGCAACGGCGAGTCTGAGGAGGAGGAGCTGCTGAAGAAGCTGTTGTCGCTCTACCGCGCCCGGCAAGCCAAGTTGGAGTCCCGGGAAGCACTTGTGGCGAGGGCAGGAGCGGACATGGAGAAGCGCGCAGAAGAGCTCCGTAGCGCCAACCAAGAAACTCTCCGCGACATAGCAGAGGCGCGGGGGCAACTTGCAGAAGAGCGCACGGCCTTCATCCTTGAGAAAGCCGCAGCTGAGGAGGAGCAGCGGCTGGCTGCCGAGAAGCTCTCCACGCAGGAAAGCGAGCTGGCGCAGCGGAAGGTCAACCTGGACAGCCACGAAGAAGACCTTGCTGCTGGCGAGGAGTCACTTGGCGGGCGCTTTAAGGAAGCGAAGGATGCTGCCGCAGCCGCCGAGGCCGCCAAGGAAGAGTTGAAGGCGAAGGTGGCACAGGCTGGAGGCCAGCCTCAAGAAGAGCGGCGAAAGAGCTTGCCGCGCCAAGCATGAGCGCCGAGAAGGACGCCTACACTCTTGGCGAAGCTGCAGTAGTCGCCTCGCCGATAGGGGCAAGGGAGCTCGACGCCGCCAAAGATTCCAAGGCGGATCTTGAGCTGAAGCTGACCACCTCCGACGCAGACGTTGGACGGCCCAGAGACCCGGAGGTGGGGCTTGTTGGAGACGATCAAGGCCAAGGAGGAGCTGCTAGTGAATGTTGCCTCCACCCAGGCGCCTTGAGGGAGAGCGTGGAGCACCGGATCAAGGTCTTGTGGACACCGCCGCCGACATCCACAACGAGTGATGGAGCTGGGGATGGCGGACCTTGCATACTCCTCCGACGAGCATCTCCAACCCAGCGCCAAACTCAGTTTATTCTTCAAAGGCGTGCAGGACGGGTCTCCAGCTGACTCGAGAAGAGGTCCCAAAGTAGCTGGCCGAGGAATCACGCCAGATCTGCAGGAGCCCTCGAGAAGGTGTTGATAAAGGTGTCCTTCCGCATAATCCGGGCCTCAACCTTAACGGGCGCCCTCGGATCCTTGCCGCCAGATGCCAATGTAGAGGAGTTTCAAAGCCCTTGTCGCACCCATTGTGGACAAGGTGAACAAGATCAAGCGGATTGATGGCGACCCGCGTAGACTAGGCCGCCAATTTTATCTTTCCCTTGTCGCCGCCGATCATGTTTAGAACACTTCGTTAGATCATCGACAAGTTATTTTGTAATATACTCTATCTTAGGCGATCAATGCAACGTTATTTCCTCTACTTGATTCATTCATTTGTACGTTTCTGCCCTACGCATTTGGGGGACCTGTCGATGCGGGCACCTTTGCCGCGAAGGCCCGAGTGCAACGTCAAGAAATGTTCTAAGCGTGCCGCCTCCGGCAAGCAACCTTGTCGCGACTAGCTGCAGCTCACTTAAGTTGTTGAGCGGACTCGAAACAAAGTAAGGGCGCGACTAGCCGCGAGTTGGTTCCTCTGCGCACAGGTTTTCCATACAAAGTACTATCATTCGAGGAAGATAACTTAAAAATTTAAAAATTGATTGCTCAAACTTTGGCAACTTAGCTTTTCTGTCTCTTGCTTCCCGATGAGGCGAAACTTCCTCGAGCGGTGCCGGGTCCATAGTATTATCTTCTCCTTCCCCGGGTTAACTTGTGCTCGAGGGAGCCTTCCTTTCTTTGAGAAAAGAAAGAAGAGGAAATAAAGTTATGGAGCCCAGCGGCTCGATTTTGCTTACCGGGTGTGGTTGCTGCACAAAGTGTTAGCCAAAACATGCAATAAGATGATGAAAGCATGAATTTGACAAGTTGTGCGCAACACATGAGCTTTACTGATGCACGGGGTCTGGCGCCCGGCTTTGTACAAAGGATTACATGCAACAGCGGCAAGACTTGTACAAAGGTGGTTGCCGAACGGGTTCCGGCAACGCCCTATGGGTAAAACTTACGAAGATGCTCAATGTTCCAGGAGTTGCTCACCGGGATGCCATCTTCGGTCTCAAGGCGGATAGCGCCAGGCCTAGTGACTCGTTTCACCCAATAAGGGCCTTCCCACTTCGGCGTCAACTTGTTTGAATTCTTGGCGGATTGAACGCACCGAAGAACAAGGTCGCCTTCCTCGAGACTTCTGGCACTAACTCTGCGGCTATGGTAGCGCCGCAAAGCTTGCTGGTAGCGAGCAGCTCGCACAGCGGCCTGAAGACGATCCTCCTCAAGGAGCAGCGCGTCATTTTGTCGCAGCTGCTCTTGCTCAAGCTCATCATAAGCGAGCACTCGAGGCGATCCGTATCTGAAGTTCCGTGGGGAGAACTGCCTCTGCTCCATAGATTAGAGCAAAAGGTGTCCGGCGGTGGCTCGATTTGGCGTCCTCCGATCGACCAAAGAACCACCGGCAGCTCCTCGATCCAGTTTCTTCCGCACTTGTGCAGCCTGTCAAAAGTTACGGTCTTGAGCCCTGGCAGCACTTCAAAGATTTGCCCTTCGCTTCACCGTTGCTTCTCGGGTGAGCAACGGAAGCAAAGGCAGACCTTGGCGCCAAGATCTTGGACGTATTGCATGAAGGTGCGATCAGTAAATTGTGTGCCGTTGTCGGTGATGATCCTGTTAGGGATTCAAAGCGGCAAACAATCGACCAAGAACTTGTTGATGACTGATCTGTCACCTTCTCGGTGCTTCCACTTCCGCCACTTTGTGAACTTGTCGATGGCGACGTACAAGTATTCAAAGCCCCGACAGCTCGGGGAAGGGGTCGAGGATGTCGAGCCCCTGCACCGAAAATGGCCAGGATAAAGGGATCGTCTGGAGAGCCTCGAGCTGGTTGGTGTATCTGCTTGGAATGGAACTGGCACGCTTCACACTTGGTTACTTGTGCAGTTGCATCCGGAGGGCTGTCGGCCGAAGAAACCTTGCCGGAAAGCTTTGCCGTTAGTGCTCTCGCGCCAATGTGGTGACCACATATGCCTCCGTGTATCTTCGCCAAAAGCTTCATCCATCTTCCACAGGAATACACTTCAATTTCACACCGCTGAGTCTTCTTACATGCAGTATGTCGACAAACTGGTACATACCGATCGCCGGGCTGCTCTTTCCGCTTCTTCTCGCTCTTCGGGAAGTTCTCCTGTCTGAAGGAAATGGACAATCTGATGCGCCCATGCTGGAGCTTGCGGCTCGACAACAAGGACCAAAGGCATATCTGCTGCTGCGGGAACATCAGCTTCTACGGCAAGAACCTGCGGCTCTGCCGGAGCTTGACGCTCCCCGGCAAGCTTGCCGAGCAAAACTTGTCGGAAGCGCCCGCTTTTTTAACGAAACAAACCACAGGGCTTGTCGGACGAGCATCGCCTCAAAGACTGCTGGTGTTGATCTTGGGGACCTCCGCAACGACGGCTTCGGAAGCTCTGCGGAAAGTAGTCACCAGAGATCAACTTCCTCTTCTTGCTTTGTCCGAGTTGATGGTGTTACGGTTGGCTATCGAGTCAGCTTGAGCATGAAAATCCCTGGTTCCACAGTAACTTAAGTGCGATGCACTTTGACAGCCGTCGACAATATCATTCGAGCTCTTGGAACATGTTCCATTTGCAGGCCGTCAAAGTGCTCTTCTAGCTTCCTCACTTCATCAACGAGGCTTCCATCAACGGACTCGTAATCTTTGTTCACTTGGCGGACGACAAGTTGCGAGTCACCCCGACAATAAGCTTTTTGATCCCAAGGTCCATTGCGATCCACGAGACCGCAAGCAAACCTTCGTACTATGCAGTATTGTTTGTTGCTTGCTCCTTGGGAAAGTGCATCCGGACTACGTACTTGAGGTGCTCTCCGGTGGGTGCGATAAGCAAGACGCCGCAAGACCGGGCGCCTTTGCAGCGAGAAGGCACCATCAAAGTACATCAGCCACTCTTTGCTTGCTTCCTCGACGGGAATGCTCGTCTCCGGAATCTCTTCATCTGGCGTTGGCGTCCATTCTGCTATGAATTCTGCCAACGCTCTACTTTGGATAGTTGATGTGCTTTCAAACTTGAGACCAAAGCTTGACAGTTCCAATGCCCACTCGACAATCCTGCCCGTTGCTTCTGGATTCTGCAGTATCCTCTTCAGCGGAAAGCGAGTGACAACTGTGATCTCATGTGCTTGGAAGTAATGGCGCAGCTTTCTCGAGGCCATGAGGAGGCCGAAATGCAATTTATGCACACCGTAGTACCTTGACCTAGCCCCTCGCAGGAGAGGGAATCGACAAAGTAGACCGGGCGCCGCACCATCCTTTTACGCATCCGGTCATGCGCTCACGCCGGATTCGTCCTTGTCGGGACCAGAGCTTGTCGGTGAAGCCTCGCTTGTCGCTGGATGAGCTTGCCTTGGTTGCTGGCTCGTCATCCGCCTGCATCTCAGCTTCTTACGCAGAACTAACCTCTTGTTTGGTTGCCGCTATATTTAGCAAAGCAACTTCTCTTGTGGTTTAGGTGCGACAAGTGTTGGAGTGGAGGACAGGTATCTCTTTAGTCTCGCAGCGCAGCCTCCGCTTCGAGTCCATTTCATTGGACCTGCCTTTTTCAAAATCTTGAAAACGGCAGGGCGCTTTAGCAGACTCCAGAAATAAACTCGCTGAGAGCAGCTACGAACCGCAAGTCTTCGCACATCCTTGACGCGCTTTGGTGCTTCAATCAGCTCAATGGCCTTGATCTTGTCGGGATTAGCTTCAATCCCTCGTTGAGACCACGAAGAACCCGAGAAGCTTGCGGAAGGGACTCCAAACACGCACTTCTCGGGGTTGAGCTTGAGGTTGATCTTGCGCAGATTTGCAAAGGTCTCGTCCAAATCTTGAACCAGAGTTGCTTTGTCCTTGCTTTTGACCACTATGTCATCCATGTAGGCTTCTACATTTACATGCATTTGCGGCTCAAAAGCCGCCATGGACTACTCCTTGCAAATGTTGAACCAGCATTCTTCAAACCGAAAGGCATCCGTATGAAACGATATGTGCCACATGGTGTAATGAATGCGGTCTTCTCCTCATCTTCTTCAGCCATGAAGATCCGATGGTATCCTCGAGTATGCATCAAGAAACGAAAGCAAATCACATCCAGCCGTGGAGTCAACAATCTGGTCAATGCGGCGGCAAGGGAAATGGATCTTTGGGACAAGCTTTATTATCATCCGTGAAGTCAATACAAAGCCTCCATTTTCCATTTGCCTTGCGCAGGATTACAGGATTGGCCAACCACGTAGGATGGAGCACTCCTCTGACAAGGCCTGCTGCTTCCAGCTTGATCTCTTCGCTATGAATTCTTGGCGCCCACCGCTTGCTTCACGACTTTTTGCTTGACGGGCCGTGCATGAGGACAAATGGCCAGCGGTGCTCAATCACTTTCCTGGGAACACCGGGATGTCGACGGTTGCCATGCAAACATCGCCGACATTCGCCCGCAGTAAAAGCAACGAAGCGCGTCTTCCTATTTAGGGTCGAGAGAGGCGCGATGGTAAAGGTACCACCAAGGTGCCGTCCTCCTTCAAGGCACCTTCTTGGTCTTTGGCGGAGCTACCATCTTCTTGCACTTGCCGGTGGAGCTCGATGGTGCGTCCTCGACGGTAGCGCAGCACTCAAGAGGTGCGCTTGCCGGAGTGAGCATCGAGCTCTTGTCGGACTTGGACTTTGTCTTCTTCCCCGGGAGCTTCGGTGCAAGTGTTTGGCAACTGTCGCGGCTGCTGCATCCCGGTAGATCTTGTCGGCACAGATAAGGGCATCCTTCTTGTCGCCATGGACGGAGATGACGCTTATCGGGCCTCGGCATCTTGAGTAGGGTGTAGGCGTAGTGAGAGGCTGCCATGAACTTGGCGAGTGTTGGACGGCCAAGTATCCCATTGTAAGGCAATGGGAAATCGGCAACGTCGAATGTAACCCTCTCAGTCTTAAGGTTCAGCTCGCTGCCAAATGTTACCGGCAACGTAATCTTCCCCTTCGGCTTGCTCCTTCCCGGATTGATTCCTTGGAAGGTGCCGGTCTCTTCGAGCTCGCTGTCAGGGATTTGAAGCTTCTAGAGCACCGCAGAGGAGATCAGATTCAAGCCGGCCCCGCCGTCACTAGCATTTTGGTGACCTTGAGGTTGCGGATGGTTGGTGAGACCAACATTGGCAAGCACCCGACCGCAGTTATGCGATCAGGGTGGTCCTCAATATCAAAGACGATAGGCGTGTTGGACCACTTCAGAGGCTTGCGTGACTCTACGGATGGTTCTGCTGCATTGACCTCCCGCATCCATTACTTGAGTTGGCGGTGGGAGGTATGCAGGGAAACACCTCCGTCAACGCAGAGGACCTCTGTGGCTTTCTAAAACTCCTGCTCATCGGCGTCGTCGTCTTCCATATCTTCGTCGTCCCATCATCTTCATCCTTGTCACGGCCGCTGGAGGTCTGTCTCCGTTGCCGTTGCTTTGGCCTTGCCGCGCCCTCCCCGGCCGGACGCTTGCTTGCTCCCCAGCACCTTCCTGGGCCTTCTCTTTGTCGCGTCGCTCATACTCAGCCCTCATTGCTGTTCGACAAGCTACTCGACCTTCTTGCAGCTCTGTAGGTCGTGGGCCCTTGGTGCGGTGGATCTTGCGATCTTGCTTGCCGTGAGCCGCCCCGCTTGTCGGGCGGCCGCCACCGACTGGTGGTTGGCGTCAGCAGCAACCTCCTTGCCGGAGCCACCAGCCTTGGCGTTCTTGTCGCCACCTCCGTTGTCGGACTGCTCAACAGCTAGCACTTCTCTACCTTTCTTCTTCCTGTTGCCTCGTCGTCGGCCCTTCTTTGCCGGGGCGGCCTCCTCACTGTCAGATCCTGCTTCCGCATTCTCTCCTGGGAGTCTCCTTCCTTCCTCAGCGCGTGCACACTTGTCGGCCAAGGCGCATAACTCATCGACGTCCTTGACTTTGCACATCGCCATCTCCTCCCTCATCCTGCGGTTTCGCACATTACGATGAAACGCTACCGATCACCACGGCAGGGGTGGACATCTCGGGATGTTGTAGTGCACACGGCTGAATCTCTGAATGAACTTGGCGCAGGACTCTCCTTCCTTCCGGGCGAAGCGATGAAGGTCACTCTCCAGCCATGAGGTTTGTGGCCACCGTGAAGGCGCCAACAAACCGATGGCACGGATCTGCCCAAGAGGATATGGAGCTGTCCGGCAAGTGCATGAGCCAAGATCTCGACGTTGGGCTTGAGCACGGCGGGAAGTAGTTGGCGAGGATCTTGTCGTCCCGTCCCCGCAGCCTGCACCACGATGGTGTAGATGCCGAGGAACTCCGACGGATGCGTCCCGCCATCGTATTTCTCCGCACGCCTGGTTTGAAGTTTTTTGGCTGGGCCCGCTTTGGACTTGTCGCAGCTCACGAGTGAACGCAGGGCAACCTACCGCGATACGGCAAGTCGCCTGGCTCCTCCGGTAGCGCTGCGACGTCAACAGAAGGCCCAATGGCGCTTGTCGGACTGACGTCGCGCTTCTCTCCGGCGCCGATGCGAAGTTCGAAAGGCCTCTTCTTTGTCGCTCATTATGAAGAACTTGGCGCTGATCGCGGCGAGCTCGCGGATCCGATGACGCGGTGGAGTCGATGTCGAGGTGGATCCGGTGAGTCGGCGATCTTGGCCTTCATGGCGGAGAGTACATGGTGGTTGCACCTCCGACAGTCTCGTCGCCATCGGCTCGTGCCTTGTCGTCTTGCTGCGGCAATGATGGCGTTGGTTGCCGCGGAGCGTCGCCGTTGGCAAAGCCGATGAGGCTCTGGATAGTGGCCCTCCACTCGTCGACCTTGTTGGCCGTTGGAGGGTAGTCGAGGAGCGGTGAGCTCTCGCCAGAGCTTCTGCTGGAGTAGTGGGTGGCATTGGCGAGCGGTGCGAGGCGGGATATGCTCGGACTTCTAACTACGTTAGAAGGAGCAGCACCCGCCCAGCGACCGTGATCTCACTCGTGCCCGGCATGTTGGCGCGCATGCTGGTCTTGAGGGTCTCGATCCAACGAACGTATGGCATTGTGAACGCCATGACGTTGTTGGTCCCGTCTCTGAGATGGGCGGGGGATGCTTGTGACGCCGAGGTTTGCGGGCCTTGTCCTTGGACTTGGCAACGTCGCGAACACCTTCGTCGGCGCCCGTTCCTCCGCCGGCGTACGCCCCACCACCCGCTTGCTGCGGTGAGGGTGGAGTACGACGCGGACGGCTCTGCTGCCGCCAAGCCTTCTTCTTCGGTGGCATGTTGAGGAAGATGTTGAGGGCGCTGCTCGTGTGAACATCGGATCAGATTCACACGGCCTCGACGCCTTTACCTGGCGCGCCAAACATGTCGGGAGGCTGATCGTACCCACGAACACCTATGGGGCCGGCGGACCAGGCCCCTTTGTGGTTCGGAGCGGGGCGGAGATCGCACGAAGAGCGGATCGAGGCGAGGCACACGAGCAGTTTACCCAGCTTCGGAGCTCTCCGGAGAGATAAAACTCCTACTGCTGCGTGTTTGATGTATTGTGTTCTTGCTAGGGAGCGATGCGAGCTACAAAACCTAGCGTGAGCGTATCTGGTCTCTAGTGAGTCGAATGAACCGAACCCCCCCACGTTGCACATGGGCCTCCTTTTATATGCTCAAGGGGTCTCCGGCCAGTGGCAACATAGGCGAGGGTACAAATGTAAAACAGGAGTTGGTACACCTACCGAGCGATTATGCGATGCAAAATACCTAACTCGACGGCAAGGGACAAAAGCAATAAATGCCCATCGTTGTCGCCCCAAACAAAGGCAACAGAGACCGTCAGTGCGCCACCGCCGCCACGATGGCAAGCTTGTCGGCGCCGCTTATCGCTGCTCTCCGCTGGCTGCACAGCCTCTCGACATCGCCGCATGGAATGGTCCCATGGCGACACGTTGCTGGATGAGCCGGAGCGGAGATGGAGAGAGGTTGCTTGCCGCGGCAAGCGCCTTACCGGCCGAATCCTTGTCGCGTCCGGAGGCTTGTCGGCGCCTGAGCCTTCCCCGGCAAGCTCCTCTTGCCGGGGCCTTGTCTTCTGCATGCCTTGAGTGGCCTTTCCGGCAAGCTCCTCTTGCCGGGGCCTTGTCTTCTTAATCAAATACTTTGTTCTTGAATGGCTCCAAAGGAGCCACGGAGGATCTTGGCGGTGACGAGGCAAACCCTGCCGCGGGGTGCTGCAACTGTCCGTGCATGAGTACGGGATACTAGGGTACCCCTACTCTAGTACACCGACAGTAGGGGGCGCTGAGGCCTGCGCGGCAGCACAGCCTGCCACGGGAGGCGGGAGGCGGCAGGCGGTCCCGCCGGCGCTGCTTTGGCGGCTGGAGCAAGAAGATCGGAGATTGAAGAAACACGACGGCCGTTGGATTGACATCCAACGGTTACGTCTCCTAGAATCGTTTGTTGACGTAGTATATAATAACTAAAAAGTCTTGCATACGCGTCAACTAAACAGGCCCACAAGTCAGACCACTCCCTCTTTTTTTAAATAATTAATATATAGCTCATGGCAACTTCTTATGCAATTTATTACAGTCGTTTTTTTGGTTGGCCAGGGCCAATTTCGCATATTTCTGTGGGTTCCAAACTATTTTTAATACCAAAATGTCGAGCCAGATTTAAAGTACTCTGAAGATATATTTGAATTAGTTAATGCCCAAAGTGAAATAGGAATCTAAAAATGTGAAAAAAAATCAGAAATTATAAAGTAATTGCCAATTTGTCATCTGTTTTTATATTTACAACCCATTTCATATTACTTTCAAGATTTGCGGTGTCTTGAAAGAGTTGCAGCCATCATCGTATGAAAAATAAGTAGGCCTGCATCGGGTATTCTTCAGAAAAAATAAACCGGGCTCATTTTCACAAAGAAAAATAGCTGGGCTGGTCACATGGTGAACATAAAATATAAGCACAGGCTAGACGGGCCATGACCTAGTTCAAACCCCGCTCCGTCTCAACAATACCAAACAAAAAATACTGCTCGAGTAGCTACGTCCTGTGTGTCGGCCGATCTTGTGTTGTTCTCTTGTCTATTGAATATATACGCCACAATGTCGTGGGTCCCAGATGCCGTGAAAACACTAGGAGGAAGCATTTTATTTTTCCATACTGACGTGGTGGGCCCCTCTTGTCATCCTCTCCACGCATTTACATCGATTCTCGTTGTTTGTTGACCATGTTGACAATGCGAGAGGGCGGCGCCACGGGCGAGCGCACCAAAGCGCTGGAGGACGCCAGCCTTTAACGATTTAGGAGACGGTGGGCGGTGATAAAGCGCCGAGGCGCAGCCACCGTGGGAGGCGGAAGCAGGCGGCCCGCCGGGCGCTTGGTTTGGTTTCGCCAATTTGGAGGAAGACAGATCAAGAAACACGACAGATCGTAAAAGCAGCAGGAGTACTTAACAACCTTAATCAAACCAGCGGGGCACTTAACAACCAAAGCTGAAAGCAGTATGAGTACTTATACAGGTTCAACTGCATAAAGCACGCCTTGAACAGTGCTACTTTGCCTCTGATTAACCAAGGGTGAGGCCGCCAAGCCCCGTGACAAGGCCCAGCGCCACCTCAGCGCATCCACAACCTTTCCGAAGCGGCTTCATCTCGCAATGTGGTTAATAAACATGATATTCGCTTTAGAGCCATGGAAAAGCATGAACATAATCTTCTCTCCCTATTCTCCAAGATGGACGGGCCTTCATTATTTGGAGACCACCCACGAATAAGTATCTTTTCACCTCCAAGGGGAATTGAGTAGGTCGACATAAACATCATGTTACGACCAAGCGCAAGTCCTGACCCGACCATGGTTAGGCATCTCAGATAGGAACAATAGAACTCGGGAGTTCCTGTTTCAAGAAGATCACAAATGTAAAATTGTGTATAAGCAATAGTTTATGAACAACATATATAATGAAAACAGCTCGTACCATAAGTTTCTCGGCTACGCTTGGACCTGTTCAACGAGTGCAAAGAAGGCACACATATCCCACGTGGCCTTCCACCATTGAAACGCCCCACAAGGACCTCAAGACGATCAATAAAGTGTAGGAACTTATGGGTGTCGATCCAGTCAACTTCAGTGCCATTAGTAATAGCCGAGTTATTACAGAGAAACAAACGAAAGCTAGGCCTTAACTCTGAAAAAACCTACACGTGCCACCAATTATAAGAAAATATTAGTTAGAAGTAGCATCTTCGTGAGAGATTTGTTGCTACTTCTAAAGTTAAATTATGATTAGTTAGATAGAATAGGTGGATTAAGAAGTAATCGAGGCAACAAGCAAGAACCAGATACAAAACTAACATGGATGAACAATTGGAACGACGTCGGGGTGGAAGATCGCAGTGAAGATGAGACCAGGTTCTGCTATTTCCATCAACATTCGTACGCCAACTTTCAGTCTGTAACACTTGAGAAAGTTTATCCAAGTTCGGTCATAAAAAAAGCAGCGATCTTCTTGGTTCATGAACCCAACTCAGAAGTAATATCCATGGATTGTCTTCACTGTGACCATTAAACTAGTGTATTTAGTTATGGCAAGGCCGAGCATCTTGAGTACATGTGTTCTGGCAGAGCAAATAATACACTGCAGGAAAATAATATGAGAACACAACATGTTCAGAAAACCCCCACCCTCCCGGATAGAGAAGAGGATTCTAGGAACATACTGTGCGCGTTTCAAAATGCTGTGGTAGGATGAGAAGGAACAAGTGTGGCGTCTCACCGAGGGCGCAGAAATCTGTAGGGTACTCGCACTTTGGGCAATGCAACTGAAACACACTAGATTCAGTACAAAGAAAAATGCATCAACAGCGGCGGCTGCCATCCTAGGATTACCTGCGACCAAGGGACTTGGATTTATCGGGGATGGATGAAGAATTTGTACCTGGTTCTCCATCAGAAAACCCTATGCAATCGCCGAGCGGGGGATTTCTCTGAACAAGCAGACGAGGGAGAAGGGGATTCAGGCCCAGTGAAATATTGCCGCTTCGTCCGTCCGACTTATCGCTAAAGCTGGAAAGGGGGTTGTGATTTGACGGCTCATTGGGCATTATCTGGGCGCCTTCTGACCGGGGTGTGTCTACCGTGAAGTTGTGCACTCTAATTTGTGCATATGGCACGTGGACCCGTTGCGGTTGCCCCACATATCAGCGAAAGGAAGTAGAAAGACAGGAGTAACTAGTTACACATAAATATATTTTTTGACAGAGATACTCCCTCTATAAAGAAATATACAAATCTTTTATATCACAGGCTCACCTTGCCGAGAAATATACTCCCTCTGCAATGCACGGGCATTATGGGGGTTCAGCTTTTTTTATGGGGGTTCAGCAGAGAATATAATACTCAGATAGGCTCACGGTTCTGGACTTTGGGCATGAGCCGACCCTGCATGTTTGGGGCCCATGTGTTCTACCTCGGCGCTTTTCATATTGCAAGTGATCTAGATGCTACGCTGGTTTTAGATCTTGTCGCAAGGCGAATACACAAAATTGAATAAAGCACGGCAAATGTTGGAATGAAATCGAGCAGCGGTTCCTAACCAACAATCGAGTTGCAATTCTATCAACAATATACCATGTGATAAATAATATTGTCGTACTACTTATACACACATGACACTTGTTTCACCATGCCAGATTATTACATCAAAATCTCGGAGGATAGATCAGTTCGGCGATTTGCGTCTTTGCCATCAAGAATTTCAAAGTTGATTTGGACCAGCTCTCCTTGCCGAGAAAGTTCGATTTTGACATCATCCCCACCGCAAGATATGATTTAGATTTGAACCTTGACCAGCCTTTAGCATCAATCATCATGCGACCATCCTTTGTACTTACAAAGATATTGAGCAGGTTCATTCACACCAAGGCTGCGCATGGTAAGAGAAACTTGGCCGCGGTCGCCCGGATTGTTGAACGACTCCCTCGTTGCTCTAGGAATTCTCTGTTTGCAAACAAGAAGACATGCCCAAACAGTTAGATCAACACAGTGAATCATGTGAAACAACATGGAAAGAAAAAAGAACGAAGCACTTGGGCGGCCAATGCTTACCAAGAAGGTGGACATGTCGGTTTTTGTAAGGACTTTGGTATATGAAGTGCGAACTGCAGCCCAGTCTGTTGCCGGTGCAACTGCACGGGCCAGACCAAATGCAAGTGCAAGTGTTGGTGCAGGTGCCGAAGCCGCTGCTGCTGCCGGAGATGGTGCTCCTTGTAGAGCTGGTGCCGGTGTCGATGCCCGATCCTCAATTTGGATCGGTGAGCTGCCGCCATTGCCGCAGTTAGAGCAACCGCCGGTGCTCGATCTCAGGCGAGACAACAAGCGGTCGTGTCTGGTCTGCTATGATCAGCTTTCTAACTTGACTAGGATCCGTGACCGTGATCCAGTTTTTTCTTCATTTCTTTTAAACGCGAGAAGGACTAATTGTGGCGTTTTTGTTAAACCAAACTGCAGTTCATCATAGGGATTCAGCTTGTACTCAGACAACAGACTAATCCAATTTTTTCCAGTAATATAAGTGATGGACAGTGCCTTCGTTACTGACACGACATAAGAAGTGAAACCTGCAAAAATAGCCATCGTAGAGCAAACCAAACGGTTTATTCTGTGATGAATGTCACATGGAAAAACCTGCATCGTAAAATTGCAGGAAAAGAAAGAAAACATGGCATTAAATCAATAAGATTTAGACAGTAAATCAATAAGATTTACTTGATGTGACACGAGTGAATCTTTACCAGGAAATCACTATGTTGAAGTACTAAACAGAAGATTGATCGTCCAACTACGCGTGGGATGCAGGGGCCCTGCCTACTCCCACAAGCAGGACAGTACAAAGGTCGTGACAGATCGTATGGACCGAACATCCATGGGACTGGAAATCCTGGTGGGTGCGATAAACTGTCAGGACCCCGATTCCAAGTCACATCGACCTACCCGGTAACACCTCATATCAATTTGCAGCCTCACGCACGGTATTTCCACGGGTGTCGCCTTACCATGGCCCGGGACCATTTGCGCCTTTTGGCTCACGTATATAATAGTGTCGCTAGCATCCACATGACAGAGAACCCGGGCCGACATGGCTAGTCGTGAACCCAAAGCAGCACTAACACATGGGGACAGGCATACATGAATCACATCGAGCATGTCGGTCATCAACGTATGAATCCGGGCTGTAACCGGCTAACAGGACTCGCAACCCGGTCATAGCAGTGCTAGGCAGGACCCCGGATGTCACCGCGTGACATTTCCCGAAGACATGAACCACGAGCGAAGTGAAACACATGTCGGCCAGTCAAGTGTCCAAAGCAAGAGTCTTTGGGCTAGCAGGACTCGTGAACCGGTCAGAAGCGGACTACTATCGCCGGGAAGCACTAGACTACATTTCCCCATATGAGAGGCTGCCAAGGATAAACAACTAGATTGTCGGATCCCACTCATACCAAGCATTTCAATTATACACACAATATTCCCGATATGAGTACATACAACATGGCATCACAACAAAACTCTACAACTCAAAGTACTTTATTTAAAGGGCTCCGAGGAGCCATACATAACATGTTCATACAGATAGGGGTCACATGACCCAACACTCAAGTCATACAAACATACAAGCACATGCGGAAGCAAACTAGTCTGAGTACAGACTCTAAAAAGAAAGAAGGCTTGACGAAGCCCTTCTATCTACAGTGGCCCTTCACAAGCCTTGGATCACCACCTAGGTGGCTAGTCACTCATCGACGTCAAGGTCTACATAGAACCCATCGGATGGGGCAGTGTTGTCGTGTGAAAACATTAATTAAGCAAACATGAGTACGGAGGTACTCAGCAAGTCTTACAACAGAATCCTACTATACATGCACATTCTCAAGAAGGTAGTGGAGTTATTGCAGCAAGCCAGCTTTGACTCTTGGCTAAGCTATCCTACGTGGCACCACTTGAAAAGCATTTGTCGCACACGAGTCCACTAATCACCATCACAATACTCCATCTATGAACTGTATAGGTGACCAAATAGTCCTTTACCGCAGACGCGGCTATTCGAATAGTTTCATACCCTGCAGGGGTGTACTTCTTCACACACGCTCTCACCACTTATCGCCGCTACACGACATGTACTCGGCAACCTTCTTGCCCGAAGGATGGGTGAGTTGAAAAGTTCTAGTAGAGCAATCAATCTTAGCATAATGGGCTGACATCCAGTCCATACCCACGATGATGTTTATGTCCGAGGACTTGAGAGCTATTAGTGATGCAAGTAAAACTAATCTATCGACAAGAATTTCATTCCCATGACTTATTCTAGAGGTTTGCCATCTAGAACCAGGAGTCTGAATTTCCATGGAGGTCTGCATGTCACAAAATGTGGTGTTGTGCAATCGAGCATAGCTCTCAGAAATAAATGAATGAGATGCTCCAGTATCAAAGAGAACAGTTGCCGGATGGCAATTAACAAGGAGCGTACCGAGAACGACGTTGGGATCCTCATGGGTCTCCTCAGCTGAAATGTAGTTGACATGGCCACGAGAAGTGGCGGCTGGTTTGGCGTAGAGCACCTTTCCTACTGGCTTACCACGGCCAACAGACTTTCCAATCTGACTGGGGTTGTTCTAGGGACACTCACGGATGTAGTGACCCGTCTCTCCACACTTGAAACAAGTTATCACATTGGGACGTGGAGCAGCATTAGCAGCATGGCCACCATAGGCCTTGGGCGGTGCAAACTGCTGGTTGGGGCGAGGCGCCTCAAAGGATGGCCTCGGGGTGAATCTGGGTGGCAGAGCGGTGCTTGGAATCCACACTCGGCGCTTCTGAGATCCAGAGCCGAATGAAGAACCAAAGTCACAGGAGTGCTTGCGTGAAGCTTCAAAGTCAGACTGTCCCGTCTCAGCACTGATAGCCTTGTCGACTAACTTCTGGAAGGAGGTGCACTCGTGCAGAAGAAGATCACGGCGAAGCTCGGGGCTAAGTCCCTTGCGGAACCTTGCCTGCTTCTTGGCGTCGGTGGATACTTCTTCAGGAGCATAACATGCTAGATTTCCAAACTCACGACTGTATGCATCTACATGTAGTCTACCCTGGGTGAAATTGCAGAACTCTTCCCTCTTACGATCCATGAGACCTTCCGGGATGTGATGATCACGGAAAGCCGCACTGAACTCAGTCCAGGTAGTGATTTGGCCAACCGGGCGCATAGCCTCGAAATTTTCCCACCAAAGGCTAGCAGGGCCTTCGAGGTGATAGGCAGCAAAGGTAACCTTATCAGCTTCAGCCACGTTGGCAGAACGTAGCTTGTGGGTGATGTTGCGAAGCCGATCATCCGCATCGAGAGGCTCAACGGAGTGTTTAAACTTCGTGGATACTGACTTGAAAAAGTCATTGATTGACACCAGGTCATTCCTTGGCTGGCGTGCGGTATTCTGCTCAATCCGCTCCAGCAAGCGATTGGTCTCACGCTTGTTTCGTTCTGCCTCCATCATAACTTTGGCCAGAGAAGGCGGTTGAGGCAGATTAACATTCCTAGTTGCGCTGGCTTCACCCTGCTCCGGAGCAGCAGGGTTGTTGCGGGTGTTGACCATCCTAGTAAACAAGACACGGTTTAGACAAGGATGGCAAAATTTGGCAAGGAAGTGCGGAATGTAATGGATAACACGGAATGCAGAGATGTTCATCCGTATGACATGGTAATATAGAAACTGCCATATATATACCAACGTTCATACACACCATTCATAGTTTAGTACAAGCCCGGCTAGAGTACAACTACGGTGAAAGGTGTTACATCTCATCGGAAGCATTCCAAGCTCCTATACATTATTTTTATACACTTCCGGAATTGATACACACTAAGTCATATTCCACAGGTCACGCAGGACGGTGGAAATACAACTATTACAATACTAGTGATACTACTACTAACTCAGACAGCTCCGTAGTAGTCCTCATAGAAGTCACCTCCATAGCCTGGAAGCTCAACATGATTATCCGGAAGCAGACGGTCCTGAGGAGCTTGTGGACCATAGGGGCTAGGATGAGGTCTTGGACCAACAAACGGTGGCCTGCGGGGACCACGGGGTGGGGTGATGCCTCCCACATCACGCCAATCCACCATGTCTGGCAGAGCAGACCTCACAGGATACAGATCCCTCGTATCCATACATCCAGCTTGCACAGCCGGTGCAAATCGAGTCAAAGTGGCCCAATGATCGGCACGGGTGTTGAAAAGCTCCAGTCTTAAGGCTCGATTCTCTCGGTCCTTATCCTCGAGCATCTCAGCAGTGGTGCGGGTTAGTGAGTCCTCCTGAGTGGAATCAGCATAGATAGCCTGGAGATAACCTTGCGCCCCCGGGAGAGAAGCTGGCATATAACGGAAGTCGGTGTTCCGAAGCAGGCCAGTCCTGACTCGCATGATGGTCATCATAGATTATGCAGCATCCTACACAGCCATCTCTATAGTGACCCCGAGTCCATAGGAGCAGTGAAGGGGCTCAGTCGATCCAGGATAAGAAGGAAATATCCTGACAGTGCAGAGGTATTGGCTTTGATTAAAGGCTCGGAATTGCTCTTCGACGGTGTATTCGGGATACCAACGGTAACCCGTCTCAATCATAACCCGGACTAACATAGCCGTATGACCGGGCACATCGATGCACCTGGTCAGGCGAACCACTTGGTTTTGAGCACGAGTGGCCATCTGAAAGCACAGCCACAATGCAAAGACATTAGAATTTCTAGGGGAAATCGAACAACATGACAGCTGTAAATGCTCAAGAACAGATTTGAGACATTCAAAATCAGATTGCAAAACCACTCAACAACATCATATCAAGGTTCTGGTTCAACTGATAACATACTAAAAATAGTAGAAACTGAACTGAGGCTGGTAACCAACAATCCTATAAGTTACTACGGAATTAGTAACACGTGAACCTGATAGAGAGAAGAGAGCCTAGTCCTATACCCACGTAGAATGAGAAGAGGATGACTCAGATCAGAGGGCATAAGGTAAAGGAGTAAAAATAGCCTTACGTCCCTCCCGCAATCAATTCCCCTACATATAACTAAAGCATTTCTAGACTCGACATCGACCAGTTTGGCTTAGCGAACCTACAGGCAGTCCGGCTCTGATGCCAACGCTGTCAGGACCCCGATTCCAAGTCACATCGACCTAGCCGGTAACACCTCATATCACTTTGCGGCCTCACGCACGGTATTTCCAAGGGTGTCGCCTTACCATGGCCCGGGACCGTTTGCGCCTTTTGGCTCACATATATGATAGTGTCGCTAGCATCCACATGATAGAGAACCCGAGCCGACATGGCTAGTCGTGAACCCAAAACGGCACTAAACCATGGGGACAGGCATACATGAATCACATCGAGCATGTCGGTCATCAATGTATGAATCAGGGTTGTAGCACTGGGCTAACAGGACTCCGGTAACCCGGGCTGTAGCAAGCTAGGAAGGACTCCGGATGTCACCGCGTGACATTTCCCCGAAGGGACAGACACAGGAATGAAGTGAAACACATGCCGGCCATTCAAGTGTCCAAAGCAGTAGTGCTGGGCTAGCAGGACTCCGGTGAACCAGTATGGCGGACTACAATCGCTCAGGAAGCACTAGACTACATTTCCCCATATGAGAGGCTGCCAAGGATAAACAACTAGATTGTCGGATCCCACTCATACCAAGCATTTCAATTATACACACAATATGCCCGATATGAGTACATAAAACATGGCATCACAACAAAACTCTACAACTCAAAGTACTTTATTTAAAGGGCTCCGAGGAGCCATACATAACATGTTCATACAGATAGGGGTCACATGACCCGACACTCAAGTCATACAAAGATACAAGCACATGCGGAAGCAAACTAGTCTGAGTACAGACTCTAAAAAGAAAGAAGGATTGACGAAGCCCTTCTATCTACAGTGGCCCTTCACAAGCCTTGGATCACCACCTGGGTGGCTAGTCACTCGTCGACGTCAAGGTCTACATAGAACCCATCGGATGGGGCGGTGTTGACGTCTGAAAACATTAATTAAGCAAACATGAGTACGGAGGTACTCAGCAAGTCTTACAACAGAATTCTACTATACATGCACATTCTCAAGAAGGTAGTGGAGTTATTGCAGCAAGCCAGCTTTGACTCTTGGCTAACCTATCCTACGTGACGCCACTCGAAAAGCATTTGTCGCACACGAGTCCACTAATCACCATCACAATACTCCACCGTGGATCCTCTCTCGTCAACCCACGAGAGGGCCATCCATGATACTCACACTTATCTTGAGGCTTTTAGTAGTATCCATTTACTTGTCTATGAACTGTATAGGTGACCAAGTAGTCCTTTATCGCGGATGCGGCTATTGAATAGTTTCATACCTGCATGGGTGTACTTCTTCACACACGCTCTCACCACTTATCGCCGCTACACGACATGTACTCGGCAACCTTCAAGCGGAAGCCCGGCGAGGGTGTCGGCCACGACCTGACTAAACACACGAGTCCCTAGTCCAGGTTTATCGCCTATTCGGGTTCCATCCGCAGGGAGTCCGGCCGCGAGTCACCAAACGGGCGAATCGGTACACCGGGCCACGTGCCTACCGCAACACAGCCCACCCCTAAGGTCAGCGCTGCGTGCGGCCCCCAGCATACTACAAAAACCATAAACTACTTTGCAACTCCCGGACAGAGGTCAAGAGTGGTTAATAAGTCGAGAGGGTCCATTGGTTTTGGGTCCAATGTGTGGTAGTAGCTGAATCTTAAATCACACACACAGATCTCAGTTCTTAAGGACGGCTTCAATGAAACAACCGACCATGTACTCCTACATGGCCTCTCATCGATACCTTTACCAAATCGTGTTCAACACTTCACTCTCGTTACCAACGCAACCTTTCACTCTAGTTCATCATCCCGATGAGCCAGACCAGACACAACTCTAAGCATATCAATAACACCATGGTAGGAAACACAAGTAAGGATCAATAAACTCCTACAAATACTAGTAGGTTTCATCTAGTTAATGTGGAAATGACAGGTCATGAAAAGGAAGTGGGTTCAACTACCGCAACACACAACAGTTTGAATCGCGTTGTCTTAATGCAGTAAACAAGAGCAGAAGCGAGATCATGGGTTTGTATCGGAATGATCAATGGGTTGCTTGCCTGATGTAGTGGTAGTAGGGTACTACCCTTCAGATGTATATTCGGGTTTATCCTCGGAGACAGAACCTACCACGAAAGACACACCGAACATAATCAGCACATGACGATATGCAACAATATGATGCATGCTATGGCATGGCAATATGAATGTGAGTTGGCCTAATGCAAGCTAGAACATAAAGGAATGAACTCATTTGAATCAAAGATTCAAATGTTAGCTCATTTAACATAGCTATATTAGTGCATTATCTTATTCTGCTAAAACAGCAAGTTTAACTTGTTCTGTCATGCATGAAACCATTACCAATGGATAGATTGAATTTTTCTGATCAAAATTCATATATAAAACTTCGCATTTGGAGTTACAGATTAGTTTCTATGAATTTTTGAAGTTTGCAACAATTTACGGAATTTCACGAATACAAATAAATCCGTAAATTAGTTATTGCGTCAAGGCGCGTCGAGGTGACGTCTGGTCAACGGGGGCGTCCAGGTCAACCTGACCAGGGGTCCCGCATGTCAGTAGTTAATTAAACTAACTAATTTTGGTTAGAACTAATTTGGGTTAATTAGCGAGAGGGCTCCACTCACCAACTCGATCAACGGGTCAAATCTGCCGGCGTTTAGTCACGGCCGTTGACGCCGGGCGGCGAGAGTGCGTTGTGCATTCCGGCGACCAAATGGTGGCGGAGGCAATCCACGTGTAGCCGGGGACAAGCCGCGGCGTTTGGTGGCGATGGTTGAGCTCGGGGTGGCCGGAACGCCGCCGTGACGAGCTTGGCGATCGCCGGAGTCGGGTGAGGATGGACCCGTGGCTACGGGCACGGCAAGGCACGTGATGAGGTGCGTTGGGCTCACAGGGAGGCGGTGAATGTGGTGGTGTGCTCGAGTCGAGCTAACGTGGTTGTGTACGCGTCGGCGTCTTGACGCGGGCGGCGGAGTGCGGTGAGCTTCGGTGCGGTCGATGCACGGGGCTCGAGAGCGAGAACGAGAGGGATGGGGAGGTAGCTGGGCTCACGGCGAGTACGGCGGAGCGGTCGGCGAGGTCGGGGATGAGCTGATGCGGTGGCGACGATGAAGGGTATCTCCGGCGGTGATCAACGAAGACGGGGTCGATGGAGGTGTTGCAGAGCGTGCGAGCACTCAGGGCTCGGTCTGCTCGATGTAGTCGACGATGGTGGAGCGAACGGACACGGTGGCGCACGGGAACGACGGAGGACGCGAGTTTCACGGTGGCGCGGGCGCGACGGCATCGGCCATGGTGCGGGCGAGCGAGGGAGAGGAGTTGGGGAGGAGAAAGGGTGTCTGCGAGCTCGGGGGAGGAGTGGCCGACCGAACCGGGGCGGCAGGACGGTGCGGGGAGGAGGCAGGCGGCGAAAGCAGCTGCGTGAGCCTTGGTGCCGTGCCGAGCACTGCCCGCTGCTGGCCAAGCCAGCTCGGCTGGAGCGGTGGGGGTTGGGCCGGCAGGTGGGCTTGCCAGGTGGCGCCAGGTAAGCCTTTGCTTTCTGTTTTTCCTTTTTCTATTATTCTGTAAGTTTGTATACTTATTAAAAATAGTTAGGCACTTCTAAAAATCCTGGAAATAATCAGAGGCTCTGTTTAGAAAATCTCCGACAGCCCACACTTATTTTCCGAATTATTTGAGCATCCAAAATATATACTAGCATTTGAATGCCCAAATGCAATTTACATATGATTTAATTCAGTGACCTTCTGTTGACCTAGAAAAATGTGCACCAATTTTGCGGAGGTTCTAACCCAAGACAAAGAGGGTGAACTTTTAGAAGGGCATTTCAGGTTCATTGAAAATATTTTTAGTAAACCTTAATTGAATTCAGGGGGGTTCTGGGGGTTCTGTCTTCCCCAATTCAAGTTTCTGATGAAAGGTAAACATGATGCAACACTCTAATGCATGGACTAGCTAGGATGTGACATAAACCCTGCAATGCATACAGATATTGGAGTGTAACCATAATTGATAAACCGTCCTCACAAAAAATATGATCTAGATACTTCAAAATGTACAGACTGAATTGAGTGGACAGACATTAACATAGACCGTTCTCAGGACTGACCACACACCAAAAGCGGCAGTACTAATAAACAATACAGGGTTCACAAACACAAATCAAGTACTGAACAATAGTACTTACTACAGACAAGCAAAGTTGCACTAATTAAACTCTGCAGACTATTTCTTGCCACCGACCTACGTGATGAACCCCGCATAACCCGACTAGGCCATGGACTTCATGTCGATGTCTACATGCACCATCACCATCTTGTCAACCTTGGAGAACCTAACAGTGGTCTTTCCACTCATAAACATGATGATGAAGACAGGCCGCATCAGATTTGTTGGGAAGCTTTACAAGAACCACACCCTTCGTAATCGAAGGCACAGCCAGGAAATTGTTGTGGTCAAATACAGCCTCAAGAACACGCTTGACAACAATGCTACAGAGGAAAACACTAGTTCAGGACACGTGGCGACAAGGACACAAAGAATGGATAGTTCAAAGAAGAGAACTCATCAACAGGTCTTCCAGTTCACACGGCATGACTTTGAGAACTTCATCTCCACCGTGGACCTGGTTCTAATTCAAACAGAAACCATATTTTATTACTACCTCCGTTCAGAAATATAAGATGATTTTCGATATTATACTCCATATATGACTACATATACGCACAGAAATGAGTGAACAAAGACACTAGAACATGTCTTCAAAGGCATGAGAGCAGAGGGATTACATGCAATATCCATAACACAAGTTATTGAGGCAGATATACCCTCTTAAAAGGTAGCATTGATGTTCATAGTACTCCCTCCGTCCCAAAATTCTTGTCTTAGATTTGTCTAGATACGGATGTATCAAGTCACATTTTAGTATTAGATACATCCGTATCTAGACAAATCTAAGACAAGAAATTTGGGACAGAGGGAGTAGTTGAAAGTAATCTATAAGAAATCAGTGTCAACCTCTCGCATGTTTTGGTCAAAAGAGGAATTTAGAACCGTCATTTGGCACACTAAAATCACATGCAAGATCACCTAGAAAGTTGTACTACCAGTACTAGTACTGCGTGTAAGATGAAAAAACACGATCAAGATCGAGAAAAAGATCGTCAACAAGAGACATTACCTGGACTTTCTTAATGAGGGTTCCCGGAGTGGGGGGCTTGGACAGGGCGATGGCATTGAGCTTGTCTGCGGTAGTCTCGGCGGGGTGCTTGCGCTTCTTCGTACCATGAGCCTCGACGGTTTTGGCCAGAGCCATAGACATCACGTCGGCCGGTGCTCCGGCGTCCATCCAAGAGAGGAAGCTGAGAGAGAAGAGTGAAAGGAGGAACGAGAAGAGGGAGAAGCGATGCGAGTGGGGGTTTTCTTCAAGAGAGGAAGCTGAGAGTGAAGAGTGAAATGATGGTTGCTTCGTCCGTCCAACTTATCACTTTGGAAAGGAGGGGGTTTTGTGATTTGACGGCTCATTGGGCATTACTGCGGTGGTTTGATCGAGGTAGTCTACCGTCACTCTACTACGGAGTAATTTAGTGCATGGTTGGTGGACCCAGGTGCTGGCTGTCCCACACGTCGGCGAAAGTGAGTAATTTAGTGCATGGCTGGAGGAGAATCCGCACGGTAGAGCATGTCCACTGTTTTTCATTCTGAAGAAAAAAATGATTACAGCAAGCATTTCCACTCTTACGACGGAGGAGTGCGAAACACGGCAGCCACTTGAACATACACAGTGCTCCTACTACTAGGAATGTGCAGTGGTTCATACGTCAGTGCTACACAATCTTGTTGCTAGTGTAGTAAGATATGACGGTAACAAATGATGTTGTGCGCATGTCAACTACTCCTATATGTAACATAGTACCGCTTTTCGATTGTCCGTCGAGAATGAACGGTGAGATCAATGTTTACGTAACTAGGTCCACAAATAACGGAGAGTACGGTGCTACAAAGACTCCCTAAACATGAACCATATGAAGCACATCCTATAGTGTTAGACAGGGTGTATGAAGGGTGCACGGGATGGGAGCAAAAGTTCAATTCTCGACCCACTTTTGGGTGTTTGGCAGAGTGCATGAACCATGAAGGGTGCATGAGTCCACACTAGTAGGTTGACAAAAATACACGAAGAGGAAACAACTATACTGAGATGAGAATGCAACCAAACACACCCACACGCTTTGTGCTACAAAGGATCGATCTGCACCGTCTGAGTTTGATCCAACGATCATGTTGCGCCGAGACATGGACATGCCCATGCAGAGGGCGCCTAAACACCACCAAAGTCCCTCTGCTTCTTCAGGCGCACGACGTTGGTGATGCAGGGTCCAACCGCCCGCAGAGCCCGCTCCCGGTTGACGGGAGCCAGCTCGTCAAAGACGGCGTCCAATGACACGAATGGATTCCGGTGACGGAGCCCTGAAAGGATTCACCCGACAACGGCGAAGGCAGCCCGCAACCCCTCCTTGTCCATCTTAGCCCCCACCATCGCGCGGAGACGGCTCAGCTCCTCGGAGATATAGGTGAAGAAGGAGACCAGGTCAGGAAGCCGCAGCTCGTTGAAGTCGACCGGGTGGTCGAACGGGTTTAGCCCGACGGCCGGCATCGTCGCGCGGGCACGACGGTAGGCATCGCGCAGCCGCAACACGTGCGTGGCAACTTGATTCACCAAGTGGCTGAGGCGATCCTGGACCTCGTCACGATTAGCCCGCTCGCTCGGCCGGCTCCTGACGGCCTATCGTATCTCCCGCTTTCTGCAGCAACGCTGCCGACGCCTCGAGCATCTTTGTGGTGGACGCCTGCCGCTTTTGAAGCTCCGCGAACTCCCGCACATAACGGAGGAGCATGGCACTGTCACGCCCAAGATGCGACCCTATCCTAAAGGAACTCGAAGGTCCCACCAAGGATAGAAGCGCATCTTGAAGACGCTTTTGCAAGGTGGATATCGTTACATCAACATTACATAATAGTGGGGATACATCCAATACATACAATGTCACATGAATACAACAATACAACATACAAGATCAACATCCGACTACGGATTAAACATAAACAGAAACTCAAACAATATCCACCCTGCTAGCCAGTACATTGACACGGAACCTATCCCCGATCGAAGAAGCGAAGAGCGAACTCCAAAACAAGCAAACATCGCCTCGTGTCATGATCATCGCAACTTGTACACCTGGCGGTGTTGTAGTAATGTGAGCCACGAGGACTCAGCAATCCCATTACCATGGGTATCAAGACTAGCAAAGCTAAATGGGAAAGGAAGGGGTAAAGTGGTGAGGTTGCGGCAGCGACTAAGCATATATGGTGGCTAACATACGCAATGAGAGCGAGAAGAGAAACAAAGGAACGTTCGACAACTAGTAATGATCAAGAAGTGATCCTGAACTCCTACTTATGTCAAACATAACCCAGAAACCGTGTTCTCCTCTCGATCAACCCCGAAAAGAGACACTCACAGTTACGCACACGGTTGGTGTATTTTAGAAGAGTTTACTTCAAGTTTACTACAACCGGATATTAACAAATTCCCATCTGCCACATAACCGCGGGCACGGCTTTCGAAAGTTCAAACCCTGCAGGGGTGTCCCAACTTAGCCCATGATAAGCTCTCGCGATCAACGTAAGATATTCCTTCTCCCCGGGAAGACCCGATCAGTCTCGGAATCCCGGCTACAAGACATTTCGACAGTAATAAAACAAGACCAGCAAAGCCGCCCGGATGTGCCGACAAATCCTGATAGGAGCTTCACATATCTCGGTCTCAGGGCACACCGGATTGTCCAAACTTCCGATAGGCGAACCCAGAGTTGCCCCTGGTGGCCACCGGCGGTTGAAAGTTTGGACCAAAGACACTCACGACAGCAACCTTTGCCCGGGGGGTAAAATAAAGATGACCCTTGAGAGCGCGACTCCCAAGGGAAAAAGGGCTAGGTGAGGCAAATGTAAAACCAAGGTTGGGCCTTACGGAGGAGTCTTATTCAAAGCGAACTGTCAAGGGGGTCCCAAAAATCACCCAACCGCGTTAGGGACGCAAAATCCGGGAACATAATACCGATATGACGGAAACTAGGGCGGCAAGAGTGGAACAAAACACCAGGCATAAGGCCGAGCCTTCCTCCCTTTACCAAGTATATAGATGCATTAATAATATAAGAGATATTGTGATATCCCAACAAATTCCTGTCCACCATGGAGCAATCTTCAACTTCACCTGCAACTAACAACACTATAAGAGGGGCTGAGCAAAGCGGTAACATAGCCAAACATCGGTTTGCTAGGAAGGGTGACAAAAGTCAGGGGTTCATGGCAATTTGGGAGGCTTGAGCAGCAAGTGGCAGGTAAAGCAGCATAGCGATAGAACGAAGCAACTAGCATAGCAATGATAGTAGTGAGATCCAGGGTAGCGGTCATCTTGCATGAAATCCCGCAAGGAAGAAGAACGATTCCATGAAGAAGATGAAGCCACGAAGACGAACCAAGCGTAGACGAATGAATCCTCACGATCGCATAGCGGAACGGGAACTATCGAGAAGAAGCACACAACATGGTAAACACACCACACATAGACAAGACATGATGCACAACAAGCATGATGCATGACAAGGCTAGATGATGCTACTCATGGCAAGAGATGATGCAAACAAGAGCAACACATCAAAGCAAGTTTAAATTAGACCGGGAACAACATATAACAATTTCGGTAAGTCCTCATATGCAAATTTCGAAATTGGTCCAGATCTGAATAACTTTATGTTCAAGTTATTAAACAGCAATTTAAAATGCACCAAGATGATCTACACGAAATTCTAGTCAAGTTACATATAAAGTTCATTTGATTCGGAGTTACGGCCTAGAAGATATGAGCAAAACAAGTTAAACATGGCATTGATGCAAAATGCATACAAACATCAAGCAAACACGTCAAAACAAGGATGCAATATGATAATATCAAACTACATGCAAAATCAAGCAAGTTTCATATAAAGCACACACTCAAAACGGAGCAACGGTTCAACATACACACACTATACAAGTTATAGCAACAATCATCCAAAACAACAACTAGGCATCTTGCAAGCCCCAAAGCAACATGCTACTGACATCTCGACATAATAACTAAAGGCATTGGCATTATGTACAGGTAAATCATAGAAAAACATGAACACTGAGATATCTCCAGAAATCACTAGAACATGCTCAAACACACCTGGCAAGATGGCATATAATATCAGTTCAGACTTTGCAGAAAATATCATCAGGTTGCAATATTCAGAGCTATCAAACAACATGTTACAGGAACTTATCATGGCAAAAAAGGCATGGCATTAATCTACTGGTTTCATAGAACAAAAGTCCCTTAATGACCATGAGTCAGAAATGACCAGAAGATACGATGGCACCCATGTAAACATGGCAAGTTATATGATGATTCATACATGGCAGGAACAACAATAAGTAGGCGTGTTAACGAGCTCGATGCACTCACTACGAGGCATTGCATGACAAACTAAGCATACAACCATCAAGAAAACATGGCATGGAAGCTAGGAATGGCAAGAACAACATTATAGCATGCAAGGATCAACTACAACAACCTTGGCAAAATTGAATAACATGTAAACAATCTGCCAGGAAACATTTTATAGCAAAAGTAGAGCTAGATTGGGTCAAGCTAGGGTGATCCATAAATGCAAACAGAGGAATGGATGGATATAGCATGACATGTATAACAAAATATCCTTAGTGAACATCTCCAGATTATGCATAGAATGACTTTTAGCAGCAGGTTTACATAGCATCACGAAATAATAGGTTCAGCCTAGCAAAACAGTAACAGCAAGTACCCTACTTAACAAGCTTGTTGCGCTCACTAAACAACTCACAAAAATACATGGGTGGCACCTCTGTAAATATGGCATGGCATACTTCGAAACTCATGTAGAGCTCATGCTCATAGGATGCACACATAAAATGCAAAAAAAATGACAAATCACCAAGTTATAACAGTTTCAGCAGATTAACATCACATAGCATTCTTGCAACAATGATTCAGGCATCCAGATGGACTCAAATGAACATGATGCAATGGAAGGAAGTGAACAACTCGTTGAGACGAACAATATGACATATTACACGCACGAAACGGAGCAGTATGCAGCAAGATATGATGCGATGAACTTGGCAAGATAATGTCAAAATAACAGGGACTTAAGACGAAAAAAACGGGGTCAACCTCATCTTCTCAGATCTGGATCGGGGGCACGGACTTCGAGGCGAGGCGGGCTCGCCGGAGATGGTAGGGGCGGCGAGGCGGTTGCCGAGCGCGCGGCGAGGCGGAGGAGGCCGGGTCGTGAGGTCGGCGGGGGAGGCGACGGGCGCGGGCGGCGACAAGGGAGGCGCTGACGGCGGGCGGCGGGGCGCCAGTATGGGACGCGGGCGCTGGAGGCGAAGCGGGCGGCGGAGCACGGACGGGCGGCGAAGCGGCCCGGCGAGGTTCGGTTCGCCTCGGGCGGGCAGGATCTGGGCCGGCCGCGGGCGGCTGGGCGGTGCAGGCGATGTGGCACGCGCCGAGTGGAGGGAGCGGCGGGCGACGTGGCACTGACGTGATTCGCCGGAGTGAGGTGGCGGCGATGGCTGGACATTGTCCGGGCGCGGAGGCGGACATGTCCGGCGGCGGGGAGGAGTTTGGCTAGGGTTTGGACTGCGGGAATTTCGGGGGAGGCACATATTTATAGGTAGAGGGAGCTAGGAGAGTCCAAATGGGGTGTGGTTTTCGGCCACGCGATCGTGATCGAACGACCGAGAGCATGGAGGGGAGTTTGTTGGGCTTTGGGCCACTATGAAGGGGTGTTGGGCTGCAAAGAGAAGGGGGCTTTTGCGGTTACCCGGTTAACCGTTGGAGTACCAAACGACCTCCAAATGGCACGAAACTTGACAAAGCGGTCTACGGTGCTATACCAAGGCCGCTTGACAAACCTCGGTCCATTCCGAGAATGTTTAACACCCGCTCACTAAAAAGAGGCAAAAGGGGCGCCGGAGACATAGGAGTGCCGGATTGGAAAACGGACAACGGGGAAAATGCTCGGATGCATGAGACGAACACGTATGCAAAATGAGATGCACATGATGACATGATATGAAATGCATATGATGACATGGCAAAGTGCAACACGCAAGAAAATGACATGGCAACGACGACGAATAACTGGCAAACACCTGGCGCATCGAATCCGGGGCGTTACAACACTCCTCCACTAACAAGAGATCTCGTCCCGAGATCTTAAGACCGAGACGGAAGGTAAAATGGATGAGGTGAAACAAGAACTCAAGAGAAGAAGCAAAGAATCGAAAGCACTCGAGAAGAAGAGACGAACGACAAGAATGACGAGAATCGAAAGCTCACTGAATCAGATAGACTATGAAACCACTCCGGTTAGAACGAGATAAGAAACGAATAAGGCTAAAAGGATTTAGGCAGCACTCCAACTGAACATGGAAAGAATAGAACATGAACTTGAGAGGATGGAATGAAACTTGATGAAGACATGCCACAAAACCTCCGGAAAGAATTGAAAGAGAACTGAATGTAAAGAACTTGGAAGGAAGGATTGACTGGAGTTGTTGAGAAAATCAACAACGAAGGAATAAGCTTGTTGTGGACTTATGTTAACATCTCAAGATCATAAGGTGATAACCGGCCACAAACGGAAATGATTGGATAGCTGATAAGAAATGCAAAGCTCCATTTCAAAAGAAAACGGAGAATTTTTTGCACTTCGAGACGCGAGAATAAAGATAATTGAACTCCACCAACAAAATCTTGATGAACTCTTTGGAGAATGAATTAAATCATGACGATCCACCGTGAAGAACTCCGGTAACAAAAGGTGATGAGATAGAATGAAGGAGGAAAGAATAAGACTAAAGCCTTGCGTTGATTTAGACGGAGGTTCCGACGAGATGGTCGAGTAAATTTGAACTCCGGAAAAGAAAAGATGAAAACACTTAGAACCAAGAGATTATTCATCATGAACAATCTCCGAAGAAAGAATTAATCAACTCGATGAAAGAAGAATAAGAATTATGTTATGCTTATCCTTCATCAATTAAATTGATGAGAAGCAATGGATTGCATATCACTTGTCCACATTGGGAAAAGATTAAGGGGAGATATACCGCCAAATTTGGGGAGGTCTTCCTGAGCCACCGGTAGGATTAAAAGAACGAATGAATTGAATGTGATGAAAAACCGAAAAGAAATCTTCAACGAACCACCGTGAAAATGAAAATGAACAAAGAGAAGAGAAAGGATCACGGAAAGAATTAGAAAAGCACGAAGATACTTGAGGGAATTTAGAGAAAAGAGATCGAAGAGATCGCGAACTGATTAACGAATGCTTGAACGCAGCACCGGAAGAATATTGGGACGAACGAAGGGGCACGGATATAGAATAACTGGAGAACGACTTTGAAAACTTGGAACGAAGAAATCTTCCGAAAAGATGGCCTCCGGATGATTGAGACGGAAAGTAACTCCTGAAATACTCCGGATGGATGAAAAGAATTTACATGCCTGGAAACAATTAGATAGGATAACATCGAGCTAGCACCATGAATCTCCGGGGGAACGGACAAGATTTAAGAGAAACTCTACTTCGGTCTTCAAGGACGACGATAAACACCACCAAAATTGTTGAGATACTCTGGTAGAATGAAAAGCGAAGAGGTTGAGCCAATAATGAAAAGAATTTGAAAGAGATATTGGGAAGGCGTCTGACTGATGAAATTCATTCTTACGTCAAACTTCAAAAAGAACTTGAGAATAACTCCGGAATAATTAGAAGAGTCAGGTAAGATCCTGGGAAAAGACCTGTGGGTTAGGGCCCACTGAAGAGATAACACCGTTGAAAAAGGATGTTGAATAGATAGATGATGCACCAGAACAATTGAAATATTTGAATGAGGTGACAACCTCGAATTAATTAGAACATAGACGAATCTCCTGATATGTCTTCCGAACTCCGGAATGATAATCTGGCGAGAGGCGAACGAGCAAAGAGAACACTTCGAAGGAAAAGAATATGATTAACCCGAAAAACTTGAATTGAGTCCACCAGAAAAGAGATGAAGAATGACAAACAAAAGAGAATTCACCGGTTGAAACAATTGTCGAAAGACTGAAGAGGCTCCACACGAATGACATCGATGATCGAAAGAGACTCAGGCTCCGGGAAGAAAAGGGGTGGGAGGGCGGGAAAAACAAAGGCAACTTGGAAGGGGAAAACAACGAATATCTTGAAGAGAAAACACCGGTTGAAAACATTGAGGAAAAAAAGCAAAGACTTCGCACGAGTAGGATGGATACTCAATTACGGACTCCGGTTCCGAGAGGAAGAAGGGAGGGCGGGTGGGAAAAACAAGGACAACTTCGGACAAGGAAAAACAATGGCGTCGGAGGAAGAACTGAGGATTGAACTTGGCAAAGATGAAGATGGTCGAGTCGACTTGACGAGAAATGCACCGGATGAAAAGAGCTGAGAGCCAACGATCGGAAAAACCAACTGTGTGATCCTAAATAAAAATTTGAAGGGGAGGAGAAGTAATTCAAAACACCTACGTCAAGATTCCTTACCAGAGCGACGAAGGGGCTGAGGAGTAAAAAGAATTCCTACTCTCTGATATAACTAGACTCCGAAAACAGTTTTCTTCTAGACTCAACAATCGCCAAACTACACGATCAATCAAGGGGGCTCCTAGGGTCGGTCGAGGCTCTGATACCAACTTGTCACGCCCAAGATGCGACGCTATCCTAAAGGAACTCGATGGTCCCACCAAGGATAGAAGCGCATCTTGAAGACGCTTTTGCAAGGTGGATATCATTACATCAACATTACATAATAGTGGGGATACATCCAATACATACAATGTCACATGAAAACAACAATACAACATACAAGATCAACATCCGACTATGGATGAAACATAAACAGAAACTCAAACAATATCCACCTCGCTAGCCCAGTGCCGACCGAACCTATCCCCGATCGAAGAAGCGAAGACGAACTCCAAAACAAGCAAACATCGCTCTCGTGTCATGATCATCGCAACCTGTACAAGAATCGGGTGTTGTAGTAATCTGTGAGCCACGAGGACTCAAAGCAATCCCATTACCATGGGTATCAAGACTAGCAAAGCTAAATGGGAAAGGAAGGGGTAAAGTGGTGAGGTTGCAGCAGCGACTAAGCATATATGGTGGCTAACATACGCAAATGAGAGCGAGAAGAGAAACAAAGGAACGGTCGTCAACTAGTAATGATCAAGAAGTGATCCCGAACTCCTACTTATGTCGAGACATAACCCGTAAACCGTGTTCTCCTCTCGATCAACCCGAAAAAGAGACACTCACGGTTACGCACCACGGTTGGTGTATTTTAGAAGAGTTTACTTCAAGTTTACTACAACCGGATATTAACAAATTCCCATCTCGCCACATAACCGCGGGCACGGCTTTCGAAAGTTCAAACCCTGCAGGGTGTCCCAACTTAGCCCATGATAAGCTCTCGCGATCAACGAAGATATTCCTTCTCCCGGGAAGACCCGATCAGTCTCGAATCCGGCTACAAGACATTTCGACAAGAATAAAACAAGACCAGCAAAGCCGCCCGGATGTGCCGACAAATCCTGATAGGAGCTTCACATATCTCGGTCTCAGGGCACACCGGATTGTCCAAACTTCCGATAGGCGAACCCAGAGTTGCCCCTGGTGGCCACCGGCGGCTGAAAGTTTGGACCAGCACTCACGACGAGCACTGCCCGGGGGGGTAAAATAAAGATGACCCTTGAGAGCGCGACTCCCAAGGGAAAAAGGGCTAGGTGAGGCAAATGTAAAACCAAGGTTGGGCCTTGCTGGAGGAGTCTTATTCAAAGCGAATCAAGGGGGTCCCAAAATCACCCAACCGTTAGGGACGCAAAATCCGGGAACATAATACCGATATGGCCGGAAACTAGGGCGGCAAGAGTGGAACAAAACACTGTGCATAAGGCCGAGCCTTCCTCCCTTTACCAAGTATATAGATGCATTAATAATATAAGAGATATTGTGATATCCCAACAAATTCCTGTCCACCATGGAGCAATCTTCAACTTCACCGCAACTAACAACACTATAAGAGGGGCTGAGCAAAGCGGTAACATAGCCAAACATCGGTTTGCTAGGAAGGGTGACAAAAGTCGTGGGTTCATGGCAATTTGGGAGGCTTGAGCGACAAGTGGCGTAAAGCGACATAGCGATAGAACGAAGCAACTATCATAGCAATGATAGTAGTGAGATCCAGGGTAGCGGTCATCTTGCATGAAATCCCGCAAGGAAGAAGAACGATTCCATGAAGAAGATGAAGCCACGAAGACGAACCAAGCGTAGACGAATGAATCCTCACGATCGCAACGGAACGGGAACTATCGAGAAGAAGCACACAACATGGTAAACACACCACACATAGACAAGACATGATGCACAACAAGCATGATGCATGACAAGGCTAGATGATGCTACTCATGGCAAGAGATGATGCAAACAAGAGCAACACATCAAAGCAAGTTTAAATTAGACCGGAACAACATATAACAATTTCGGTAAGTCCTCATATGCAAATTTCGAAATTGGTCCAGATCTGAATAACTTTATGTTCAAGTTATTAAACAGCAATTTAAAATGCACCAAGATTATCTACACGAAATTCTAGTCAAGTTACATATAAAGTTCATTTGATTCGGAGTTACGGCCTAGAAGATATGAGCAAAACAAGTTAAACATGGCATTGATGCAAAATGCATACAAACATCAAGCAAACACGTCAAAACAAGGATGCAATATGATAATATCAAACTACATGCAAAATCAAGCAAGTTTCATATAAAGCACACACTCAAAACGGAGCAACGGTTCAACATACACACACTATACAAGTTATAGCAACAATCTGTCCAAAACAGCAACTAGGCATCTTGCAAGCCCCAAAGCAACATGCTACAGCATCTCGACATAATAACTAAAGGCATTGGCATTATGTACAGGTAAATCATAGCAAAACATGAACACTGAGCTATCTCCAGAAATCACTAGAACATGCTCAAACACACATGGCAAGATGGCATATAATAACAGTTCAGACTTTGCAGAAAATAACATCAGGTTGCAATATTCAGAGCTATCAAACAACATGTTACAGGAACTTATCATGGCAAAAAAGGCATGGCATTAATCTACTGGTTTCATAGAACAAAAGTCCCTTAATGACCATGAGTCAAAAATGACCAGAAGATACGATGGCACCCATGTAAACATGGCAAGTTATATGACAGATTCATACATGGCAGGAACAACAATAAGTAGGCGTGTTAACGAGCTCGATGCACTCACTACGAGGCATTGCATGACAAACTAAGCATACAACCATCAAGAAAACATGGCATGGAAGCTAGGAATGGCAAGAACAACATTATAGCATGCAAGGATCAACTACAACAACCTTGGCAAAATTGAATAACATGTAAACAATCTGCCAGGAAACATTTTATAGCAAAAGTAGAGCTAGATTGGGTCAAGCTAGGGTGATCCATAAATGCAAACAGAGGAATGGATGGATATAGCATGACATGTATAACAAAATATCCTTAGTGAACATCTCCAGATTATGCATAGAATGACTTTTAGCAGCAGGTTTACATAGCATCACGAAATAATAGGTTCAGCCTAGCAAAACAGTAACAGCAAGTACCCTACTTAACAAGCTTGTTGTGCTCACTACACAACTCAGAAAAATACATGGATAGCACCCCTGTAAATATGGCATGGCATAATTCGAAACTCATGTAGAGCTCATGCTCATAGGATGCACACATCAAATGCAACAAAAATGACAAATCACCAAGTTATAACAGTTTCAGCAGATTAACATCACATAGCATTCTTGCAACAATGATTCAGGCATCAAGATGGACTCCAATGAATATCTTGCAATGGAATGAAATGAAGACCTCGTCGTGGAGAACAATTTGACATATTACACGCACGAAACGGAGCAGTACGCAGCAAGATATGATGCGATGAACATGGAAAGATAATGTCAAAATAACAGGGACTTGGACGAAAAAAAACGGGGTCAACCTCATCTTCTCAGATCTGGATCGGGGGCACAGACTTCAAGGCGAGGCGGGCTCGCCGGAGATGGCAGGGGCGGCGAGGCGAAGTCGCCGGAGCGAGGCGGCGAGGCGGAGGAGGCCGGGGTCGGGGAGGTCGAAGTGAGGCGACGGGCGCGGGCGGCGACGGGAGGCGCTGGCGTGGCGGCCGGCCGGGCAAGTGGAGCGGCGGGCGGCGCGGGCGCCGGTGGTGCGACGCGGGCGCTGGAGGCGAGCGGGCGTGAGCACGGACGGCGGGCGAAGCGGGCGAGGTTCTTCGCCCCGGGCGGCAGGATCTGGGCCCCGGGCTGCGGCGGCGAAGTGGGGCGATGCGCGGGCGATGTGGCACGCGCTGAGTGGAGGGGAGCGGAGGAGTTTGGCTAGGGTTTGGACTGCGGGAATTTCGCGGGAGGCACATATTTATAGGTAGAGGGAGCTAGGAGAGTCCAAATGGGGTGTGGTTTTCGGCCACGCGATCGTGATCGAACGACCGAGAGCATGGAGGGGAGTTTGTTGGGCTTTGGGCCACTATGAAGGGGTGTTGGGCTGCAAAGAGAAGGGGGCTTTTGCGGTTACCCGGTTAACCGTTGGAGTACCAAACGACCTCCAAATGGCACGAAACTTGACGGGCGGTCTACCGGTGCTATACCAAGGCCGCTTGACAAACCTCGGTCCATTCCGAGAATGTTTAACACCCGCTCACGAAAAGAGGCAAAAGGGGGCACCGGGAGACATAGGAGTGCCGGATTGGAAAATGGACAACGGGGAAAATGCTCGGATGCATGAGACGAACACGTATGCAAAATGAGATGCACATGATGACATGATATGAAATGCATATGATGACATGGCAAAGTACAACACGCAAGAAAATTACATGGCAACGACGGTGAATAACTGGCAAACACCTGGCGCATCGAATCTGGGGCGTTACAGGCACTCCTCTCCTCCTTGAGCTCACGGAGCTCCACGTCCTTGGCCCTGAGCTCCGCATCCTTGGCATGGAGCTCCTGTGTCAGGCGCCTCACCTCGGACTCCGTGATCTACTGCGCCGCCATGGCACCAGGTAGAAGCAATGGGGAGAGGAAGCAAAGGGGCGAAACGCTGAAAGGCAATGCAATCTACGGGAAGGCGGAGAGAGCCACGAGGAGCGGGAATCTTTTGGTTTCTCCACGGTAAAAACACCGATCGTGACTTCTCACATCAGGGAGCAGTGGGTTTTTACAGGCGGAGTCATCGTGATTAATTGCTGCCGCACCTGCTCCCGTCAATCAAAAAATTAAAAATCCTACCGTGCCTGCTCCCATCAATCAAAAAATTAAAAATCTTGCCGCACCCAAACACCAGAGCAACGCCGTGGTGGATATTTAAATTTACCTGCCGGCAAGTAGATAAATAAAGGGGTGAAAAAACAAATGTGGCGGCGGCCTAGCTAATCGGTCGAACTAGCCCAACTAGCTAGCCACCGTGCTTCACTGATGTACTCGGCGGGAAAGGTGGTCTTTCATGATTTGACGACTCATTTACTTGCTTCGGCGCTACGACCGAGGAGGGCCCAGAAAATGCGCGGTAGGGCGTCCCACATCAGGAAGAATATATGCGTGCACCACCCGGGAGGACCCCGAAACTGCGCGGTAGGGTGTGCCACGTCTTGGCACGGAGGAAAAATGTGCGTGTAAAAATATACTGTATCAGATGTAATACCTATGGTTCGACCTCGGGACCCAGCCAGTCGATCGAAAACACCCCACTAGCCACACAGCTTCATCCTGCAAACGTGGCATGGTTAGCTCCGTCTCGACCAGCCACAACGTCTCTTGTTCTAGGCGATTCTTCTATTTTCCAAGCTTTTTTTAGTTGTAGTAACACCACGGCAAGCTAGCGTCGCTCTTCGTGTGTGCCCGTGCAAAGGTTAGACGATAGAGAGAAGAGAGATTGAGATCACAGACCTAGGACCCACCAGTAAGTGAGACAACGGTCATGCACGTGTTGACGAGGCACTCCCTCTACTCTACTCAACGCAAGTATTGTATAAAATCAAGTTATGGGACAAAGCCAACAACCGTTCGTTTTTTTCAGGCTATCGACTTATGCTTTGTAGTCCAGGTTGCCAGTTCAAATCTCGTCTTTCAGATTTGTTAGTTTTAGGTCCAAATTTGATTAATGACAAGTGGGTCCCCCGTGTGTTGTTCCGATATTTCGATTGTAGGATGGGTTTTTTGAACAAACACTTTGCGCGGTTAGACAAGTAACGGCACGAGTTACACGTATTTTGCAAGTTTACTGAACAAGAATGATACCGGCATAGAATATCACATCCACCCCGCAGCTTAGATACTATGGTGATACGAGTTTTTACACCGTTGGAAGTGAGATCCAATGGCTTGGGAGTAGTCTTTGTGATTATGCGCAATTTCCAAACTCTCCAAAGGTTTTTTTTTGCAAATAAAACATTCAGGCCTCGTGTGTGCCGCTGCATCTTCGATCCAACGGCTCCCCGATGCTCATATTAGGTGCTCCCCGTAGCTTAATTACCCGTTACGGTGATATGAGCATCTAGGTCGTATGATCAGTGATCAGATGGCACGTGCATAGTACTTGTACTTTTTGCGCATTTCCCAAACTCTATCAGCCGTATATTGCAAAAACTTTCAAACCTCCTATTGTGGGCCGCTAGATCTCAGTGAACTCGTACCACCATAGAATCTACGGTCTTGGGAGCACCTCATACTCTCCCGTCGAGAAAACATAAGGTGCTATCGCAGCTTGGATGCTACGGTGATACGAGCTTGGAGATCGTTTGATCCGAGATCCAATGGCATCTCGAAAGCAGTCTTTGTGCTTGTAAGCAGTGGCGAACTCTTTTGGGGCTTTTACGCAAAACACCATTCGAACCACCGAGGAGGTGTTGGGTCACAAATCCAACGCCTCCGAAGAGCTTAGTATCACCAAAGCATCTAAGGTGTGGTAGCACATGATATTCTTACATATAGGAGAATATGATGTCCTCCTTCATCTTAGATGCTACGGTGATACGAGCTTCGAGGTCGTTGGAGATGGGATCAAAGGGAATCTAAGTAGTTTTTGTACAAATTGTGTGCTATTCTCAAACTCATCAAGGTTTCCTGCAAAAAAATTAAGACACATCATGTGAGCTGCTATATCTCAGATCTACAAGCTCCACGCAACTCGTATCGGCATATAGCATCTAAGGTATGGGGGCACATGATATTCTCCCGGGGAGGAGGGGTGGGCGTGCACAACCAATCGGTGGTTGGGAGGGTGGGGATAAATATAATCTAAACAACCCTAAACAGAGCTCCAAAATTTTATCTAAGGTCGAGGGTTGACCCCGACAATCATAGCTCACTTGAAACACAACATTTGCATGTATTGTAGTACTACACTTAATATTCATGTTTCAGTTTCATGTTCATTTGAAATATTGAACCGAGGACCATGGATGTCTTACATTTTACTCCTTCGTTCCTAAATATTAGTCTTTTAGAGGCTTCAAATGGTGGCACATACGGATGTATATAGACATATTTTAGAGTCTAGATTCACTCATTTTGCTCTGTATGTAGTCACTTGTTGAACTCTCTAAAAGACTAATATTTAGGAATAGAAGGAGTATTTTTGAATTCGTGTCATACATGCATGGGTTGGAAAAATAGATGCACTATACTTATTGGATTGTTGTTGTGTTTGTGCGTGTGTGTCTCTGTGTATGTGTGTGTGTGTGTGTGGTCATATGCTTGATACATACAAAGTTTTCTCACCTCCATATTGTTCATCTTTTAGATTTGAATTTGCATTGGAAAACTTACTAGGGATACCATGAAATGTGAAATCCACGTTGAGATCACTATATCACATACTCACTCTAATTCAACAACTCGTCATAAATCAATTACCATGTTGAGATTAGTATTTCCAAGGAAAATACGGGTATTGTAATACACATAGATTCGTTCGGCAATTTAAAAGGTTCCTTTCGTATTCTCGAATGGTAGGACCCAACGGCGTACCAGCCAGACCTTAGCTCGTGTTGATCCTAAAAAACGGGCTCGTGTCCTTCGGTGGGGTGCGTGGTACGCACATTAGGCAACCCCAACCAGTCGAGCCTGAGCGTTTCAAGTCGAAATATCTGGCAGCCAGAATTCCAGCCCTAGGAAATTCCCCTCATGTCCCCGGTCCATAATGACTACCGATGAACAACGGAGGGATGCTTTAGTAACTAGACAATGTTACCTACCGTGCCGAGCACGGTTCAACTCCCTCGATGCGCTTCGTCAAGGTCACCCGTCAACTGCATTGCCTAGTACTACTACTATTACACCATGATGAGCACAGAATTGAGCCCGTTTGTTCGTGCCTAGTACTTGAGTTAATATATCAGGCAATGCACTGGTAAGCAGGGATTATCCTTTTACTCCCTCCTTTTCGGTTTATAGGGCTTATGTCATAATTTTAGTTTTCCCATTTTATAAGTCTCAATTTGGTTGTTCCCCATCACATGTTCAGATTTCAAGGTGCAATAAATCATTACATGCAAGAATTAAGAGAAAATTGACCAATGCATGTACTTCATGCATGCATGCATTGCAATTAATGCATTCGTAAACACAATTTTTGAGGAAAACAAGCGCATTAATTGAGTGGTTTTGCAAACTACAACAATTGTTCCACCACTCACCATCTACCTTGGTTGGTGAGATTTTTGAATTGAGCCCTATAAACCGGAAAGGAGGTTTAACTAAGCAAAATGTTTGACCAAATCCATTCTTAAGAAATACAACAGGACAGATGTACGACTTGAAAATTTATTGCATGATGCGGGTTATGATATTGTTTCGAATCCTGGATCTTAAATTTCAAAAAATCCAAAAGTGAGCATAAATTCTTGAAATTGAGCATGGTCACGTGATATGGCACAAATATTACTTCGTAAGTATTTTCTTCAATTCGAGACAAGCTGCTTATGACAAGTTGCACAAATGAAGAGCCAAGGTATTTTGGAACAAAGACATGTCACGTTAAGGCTTAACGCTTTCACTATTGAAACCGTGGGTGTTTACGTACGCCACGAGTCCCCGCTTCTCATCGGCAGGTGCCGTCCCCAAAGCAAGCGTGTGAGTCGACGGGAGGCGTGCGAGCAGACATTGTCTTGCGGCTTGTCGAGGCGTCTTGGCAGAGCATTGTGCAGACTCACCAGGAGGCAAGCCCTTTGACCAGGCTCCGCCACCCACCGTCGTCCCAACTGCTCCCACTTTTAATGTCACGGCGCCGTAGTTTAAAATCAACCCCTCACTACCCGGTATCGCTACAATCCTCTCCCTTCCTCTCTGATTCTCCTGTCGTCTACCTCCAACTAGCCTGACCTAAACGTACGCCATGCTGCATCACGATGGTCTGCCCTTAGTGTTCCAGTTTCATGAGGAAGACACCCAGCCGGAGTCTAAAGAACATAAGGCGCTTTGGGACGAGCTTGAACTGGCCTTGCGGGAACACGTTGCACCTGTCCCCGCTCCCGTTCCGGCTCCCACCGCCTCGACTGTGCCAGCGCCCATCCATGTGGCGTTGATGGGCTGGGAGCCGCACATTATCGCCGAGCTTGATGCCACGGGGTTCCACGAGGTCCCCGCCGACTTTCACGCCGTGCACTGCGGCGCATGCGCTGCGCGATCTGGCAGCCGACGCATGCCGTCTGCGGTGCCGTGCACCTGCGGCACATGCTGGCGCTGCAGACCGACGCGGCGCCTTCGTGCCGGTGCTCCGTGCACCACGAATGTCTCCGCCGCGCCACGACATCGCTGTCCCTCGCAGTGCAAAAGGTTCCCCTCGGCGGCATGGATGGCCGCCGTCGACCGCTTCCTTGCACCAACGCCAGTTGCCTCCTCCCGCCAGTTGAGTCGCTCCGAAGTCCAGAACATTTTGGCCTTCCTTGAAGCTAGGCCAACGTCCAGGGGTACGCCAACAACGGTGCAAGACGCCGCCGTCGCCGTCGGTCAGTGGCCCGACGACACACAGAGCACGGCAGAGGAGCCGTTTCCCACCACGAGACGCCCCCGCCGCCGCCGCGTAATCTAAATTTGCCATGCAAAACGTTCGGATTGCCATGCTTAAAATTCGAACGTTTATCATTTCCGTTTATTTTATATCGATCATCGTATAATTTAAAGTCGGAGTCATACTGAACGAAATGTATGGTTTGATCGATTGAATGTTCTGCTAGAGCCGTATCAAATTAAATATAAAACGTCATCAAGCCACATGTATTCCTTGTCATCCAACGACCTAGACTGCTTCAATGTCGAGCGCTCAACACGTTTAGCGTGAAGTTAATTTCATGCCAAAAATAGTGCTAATCACGTGACAACACGCAAATAATATCCTAGTAGTTAATATCCTCATGCACTTAATATACTTCCAAATTAACGTGCATTGCACGCATAATAATCGACTAGTGCTGCTAGTACGTGAAACCGGTGCCGTGACTTGTGAACGCGTCCGGATATGGTCAACGGCAACAACATCGCTCATGAAGTTCTTCCTGTTTTCCCGTGCGTCTAAACGCAGAAGGGGAGGAGAGAGAGAGCACACATGGAACCCAGCAGTAAGTGAAGGCGAATAGTACTAAAAATAATATTACATGTTATTCATTAATTAGACTGTGGTAATATAAAAACATTATGTGAACAAAGGGGGTACAACAAACATTTCTATTCTACGTATGTTGCCTATTGACGTGCGGCTTGAAGGCCCGGTCGCATGTTCGATCCTCGTCCTTTATTTTTAATTTGTATATGGGTCGAAATTTGTTTCATGACATGTGGGCCCCTCGGTGTGTAGTTTGTAGCACTTTAATTTGTGGGTCGAAATTTGTTCCATTCCAAGTGGACTATCGGTGTGTAGTTTTGTAGCTTATTTATAATAATTAAAAAGAACAACATAGTTTTTTCAATAATACCATGGTGCGACGTTGAAGGCGAGAAAGGACGTGCGAGAGAGCGATGACCGAGCCAGAGGGAAATCAACTAGGGGAGTTGCGTGGGTTGCAACGGTGTTTGGATTAGTTGTGGGCCGAATGCTACGATAATATAATCTAAACCGACCGGAATAAATGCCTACACAAATTAATCCAAGGTTGGAGTGCCCCTCGCCATGTAAATAGCTCCGGCTTTGCGAGGGATGGAGAGGTAGTAGCTTCAACGCGTGGAAGATACGGTGTGAGAAAGTGAGGTCAATCGAGAGACGTATAAATAGAGAGACAAAGTGATGTGGTCCGACATTCATTGAACAAATATATATGCTCCGGAGAGATATTGTCCGATTGAGCTTTTGGTAAGGGTAAGGGCTGTAAGATAGAGCTTGAGATATGATCCAGTCACAGACGTGTAGATATATTTTGTGCGTGGGAGGAAGCAAGGTCAACCGATCACATAGGGGCCGTGCGATCGAAAAGTGAGACGGGTTGGATAGAGTGACCTAGATAGACGATGTGCGTGAGAGAGTATACAATGTGAATAGGTCGAATTGGGCTCAAACATGGTGATATATCGTTTTTGTCCGAGAAAGAGCGAGGTCAATCGAGACATACGGATATATATATATATATATAGAGAGAGAGAGAGAGAGAGAGAGAGAGATTGAGTGAGTGTGGCCCACCATGAGGTCGAAAGAGTTGCGGCGGCTTGGATGGACTGACCTAGATAGACAATCTGCGTGAGAGAGTATAGAGTGTGTCGATCGAGGCCGAACAGGGAGATATATCATTTGTGTGTGAAAGAAAACAAGGTTAAACGAGACTCGAGATAAAGAGAGCGAGATTGAGCGAGTGTGGCAGCCGTCTGGAAGAAAGAGTGAAGACAGTCTCGAGGGAGTGACCTAGATCTACAACGTGCATGCGTGCGCACGAGAGGTTGGGGGGCTAGATAGGCAATGCATGTATTTAGCGCGAGAGGGTGAGAGGGAGAGGGGGAGAGAGAGATCGGCATAAGGTTCAATGGCGGGTGTGTGAGGTAAATATATTTAGTAACAGGAGTGGAGAAAGGGGTTGTGTAGTTGAGAGACTTAGAGATCGAAACATGGAGAGAAAGAATGAACGTGTGTTGGAAACCGATAGCTTGCTAAGGTGGTTAGGAGAGGAAGATTAACCGATACAGGAAGTATGTACCGTTTGTCTTGTGCAGGGGGGCTAAAACAACATTTGAATGTACATAGTACGAGACTTAATATCGATGTTTCAATTCGATTGTACATTGTAAGATTTGAACCGAGGACCAGGGCATACGGGTAATTATTTCAATTCATGCCATACTAAGTTTGAAAAGTTGACATTGACTCAATTTGTTGTGCTATTTTGTAGGTCATATGTTTGAATCCATCCAAAAGTTTTCTCACTACCATGGTGTTCATCATATACATATGAATTTGTATTAAAAAGTAGTGTGGATACAAAGTGAAATGCGAAATCCACGTTAGAATTGGAGATCGCTACGTGACACACACTCTAATTCAAATAACTAACTACGTGACACACACTCTAATTCAAATAACTAATTATGTGACACACTCTAATCCACGTTAGTGTGGGTACCGTTTCGATTTTTTTCAAATAACTCCTCATTAATTAATTTATAGTACTCCCTCTGTTCACTTTTATAAGACCTTGAAGACATTTCAGACAATGTGCAAAACAGTTCATTTTAAGTTGTCTGAAACGACTTACAAAAGTTAACGGATGGAGTATCTCGTTTCGAATGACTAATTATTGCAAGGAAAACACGGGCATGGTAATACATACAGACTTGTTTGCAAATGAAAGAAGATTCATTTGCATTCTCAAATGTAGGCGCACCAGGCGAGACTGTGGTGTCGGGTGGATCTTGCCGGTGCCTTAAAGGCAACTGCCCTTGGGTGGCGCCATGTGGGCCAGCCACTGTTGGGCCCACATGTCATGGACACAAAGGCAGGTGCCTTTTGGCACCTAAGCATTGTCCTGTCGGGGTGGTCGCGTGTGTCGGACGGACGCGTAGCACCCAGCCACCCACCCCCCTCCCCCCCAAAAAAAGGACGACGACAATATAAGTTCGCGCTTCCACGTTTCAGATTGAAATATCTGGCGGCCCCAATTCTAGCCCTGCAAAATCTCTCTTCTCCACCGTCCCCTTCCGCGTCCAGATTGCTCAAATCCCTAATTCGCCGCCATCCCTCGAATCGCCCCTCGTCTCGTCTCTTTCCCCACCGTTCCCCACCTGCATGCGGACGACGACGACGAAGACGACGGTCGCGCTTCACCACCGCACTGGAGCTACCTCATCTACGCCCTCGTCCACCGCACCGGGTGGTCCACCGACAACGTCGGCCGCCGCAACCGACGTGCCTCACAGACACCGAGTTCCACCGCATCAGGTGCGCTTCACCGACGCCGTCTCCTAGCTCACCGGGGCTACTTCACCGAGAACATCGTCGCACCTCCGCCCCCCGAGGCCGTTGGGGCATCGCCAACGCTCTCGTCCACCGCATCTAGCGCTCCGCTGCCACTCAAGATCTGCATCCGTGCGCGGCCAGCCAGTGCATCACCCTCACTGGCTCTGAAGTGACCCGCACTCTAGCTAGGCGAGCATGCCCAAACGCCGGCCCGAACTAGGTATCCACACGTCACTCCCTTGTGCACTGTTCCGACGATGTTTGGATATCCTTTCACTGCTCTCTTAGCTTACACACCTATGCAACTCTGACTTTAACTCTTATTTCTTCTGGAGATATCATCTGAAACAAGCAAATCCATTTTTTAGCGAAGCATGAAGGCACTACGGGATCTGGTACACATCCTGCACACCCGTATAACCTTGTAAGTATCTGTCCTCCGGTACAACATCAAGGACGATTCCTCTTCTTTGATCAACCATTCGCCGTGTCAAAAAAGCAGAGGGGGATGCAAGGAGCACAAGGCCTGCACATCCAAGCAAGTGGTAACATGGACTTGTACATGGAACATCCCAAGCGCAAGCAGAGCTGCAGTGAGCCTATACAACGAGCTAGCGTAAGTCCACGCATTTCATTTAATTCAGACCGGCATTCATGTATTATTTGTGTGCGATGGCTGATCCACGAATTCAAGTTACTGTGGCGAACATTTAACTTAAAAAATACGAAGGCACTTGCACTCCGGAAATCAACATAACTTGAGAAATGTGAAGCTATATGCACTTTGAAAACCAGCTAATGATCCAAAGTAGTTCAGATTATAAACACTAAATGATGCAAGCACCAAGAAACACAAAATGCAACATGGTGTACAAGGACTACAAACATGGTTTGTACCTGCTTGAATTATTCGTTCTCTGGATGAAAATATCAAAGTGTAATTGCACGTATAACCAGTGCGCAAACTGCATATCAATATATCTATCCTGCACAAGTATGCCAATAGTTTCAAACAACAGATTACAAAAGTATTTATGCTATGTTGTCATGATACGGGGACTTTCTGGTAGATGGCCTCGATGTTTCCTCAAGCTATGAAAATGCACTATAATTTGCTTGTCATCAATGCCTCGCAAATCTCCTCTCTCTCAACATAGTAGATCATCATTAGACACTAAATCCTTCAATGAGCTTGCAAAATGCTTGCACTAGATCCCTCATTAGACACTATATGTTCATCACCAGAGCATGTAAAATGGTTGCATCAAATCCTTCATTAGCGATGCATTCATTAGACACTTCAGGCTCAAGAACAACATGAGCTTGTATGTTTGCACGAAACTTGATTAGATACATCAGATTCGGTCGATTCGGTATTGATAGGGGGAGTTATAAAATAAGTAGAAATTGGTTTCATTTTCTCATAGATTCCCTACATACAAGCGGTTTACAACACCGTCGGGTTTAACTATTGGCAGAAATTGAAGAGTTGAATTAGATATAATCAGGGATGTGATGTACACCTTTCGTTGCGCATGCTACTCTTGCAAGCTAAGATCGTCTGTCCGTTTCATAAGCTCGATGCCATGCATGTCTGCCGCCACGCCTCACCTTGAGCTACACATGTGGTTGGATCTTCATCTTCTTGTCCTACATTCGCTTGAAGCGGTGACCGCCCTCCAACGAGGGCGCGAGGAAGTGTTGTGTCGATCTGTCGGTGGCGGCTAGGTTAGGAGCGAACCATCTTGGAGGCCGGAGCAAATGAATTGGGATTTTTCCTTGCCGATCGATATGGGAGGCGCTCGTATGAGCCACGAGCCTGCTATAGGGCCTGCCTTGCACTTATGTTATTGGCCCATCCAAATTGAAACATTTTTCTTCATTTTTACATTGCTCGCTTCGTGCGTTGGGATGAAAAAAACTAGCGTGGAGCCAACCTGGACGACTCAAACTAGGTGCACACTTTCCGACCACCAGAGGCCGCCCATACCAGCCCCTATGGTGGCGTCGCCCCTTTTTGCGTGTATGATTGGATAGTGAAAAATATTCCAGTGGCGCTTTTGATTTACCCACAGAATGGTTGAATTGCTTGTTTCTATGAACTGAGTTCGCCAATAATGTGAAGGATGTCAGTCTTTTCATCCTATTGTAGATTGCTTAGATCTCGATATGCCAAAAGTAATCGCATGAAATATATAGTAAAAGTCAGTGTGATGTGTTTGGCTACAACTAGTCTAACTACACGTCCTCATATAACATATCAAGGACGCACCATCTTACCAGATTAACCATTCGAATTACCCATGCAGTGTGGGAAGAAAGAAGTATTGGGACTGCGTATCCAAGCAATTGATGCCATGGACTCCTTTGTACAACCTTGTAGCGAAAAAGAAGTTGCAAAGTGTGCCTGTACAAAGAACTAGCGTAAGTTCGATTACACGCTTCTCGGAATTTTAGTTAGCCACTTATTGCAAAATTGTTCAATTACGTTGCTTGGCTTAATTTAGTTTTCTACCGATTACATAATGTCACGACTGTTAATCATATTGTAGACTGCGCCTATCTATGTGTTTGATACTTACGTTAAGAATTACTGTTTGCCTTAACTTAAATATCTACTTGTTTGTCTAATCGCTGCTTCTTTGCCGCAATGGGTTACAATGATGTTAATAACTACTATACTTTTCAACATCCAATTGAAACTCTTTAATTCCTTGTTTGTTTAAGCGGTTTCTTTGTTATAACTCCCGATTGAGATGTGTTTCTAACTTCAACTTTTCTAAATCCAATCGAACTTTAATGGCAAAACAGGTTAGCCCAAGATCAAAGAGTGAGGTCCCCATGGACGTTGCATCATCCCACAGCAAAGGGCACCGACCCAATCGTGCATTATGAATTGCCAACTGCTGATGCTCTAGAGGCTAAACTAGTGGTAGAAAGAGATTACATACGCACTTAGAGATGAAGTTGACATGTTGAGGAAGCAAACAACACAATCACAAGCGATTACTCAAGACAACCATTAAATATTTGGTGGATTTCAAAGCGAAGCAAGCTGAGGCCGACCCAGATTGTTAAGGTCCTGAAGGAAAAAAGGAAATTAAATTCCTACTTGGTAAATCATAGGTGAAATGTTCTTTCCATAGTTGAATAACCTTTGTGTTATCTGTTCATGTAATCAATCAAACCATTTGTTTTAGAGATCATGTAATATTTTTTTGTGTTTTGGTTTGTAATTTTATTTGAGCACAAGTCTGTATTAATTGATAAGACTCGGAGACATTTCATTTGGATTGCTGTGCAGGACCTACAAATATGCCAATCGGGCTGAATGTGCATTCAACAATAGTAGTAGTATAGATGGACCATAAGTGTACGCATCGGAAAGGGCCAAGATCTTTGGCTAAAAAAGGATGTTGTTGTAGCCAAAAAAAAGTACAATGACTGGCTTATGTATGTTAGTTGATATTATTGATCCATATACTCTATAAGTGTTTACATGTACATTAGTTCTGTACATTCTTGGTTGATTGACTCGGTATTTGAATCTTGATACATTGCTTGTGTACATATCTAAATGGGAGTACACATTATGTTGCGTTTGACATTTGAGTTGGACATGAAGTGTTCCAAATATTCGAATTCACCTTAAACTGGATTCTAGTTTCTGAATTTGAGTATCGGCATTTGTAATCCATATTCATATATGACAGTGGAATACATATTTGTCGTCCTTTTGAAGATATATGAAAACACATAGAATGATTTATAAAGATTCATATAGGAATACAAAGTGGATTCGAATTTAGTTGCTGTGGTAGCGTGGATGCTTATTGTCCCAAAATTCAAAAGAAGCGACAAAATGTCCACTCCCACGTCGGCTGCCGAAGCCAAGTGTTTGGGAGATGGAAATTACTGTCTACCCATTACACGGACAATCCATCGCCCGATTTCCACTTTGCTCTAAATAGGGGTAGGTTAGTAACTTCAATTAGACGTGACACGACCGCCTCGAGCCCATTCCGACACGGTGGGCGTCAAACATGGTGACAAAATACATTTGATTCAAGCTCGTCCGAAAGACCTCTGTTTCTCCCTCCATTCCCCATTCATACACGGTGGGCGGCAAAACAAACTCGACTCGGCCGAAATCGATGTAGGCAAATATTTTCAATAGGGGCAGGTTTGTAACTTCACTCAGACATGACACAACCGCCCTACCTGTCAGCCCCGTTCATACACCGTGGGCGCCAACCATGGGCGCCAACCACCCTCTCCTACTTGAAATCGCCTGGGCAAATATTGGCGAGATGCGAGATTACTGTCCTATCCCCAACCGACGAGACGTCCAAATTTTAAACGGGGGCTAAGTTTGTAACTTTCCCATATTTCAGACAGGCGCGTCCCAAAAACATGGTTCCCTATACCTCTCCCTCCATTTTCCCATTCATACACCGTCCGCGCTAGAACACCCCATCCCCACACCAGCCTCCGTCCGCCACCCCGTCCTCCACCACATCCATCGCCACCATCCTCCACCATGCCGGAGCGCCTACCAAGACCGTGTCATCCACTGCTAGAGATGGACGTTTCTCATCCACGGCGATGGACCAATAGCCTTGCATCGCGTCCTCTCGCTTCATCGGCGTCGTCGTCCTCTTTGTCGGGGCTGCTCACACGACCTTCTCTTCCACCGCAACGGGACTTATCCCCTGATGCACCCGTCTACCATCGCAGATCTGCTTCAACTCCACCGACAGCCATCGCACTTCGATGCCTACTGCAGGCGCCGCAAGAGAGGTGGTACTTCATATCTCCTCAACTTTTGATCTCAACGGAAAATAGATCTTAACTTGGTTACTCTACTTTCTTTTCAGCTCTTAGAATTTAGTTCTTAGTTGAAGCAAACAATGGATCCTAAATATCATTTCTCCGGTTTGCGACTTCAAATCTGCCATGGCACAGCCATAATACGGTTTAATTGATCATGCTTAGGGTTTAATTGATCATGTTGGTTCCGGTGGTTTCTTTAATAGAAATCGGAGGGGAAACCCTCTTTTGCTAAAAAAAATATGCTTAGAGTTTCCCCATTTTATGATCACTATACGATCAGAATACGTGCTTCGTGTCATAATAACACTCCTCCACCCATCAAGCTAAACAAGCTTAGATGTTCAAATACGAATCTGATATTATTAAAACAGAGTTGTTTAATTGGTCAGCTAAATGTTCCTAAATTAGTTTCGAAAATGCATGTTCGTCGCTCGGGTGTGTATCTCTACAGGGTGCCCACGGTGGGCAGCCAACCACAGGATTTTGGGTCGTCGAGCCCCGATTCCCCTCGTTACGCTGCTTCCGATATCTACTACTAGCCGCTTTGCCTCGCCGGCAACTTGCCGTCCCCGGACAGCATGACTCTAGGAGGAGACGCCGGACTAACAGGAGGCCAGGAGCCGCTCTCCCAACAGCGTCACCGCTGCCCGGGCGCGCCGCCGTGCCTACCTTCCCAATCCGTTCAGTGCTCAGGCGTGCAGCACCAACCAAGCCAACCCGATTTATCCTGAGATACATCCTCAACACTCAACAGCCACTCCTCATCACCCATTTTCTAATTGATTCATTACTCATTAGGAAGGACTGTCATTAGGGTTTGTTGTGTGCTTAGTGCTACATACACTTAATGGTTCAGATGTATTTCGGTAATCTTTAGTACCTCTAAAGTTCACAGGGTTTTCAAAATTCCGGCCCTCGGAACAGAAACTAGTCATTTTGGATTGTTGGTCGTAGTGACATTGACCCAGATTACTACTGCAAGCCAGGTTTGTTGACAATTTTACTTGTCTTTTTTACTCATTCGATATAATATCCAATTATTCACGTCGATTAGTTGCAAACAATAAGTGCTAGACAAACTTCTTCATTCAGATTTTGGACGGTCTCTTACTGCAGTTACAATTCTGCATACTTGTCCTAATAAGCTCACAAGTAAATGATTGATTCACTACATCTATGCTTGCCTTGTCATATTTGTTGTCAATATTCTTTTAGGGTGGACCACAAGTATGCAGTTACAATTCTGCATACTTGTCCTAATAAGCTCACAAGTAAATGATTGATTCACTACATCTATGCTTGCCTTGTCATATTTGTTGTCAATATTCTTTTAGGGTGGACCACCCTGTTTCTAAATACTGGAACCGTAGAGATGAGTGAATAGTATTTCTCTATGTGATCTCTTCCATCATGTGTGGGTAACGAACACAGCATTTTATAGAAAGAAAGTGTCATTTCCAGCTTTTACATAGGTTTCGATCTTTTACATGGAATACAATCTGCCTACTTGCTTTGTGTCGCACTACCAACACTCCACCCTTGAAGCTAAACATTACGCCACTCATAATTGCTTAGTTTATTTGTTCAAATACTGAATTTCATATGATTCTAATGTTCCTACTTCAGTTTTGAAATGTGTGCCTGCACATTATAGAGACATAAGGGGTTTGTATTTACGTGTGTGTGGTCAATTGACGGTTGGGGAGGTGAACTTTGAATATGCGAGGGTTTATAGGGAGACACTCTCCGAGTTGAATCCATAATGCATTCCATAGATAATCTGACTACTTTTTATGTTTTCATGAATCTCAGATTAAACAAGACATCATAATGATTATGAGCTTGCGCGCATGAAAAGAATAAAGCGAGAACAATGCCATGGCTGTCAAACTTGGCATTAAGGGACTGAAATCAAGTGCGGATGCAATGCAATGCAAACACTCTCCACCCTCTGATTCATGCTCGAGAATATGATCCTAACAATGATTACGAGCTAGAGGGAGACCTAAGTCAATGTAGCTCCCTAGTGGAGGAGTCGAGGAAGATGCCCTATCTTATTCACCCATCAAGGTACTTGCTCTAACTTTCCAAGGTTACATTGCTCGCACATATCTTGCAACCGATGCTTTGCATTGCTTCTACTTTGTTGAACTTCCATTAGCTTAGTTTACACATCGTGTATGTGAATACGCCCGCCTATCCATTTTAGTACATATTCCATCCGTCACAATACCATATTTATCCATTCAAATGTTGTTCTTGTGTATCGACGTTCAAAAGGAAGAGGGCGATTGTCGATCGTGGAGGAGCACAAGCAAAGTATTTGGAAAAGGTAGTGGCACTGATAAATCAAATAGCCCATTAGGTGTAGTTGCAATATCACGACCCACAAAATACCCCAACTCTAGCAGACTCTAGCCCTACTACCTTTGGTCATTTCGATGCCCCAACTCAATGAGACCCCAGCTATGACAAACAATATGATTATGCCAGTTGACATAGCACCGGTATGCGATGCAAAACCCCCATTCCGACAAAGAGTACACCAAATCCGGTTGCCAAATCCTTTTCAAACCAGAGAGGGCCCCAATTGCAGCAAATAGGACCCTGTTCCATTTCTTCCCAGTTTAGAAGATGAAGCTTATGTTGTTGTCGAACTTTGTGCGCATCTTTCCTTCATGGAAAGATTATACATGAACCAGAACAATTTCCGGTATTCCTCCGCAACTTGCGCGTAAGTAATGTACTAATGTTATTCATGGTCATTATTTCATATGTTTCTGCTGACAGAAGACACAAGATTTCATTCTTTTAAATAGGCGAGGAGCAAACTGGATTGTGATGACGAGCAAGGGTTGGTTGCGCTTTTCAAGCACTTTCGTTGATGAAGTATCGTTCCTACCGAGGCAAGCGCACTTTGATGGCAAGCCTACGAGCGAAATTTCTGTAAAGTCTCCGGTGCTACATTTATCCAAGCGGTGACTGGAATATTCTTGTTACACATTGGTCTCAATTGCAGCGTAAGGTGCATCTATGATATCACATCACAATTTGAACTACATTTACGCATTTGCCTTAATGTCTCACTTGTATGAAAAGCTGTTAGCGTAAGAACATTCGTTCTAAAGGGACAACAAAATCTCGCAACTATCTTGCTGCTTTGCATTGCTCTTGTGAGTACCTCTTGCCTGTATGACCATACTTACTTTCATAGCTGTTTGATTATGTAGCATCACTGCACATGTTAGCCTCAGTGTCGTCCATTTGGTGGACATTATAAGATCCGTATGGACTCTTACACAAATTTAGAATCAACCCAATGCTTTTGAAGAGGTTTAGCTCTGCAGTCCTCTTGTAAGGACTGAACGTGGTCTATCACCGTACTTACATTAACAGCTTACTCCCTCCATCCCATAATATAAGAACGTTTTGTACAATTACACGGTGTTCAAAACACTCTTGTATTATGGGAAGAGGGATTGGTTCATTTTGTAGCATTACGTGCATCTTATCTCCCTTGCCCACCATTTACTAAAAAGATCAGATCTATATTTAATCTTACCAATAAGTAGAATACATGAGACAATGCCGGTCTAAGTGTAGCCCATTGCTCTTGTCAAGACATTTTGTCTGTAACGCTTTGTACTTCGAGGATTGGTAGTTGATTATGTAGCATCAATTTGCATCTTATCTTCATTATCCTCTATCCCTTCCAAAGATATTATCATATCTATAATTACTCTCTACAAAATGTAGAGTATGCAATGCTTATGAAGAAGATTCTGTGCTAAAATTCTTGAGTTATCCTTCCCTTGACATGGAGAAGGGCATTATAAAGCCGGTGTTAACTATTAATGTAAGTCAGTCCTTCTAAAGCCTTTATTCTCAACTGCTGTTTAATTTGCTCATACTCCCTATTGTTTCTTCTTTGTTTAGTTCTTTGTTTCTACCAAAATGCATGTTCGTAAGGACCGTAAGTTCTAAGTTTTACTTGTAAAACCAAATTTCTTATTCATACCATGCACATTACTTAATACTCCCTATATGTATGCTTGGTTTTGTGGATCTATAATCCAGTGTGTGGTGAAGCAGCCCACATTTGCACCTTGTCATCTCCTGTTTTATCTTACTGATGTGGCTGATGATATGAACAACATGCCATGCACATTATCCAAAATAGATACAATGATTTTATATGCCCATCATCTATGCTTGTTATGTTGACATGGTAATCTAGTAGTGTGGTGAAGCTCCCGCATTATGAACAATGCCAAATTATGCTATTGATATTTTGAACTTACTCTTTATTTTCTAATTTGAAATTGGATAGAATTAATGAGCAGTTATCATCTTTGTTTATACACGTGCAAAACCTGTCATCTCCCTGCTTTGTTTCAGGGTGATATGCCTGATGGCATGCACAAGTCTGCTGAAGGCGGTGAGACAAACCCAACGTATATTGCAGCAAAGAAGGCAAAACATCTTGAAGATAGCGAGACAACCCCAAAGTCTTGTCTTGATGCAGTGTTCAAGTTACTTGAGACTAACAGTCAGACAAGCTCCACGAAATTCGTTATGCGAATCAGTTTGACTTCTTCAGTCCCAAGTTCTAGCAGAAAGGCATTCTGCAACTCAACTTCGACTTGAAGTCATATCTCTAAGAAAGATTGCGGAGAACACCAATGAGAACGTCATCGCTAAACAACTACACCTGGAAGCTATGACCGACATGCTAGGCCGATCTCACAACCTTGCTCAGCAGCTTGCGCAGCAGTTCCCCCGCAAGGCTAACCTTTCTTGAACTGTCTTGGAAGTGATCTCGGTTCAGTATTATTTTGTTATGCTGCAATGGTGCCCAGTTTTTGTAATCTGCTTCTTCGTTGCGCTTTATGATCACTGGTGGCGAACTTCAATGCCTAGTGGATGTAATATACCTTAAATCCTTTATTGTATAGTGTAGGTTTATTCTTAGTTACTATGTCGTAATTTCTTTGTTGTATAGAGTAGGTTTGTTCTTAATTCCTACTAGTTACTGCCATCATTCGCTATCTGAAAAAAAATCAGATGTAGTCGACCGGGCCGAAACATTCGACTCTAACGGGCCAGGTTTTTAGAGGGCCACAATTGGGCCACTGCGTCTTTCTTGGGCCCGAATGATTGGGGCCTTCACACATTGCGCCAGCCCAAACTTACACCGACCTATATTTTAGTTGGGCCTTTTGTCGACCAGTAGCTTAGTTTGGCCCAGTAGCGTTGGGCCATTAACAGTGAATATTGTCTTGGCACATTACGGCCGAGATGAAACCACAGGCCTTTAGCAGGCCAAAATGCATGTTGGGCCTCAATTTTTACTAGTCGTCGACGGGCCTTCAGCAGGCCGAAATGTAGACCGGGTCGTTATGGGCCCAGTTAGCTCACGGGCCGTTACCAGGCGGAAACATATCTCGGGCCTTAGTTGGCCCACTGATATCATGGGCCTTTAAGAGGCTGAAAGCTTAGTACAGGCATCAACAGGTCGTGTTACGCGACATGCCTTTAACAGGCCCAAAGTCACGTTGGGCTTAACTGTTGCCACCTTTAGCACGGGCCGTTAGTGGGCCCGATGTCCCGTCGGACCATATATGGCCCATGGGCAAAGACGGCCATTCCTGTGCCGAAAGTCACACCGGGCTGAAATGGGCCCATGTCTACATCAGGCCTCTAACAGGGCGAAAGTCACTGGGCTGTAGTTGGGCCCGAATATTCGGCAAACAATTAACGGGCCAGATCTGGCTTCGGGCCGCAAATGGGCCCAAATATTGGGTGAATAATTAACGGGCCAGATCTGGCTTCGGGCCGTAAATGGGCCCAAATATTGGGCGAACAATTAACGGGCCAGATCTGGTTCCGGGCCGTAAATGTGCCTTTATTAAGCAGGCCGTTATTGGGCTGGCCCACTAGTACCTGATAAGTTCTACGGGCCTTTTACTGGGCCGGCCTTTTTAATCTATATGGGCCTCTGTTGGGCCCAGCCACGTGTCGACGTACCATAGGCATGTCTCCTCCAATGGACGGGCGACATCCGCCCATCGACGGTGACAGTGTTCCCTTTGGCCAATCGAAATTTTACACGTGGAAATTTCCCATTGGTGGGTACATTAACGGGTTATTGGATCCAAAATCCGACCCGATAGCTTAAAGCGTTCCGTTCACGGTGGATGCCACGTGTTGGTCACCCTTGACGAAGCACTTGCCTGCGACGCGATTTATCGTCATGGAAGTGGACACTTCCGTGATGATAATTTTGGTAATGTCATGGAACACTTCTACGACAAAGACAGGTATGACTATCTTGATTCTGTCATAAATTTGTCATGGATGTACATGCATGACAAAAACGCGACCTACTGTGACAAACACGTATCATCAAGGAAGTGTATTTTTTTTGTAGTGGTGTGTGTGTGTGTGAAAATGGTGTGGTGTGATATTTAAATAACCAAATCATAAATTTGATGTGGCACATGTGCATCGCAAACAGGACATCCCCGACCCCACGGAGGTTCATCTACTGTGAAGTAGTACAGTGTACACCCCCTCACACACACTTTGAGTCGGTGGGAGGGGGAATCATCTCACCAAGGCGTATTGTAACACTCACCAAGAGGAATCACCACCTTGGTCGTATAACATCTATCGTTGTTGGGTCAATGTCATGGACGTCCACACGCGGCCACACAAATAAGCTAGCTTGACGCTGATAACCACGCGAGGGAGTGCCTGAAGACAACCGCTGCGTGCATGTGGCCCAAACATATGTGTGAAGTGTTATGTGGTGTTTGAATATACCCAATGCACAACTTTGATGTGGCACCGTGCTTTTGGAACCGAAAAGTTTCCACACGGAGCGATGGTTCACGACGCGTATACTATTCTAACATATAATGTTGCTAGCCAACTTGGCTTCACGAAGCTCCCTCGATTTGGTCCAGTTTTGGCCGTCGGATCGGCCATCAGACGAATTTGGGCCGTTAGATCTTCACTTCATGGTCAAACTCAATTTTCACCCCACCGTCATTTTCATTGGCCAATGATGACCGGTGGGCTCATCTCGTGCGCTCATTGGCTAGGTGTGCCTTTCCAATGTCCCCGAGGGATTCGCCAATCCCCTCCGCGCGCGCCGCATGCTCGACCTCGAGAACAAACAGTCAAACCCTATCGTCCCGAGCCCCGGCCCCCTTCGCCTCATGTCCTCCTCGCTCCATCCTCTCCCACGCCGCCGCCCCCCTCCCCGCTCGCCGCGACGGCCGCCGCTCCTTCCCGTGCCGCCCCTCCCTAATCCACAGGCAGAGATGCCTCGGTAGGGGTAGAACACCGGGGCTCTCCACGACCTCTCCCTCCTTCCCTCTCTCTCACATCCTTCCCCTAATTTCTTTGCTTTCTCGATCCATGACAATAGCGTCACCATGGACGCGGGCGGCGTGGCCTCGCCAGTGGTGGATCCTCCTCCGCCCCCATCCTCCACCTCTCCGGCCGACCAGTTGCAACGGTGAGCTCTCCCTTTCCCCGACTCCTCTCCTCTCTCACATCACATCAGATCGGATCGGACCCCTGATTTCTTTTTCTGCTCGATTCGGTCCGGAGCAGCAGCAGCTCCTTCCTAGGAGTACCTTCCATGGACGAGCTCGACGGAGACGCCGTCCAGCCCGACCACGGCCACGACTACCTCACGCACAAGGTCCCTTCCTGCTCCCCCACCTTCTTCCATGGATCAAGATGCTACATACACTGCTGCTGCTGTTTGTCAGATGAATGAACGAACCTTCATTCCTTACTTAATTTGACAAATAAATCAACCTTCCTATAGATCAAGCAGAGAATGAATGAATGAATTTGCAACTTTGCTGCTAAAATGAATGGCCAACTTCTCTGAGGTTTATTTTGGTCAATGGATTTTTATACAAATGAATTAGACTGTCATTTGGTTTCTTATTAGTCACGCCTGCCTGAGTGACTATTGCTTTGCTGCAGCAGAGTTTGCAACGGATGCTTGCTTCCTGAGGTGAGCGACCACCTATGCATCGTGACGGCGGTGGATGATGGCATCACCTACAAAACCCCAATGTTGTCCATGTAGATTAGCCATTGAACGACTTAACTAGAAATTTTATAGGTTTTTAGTATATATATGTTCAGTTATGTTGTCATGAGCTGTGACACGAATTAATAGGAAATAACCATGTAGTATCTTATTTTTTATACGAGTAAAGTATGTGCAATAAATTTGCAAAAATGGTCCATCAACTAGCTGAATAAAAAACACTCTATGGGAAAGGCGAACACACTAAAGCACAAGTCGTAGTAATTCCAAAGTAGTTTTACAACTGCATTTTAGCGGGCTATATCATGGTTTGCTTTTTCTGAACCTTGATAATATTATTCAGATTTGCGACAACAGTTTTGATTAGTACTTATTTTGGAACACAGAAAATGGGCTGTGAGGTGGCAAATATCAGATATTGGCTAGCCCTTTTCTATCCATTATATCTTCGCTTTTCAGTTCTATGCATAGATTACTTTTAAGGAACTACGTAGTTGTCAAAGCATGCGATTCAAGTATCTATCATTTTTATCTATTTCATATTTTATGTTTGCATCTCAGGTTTGGTTGTTAGAGAAAAAGTATGTGAAGGAGTGTGTGAGGAACTAGGAAAGAAGCACAAACGACATGATGCTAATATATCTGTAAGAAATTTGGCATGTGAGTTTATGCCATACTCTATCCTCTCTCGAATCTCGATGAATAATCAACAGGTGTGCCTTTAACTCTCATATTTCTTTTGGTGTGTTGCAGACATCTTTGAGTGGCATGGTAATTATTGTTGACATAAGGTTGTCCGCCTTCATGATTTGTCCGGCCTCGTGTTTGTAGCCTGCTGTTTACCATGGCTACCCTTTGTTCCATATGGTATAGGAACTGCAAGGTTTCTACTAATCGTCGCCAAGTTTTTACAGGCATAGCTAAATCCAAAGTTGTTTCAGTATTCAGAATAATAGGAACAAATTTAGCGAAACACAAGTGTGCAGGCTGCCAATTTAGTGCTTGGGTACACCTTCTCTTGATTTTTAGTTCATCGGTTAATTTAGAATCTAGAAATAAATTCCTCTTTGCTTATGGATTCCCCACTTTTTGCAAGGGAATTATTTTATAATAACTACATATGGAGACACCACATTATTTTCGGTTTGCTTTATTCAAGGGTCAAACACCAGTAGAAATTTCTTTGTTGAACACTTACACTGAATAGATAATATGTCAGCATTTTTGAAAAACTTAGCTAGGAATCTTAGTTTTGAAAGAGCCATACACCTATTATTGCAAGATATATACCGTCAATGTCAAGATCTCGATGTTCTATATTGCTGCCACATGAGAATAATAGCAGCAAAAAACGGCAATATGGTGGTATCTTGCAGTGAGATATATTATTGCTTTTTTCTGAACAAATACCAAATATGACTGCACTTAATTTCTTCTTCAGGAAAAGCATTGTGGATGCTGAGATTATGAATGCAACTACTACCAACAATGAAGAGGTGGCAGATAGGTAAGTCTACATGCATGCCGTTAGAGAAACACCTAGAAACGATCAGGAACACATCCTGGACTGGCAACTATGCTAGGATGGTACGTTAAACAGTGACATGTATCAAAATTATACCATTCCATGATTACTATGTATTTTCACCCTTTTTTCCAGTTGATACATAACTTTTGCTGCATGAATCTTTGTTCAATATTACCTCTCAATTATGTTTGTCCAAATACTTTCTTTTTATGTACCAATATCATGCTAACTGAAACTCAGTTTTATTCCAATGATTTTTGGTTGAATTTTCACTAAGGTGATGTAGGTTAGTGGCTGGAAGGGGTCCAAGCGTTTCTAAAAAGCTAACATCACTTGATCCATCAATCCAAATTAATTCTTGCAATACTCGGTGGTCCAGTAACAAGCAAATGCCGAGTGCACCATGTTGCATATAGAGCTTCTTCCACCATCTGAAACTGAAATTGCCGAGTGCACAACGTAGCAAATCCTGTCATTGATACCCTGGAATAGGTGCAAAACCTCTCTCATATAGCAGCATCGCAGCGTGAGATGCTCCGCGGTCTCCGGTTCTGGGTCACATAGCCAAAGACATATTGTGTGGCCATCCTCCGGTTTGCTGACCGGTCAGCGGTCCAGTTTCTATTCTGCAGGAAGAGCCAGATTTACAAATTTACCTTTCCCTCAAGCTTGGTCCGTACTCGTGCAATCCGGGCTGCTCAATCCTTGCAGAGCTAAAGTATGCTCAAATTATCTATCTAGCCTGTCCTTACATACACTGGGGATGAAGATCAATCAACTGTACAAACTTCTATTGAGTAAGCTCATTGTTAAGTTCAGATATAATTATGTGTCTCGAATTCTTTGTTATTTTTCGTTTCTTATATGAAATAAATCATCTGTGGCATACTTGGTTTCTCATATTGTTTTGGTTTTAGATTTAAAGTGACATTTTCTGTTTTTGCAAACCAGAGGGGTTGTTCTTATAAATGTATTGCTACTTCTTTTGGCTGTTATAAAATGCTTGGTTGATCTCCATAGTATATGCATGTGAGACTACAGATTGTTGCAATATTAGTTCTTAACTTCGTGAGCAATGAATACAACATTTGTAAGAGTTGGAGCTTGGTACCGTTTTGCAAAATAAGATGACAGCTCACATTTTCTGGTTTTGCAAACCAGAGGGGTTGTTCTTATAAATGTATTGCTACTTCTTTTGGCTGTTATAAAATGCTTGGTTGATCTCCATAGTATATGCATGTGAGGCTACAGATTGTTGCAATATTAGTTCTTAACTTCGTGAGCAATGAATATAACATTTGTAAGAGTTGGAGCTTGGTACCGTTTTGCAAAATAAGATGGCAGCTCACATTTTCTGGATGACCCAATGCTTCTTTGGTGAAATTTGATCAGCCTTACATGTATGTTTGAAATGTTATGTTGTATACAGTTCATTAGGCACTGGAATTTGCCAAACATTAATGTTATGTTTTTTACCTGTTTCCTATTTTCCCAGTCACATCTCTGAAATTTTTCCACCGAAGCAAGGACTCTGCTTTCCTAGCATGTTAATTATTTGAGAGACAAATAAATATTGTTGTTGGCCTACGAATTATCACATCATTGCATTGATTCTTTTTAGATAATTTTCTTTTATATTTTTTGTTTCTTGAAATCTCAAAATAGTAACTTGCATCTTACCAATGATGAATCATTTTATAGTCGCATTCGGAGATATAGCTGATCCTTCATTTCTCTCGTAACGTTAATCCAAACATCTGAAAATGAAACTAAAGCTATGTACAGAGAGAATGTGTAGACTCTCTTCTTTGGGCATGAACTCCGGTATGCATTACGGTGAGACCACTTCACTTTGCTTCCAATATAGTAGATGGCGGAAGGGGTGCGTGCTCTTAAATACAACCGTTAGACAAGTATATGTAGCCATTTCCTCAGAGAAAGGAATGCTATTTTAGCTGGATGTGAGTTTTTAACCTTTCATTGATGAAGAGAACCGATGATCTTCCTACGAAAGTTTATTTTTACCTATGTATTATTGGCATGTTCCATTGTTTGGGTGATTTACCTAGGCTATGCATGTACATATATTATTGCCATGTTCCCCTTATTCATGCATCACGGAACATTGCTGCCAAATTGATATTTTGTTGCTCTATGCACTGGTGTGATAGACTGCCATTTGTTTTGTCGAACAATTTGCCAAACTGATTTTCCATTGCTACGTGTCTTTGGTGTTACAGATCGCTATTTGTTTTGTCTAGCTTAGTAAGTACTCCCTCTGTTCCTAAAACAAGTCTTTTAGAGATTTCAATATGAACTACATATAGAGCAAAATGAGTGAATCTACACTCTAAACTCATTTGGTTTACATTCTCATGATATACACATGCCCCTTTTCTATTTTAGCTATCATTTGCCAACCTCTTCATTATCTCACTATGCACATATGTTTATATATACAAATGTGATTGACATTATGGTGTTTACAAAACGACATGTTACCTCAATGCCATTTTTGAAGAACAAGTATGTGGCTTGGGAGAGCCTGGTTGCCGTATGCGGTCATCATGAGTGGCCGCATTGTTTGGTCCTTAACAATTTTGACTGAAGATTCCTGGACTTTACTGTTGGGAAATCATGTGAGAAGAATGTTCCAGGAATTCTCTGAAAAGACATGTGTATACATGCCATGTGTCACACTATCATTTTTTTGTCTTTGTGAGTTGCTGAGAAGATCTTAGGATGTTTGATTGGTCATTTCAACTCAGATGAAGTTGTTAGGATGATGAGGTTGCAGGTTATGCGAATGTACTGTGATGGATTCAGATAGATTTCAGAGTGGTGAAACCCTTTGAAGTCACAGCTAACGCGGCTCTATGTTACCCCAATAAGATAACAAAATATGCATGCTTAAATATATGTTTTCAAAGATAATTTGCCCTTCATTTTTCGCCTAGGGTTTGAATTGTTACCTGAAGTGGTTGCTAAAACCCACTTATACTAACAAAGTCAAATATTTTTAAAATACTTAGGGCTTGACATGGTCTTTGCGCTTACTCACAAATAAAATTGCTGAAAAATGCAAATATTTTCAACGCGTACATGTTTTTGAATGGGACTATGTGCCATGCATGTAGAGAATTCTAAAATAGCAGCAAAAGCAGAAATCTCGCCGCTTCATATTCTACTTTGGACGGGCCACACACAAAATTGTCTGTGGACTGGGCTAGGTAGCATATGGGCCTTTCAAGTATCTATGCCTCCATATGCACAACACAGAGAGTTTTTTTCGTGCACATGGAAAATAAAAGTTTGATATAAACACTGCTAAAAAAACACATACTTAATTGGTCAATACATCTTATACAAATATGTCTTTTGTTTCAAACTTAGATTTCTCAATGTGATAACCGTATTTTCAACTAAAAAATAATCTTCCTTAACTACTCTATATATGTTATACAAATATGAATTTTTTTCAAACTTAGATTTCTTAGCTTCACATTTTTAACATAGCATGATTTAACACATGGGCTTTCTATTATCAATGTCAAATATGTATTTGCAAAATAAAACTATTTTCATCGACAATATGGCTTTAGCAGGTCTCTGCGTCATTTGGCACAACGGATCTCTACTCCTAATGTCTCAGTTGGTAGGTCGCGTTCCGGGTTTTATTTTCGTTCCACCTCACCCGGTCTTTTTTGGTACTTCTTTGGTACTTCCTCCCACCTCCCTCTCAGCCGCGAAAAACCAAGGAAAACCCCGCGATCTAGTCCCGCACACGCCCAACCTCCCGTCTCACGCTAAGCCGCATAGAACCAAAAAAAACCTCAAGCCGAGTCCCCCGCCCCCCCCACGCACTCCAGGCCCTAACATCCCGTCGCACCAAGACAGACGAACCAAAAAATCTACGAATAATCCGCGGTTATTTTTCGCTGGTTTTATTTCGCCTCACCACTTTCGTTGGTTTTATTTATTTGGTTTTATTTCGTCTCCCTCCCACATCTTTTCGCTTCACCACCCACATAAACCCATCGATTAGTTACCATAAAAAATCGCAATCAATCAAGTATTGATGATCAGATTAGTTACCATATAAAAATAAATCGCAATCAATCAAGTATTGATGGGATATTTCTTTATATTGATGTGATTTCCCTTTTTATCATCAATCGTCTCTTCGCCTAAAAAATGCGTAGATTTACTTTTCGCTTCACCATCCACATAAACCCATCAGATTAGTTACCATATAAAAAAATAAATCACAATCAATCAAGTATTGATGATCAGATTAGTTACCGTATAAAAAATAAATCACAATCAATCAAGTATTGATGGGATATTTCCTTATATTGATGTGATTTACCCTTTCTTATCATCAATCATCTCTACTGCCTAAAAAAATGCGTAACTTTCCTTTTTGTTTCACCACCCACATAAATCCATCAGATTAGTTACCATATAAAAAATAAATCGCAATCAATCAAGTATTGATGATCAGATTAGTTACCATATAAAAAATAAATCGCAATCAATCAAGTATTGATGGGATATTTTCTTATATTGATGTGATTTTGCGTAGCTTTTCTTTTCCTGCCAACCGACCGCGTCCCGTCTCCCTACATCCGCCCTCGTTGCTCTGCCTCCCGCATGAAAAAAACCCTCTCGTTTGACCTTCCCCAAACCCCGCATGATGGAAAAACCCAGCCGCCTGCTTCCCCTCCTCTCGACCGCTCCATACGTCCAGATCGCGGCCCCATCCCCATCCTCCTCTCACGTCACGGCGGCCGATGGACTGCCGCCACCACCCTCATACTCTCTCGCCGCCGCCGTCCTCCCGCTCGCTCGCCGCCGCCGTCGCCACCAATCCCGGTGAAGGCGCTGTTGCTACTATGTCGCCTCCTTTCCCCATCCAAGCCTGACCATGGCAACGGCGCCCTCTCATGTGTCCCGCGGTGAGGTTTGGGGAGGCGCGACCACAATCCAGTAGGGATCTCACCGCGGACCCGTCCGCTGGGATGGGTGTTGCCTCCGTTGCGAATGGGATCAAAGGGAGGGACTACCGTCGTCAAGGTCGGCATGAGGCAGCGGGCCGATTGGGAGCCCGATTGTGAACATGGGAGTTCGTCCCCATGGAGGCGGCGATGGAGATTGGATGTGAAGCAACCCCACTTGCGGTGGTGGAGGCTTGCCGTCCATGTGATCCTTTCTTCTCCGGTATCCCCATTCCTTTCCTCCCATTACAAAAGCGAGCATAAATGAGAGCAGGGGCTGATTTTCATCACTTCATTTCTCATATTTTTAGTTGCTTTTTTGAGATTATACAAGATGCTCCCGATCTGTTTTGTCAAATTATTTGGATCGTCTTATGGAATTGACAGCCATCGCATTTTTCACCTAATGTTATTTCTTAATCCTTGTCCCACTAGGCATCCACTACATGTTTGGTAATGACGTGATGTTGAGGCGGCTAGGAGAAGCTCAGTGACGGATCAAGGGCTATCGAGATGGATCTGGGAGCCAAGCAGTAGTTCTTCTGTTGAATTTTGGTTATTATCTTTTCTATTGTTACAATTATGGGATGGTTTATTTTGACTCGGTGTAACATTTGCATTTGTTTCCCCCAGCTTGTTGGCGTAGATGCGTGGCACTGCGGCAACTAATCAAGAGCCAGGGTAGTGCACATCAGAGCTATGCTGAATGTAGCGAGCTAACCACGAATTGGGTATGTTCACACGAGGGATGGGATAGGAGAGGAACATTAACATTTTTTCATGATTTGGATGAAAATTTCAGTTCATAGTTTCTCCGTACGTGGCAACACACTAACGGTACTCATGGGCTTAGGATGAAAGTAGCGTGGCAGAATCGATGGGTTGGACGGGAAGGCGGTTGTTGCCCTTGTCCCTTGGTGCTAGCCTACCGTGGTGGCCTCACTAACTTGCTCATTGCGAATACGAGTTAGGTAGAATTCGCGAGTTGTCGCAGATTTGTTTTTATCACTTTTTACAATATTTATTGATGTATCCCTAACTCATCGAGTCATTTTTAGCTTTGATTTCCCATATCATGACCCTAAATATCCCATGGTCAGTATATTTGCATGGTTAGTGGACATTGTCCCTTTCTTTCTAATGTTTAATATTTTATATTGCCGATAGAAATAATTTTATCCGCTTGATTTAGGAAGTGCACATAGGTAGGTCAACATATTTTGTAGCTCTTTCGGATGTAAAAGCATATGTTGCATAAGAAATTATTATCTTCCAAGCATACTCACATTTCACTAACAAATAGGGGAGGTTCAGACTTGAGAGCAATGATAAAATGTTTATTCCTCACTCTTTTGTTGGAATTTTAGTTCCAAGTTAACATGATTTCTTATCCGCTTTATAAGTCATGCATCCGCTTAATTAGGTGATAAGTAGGGCTATTGTGGGGTTTGTTTAAACTCCAAGATAAGGAATTCTGGTTTAAGAAAAAGACTTTTGGCTTCTTTAATTACAAATTGATTGCAACATCGTGTTAGTATGTGATTTCTCACATCTGGTTGTAATATTTGTGAAGACGTGCATTACGTGCACTTGAAGCGGGCCGTGGCCCGCAACGGACGGCGCCGACGCCGACCGGGCCAACTCCTTCAGCGTATTCTTGGAGCTGTGGCTGGCCGATTTACATGAAATTAATTCCTCAGTTCTTGTGGCAAATATAATACACATAATCCATATTGTTATGCACTTAGCGTGTGTGTGAAATAGATGAATTATGGTTAAAAATAAGATGGATATGTGTGTGTTAGAGAGAGGGAGAGGGGGAGAGAAAGTGAGGAAGAGGGAGGGAGTGTGTGTGAGAGAGGATTTGATGGTAAAAAAGGTCGCCAATGTCGTAATATTGAACTCTTTACGTTAACATGGCCCCGTTGCAACGCACGGACGTTGTTCTAGTCAACTAGTATATATATATGTATGCGCCACAGAGCTATTCCGTTACTAGCGTCGGCCCTATATAGGTTCCAATCCGTTTTTGTCATAGGCCCAACTAGTAAGCAACAAAATAAAAGAAAAAGTCCACCTCCCATTTCCCCCGTATCCCCACGACCCCCTGGCCACGCCCCGCCCCCCTCGTCGGCCACCCCGCCGCCGGGCTCCACCCCTTCCTCTCGCGCCTCCTCGCCACCGGGGGTCGCCCTCCTGCGCGCGCTTCCTCGCCGCCGGGCACCGCCCCTCCTCCACGAGCCTTCTCGCTGCTGGGTGTCGCCCCCTTCTCACCGCCGGGCGCCGCACCCTCCTTGCGCTCCTTTTCTCCGCTGAACGCCGACCCCTCCCTGCCACCGGGCGTCCGCCGTCCGGATCCAGCGCCCAGCACCACCGTCTTCACGTGCCATCCTGCTGGTTCGCACGGAAGGTGTTCGCCTCCTGCACCCGCCGGATCTGGCCATCCCCTTCCGTTCACCTCCGCCACCTGAGGCCGTTCACCACCGCCACCAGTCCCCGTTCAACACTGCCCCTACAATCCCGCGCGTCAAACGACACACCTGTCAACCCACGCGAAGCTTCAAAAGAGGTCCAGTTCTGAACATCAAATACCCAGAGGTTCAGTTCTAAACTTGCAATGTCTCCAGGAATGTTACAACTGAATTGCTTCAGTTTGAGTTCATTTTGAATCACATGTGCCATCTTGCGATCGTTTGAAATCAATACATTGCATGGACATATCACAGAACGAATGTTAAACAGGATGGTATGTATGTATCATTAAAATGGCGTGATTTGTTCATCGTGCTGGAGTACACAAATGCCACGTTGTCGGAGTCTGTACATATTTCTTATTTCTATTGCTATAATTTCAAGTGGCCAATTGCTATAAGCTCGCATGTTATTGTCCGATTAGTTCAAGTGATCATTCTACTCTTTTGTTTGTGTATATGTCTAAGAGGGAACTGGAAAATGGAATTCAACGTTACTAGTTTTCTTAGGGGACGAATTCTGAAGTATTAGCATTTCTAGTACATATGTTAGAAGAGTTCATTGACAAAATGAAAATCATGAGTTCAATTATAGCAGCTATTTAGCACATATGTCATACATATTTACAATAGGTCGGTAACAGAAAGAACAATGAAACTGATATCCCTGTGTATTCATGTGTGCTTTTTTACCTAATAATGTTCATGTTAGTGCGTGCAAGTTGAAGCGCTATGGAAGTGCTAATGCTGATAGTCCTAAAATAATGATTTGCAGTGTCTATTCCGATTCAAGTGCCTTGTTCTTCCTAGCACACATGGTGCTGTGTGTTGATACCTATGGGAGAATAGCACACATGAACTGTGTACTAATGATGAAACCGGGATAAAGTCCTAAAATAATGATGTTCTTTTTATTCAGATTTAAACGCACATAAGCACTCAACTAAGTGGTGTTTGTTATATTATTTATAAATATAAATACACAACTTCTTGTTGTGCACTTGGTGCTACCCTGTTCTGGGCGTTTATCACCTGACCCCTCCTCATGTATCATACCTGCACATCTCCTTGTGCTATTGTATGCAGTTTGGCTGCTCCCCCTACCTCATGATCCTATGTGCTAAGGGCGCTACCATTTTTTGGTCCGCGAAGGTTGGAGGACGGTCCAGATCCTGTACGCTCTTGCGATCTCCTCCATTGTCAAGGTCACACCACGTGCACTGTCCTCAGTCCAACCCCATGGCATCAGGATGATCGAGTTCATCGCAAGCAGTAGTTCATGGTTGCTTCTTCCACTTTCCTCCGCCTAGGTCCTTTCCTATGGTGGTGGAAGGTTTCTACTCTTCTCCCTCCCTTGCTCTTTCTCACTATCTGTGTTCATGTGTACTGCTGCTTTGATTTCTTTGTGATGCAAATGTTGTTGATGAACATTTTTTTGTAGTAAAAAGCTACAAAAAAATCAGTTTTTTTCGTTGCGAAAATTTCTGAATTTTGCTCTATTCTAGCAGTTCGACATGTATTCTACTTCGTTTCAGTATGTCATTTTAGTTTAGTACGTCGAAGTATCATGTACACCACTTCAGTTCAGTACGGAACATTAGTGATTCGACAGACATAATCATGTCTCACAAGTTCAAGTATAGGCACAGAAGTTTCTAACCATGAAGAAATTGATCTGGAGTCTCCTTGACAAAACCTCATCTCTCATATTTGTTCCTATTTTTGTAGGTTGCAACAAAACAAGATGCACAAGTTCATATTTTGTATGTTTTTCCGTACATCTACTTCCCAATGGTGAGTCTGATTTACTTTGTGTTTCCATATTCTTCATATAACACAAATAAGTGCTTGTGGTTATGCTTGAGAATGAGCACCGTACTGTCACTTGGTTAATTAATTTTGTAGAAAGATTTTTTATCTTGAACTGCTGCTTACTTCATAATTATACAGATCATGCATGCTATCCAATGAGCCATCAACTAAAGCAATTTCCAATACAAAGAGCCAAATACACAGGATTCCCAACTAATAGATACTAATGTTCTGCTTAGCACATTTATTGTAGTTGTATTAGTTACCTTTCTTCCACACGTCGCCGTTGGCTCCCCCGACCCTGCGTGCTGCAGGCCCTCCGCCTCCCATCTCCAGCGATGCACTGCCCCTGAACCCATCATTGCTAGAGCTGATAGGATCAACAACACACAACTAATTGGAACATCAAGCAAGCAATGCAGCTACTAGAATGGTTGCTTCACACAGCTGCATGTTACAGGTTCAATAAAGTTCAGGTTCTGTATCCAACACACTGTTCATGTGTCAGTAAGTTCATGTGTTACAACTGGATAAGTTCGAAAACAAACCATGCCCAGTTAAAAAAGAACCGACCCTTGCCCAAGGAGTTCAGTTATTCTGTGAGTTTCAGTCCAACTTGAGCTCCTTGAGATGATCATATAATTAAGTTCAAAATTACTACATGGTCCATGTATTTGACAACAAGCCATGTATTACTACATGAAAAGTACAAAATTACTGTTAGTGAGAGTTCATCTAAATCCTGGTCAGTTCATCTCCTCAAAACATATTTACTTCTACTCTGCTCCGTTCTATCTCCCGAACTGCTGATGTTGGACCCTTTCTCTCATGATGTGATGTTATTGCTCTGTCGTAGCTACAACATGGTCACAGAAACATCATATAGGGTGTGTTTGGTTCGGGAACAAGGTGGAACGGAATGTCATGGTTCCATTCCACCGGAACGGGTCGGTTCCGTCTTTATGTTTGGTAGGAGCAATTGCGAGGAATGTAATGGTTACATTTTGGTGTTTGGTTTGAGAGATGGAATAGCATAAAATTGTTCATCTCATTTGATTACACTATTTCATACAGAATTAGATTTTGATAGAAAACTAAACTAGACGTATACTAAACACTTATTAAACTGATTCAGAGAATGGTGCACTAAACGCTGCAGTGCAGAACAAATCAAAAGTTAGCCACAACTCATTGTTCTGCCAACATTACCGGATTGGAAAAATCAATGGACGGCAAATGTGACAAGTGATCATCAGTGGTTGCATCGTAATAACACTGCCGTTTATTGTTGTTGTTTGCTGCGCAGCAGAGTCACTGCCTATCGCTGCACACTGCATGATTGTTGTTGTTTGCTGCGCCGTTGAGATTGCATCGCACCTACACACTGCCTGTCGCGGCCTAGCCGGCCACCGGCCCGCATGCCGTCGCCGCTGCACCAAGAGAGAATGACGTGCGTTGGGGCTGGCGGCGCCGGAGAGGGGGATATGTGGGAGTGGCTAGCGGCGTCGCAGATCAGATGGGAAGAGACGACGAGGTAGTGGCGGCTGGCGGCGCACGGGGACGAAGAGAGAGACGAGGTAGTGGCGGCTGGCGGCGCACGGAGGCGTGAGAGAGACGAGGTGGTGGTGGTTGGCGGCGCACCGAGGCGGAGGGAGACGAGGAAGGGATGAGAGTCGGGAGAGACAGGCGTTCCGCGTGGTCCGCTCGTTTTCGAGGAACTGCTCGGTTCAGGATAATGAACAAATATGCCGTTCCTGGGAACCGGTGGGTTACGGTTCCTATGACGAACCAAACGCGAGAATGGTCTATCGGGATGGGTCCGACCAATTACGTTCCGGCCCATGATAGAAAGCAAACACACCCATAGCTGACCACTGCGTTTGATTTTGTTTTGAGCTACCATGCTAGGCTACCTACAAAACCATATAGTTTGAGTTTCCATGCATGCTCTTAGTTTTTGTTGTGTGGTTTATGCATCTCATAGTATTTACAGTGTTAAATTTACTGGCTCGTCAGTCTTCTTTTACCTTCATATGCACTAACTTCCAAAGCTGAAGTATTAGAGTTGCTGGTTTCAGTCTTCTTCTACCTTCATGTGCACTTCTGAAAGATGAAGCTGATAGAGTTGCTGGTTTTGGCGTTGCATTAACTTCATGTGCAGTAATAAAAATACACAAAAGTACCCATCAGTTCAAAGTGTGCCGAAGATACAGTCCTAGGTGTGTTGTAGTGCGTGGTTAATTGGTTACTGGTATATGCAGAATACGACCGGTGAAAGCGAGTAGGCGGCTAGTGTACTGCGGCGAGCAAGGTGATAGAGGCATGGAGCAGATGTGTGTGGCGAGGTGCTCATGGCCGATGCAACGTCTGTCTCTACCGCCGGCTTCCGGTGCTACCCCGCTAGTCGTCGTTGCCCCCATGTTGTGTGTGGAGCTTCAATTTTTTCAGTTCATGGTTTGAATGCTTTTCCGCTCGTCTACTTTCCAATCAAAAGTCTGATCATCTTTGTGTTTCCATATTATTCTTATATCACAAACAGTGGAGCGACAATAATTCCAACATGATGTTCCGTTCAGTTTTGGGTGCTGCATGTAATGCAAAGTAGGTAGGTGCAGGAAGAAAGGTACTTTATTTGATTTAGTTCTCTCATGGTGCTTGTGTATTTCAATCCTCTTAGTTGCATTGCAAATGGCCAATAGTAGGATTTTTTCAATGCTTTTATTGGAATTTTCATTGTATAGTTGCATTTGTTTTGCATCTCCTCACCGATAGAAGAACCTTGCTACTACTTCTTGGTGGGAATGGTTTGACATGTATGTCACTGCCTAGTATCATAAATGACCTAGCTAATAGATCATGATTTTCTCTCTTTTGTGTATGTCTCTTAGTGTGTTCTCCCTTCCTCTTTTGATATAGCATATTCTCAACATCAGATGCTTTCAAAAATGTGTCATGCAAGTTCAAGTATAACTGCTGTAGGAGTTCAAAAATCTGAACAATTTAAGCTCAACCAAATTTCAAGAACTGTTTTCCTTCATAAACTGTATTTTTGTTAGTTTGTTGTTATGGACAGTACAGATGCACATTGTTAAGTATTACATGTGTCCATTGATGTGTTCGAATCCCTTCCGTTCACTTTGATTCCTACAGGTGGTTCAATGTGTCGAGCGGCAGCAGCGCTTGATCCCTAGTGGTTGCCCACGCAAGGAGGATACAGGGACGCTACAATGGTGGAGTCAGTACATGTAGTAGCTACTAGCTAGCTCAAGAAAAGGTATTGTCATGTAGCTTTGGTCTTACTATTGTGGTTTGTTGATTTTTTTTTCTTGTGTTATTGCATGGGAAAATTAAAAAGAAAGGAGTTTTCTTTTTACATTGATGATGGGATTGCATGGCTTCATCCAAAAAAAAGTGTTATTGATAAACCAGCAGCAAGGATGATATGTTCATGAGCTGAGTCCACATGCTATCATTTGCAAATCAATTTCTAAATGTGAGAAGATAAAAAAGTGAGACTCTGAGTGTTGGTTTCATTGCACAAATAAAGTTCACATCCATGCCATCTCAGACCTACATGTTCTACTTCTAATTTTAGTGACACACTCGGTTTAAGTTTCTTATTTTAGTTCAGTACAATTTCTAATTTTAGTTAAGTTCAGTACAATTTGTTCTATAAAATACAGTACAACAAGCAACTCTATTGAGTGTTTTATGTTGATATGTGCCCAAGAAACAAGAGATTCTTATTGAGTACAAGCTCCAAGTTTGCAAAATATACATGTTGTATGATATAGATTATGTTCCTGTAGGAGGTTCAAAGACTGCCGTGTAGCAAGTTCAAGAGTTTAGTTTCGTGAAAAAGTGATTTCTTGGTCAGGATTTTGCAGGATCTTTGGGTTAGCAGTGGTTAATTGGTTTATCCCCGGAGCTTGTCAGCAAGCTGGGCGTTGGGCCAACCACAAGGCAATGCCGCCAGGTAGGGCACGAGACGGCTACCAAGTGCGACATGAGCCTTTTTTGACCCCATTTCCAGTTTCACTGCAAAGGAGCTCACTGTGGGGTGCGCAAAGGCACTAGCACCTCTGCTTCCATTTTTCTTTCGAAGTTCTACTAACCAATTATCCACTGATAAGATGACTTTGCTTCCAACTAGCCACTGGAAGTTGTGGCCATTTAATGTCACCTTGTACGTTTGAGACAGGTCAAACTGTAACCTTCCAATGTTACCGTTTGGTAGCTTTGGATGCTTTATGTTTTGTTGATCTACAGAGGGACTATCTGAGAGTTGTGTCGAACTTTCTTGTTATAGTTTGGAACTTCTCTAAAAAATGCCAGTTGATTCTTAACGTTTTATCCTCATCAGTTCTAAAAATCCCAGAGCATCCGTCCAACTTTGTATCAGGATATACTATGTGGCTTCTGTAAATTTTTGTATGCTTGTATGTCCAAAAATATGTTACAGTTGCCTCTTCGAATTCTTGGGGTGAGGATGTTTGTGCTCCCTATATTCGATAGTGTTCTCTCCTGCCTATTTTGGTTGATGTACACTAATGGACAAAAATTGTATGGGAAATGTTCTATTATTACTAGCATATAAGTACATAAAAAAGTTGAACATGATATCCCAGATAAATATGGAAAAAAAGCTGAAACAAAAAAAAGCATGGAAATTCAAAATGGTAAAAGTTCAAGTGGTAAAATAAGAGAAGTCCAGAATATCGTCGCGACACAATGTTGAGTTCAAAAGAAAACACAAACATTTTCGTTTTATAAAAAATATCATTCAGCGGCACAATGTTGAGTTCAAAAGAAAACACAAACATTTTTGTTTTATAAAAAATATCATTCAGTTTAATGGTATAAACTATGCAAGTTTGGGCATGATGATACCATTAAGAAGTTATGAGGAAGATTATACCGAAAATACAGAGTAAAGTCTAGTATGTGAAAAGATGCTCAGTACTCTTTTTCCGGAACCATTCAAAACTACAGTGAAAAATACCTCAGTACAAACACAAATAGATCAGTACGAGTACTCTATTTTTTGATCGGAAAAACAACACGTGGGTCTCACCGTATTCAAAATTACTCATCAACGGTTGCGAGTTTGAGAAAATATTCTAACATGACTAAGTTTCACATTTTTACCCCATTTTGACAAACTTTTAAAAAAATCATGTTCAGAATCAAATTTGACCATATTTGAATTCGAGTTTAAACCGTAAGGAATTAGAAAAACATTTCTATACAAAAAAGTTGCACATTTTCCATAGCTTCCCAATGCCGTATCATTTGCGTCAACCCTACCAACTGTTTGCAAAAAAAAGGTGAAAATACATTTCGCCCAGAATTCCACCATTTTTCAAATTACTTTTAAATCGTATAGAATTTGAAAAAACAATAGATATATGGAAGAAGAGGATTTTCACCAGCTTTCCAATGCCATCTTATTTGCTCAATTCCGACAAACCATTTGAAAATTATGTCCAAAGTACGATTCGGGTTTTTGGTTTTAAAAAAAAAAACGGTTTTTTGGTAACTGCTCTTATACCGTGATGATTTTGCAAAAAAAAAATCCTATATACTTGTAATGTAGCTGTCAAGAGCTTTCCAACGATATATTACACGCCCAATTCTGATGAAAAAAATTGCAATTTTTTTTGAACTAGAGAGTACGATCAGTCCGACGAGATGAAGATCATCAGTACAACCATCTGAAACCGTCAGTTCAAGTAGGGTAACAAAATAATATTCTATTAGGCGAAAACAAAATAGCCCAAATATATATATATATATATATATATATATATATATATATATATATATATATATATATATATGACAACAATATTCTAATCACAGGATTAGAATAGTTATTTGGATCACAACAGCCCCTATAAGGGCCTGATGGACCCCTCCCGAACATCCTGAAGCCCACTGCCCGAACCCCCACCTACCGACCAGGTGGCCGACACGGATCCCAACCCCCTGTCGGGATCCCTCCCTCCGCCGCCTCCCCTATCCTTCCCTCGAGCAGCTGCCATCCCCCGCCTCTGCCGGGACTCGCCGTCGGCGACTGGATCTAGCTCCTCCATCGCCGTCCCCTCTACCACCGTCGCCGACCAGATCCAGCTCCGCCCCCTTCGTCTCCACCTCCTGTCCAACAGCCTTGAAGTAGCGAAGCAGCGGACGCCGCTGAGGAGCCAGCAACCGCCGGATTCTGCGATTTAACGGCCGCCATGGACTTCCGAAAGCCTCCTCCTCGGTCCATCCTCACCGCCCAATGGCTTAGCAGAGCTCATGACGACCAAGGCGCAATCTACGGCGAATGGCGCGGCCAAGGAAGCATCTCGACGGCGGAGGCCGCATAGGCGGCTGAAGGAAATATGCCCTAGAGGCAATAATAAAGTTATTATTTATTTCCTTATATCATGATAAATGTTTATTATTCATGCTAGAATTGTATTAACCGGAAACATAATACATGTGTGAATACATAGACAAACAGTGTCACTAGTATGCCTCTATTTGACTAGCTCGTTAATCAAAGATGGTTATGTTTCCTAACCATAGACATGAGTTGTCATTTGATTAACGGGATCACATCATTAGGAGAATGATCTGATTGACATGACCCATTCCGTTAGCCTAGCACTTGATCGCTTAGTATGTTGCTATTGCTTTCTTCATGACTTATACATGTTCCTGTAACTATGAGATTATGCAACTCCGTTTACCGGAGGAACACTTTGGTACTACCAAACGCCACAACGAATCGGGTGATTATAAAGGAGTACTACAGGTGTCTCCAAAGGTACTTGTTGGGTTGGCGTATTTCGAGATTAGGTTTTGTCACTCCGATTGCTCGGAGAGGTATCTGGGCCTTCTCGGTAATACACATCACATAAGCCTTGCAAGCATTGCAACTAATGAGTTAGTTGTGAGATGATGTATTACGGAACGAGTAAAGAGACTTGCGGTGACGAGATTGAACTAGGTATTGGATACCGACGATCGAATCTCGAGCAAGTAACATACCGATGACAAAGGGAACAACGTATGTTGTTATGCGGTCTCGACCGATAAAGATCTTCAGAGAATATGTAGGAACCAATATGGGCATCCAGGTCCCGCTATTGGTTATTGACCGGAGACGTGTCTCGGTCATGTCTACATTATTCTCGAACCGTAGGGTCCGCACGCTTAAGGTTTCGATGATGCTTATATTATGAGTTTATGAGTTTTGATGTACCGAAGGAGTTCGGAGTCCCAGATGAGATCGGGGACATGACGAGGAGTCTCGAAATGGTCGAGACGTAAAGATCGATATATTGGACGACTATATTCGGAGTTCGGAAAGGTTCGAATGATTCGGTATTTTTCGGAGTACGGAGAGTTTCGGGAATTCGCGGGGGTTAAGTTTTGGGCCTTTTTGGGCCCTGGGGGAAATTGATCGGGGCTGCCTTGGGCTGGCCGCGCCCCCCCCCCCCCAAGGCCTAGTCCGAATTGGACTAGGGGAGGCCGCACCCTCCTTCCTTCCTTCTCTCTTCCCCTTCCTTGTCTCCTACTCCTAATACATGGAAGGACTCCTAGTTGCACTAGGAAAGGGGAATCCTACTCGGTGGGAGTAGGACTCCCATGGCGCCCCTACTAGGGCCGGCCTCCTCCTCCCTCCCTCCTTTATATACGGGGGCAGGGGGCACCCCATGAGGACAGAAGTTGATCTACGGATCGTTCCTTAGCCGTGTGCGGTGCCCCCCTCCACCATATTCCACCTCGGTCATATCGTCGCGGAGTTTAGGCGAAGCCCTGCGCCGGAGAAGTCATATCGTCGCGGAGCTTAGGCGAAGCCCTGCGTCGGTGGAGCATCATCATCGCCACCACGCCTTGCGGTCGACGGAACTCATCCCCGACGCTTTTGGATCGGAGCCCGGGATCGTCATCGAGCTGAACGCGTGTCGAACACGGAGGTGCCGTGACGTTCGGTACTTGGATCGGTCGGATCGTGAAGACGACGACTACATCAACCGCGTTGTTATAACGCTTCGCTTTCGGTCTACGAGGGTACGTGGACAGACACTCTCCCCTCTCGTTGCTATGCCATCACCATGGTCCTGTGTGTGCGTAGGAAAATTTTGAAATTACTACGTTCCCCAACAGCGGCACCTTCAAATCTACCAACGGTAGATGAACTTCCTCACTCTTCTTGCCTTCTCCTTCAATCTTGCCTTCTCCTTCAATCTTGCCTTGCCCGACCTTCTTGCTTCGTGCATATGAACTTCGCGCCCTCCGCAACCACCTCAAGCAAAAAGACGCAAACAAGAGAGAGGCCATCTTCAACCCTCCTTCCTCCTCGTGATCCACTCCTGCATCCTGCTATGATAACTCCGTCGTGCCCCATCCCAGAGGGACAACAACAGACTCCGGTGAAGTAGCGATCATACACGCACGTAAGTGAAACAAAAATTTAGGTATTTATATACGCATCTTGTATTATCTGCAAATTTTCTGCTCCCTCCAGGATAACAAGTTCACAACCTACATTTTCACGTGCCATTTGGATTATTTTTTCTTTTTCTGCAGATGCCGGGTGTCCCAGATTACTAATACCAAGACTAAAGATGCGATTCCAGAATGTAGAGAAACCAAGGGAATTTTATAACAGATACGCCAGGTACGCGGGTTTTGGAATCAGGAAGACGGGAGGGAATGATAATCACAAGTATTTTGTTTGCGCGTTCCAAGGGAAACACACAAATTCTGTTTCATAGGCTGAAAGGAAGCGAAACGAAACATCGCAGAGGACAGGCTGCAATGCGAGAATGAGGGTGAAGGTGCAGGAGGATAACACATGTGTGGTAGTGGACATTGAGTACAATCATAATCACCAGCTAATGCAAAATGATGACATGCTGGTATTCTTGCACTCACACAAGAATTATGACCCCACTATTTTGGAGTACGTAAAGCTCCTGTAGTAACATGATGTCAAGAATACAACAATCATGTCCATGCTATCCGACAATGAAGATGGAATCTACTTCCTAAGCATGACCGGACGAGACCTACTAAACTAGTAAGTATTCAAAAATGCACATACTGCAAATGTACATAGCATCCTAAGTCACCATCCTTTGCTAGCAAAAATAACAAATGCATGTTTGCATATAATTTGCGGGAAAGCCATGAATGCAAGGAAAGATGATATGGATGATGTATTGAAACTTGTATCTTTCTTCAAAGACATGAAGGCAATCAATGATGAGTTTTTCTATGACATACAAGTAGACAACGACAAATCAATTAAAAACATTTTCTGGTCCAATGCATGCTGCCGAGGAGCATATCAAGACTTTGGTGATTGCGTAACATTCGACACAACTTACAAGACCAATAGATTTCATATGCCTTTGGGAGTGTTTGTTGTGACAAACCATCATTTGAAGTCAACGATATTTGTTGTTGCCCTGATCAGAGACGAAGATGCAAAGTCATTCAAGTGGTTGTTCGATACATTTGTACGGTGCATGAACAACAAACACCCGACTTGCATTCTAACAGGTAAGTTAAAAAAACTCTACAAGTTTCATCATATTTTCAGTCTATGGGTCTGTATTGGGTACACTAGTTTTATCTGAAAATAATGTAAAGCAAGCAGTTCAACCACTGTTAGCACAGAAGTCCAACAAATAGTATAAGAAGCAAAATTATATGTCACATGTTTAGAAAAAATATATTTCTAGATGTGAAGTTCAAATAGAGAATCATAGAAGTTCAAGGACACTGCTATAAGAAAAAACATATGAAACATGTTCATGAAAAATATAGTTATGTATGTGAAGTTCAAGAACTGGTACCACAGAAGTTCAACAACTGCTGTAAGAAAAAAAATGGGTTACATTATTAGTTAGTAATAGTGCTACCTGTGAAGTTCAAGTACTTGAAAAACATAAGTTCAACAACATGGTATTAGATAGTCCAACTGCTACCTGTGAAGTTCATGTACTTGTACAACATAAGTTCACCATCAGTGAAAAGAAGCACGTTTCATTTTTTTAATTCATGCAGACCAGTGCCCGTCGATGGCGAAAGCTATACCACAATCATTCCCAAACACCGTCCACAAGCTATGCCGTTGGCACATCCTGAAGAAGTTCAAGGAATACCTCATGTTGCTGTACAAAAAGTATAAAACATTCAAAGAGGAGTTCACAGCAATATTAAACTGGCCTCTAATGCCAACGGAATTTGAAGCTGCCTGGGTTGAACTCGTGCAAAAGTACAACCTGCAGAACGACCAAATGATGATGCAGCTGTGGAATGATAGGAAAATGTGGATATCAGCATATTACAAGAACATTTTCTGTGCTAGAATGACTTCTACACAACGAAGCGAGAGCACGAATCACGTGCTCAAGAGAGGGTTTGTCAAGGGGACCTAGAACCTACACAAGTTTGCTAGGCGGGTAAATGCTTGCATACAAACTCGGATGCAGAAGGAGAACGAGCAAACAATGACCAGCATGGTATTAAGACAAAAAAACACCCCCATCATATTGTGACTTCCTTCAACATGTGCAGACTGTATTTAAAAAAATGAAACCCATGACTCTGCTTCGACTAATATCTTATTTTTTGACATGTGCAGACCAACCCTGTGACAAAAACAACTTACGACTACGAGGAATACATGGCTATCAAGTACACGAGAGCCGTGTATAGCGAGATGAGGACTAGGATGAGAAAAGCCACGCTATTTCGTGCAAAGTATACAACAGAGCCCACTAAGTACCTTGTGTACTACCACAACAAGGTTGGTCATGATGATGAAGAAAGATTTGCCTGGTCAAAGCATGAATTCCAGGTTGTAGCTGACCCAGAAAATGAAATATACGAGTGTGAATGCAAGCTTTGGACACACACAGGTGAGCGGAAAAACAAACTCATTAAATAACTAAACTAGTAGTATCATATCAAATATATGAAACTCATTGCTGGTTCACAAACTATGTATTCTGCATTCATCACAAAAATGCAGGCCTGTTCTGCCTTCACATCATGAACATACTGGACTAACCGAAGCCTGACAAATTTCCAGACAAGTATATCCTCAAACGGTACACAAAGACTGCAAAATCACAACCAACATTTGATACAAGGGACTACAACACAACTGCATCGGATGGCAGCTCTACACTATCGAAGCAAGACATCTTGCTGCAGCTAAATTTGATGGTTAACAAGAAAGCAATGAGATGTGACCAGCAATATGACAGAGCCTTCTATGTTCTCAAGAGGCCCGTGGAAGAACTTGATGCAATACATTCAACAAATCGAGCGGATGCTGATGAATGGATGGCTGAAGAGGATGCCGAAGTTGAAGATGACCTTCAATATTATGAAGCTGAAATGCTCCAGACCGCTACTCAAGCCAACCAATGCAAGTAGGGTGTTGACCAATTAATGCAGTAGCGGCAGCATGAGACGATGAAACTGCCACTGTACTCTAAAACAAAGGGTAGGAAGAAACTTTCTGCAACAAAGAAAAGGGACAAGAGAGCTCAAACAAAGGCACCATCTGCAAATAGAGTCGTCGTGCTCGATGAGAACGGAGTGCTACTTGGACACATGCAATGTAGTGTGTGCAAAAAGGTTGCAGGACACACCAAACTCACATGTCCAACACTCTTATAAATAAACAATGCCGAGAAGGTCAAGCAACCCAAAGATAAAAAATAGCGGCCCAAAGTTATGGAACAAAACAAGGGACCACACCCACAGAAAGCAAGCAGCAGACTTTGTAGCATATGCAAGGAGTATGAACCACACAATGCAAGAACATGCCCGAAGCGCGTAGATGCTGAAAAGACAAGCAAAAAGCCAGAGAAGAAACAAAAAGAAAAACCTAGAGCCAGCAATAAGAAAGTGGTGGAAGATGAACAGGAAGACGAAGATGAAGACGCCATCGGAGAAGACGAAGACGAAGAGGAAGAGGAAGTGGAATACGAAGAGGAAGAAAAAAAAGGATGATGAAGAGGAAGAGGACGATGAAGAGGAAAAGGAAGAGGAAGATGAAGAGGAAGTGGTACATGTCAAGCAAAAACCACTACAACCAAAGCCTAGGAGGAGCGCAAGGTCGATGAACAGTTAGACTAGGTCAATTAAACAAAGAAACTTATGTCAGGTCAATGTGCAGAATGCTATTCCACTTTTAAAACAGTATTTTATGAGAAGCTTACTTGAACTTCTATTATTGAAGTTTCAAAGAAATTATATGAGAAGTTCAAGTAAGCTTATCATGAAGTCCTAGTATAGTATGAGAGGAGGTCTTTGGTGATGTATTGCATGAAAGACCAAGCGGTAATAAAATGAGAATATACATTGTGAAGTTCAAGTAATATTAGTGCGTAAGTCACGTATATTATGAGAGGAAGTGCTATGTTGGTGATGTATTCCATAAAAGTGCAAGCAAGAATAAAAATGAAAAATATACACTATGAAGTTCATGTAAGCTTACAGTGGAAGTTCTGGTATATTATGACAGGAGGTGCTGGTGTTGTATTCCATAAAAGAGAAAGCAACAATAATTATACAGTGTGAAGTTCAGGTCAGCTTACAGAAGAAGTTCTGGTATATAAATCGATGTAGGAAAAAATGCTTAAATATATGTATTGTCGTATGAACTAAGGTTAGCAAGCCTAAGACAACACATTCAGATATGAAGTTCTGTTTGGATACGTGCAGAAGGTCATGTAGAATGCCGACAAAAGATAAAGAAATGTAAAGGAGTGTATGAGAATATTTTTGCACGAAGTTATAGTTGAAAACTAGCATGATTGAAACATAAAAAACACATATATATTCTATGCAAAAGGCTGCATATTGGTTGAGCTGAAAAATAACAATACATTACACAACACAGTAAATCCTCTCCATCTGAAACTAGCAGCCCAGCCAGATCTCAACCAGAAGTTCAAGTCAAAGATCATATGTTGGGGCCCAAAATTAAACAACACAAAAAACCAGCAGTTCAACCATAGCCCAGAGAGATGTTCAAGTACATATGTTGGGGAAAATATACATGGATACTGAAAACGATGCAGTACACTGAAATTCACAAGCCAAATCATTCTTCATACTAGATACATTTGTTCTCAATATCATAAATAATAGTGCTGCAGCTATAGATACACAAATTACTAAACCATTCTTACAACCAAATCTTTACAAAATCGTTCCAATCATTATCAAACCTAAATATTTACAAAATCAAATCTACACTGAAACTAATGCTTCGAATTCACGGGCCCAAGGACCGGATCTCGGCAGGAAGCTCTGCACGCACTATTTCATTCTTCTCGCTAAAGACTAGAGTGTGTATGAACTCGACCTTCCAGTCATCTGCAGCAGCCTGCAAACAAGAAATGAAATGATGGTTTATTAAAGGATAACTAAAACCACAGCAGGAGCGTCTAAGCAAAACCACACAAGAAAAATGAATGGATGATGAGACAAGAACAAGGACAAAACATACCTTCACATCACCAAAATCTTCAACAAGTTCATCGCCATCATATGTAGAGTAGAACTTCACGGAAAAGAAACCACAATCATTACTCACTTGCTTTGGAACATCGATAAAAGTTGGCCTCTTTGCAATATTCGCCCAGTTAGGCTGCTTGCTCGCTTTGTACGCAGCCTTGCCGTACACCTCCTTGAGCAACCCAACAAATCTCTTAATCTGCCAGAAATGACAAATAAGATGAAATCAAAAACATGTTAACCAAAATAGTTAAGTTCAGGTACATAAAAGAGACACTTGTATAAGATCCACCTAAACGATACTAGAAGTTCAACTGTCAAATGATAGTCAGTTCAAGCAGTATTACCAAAATAGAGACAGAAAAATATTTTGTCAACAGAAGGCATAATAAACTTCAGGCTAAGAAACACTCATGATATTTTGGCAGTCTCCGTGGAAACTTGTTCGTGACATTCCCTTGTTAGTGTAAGGAAGTGAATCAAGGATGTCAATGCTCCCACGATATCTATTCAGCACATACACACTGTAGTGTGCTATTGTGACAATTGGCTTGAATAGTGTCAATGCTCCCACGATACCTAACCAGCTTTGCATTAAGAAGGTCTTCTCCCTTGCGAACAAACATTGGGAGGAGTTTAGCCGAAATTTTTGCATCAAATTTTGGAAATGTTGCAGCAAAAAAATCATACTCCAGGCAGTACTATGCATTCACAAAAACATAATTAAAACACCTCCCAAATGCCACTACACCAAAACTAGAGAAAAAAAGGGAGATAGGGGTGCAAAGAACTAAAACCTGTATGAAGTAGGGACTAAGTACAACCCTGTCAGCAGAAGAGAAGATCTCAGAGGTGTCCGGCTTATCCTTCCACTAGTTTATGACATAATCCATTACATCTCCTTCCATCTGTTGCCCTTCATCGAAAAGAGTATACAAGACACGTCCTGTGAGGTCAATCACATTCCCAGGGATGGTAAATACGCAGTAGCTTGCTGCAGATTTAAAAGGATGGGAAAAAATATTGTAAGCACAACTCCAAGGCAAGGAGAAATGAACAGAAGTTCAGATACTATAACAACAGAAGTTCAGAACAAAGTAGCATCTCTAGCAGCAACGAAAATAATAATAAGAAAACTCACTCATAATATTTCTTCAGACTATCCTCACTAAGCACATACTTTAATACCTCCGGGCCATGGATAGATGAGGCTAACTATATTTATTTAGGGGAGCGACAACAGAACGCCACTTGAAAGGCAATCTTGATGCTCTCTTGGAGGAAGTTATGGTGCCAGACTCAACTGCCGGTTTCCTCCTGGTGATGACAACATTCTTACCACCTCTCCCAACAACAGTACCAGCAGCAGATTTACCATTCTTCGGGTAAGTAATTTTCTCAAAATCATCATCCGACGAAATCACCTCTGCTTCGACTGCACGAACCTTCCTAGAGCAAGGGGTGTTTGGAGCAGCACAAATACCGACAGCCTGCTTCCCCAACTTGGAAGGAAGAAGGGTTCGAGAGCTATCATCTTCTCTCGGAGTTGTACTCATCGATTCCTCCCTAGGCTGGTATTCCCGTGACGCGAGGAATGAGTAGTGGTAATCGGTCAAGTCCAACGGCTCCACTGTCAAAGAAATTGAAGAGAAAAAAGACCATTAAATATAACTGAAGTTCAGGTACAACACAACGTACAGTCCAAAAAATATAGATGACATGGTTACTGCTCAAGTTGACCTAAAAAAATGTGTTGCATTTGAAAACTAAATGAAGTTCAGGCACAACCCAAGGCACATTTCAAGATAAACGGATGAATTGGAAAACATTGAACTATAGCTAACGAAAGCATAAAAAGGTATTGTCGCTATCAAAACCGGCGGATCTCGGGTAGGGGGTCCCGAACTGTGCGTCTATGATCGATGGTAACAGGAGACGGGGGACACGATGTTTACCCAGGTTCGGGCCCTCTCTATGGAGGTAATACCCTACTTCCTGCTTGATTGATCTTGATGAATATGAGCATTACAAGAGTTGATCTACCACGAGATCGTGATGACTAAACCCTAGAAGTCTAGCCTATATGACTATGGTAATGTATGTCTCCCTTCCGGACTAACCCCTCCGATTTATATAGACACCGGGGGGATCTAGGGTTTACATAGAGTCGGTTACATAAGAAGGAATCTACATAGTCGGTTGCCAAGCTTGCCTTCCACGCCAAGTAGAGTCCAATCCCGACACGGGTACAGTCTTCGGCCTTCATGCCTTCACAGCCCATCAGTCCGACCCATGGATAACAGGCCGGACGCACGAGGACCCCTTAGTGCAGGACTCCCTCAGTAGCCCCTGAACCTGGCTTCAATGACGAGGAGTCCGGCGCGCAGATTGTCTTCAACATTGCAAGGCGGGTTCCCTTCTATCTGAACTTCAAGATAGTCTTCGGGTGATGACAGTATCCGAACCTGTCACATACACCATACACGAACGCAGAGAGAATATATTCTTACACGAGCTCCATCCGCTGACAAGTTTTTTGCAGCACGACATTGTGTCTGACCGGTCATAATTCCAAACCGCTTTCGTGTTCGATGCCCCACGTCCCGAGACGCGGTTGCCATTGGCACGTCTTATCCAAGCAGAGATCATGTCCCCTTATCGTGGGATTCTCATCAATGCGGGCATGGGTAACCCAACCGTGCCGTTTATACAGCCCTTGGGAATAGGCGAATCTGAGGGCGAGTGAGGAGGCGTTTAATATTCGCTGCCTTTATAAGTGGATAAGGATTCCCTCTTCCTCTCTCACGCCCTCTCTGTGTCTCCGCCTCCAATCTCGAGCTCCAGCGCCCAAGTACTCATCTCCTTTCCACTCAAGCAACCATATCCGGATCCGAAGGTCAGGGCAAGTGGATGGTCTCCTCCATCAAGGAGGAGGACATTATTGAGCTTCGGGCGGCCGGATATTTGGCGAAGGAGATCGCCCACCGTCTGCCGGCCGAGGGACAAGTCGTCCCCACGCCGAAGCCCACCGAGAGGGTAGTATTCATCCCCCATTTCTTCCGTGGGCTAGGGTTTCCACTCCACCCTTTCGTCCGCGGGCTGATGTATTATTACGGGATAGATTTCCATGATCTGTCCCCGAATTCCTTCCTCAACATCTCGGCGTTTATCGTCATGTGTGAGGCCTTCCTTCGCATCCAAACCCACTTCGGGCTGTGGCTCAAAGTCTTCAACATGAAGCCGAAGGTGGTGGATGGCCAGCACGCGGAGTGCGGAGGAGCCATGGTGAGCAAGCTGTCCAACGTCTCCTGGCCCAAAGGTACTTCCGTGGACACGGTAAAGGAGTGGCAGAAGCAGTGGTTCTACATCACAGAACCTCGCGGCACCACCTGGGCCACAACTGCTGAATTCCGCTCCGGCGCTCCTATGCGACTCACCTCCTGGGTCTAGAAGAGTCCGGACTGGTGTTCACATGACGAGCTGATAGCGCTGCAGACTTGCGTTCAAAGCATGGTAACCAAGAACGTCAAGCTCATTGATGTGATCCAGGTGATGCTAGTTTGCCGAATCCTTCCGTGCCAGCGCCGAAGCCGCCCTCTGTGGGAGTTCAATCCGAAGAAGCACCAGACCCTGGTGAGGCTCTTCGAGACTACACATGAAGGTGCATGGAAGTTGCTCTTTAAGGGCAATGTGAAACCGCCGGCCGCAGATTCAGATCGCAGGCACGACGCTAAGCACCTCGCTAGCGAGGTATGTCATTTTCAATGCATTCTCCACTTGTATGTTTCAAGGATGACGCCTGAGCCTTTATTGTTGCTCTTTCAGGACTGGATGGAGAGGGCGAAGCGGATCCAGTGTCCAGCTCCGCTGCCTGAAGAACCGGTCATCCCGCGTCTAGCGAAGATCTTGGTGCCGGCGCCATACAAAGTATTTGGAGAAGAAGGCCAAGGGGCCAAGAGTGGCCCCGTCGCAAGGGCACGCCGGACGTGGCGTGCGAAGACGACGAAGCTCATTCCTCATCACAGGGACAATGACGAGGAAGAGGAGGAGGAAGAGGAAAACAACCCTCCCCCTGAGGAGAGGAGGAAGAAGAGGGCGGCTTCGGCGCATCTGGAAGCAGAAGCGCCCAAGAAGGGGAAGGGAGTCCCAGCGGTCAATACCGCATGGGACGTGGACATCAGTCCGGAACGACGCCCCCGCACTAAGCCCCAAGCCGCATTGTAAGTGACATGGCTCGCTCATGCGCACATCCGGCCCTTTCTCTTCATTATCTTGACATAGTTAACTGTACTATTGTAGTCCGGCCCGCGACCTGATCCAGCGATCCTCATCTGGAGGTTTGTTGGCTCCGTCGAAGATGGCAAGCATGTCGCCACCGCCTGCTTATTCCTCTGAGGCCAGGGACGACACCGAAGTGTTTTCCAGGAGGATCGCTCCAAACCGGGGAGGAGCCCACGATGCTGTCCGGGAGGCACCACAAGGCGAGACCTCCACTGCCGGACACATGGGGGAGCCGATCCCCCTCGAGACTGGCGAAGGGGGGCGCATCCAGTTCGGCCCTCAGCCGAATATGATTCCGGAGACTCATATGGCTCCGAAGTCGGGCGAGCAGCCCCCTTTGAAGGAGGGGGGGGGTGCACCGCTTCCACCGGTGGCCCCTGTCCATCCAGGGGTGTCAGGATCCCGATTCCAAATCACATCTGTCTAGCCGGTAACGCTTCATATCACTTTGCGGCCTCACGCACGGTATTCCCACGGGTGTCGCCTTACCATGGCCCTGGACCGTTTGCGCCTTTTGGCTCACGTATATGATAGTGTCGCTAGCATCCACATGACAGAGAACCCGGGCCGACATGACTACTCGTGAACCCAAAGTGGCACTAACTTACGGGGACAAGCATACATGAATCAACATTGAGCATGTCGGTCAGCAGCGTGCGAGTCCGGGCTGTAGCACTGGGCTAACAGGACTCCGGTGAACCGGGCTGCAGCAGGCTAGGAAGGACTCTAGATGTCACCGCGTGACATTTCCCCGAAGGGACAGACACAGGAATGAAGTGAATCACATGCCGGCCAGTAAAGTGTTCTGGAGCAGTAGTGCTGGGCTAGCTGGACTCTGATGTCTACTACGCAACCTTCTTCTTGTAGACGTTGTTGGGCCTCCAAGTGCAGAGGTTTGTAGGACAGTAGAAAATTTCCCTCAAGTGGATGACCTAAGGTTTATCAATCCGTGGGAGGCGTGGGATGAAGATGGTCTCTCTCAAACAACCCCGCAACCAAATAACAAAGAGTCTCTTGTGTCCCCAACACACCCAATACAATGGTAAATTGTATAGGTGCACTAGTTCGCCAAGAGATGGTGATACAAGTGCAATATAGATGGTAGATATAGGTTTTTGTAAACTGAAAATATAAAAACAGCAAGGTAGCAAGCGGTAAAAGTGAGCGTAAACGGTATTGCAATGATAGGAAACAAGGCCTAGGGTTCATACTTTCACTAGTGCAAGTTCTCTCAACAATAATAACATAATTGGATCATATAACTATCCCTCAACATGCAACAAAGAGTCACTCCAAAGTCACTAATAGCGGAGAGCAAGCGAAGAGATTATGGTAGGGTCTGAAACCACCTCAAAGTTATTCTTTCCAATCAATCCGTTGGGCTATTCCTATAAGTGTCACAAACAGCCCTAGAGTTCGTACCAGAATAACACCTTAAGACACAAATCAACCAAAACCCTAATGTCACCTAGATACTCCAATGTCACCTCAAGTATCCGCGGATATGATTATACGATATGCATCACACAATCTCAATTCATCTACTCAAACCAACACATAGAACCTCAAAGAGTGCCCCAAAGTTTCTACCGGAGAATCACGGCGAAACGTGTGCCAACCCCTATGCATAGGTTCATGGGCGGAACCCGCAAGTTGATCACCAAAACATACATCAAGTGAATCACGTGATATCCCATTGTCACCACAGATATGCATGGCAAGACATACATCAAGTGTTCTCAAATCTTTAAAGACTCAATCCGATAAGATAACTTCAAAGGGAAAACTCAATCCATTACAAGAGAGTAGAGGGGAGAAGAAACATAAGATCCAACTATAATAGCAAAGCTCGCGATACATCAAGATCGTGCCAAATCAAGAACACCAGAGAGAGAGAGATCAAACACATAGCTACTGGTACATACCCTCAGCCCCGAGGGTGAACTGTTGGAAATATGCCCTAGAGGCAATAATAAATTAGTTATTATTATATTTCCTTGTTCACGATAATCGTTTATTATCCATGCTATAATTGTATTGATAGGAAACTCAGATACATGTGTGGGTACATAGACAACACCATGTCCCTAGTAAGCCTCTAGTTGACTAGCTCGTTGATCAATAGATGGTTACGGTTTCACGACCATGGACATTGGATGTCATTGATAGCGGGATCACATCATTAGGAGAATGATGTGATGGACAAGACCCAATCCTAAGCCTAGCACAAAGATTGTAGTTCGTATGCTAAAGCTTTTCTAATGTCAAGTATCATTTCCTTAGACCATGAGATTGTGCATCTCCCGGATACCATAGGAATGCTTTGGGTGTACCAAACGTCACAACGAATCGGGTGACTATAAAGGTGCACTACGGTATCTCCGAAAGTGTCTGCATTGGGTTGTACGAATCGAGACTGGGATTTGTCACTCCGTGTAAATGGAGAGGTATCTCTGGGCCCACTAGGTAGGACATCATCATAATGTGCACAATGTGACCAAGGGGTTGATCACGGGATGATGTGTTACGGAATGAGTAAAGAGACTTGCCGGTAACGAGATTGAACAAGGTATCGGGATACCGAAGCGATCGAATCTCGGGCAAGTACAATACCGCTAGACAAAGGGAATTGTATACGGGATCGATTGAGTCCTTGACATCGTGGTTCGTCCGATGAGATCATCGTGGAACATGTGGGAGACAACATGGGTATCCAGATCCCGCTGTTGGTTATTGATCGGAGAACGTCTCGGTCCTGTCTACATGTCTCCCGAACCCGTAGGGTTTACACACTTAAGGTTCGATGACGCTAGGGTTATAAAGGAAGTTTGTATGTGGTTACCGAATGTTGTTCAGAGTCCCGGATGAGATCCTGGACGTCACGAGGAGTTCCGGAATGGTCCGGAGGTAAAGATTTATATATGGGAAGTCTGTTTTGCTCACCGGAAAAGTTTGGGTTTTATCGGTAGCGTACTGGGACCACCGGGAGGGTCCCGAGGTCCACCAAGTGGGGCCACCAACCCGGAGGGCTGCATGGGCCAAGTGTGGGAGGGAACCAGCCCGGGTGGGCTGGTGCGCCCCACAAGGGGCCCAAGGCGCAGGGAGAGTGGGAGGGCAAACCCTAGGGCAGATGGGCCCTAAGGCCCACCCCAGCGCCTCCCCTCTTTTCCCTTCAGCCGCCACCCAGATGGCATCTGGGGGCTGCCGCCACCCTTGGGGAGGGAACCCTAGAGGGGGCGCAGCCCCCTCCCCTCCCCCTATAAATACTTGAGGCTTGGGGGCTGCCCAACACATGAGTTTCTCCCTCTATTGGCGCAGCCCTGCCTCTCCTCCTCCTCCTCTCCCGTGGTGCTTGGCGAAGCCCTGCTGGATTTCCACTCTCCTCCATCACCACCACGCCGTTGTGCTGCTGCTGGATGAGTCTTCCTCAACCTCTCCCTCTCTCCTTGCTGGATCAAGGCGTGGGACGCCACCGGCTGTACGCGTGTGTTGAACGCGGAGGTGCCGTCCGTTCGGCACTAGGATCTCCGGTGATTTGGATCACGGCAGCACGACTCCTTCAACCCCGTTCTCTTGAACGCTTCCGCTTAGCGATCTACAAGGGTATGTAGATGCACTCTCCTTCCCCTCGTTGCTAGTCTCTCCATAGATAGATCTTGGTGACACATAGGAAAATTTTGAATTTCTGCTACGTTCCCCAACAGTGGTATCAGAGCTAGGTCTATTGCGTAGATTCTTTGAACGAGTAGAACACAAAGTAGTTGTGGGCGTTGATTTTGTTCAATATGCTTACCGTTACTAGTCCAATCTTGTTTCGACGGTATTGTGGGATGAAGCGGCCCCGACCGACCTTACACGTACTCTTACGTGAGATGTGTTCCACCGGTGACATGGACTTGGTGCATAAGGTGGCTAGCGGGTGCCGCCTCTCCCACTTTAGTCGGAACGGATTCGATGAAAAGGGTCCTTATGAAGGGTAAATAGCAATTGGCATATCACGTTGTGGTTTTGCGTAGGTAAGAAACGTTCTTGCTAGAAACCCATAGCAGCCACGTAAAACATGCAACAACAATTAGAGGACGTCTAACTTGTTTTTGCAGGGTATGCTATGTGATGTGATATGGCCAAGTAGAATGTGATGAATGATATGTGATGTATGAGATTGATCATGTTCTTGTAATAGGATTCACGACTTGCATGTCGATGAGTATGACAACCGGCATGAGCCATAGGAGTTGTCTTTATTTATTGTATGACCTACGTGTCATTAAACAACGCAATGTAATTACTTTACTTTATTGCTAACCGGTAGCCATAGTAGTAGAAGTAATAGTTGGCGAGACAACTTCATGAAGACACGATGATGGAGATCATGATGATGGAGATCATGGTGTCATGCCGGTGACGATGATGATCATGGAGCCCCGAAGATGGAGATCAATGGAGCTATATGATATTGGCCATATCATGTCACTACTATATATAATTGCATGTGATGTTTATTATGTTTATGCATCGTGTTTACTTAGAACGACGGTAGTAAATAAGATGATCCCTTACAACAATTTCAAGAAGTGTTCTCCCCTAACTGTGCACCGTTGCTAAAGTTCGTCGCTTCTAAGCACCACGTGATGATCGGGTGTGATGGATTCTTACGTTCACATACAACGGGTGTAAGACAGATTTACACACGCTTGAAACACTTAGGGTTAACTTGAGCGAGCCTATCATGTACAGACATGGCCTCGGAACACAGAGACCGAAAGGTCGAGCATGAGTCGTATAGTAGATACGATCAACATGAAGATGTTCACCGATGATGACTAGTCCGTCTCACGTGATGATCGGACACGGCCCTAGTTGACTCGGATCATGTAATCACTTAGATGACTAGAGGGATGTCTATCTGGTGGGAATTCATAAGATGAACTTAATTATCCTGAACATAGTCAAAAGACCTTTTGCAAATTATGTCGTAAGCTCGCGCTTTAGTTCCACTGTTTAGATATGTTCCTAGAGAAAATATAGTTGACAGATGACAGTAGCGATTATGTGGACAATAGAAAGCTTATGTCCCTAATGCACCGCTTAGTGAGCTGAACCCCAATCGTCATCTGTGGATGTTGCGAACATTGGACATACACGTTTTGATAACTACGTGATAGTTCAGTTAAACGGTTTAGAGTTGAGGCACCAAAGACGTTTTCCGAAACGTCGCGGAACATATGAGATGTTTCGAGGGCTGAAATTGGGATTTCAGGCTCGTGCCCACATCAAGAGGTATAAGACCTCCGATGATTTTCTTAGCCTGCAAACTAAGGGAGAAAAGCTCAATCGTTGAGCTTGTGCTCGAGATTGTCCGAGTGCAACAATCACTTGAATCGAGTGGGAGTTGATCTTCCGAGATAGTGATGTTTCTCCAAAGTCATTGCCACCAAGCTGCTAGAGCTTCCTGATGAACTATAACAAATCAGGGATAAATATGATGATCCTTGAGATATTCACGATGTTTGACACCGCGAAAGTAGGAATCAAGAAGGAGCATCAATTGTTGATGGTTGGTGAAACCACTAGTTTCAAGAAGGGCAAGGGCAAGAAGGTATACTTCATGAAACAACAAATCAGCTGCTGCTCTAATGAAGAAACCAAAGGTTGAACCCAAACCCGAGACTAAGTGCTTCTGTAATAAGGGGAACAGCGGAGCGTAATTACCCTAGATACTTGGTAGATGAGGAGGCTGGCAAGGTCGATAGAAGTATATTGGATATACATTATGTTAATGTGTACTTTACTAGTACTCCTAGTAGCACCAGGTATTAAGATACCGGTTCGGTTGCTAAGTGTCAGTAACTCGAAATAAAAGAGCTACGGAATAAGCGGAGACTAGCTAAAGGTGAAATTTGACGATATGTGTTGGAAGTGTTTCCAAGTTTGATGTGATCAAACATCGCACGCTCCCTCTACCATCAAGATTAGTATTAAACCTGAATAATTGTCATTTGGTGTTTGCGTTGAGCATAGACATGATTGGATTATGTCTATCGCAATACGGTTATTCATTTAAGGAGAATAATGGTTACTCTATTTATTTGAATAACACCTTCAATGGTCTTGCACCTAAAGGAATGGTTTATTGAATCTCGATCGTAGTGATACACATTTTCATGCCAAAAGATATAAGATAGTAATGACAGTACCACTTACTTGTGGCACTGCCATGTAAGTCATATTGGTATAAAACGCATGAAGAAGCTCCATGTTGATGGATCTTTGGACTCACTCATTTTGAAAAGTTTGAGACATGCGAACCATGTCTATTGGTGCATACGCATGAAGAAACTCCATGCAGATGGATCGTTTAGACTCACTTGATTTTGAATCACTTGAGATATGCAAATCATACCACATGGACAAGATGACTGAAAAGCCTCGGTTTCAATAAGATGGAACTAGATAGCAACTTGTTGGAAGTAACACATTTTGATGTGTGCAGTCCAATGAGTCTTTGAGGCATCTGATGAATATCGTTATGTTCTTACTTCACGAGATGATTTGAGCAGATACTGAGTATATTTACTTGATGAAACACAAGTCTGAATTATTGAATGGTTCAAGTAATTTCAGAGTGAAGTTTAAGATCTTCGTGACAAGAGGATAGAATGTCTATGATATGATCATAGAGATGAATATCTGAGTTCTGAGTTTTGGCACACAATTAAGACATTGTGCAAATTGTTTCACAATTAATACCGCCTGGAACACCATAGTGTGATGGTGTGTCCGAACATCATAGTTGCACTCTATTGGATATGGTGCGTACCATGATATCTCTTAATCGAATTACCACTATCGTTCATGGGTTAGGCATTAGAGACAACCGCACTCACTTTAATGGGGCACCACATAATTCCGTTGAGACGACTCCGTTTGGAGAAACCTAAGTTGTCGTTTCTTAAAAGTTTGGGGCTGCGACGCTTATGTGAAAAAGTTTCAGGTTGATAAGCTCGAACCCAAAGCGGATAAAATGCATCTTCATAGGACACCCAAAACAGTTGGGTATACCTCCTAATTCAGATCCGAAAGCAATAGGGATTGTTTCTTGAATCGGGTCCTTTCTCGAGGAAAAGTTTGTCTCGGAAAGTTGAGTGGGAGGATGGTGGAGACTTGATGAGGTTATTGAACCATCACTTCAACAAGTGTGTAGCAAGGGCACAGGAAGTTGTTCCTGTGGCACCTACACCAATTGAAGTCGAAGCTTATGATAGTGATCATGAAGTTTTGGATCAAGTCACTACCGTACCTCGTAGGGTGACAAGGATGCGTACTGCTTCAGAGTGGTGTGGTGATCCTGTCTTGAAGGTCATGTTGCTAGACAACAATGAACCTACGAGCTATGGAGAAGCGATGGTGGGCCCAAATTCCGACAAATGGTTAGAAGCCATAAAATCCGAGATAGGATCCATGTATCATAACAAAGCATGGACTTTGGTGGACTTGCCCGATGATCGGCAAGCCATTGAAATAAATGGATCTTTAAGAAGAAGGCGGACGTGGACGGTAATGTCACCGTCTGTGAAGCTCGACTTGTGGCGAAGAGTTTTTCACAAGTTCAAGGAGTTGACTACGATGAGATTTTCTCATCCGTAGCGATGCTTAAGTCCGTCGGAATCATGTTAGCATTAGCTGCATTTATGAAATCTGGCAGATGGATGTCAAGACGAGTTTCCTTACCGATTTACGTAAGGAAAGGTTGTATGTGATACAATCGAAAAGTTTTGTCGATCCTAAGGATGCTAAAAGGTATGCTAGCTCAATGATCCTTCTAAGGACCGGAGTAAGCATCTCGAGTTGGAATATGCACTTTGATAGGATGATCAAAGATTTTGGGTTTATACAAAGTTTATGAGAAACTTGTATTTCCAAAGAAGTGAGTGGGAGCACTATAGAATTTCGATGAGTATATGTTGTTGACATATTGATGATCGAAATGATGTGGAATTTCTGGAAAGCATATAGGGTTATTTGAAAGATGATTTTCAATAGAAAACCTGGATTAGGCTACTTGAACAATAAGCATGAAGATCTATAAGATAGATCAAAATGCTTAATAATACTTTCAAATGAGCACATACCTTGACATGATCTTGAAGGTGTTCAAGATGGATCAGTCAAAGAAGGAGTTCTTTCCTGAGTTGTAAGGTATGAAGTTAAGAGTTAAAAGCTCGACCACGGCAGAAGAGAGACAAAGGACGAAGGCCGTCCCCTACGCTTCAGACGTAGGCTCTATAGTATGCTATGTTGTGTACCGCACCGGAAGTGTGCCTTGCCATGAGTCAGTCAAGGGGTACAAGAATGATCCAGGAACGGATCATTGGACAGCGGTCAAAAATTATCCTTAGAAGAATAAGGAAATATTTCTCGATTATGGAGGTGATAAAGAGTTAAAGGCGTAAAGGGTTACGTCGATGCAAGCTTTAACACCTATCCGAATGACTCTGAGTAGCAAACCGGATACGTATAGTGGAGCAACCATTTGGAATAGCTTCAAGTGGAACGTGGAAGCAGCATTTACAATATGACATAGAGAATTGCGAAGTACATACGGATCTGAATCTGCAGACCCATTGACTAAAACTTCTCTTACAAGCAAAACATGATCAAACCCTAGAACTCATGGAGACTTAATCACATGGTGATGTGAACTAGTTTAAGACACTAGTAGACTCTTTGGATGTTGGTCACATGGCGATGTGACCTATCAGTGTTGATCACATGGCGATGTGAACTAGATTATTGACTCTAGTGCAAGTGGGAGACTGTTGGAAATATGCCCTAGAGGCAATAATAAATTAGTTATTATTATATTTCCTTGTTCACGATAATCGTTTATTATCCATGCTATAATTGTATTGATAGGAAACTCAGATACATGTGTGGGTACATAGACAACACCATGTCCCTAGTAAGCCTCTAGTTGACTAGCTCGTTGATCAATAGATGGTTACGGTTTCACGACCATGGACACTGGATGTCATTGATAACGGGATCACATCATTAGGATAATGATGTGATGGACAAGACCCAATCCTAAGCCTAGCACAAAGATCGTAGTTCGTATGCTAAACCTTTTCTAATGTCAAGTATCATTTCCTTAGACCATGAGATTGTGCAACTCCCGGATACCGTAGGAATGCTTTGGGTGTACCAAACGTCACAACGTAACTGGGTGACTATAAAGGCGCACTACAAGTATCTCCGAAAGTGTCTGTTGGGTTGGCACGAATCGAGACTGGGATTTGTCACTCCGTGTAAATGGAAAGGTATCTCTGGGCCCACTCGGTAGGACATCATCATAATGTGCACAATGTGACCAAGGGGTTGATCACGGGATGATGTGTTACGGAACGAGTAAAGAGACTTGCGGTAGCGAGATTGAACAAGGTATCGGGATACCGACGATCGAATCTCGGGCAAGTACAATACCGCTAGACAAAGGGAATTGTATACGGGATCGATTGAGTCCTTGACATCGTGGTTCATCCGATGAGATCATCGTGGAACATGTGGGAGCCAACATGGGTATCCAGATCCGCTGTTGGTTATTGATGGGAGAACGTCTGGTCATGTCTACATGTCTCCGAACCCGTAGGGTCTACACACTTAAGGTTCGATGGCGACGCTTAGGGTTATAAAGGAAGTTTGTATGTGGTTACCGAATGTTGTTCAGAGTCCGGATGAGATCCCGGATGTCACGAGGAGTTCGGAATGGTCCGGAGGTAAAGATTTATATATGGGAAGTCCTGTTTTGGTCACCGGAAAAGTTTCGGGTTTTATCGAGACGCATCGGGACCACCGGAGGGTCCCGGGGTCCACCAAGTGGGGCCACCAACCCCGGAGGTCTGCATGGGCCAAGTGTGGGAGGGAACCAGCCCCAGGTGGGCTGGTGCGCCCCCCACAAGGGGCCCAAGGCGCAAGGGAGAGTGGGAGGGGGCAAACCCTAGGGCAGATGGGCCCTAAGTCCCACCCCAGGCGCGCCTCCCCTCTCTCCCCCTTCTGGCTGCCACCCAGATGGCATCTGGGGGCTGCCGCCACCCTTGGGGAGGGAACCCTAGAGGGGGCGCAGCCCCCTCCCCTCCCCCTATAAATACTTGAGGCTTGGGGGCTGCCCAACACATGAGTTTCTCCCTCTATTGGCGCAGCCCCGCCTCCTCCTCCTCTCCCGTGGTGCTTGGCGAAGCCTGCAGGATTGCCACGCTCCTCCATCACCATCACGCCGTTGTGCTGCTGCTGAATGGAGTCTTCCTCAACCTCTCCCTCTCTCCTTGCTGGATCTAGGCGTGGGAGACGTCACCGGGCTGTACGTGTGTTGACCGCGGAGGTGCCGTCCAGATTCGGCACTAGGATCTCCGGTGATTTGGATCACGACGAGTACGACTCCTTCAACCCCGTTCTCTTGAACGCTTCTGCTTAGCGATCTACAAGGGTATGTAGATGCACTCTCCTTCCCCTCGTTGCTAGTCTCTCCATAGATAGATCTTGGTGACACGTAGGAAAATTTTGAATTTCTGCTACGTTCCCCAACATGAACTACTTCCTCCATGTTATGGAGAGCGCCGGGATGATGAAGATGGCCACCAGTGAGGGTTCCCCCTCCGGTGAGTGCGGAACAGGGTCTGATTGGTTTTGGTGGCTCTGAGAGGCTTGCGGCGTGAATTCCCAATCTCTTCTCCGTTCTGGAAGTTTTAGGATACGTGGGTATATATGGGTGAAAAAAGTACGTCGGTGGAGCTTCGGGGGCCCCACGAGGCAGGGGGCGCGCCCTAGGGGGGTGGGCGCGCCCCCACCCTCGTGAGCACCTCCCTTATCTCCTGACGTGGGGTCCATGTCCTGGTAGCTTTCCCTCCAAAAATAATTTCTCCAGTTGATTTCGTTCCCTTTCGACTTCGTTTGATATTCCTTTTCTTCGAAACACTGAAATAGGCAAAAAATAGCAAAACTGGGCTGGGCCTCCGGTTAATAGTTAGTCCCAAAAATAATATAAAAGTGGATAATAAAGCCCAATATTGCCCAAAATAATAGATAATATAGCATGGAGCAATCAAAAATTATAGATACGTTGGAGACGTATCAGACTCCGGTAAACCGGGCTGTAGCAGACTACCATGGCTCAGTGGAAGCACTAGACTACATTTCCCCATAAGAGAGGCTACCAAGGATAAACAACTAGGTTGTCGGATCCCACACATACCAAGCATTTCAATCATACACACAATATGCTCGATATGTGCAAATACAACATGGCATCACAACAAAACTCCACGACTCAAAGTATTTATTCATTAGGCTCAGAAAGAGCGGATATTACAAACATGGGTCTGATGACCCAGCATGCAAGTCATACAAGCAACAAGCACATGCGGAAGCTTAACATGTCTGAGTATAGACATCTACAAATGAAAAAGGCTGAGAAGCCTGACTATTTACTAGATCCTGCCGAGGGCACAAGGTCGTAGCTGAGGTAACAAGCTAAACGTCGAAGTCCACGCGAAACTAATAGCGAGACTGAAGTCTCTCTGCAAAACATAAAATAGGCAAATGTGAGTACTAATGTACCCAGCAAGACTTACATCAAAACTATCTACATATGCATCGGTATCAATAAAGGGGGTGGTGGAGTTTAACTGCAGCAAGCCAGCTTTGACTCAGTGTCTAACCTGAACTGCGACTGCAAGTAACTCTTTTGAGGTGGCGCACACGAGTCCACATATTCACCATTCAATACACCACTATGGATCCGCTCCCATCTACCTACGAGAACGCCATCTATAGCACTTACGCTTATCTTGCGCATTTTAGAGTATCCACTTTCACTTGTATATGAAATGTATAGGCAACCCAGAGGTCCTTTACCGCAGACGCGGGTATTCGAATAGATCATGTTAACCCTGCAGGGGTGTACTTCTTCACACACGCTCTCACCACTTACCGCCGTTTACACGACATGTACTCGACAACCTTCAAGCGGAAGCTTAATGAGGGTCTCGGCCACGGCCTACCAAAACACTCAAGTCTCTAGTCCAGGTTTATCGCCTATTCAGGTTCCGCAGGGAGTCCGGCCGAGGTTTCCACATACGGCCCCGAACGATGTGTACAGGGTTCCACGACACCAAACGGGCGCCCAGTATACCCGACCACGTGCCTACCGCATCACAGCCCACCCCTCGGCCAGGTCTGCGCCACGGCCTCCAAAGATACTACAAACACGAAACTACTTGCAACTCCCGGACGGAGGGCGTGGGTGGTTAAGAAGCCGAGAGGGTCCATTGGTTTCGGGCCCAATGCATGGTAGTAGCTGTTCATGGATCACAAACACAGAACTCAGTTCCTGAGGACAGCTTCAATGAGACAACTCACCATGTACTCCTACATGGCCTCTCACCGCTACTTTTACCAAATCGTGTTCACACACTTAGCTCACACACAGTAGGACATGTTCATCACCATTCCAATTCATCCTCGATGAATCAGACCTGACTCAACTCTAAGCAGTAGCAGGCATGACAAACAAGCATGAATGAGTAGGCACATCAGGCCTCAAACAACTCCTACTCATGCTAGTGGGTTTCATCTTTTTACTGTGGCAATGACAGGTCATGCAGAGGAAAAGGGGTTCAACTACCGCAGCAAGTAACAGATGAATCGTTGTTGTCCTAGTGCAGTAAAAGAGAGCAGGAGCGAGAGAGTGGGATAGTATCGGAATGAACAAGGGGGTTTTGCTTTCCTGGCACTTCTGAAGATAGCATTGAGTCTTCATCAGTGTCAACGATCACAACATCGGAACAACGTTTACCGAGGGGGGAACAACACCGGCAACAGAGAGGAAACACCATCAATGCAATGCAACAATATGATGCATGAATGTGACATGGCAATATGCTGTGATTTGAGCTAATTCAGCTAGCAACGATTTAAATGGAGTTGGTTCGAACACTAGATTCAAATTTGAACTCCACATGAGGCATTCCAAATACCATTAATCGAAATTGTCATATACAGTGGATGTAAGTTGTTCAAAGATGCATAAGAATGCCATAAACAGATTCTTCATATTTTTCTGATCATTTTTCATATATAATTTATTTCATTCTAAGCTACGGTTGAATATCTATGATTTTTAGAAGTTTAAGACATTTTCTGAAATAAATAAATCATTTCTGATTTATTTAAAATCACAGTAAACATTTACAGCGTCAGCATGACGTCGGAGTGACGTCAGGGGGTCAACGGGTCGGTCCAGGTCAAACCTGACCAGTGGGACCCATATGTCAGTGTCTAACTAACTAACCTAAGTTAATTAGCACTAATCTAATCCTAATCTAGATTAATTAAGGCCCTGGGCCCACATGTCAGTATCAGCAGGGCTAAATAATTTTAACTAACACTTAACCGAAATTAGCGGGAGCTAGGGCCCACTTGTCCGGACCCAGGGGAGGTCAAATCCTGGTCCACTCGGTCAAACCCGCCGGCGACTCGATGCCGGCGAGGCGAGACACGGCAGGGAGGCTCGGGATTCCACCTCCGGCGACCAAAATGGCCGGCGGAGGGCATCTACGGCAGCTGGATGGGCGCCGCATCTAGTGGTGTAGGTGGTTGGGTGCGGGGAGGCCGAAAACAATGGCAACGACGACAACCGCGGCAGCGGAGTTCGGACCTCAATGGGAACGACGCTCCGGTGCACGGGAAAGCTAGCAGATGGATCAGCAGACTTCTGGCGATGCAGGGAGCACGAATACGTGCTAGGCCGCAACAGATGCTAGCTCAAACAATGGCGAGCTACACGACGGCGGCAAGGAGCTCTCGGCCAATGCGGGGCTACGGCCTAGAGGTCGAGCGCGACTAAGGGAGAAGGGGGAAACGACTCGGTGCTCACCGCGAGTCAGTTGGGAGGGTCAGTGGGCTCGGGGACGGCCTGAACAAAGCCAATCGACGAGCGGCGTCCAACGGCCATGCTCAATTTTTTTCTACGTCTAACGTGCACTACTACAAATGTAATGTGAAATTTTGGAAAATTCTAGGGGTCATTTGACCTTTAAAAGACATTTAAGTGATTTTCTAGCCATTTAATGACCGTAATTCAAATTTGAACTACATCTACATGCAACGCCTAACCAAAACGGTCTGAAAAATCATATTTGTGTACTTGTGTGCGAGTTAATTCCATGTGCGGTAAATTAGAATGACTTTTCAAACATATTTGTCTCATGACATGGACACATGCATACGTATGCATGGAGTGACATGGCATTTTAATTCCAAAAAATAAAAAAAATCAGAAACACATTGAACCTTGGTTGATGTAATGTCATCCAACCAAGATGATGTGGTAAAGAAATTGGCATGTCTGACGAAAGTTTGGGCACACACCCCTCACAAACCGGCGCAACTCTCTAGAAGGCTCGTGGTTCCGAGAGGGAACAATGCATGTTTGATGACGAACGGGATATAGCTTCCTCTTACGGCCTTCAATTTTTTTCTACGTCTAACGTGCACTACTACGAATGTAATGTGAAATTTTGGAAAATTCTAGGGGTCATTTGACCTTTAAAAGACATTTAAGTGATTTTCTATCCATTTAATGACCGTAATTCAAATTTGAAGTACATCTACATGCAACGCCGAACCAAAACGGTTTGAATAATCATATTTGTGTACTAGTGTGCGAGTTAATTCCATGTGCAGCAAATTAGAAGGATTTTCAAACATATTTGTCTCACGACATGGACACATGCATACGTATGCTTGGAATGACATGGAATTTTAATTCCAAAAAATAAAATCAAAATCAGAAACACATGAAACCTTGGTTTATGTAATGTCATGCCACCAAGATGATGTGGTAAAAAAATTGGCATGTTTGACAAAAGTTTGCACACACACCCCTCACAAACAGGAGCAAATCACTAGAAGGCTCGTGGTTCCGAGAGGGAACAATGCATGTTTGATGATGAACTGGAGATAGCTTCCTCTTACGACCTTTAATTTTTTTCTACGTCTAACGTGCACTAATACAACTGTGATGTGAAAATTTGAAAATTTTCAGGGGTCATTTGACCTTTTAAAGACATTTAAGTGATTTTCTAACCATTTAATGACCGTAATTCAAATTTGAACTACATCTAAATGCAACGCCTAACCATAATGGTTTGAAAAATCATCTTTTTGTGTACTTGTGTGAGAGTTAAAAAATCATCAGACGATGTAAATATCTGGTGTTCAAAGAAGAAAATGTAAAGATCTGGCAAGACAACCGACCCCCACACGATTGTCACTCTATCTCGTGGCTCAAGGTTTGGTAGGTGAGTTGCGGGGATCATTAGTCAGACGCGGTTCTGTATTGAAAACCGTCAGCTATTATGTTCACACACGAATTTTGCTGCGGGAATCGTGTGTAATTCGAACTACAGTATTCGTAAATTTCGGCGACCGGCGTGTGTACTGTCCCCGTTGATCTAGATTCCGGCTGCCAATAAATACACTCTTGCTCACGTTGTCCGTCTCATCTACATCCTCCCCTCGCTCGCCCTCTCTCTCTCACACAAATCTCTGCCATGGCGCCGCTTGATCTACTGTGGCGCCTTGACAGTCGCCGCCCCGAGGACGCTCACTCGAATAGAAGTGACGAGGACCCCTACGCACCACCTGACGAGGTTGCGCCAGACCCCCTATCTTTGGATTGGTTTTGGGGCCAATACAATCTTTGTCTGTGGAAGTCCCTGCCGCCGGCTGAGAAAGCCAGGCAAGTGGCGTTCAAGAAGGAGATGACGAAGGAGGAAACCAGGTATCAGGCGGCATGTGAAGCCCGTGATGCCGCCTGGAAAAATTAGGCGGCAGAGCTTTGGGGGCTGGCGCGTCGTCGTGCCGAGGAGGTGTACGAAGATGGGTACTTCGTGAGGAAGGTCATAGGAACTGGGCTCCTCGTCGCTGCATGGAGGTGGGCCGATAAGCTCTAGCATGCCACTGGTGAGGAGCTCCGGTGGGCGCCCAACAAAATGGCATGATCGTTCGCGTGCGTCCGCCAACAAGAGGCATATCGGTACATCAAGCGCTGCAAGGCGGAGGACGGGGAGTACTGCCTCCGCACTAGGAAGACGCCGCGCACCAGGGAGCTGCTGGCGAGGGGCTGCCGGAATACTGGCCACAGGAGGGATTATTAGTTTTACTATTGTTCGTTTTCAATTTTATGCATTGTACTTAGTAGTTATGTATCATCACGTATATGTGATGATATTATATATAATAATTCTATGATGAACTAATGAACAATTAATATATATATATATATATATTACGAATTCCATTTTCTATCTGTTTTTGTATACTAATTTGAATCTAGCTGTTATCATCCACATATACGGAATGGAAAGCGTATATACACACATTCAAACATAACTTATAAGAACGGAAAACAGAGTACACACATTGAAACAGAGGAATAGACAAAGCAATACTATGATGGCTGTGAATACATAGCTATCCACGTCGAAATGACTCAACAAAATAAAACGCGTCCATGAGACCATGACCAGCAGCCCTTGCCTACGGTAGCTCTTGGCTCTGCCTAAACTCGTGAAGGCGTTCATCCAAGCGGTCGACACACTCGCGGTACATCTGGAGCGCGATCTCGAGCTCCAAGTTGGCTATCATCGGAGAGCACCAGCTCGACGATGCGACGGCCATGTTCCTCTACTGCGCCCAGGTGAACACCTACGCCAAGGAGGCGGTCGAGCCTATGGACCAGCGTGTTGCCATCCAGCGGGCCGCGGACAAGGCGAACGGCACAGCGGGCGTCCGGTGCAAGTACAGCGCGGCCGACCTCTTGTGTAAGTACGGTGCTGAGGGCCTCTGCCCACTCCTGGCAAGAAATGGGGGTACTGATGGGGTGTGTACCCAGCTGTGTCGCCGTGTTGACAGCAGGCAAGTGCCAATGGATCCGCTCTTGCTGTGCGGCGGGCCGCACCTCTTGCTCTACGGCACTCCAACGGTCTCTCTATGCAGCAAGCCACAACTTATCGGCGCGGACGCGCCTAGCTTGCTCTGTGGCGCACCATTGATCATGTTGTGCGGCGAGCTGCAGCCTGTCGGTGCTAACATGCCTAGCGCCATGCGCCAAAGGTCTGCTCAACCCTGGCGATGACGTGCATGACGGTGTCGTCTATCGCATTGCCGGGGAGCGCCTCGGCCTCGACAGGCTGTGGCTCCTGCTCGTTTTCCTAGTCGACGAGGTTGATGGTAGAGGTGGTGCTTTGGTGGGTTGGCATGCTTGGAAAAGGTGGATGTGCTACAGGCTGCGCTTGTCGCCTCTGTCCGTCGCGCTCCGCCTAGGTTTATGCGCAATGTCGCTGGGTGGCGGGAAATAGGTGAGGAAATGGCGGGAAACATGGCATGTTCATAAAACACCATCAATTAATGGAGACTTAGCATAGAAGGAGCATCGAGCTAGCACAAGAAGTAGATGATCATCAGATGAACACGGACCGCACTAGGGAACCCGTCGGTGATGAATTCATCAATCGCAACCGGTTGAATACTAGCAAGTGTTTTCCCACAACACACATGGCTTATTCCATCACAAACAGGTCGGATGGATCAACTGTATGCCATGTATCGTACATTGTCAAAAAGTAATGCGGTAGACCTTCTTTAACACGTGTTAAAAAAACAAGGACCTCGAGGTTAAATTAATTCATGGGATGGGTCATATCAGTCATTTAATTTGACAAATACGACCCATCCTATCAGTTAATTTAACATCAACAGAACTTCCCATCTAGTCACTCATGTGATGGCTGCTCCAGCCTGAGCATACTTAACTTGAGAGTTTTCTTACATGAGCTACTGGTGGAACACCTAGTCCTTGCTGATATAGGATGCTTCTTCGCATCCTTATGGTGTATCGGGATGACCGCCCGTCCCCCAATGGCCAATAGATGTTGTGTAGACAGAGCATATCACATACGTCTTATTAGAAGAAATCGTCTGTGTTATTATCGGTCTTCGCACACATTTTTGATTACAGACCTGTTTGTCGCATATCACACACATCTTGTTAAGTTGAACCGTTTATGTTCCCATGTCTCAAGGCAAACAGTTCATCCGAGTGAGCTGTATGATGTACATCGCACACACCTTGATCTGGCTGACCGTTTCTTTTGTGTTGCCTAATCACAAACAGTTCATTCGAGTGAACCGTGTGCTGTACATCACACACACCTTCATCTGTCTGCCCATTTCTTTTGTTCCTCCTCGCAAACGGTTGATTGAATTGAACCGTATGCCCTGCATCACAGACGCAACTAAAATCTGAACCGTGTTTGATGCATCCTCCATCGCAAACGTTTGCACCTTTTTGATGGTTTTTTACACCACTGTTTGCAATTATGGCATCGCACATAGTTTCGTCGAAGGGTCTCTGATCGTAGTGTCGCGTTAGCAGCATCCTGAAGTAGTGATTTGTCTAGATACGGATGCATCTAATACTAAAATGTGACTTGATACATCCATATTTATACAAATTTAAGACAAGAATTTTGGGACGGAGGGAGTAGTACATATGGAGCAAAATGAGTGAATCTACACCGTAAATAAATACGTAGTTCTCTCGTTTTCCTCTCCGCCTTGGTCACGGTTCACAATATTGAGTACTCCTATATGACTAGCCGCTCTATCTACATGCGGGACATCAAAGCATCCGAGCCCGCATGCCATCCACCAAATCACAGCGAGGTGCTACAGTCAAGACTCACCGGTCACCCCGGTGTGGCCGTCATGACCCGTCATATCACAAAACCCACACCTTTACCAGCAGTGGTAAAGTGGCCTCGAAGTTGGACTGGACGAAGCAACCATCATTTCACTAGAATGCTCGTTGAATCCCTTTCTCCCCTTTCTTGAAGAAAACCTCACTCCAGGCTACTCACTTCTGCCATTTTTCTTCTGTAACGACGAAGGAAAGGTGGGCAAATCAGTGATGCTACTATATTTTTATTCCAAGAATCTTCTTTTTGCGAAGCACCGACCGATTCTCACAGCCTATTCTTTTCCCGTTTTCATTGCGATTGTGGTTTTCCTTTCGATTGCTTTTTGTTTGTCAGTTCATTGATGGATCCTGGAGCACTAGGCAAAGAGTTGCCGGCGGACAACCCACTGGAGACAGCGATCTCCAGGAAGCGAGCACCGACCAACGAGTTGACCATGTTGGCGGGCCAACCCACGGAGACGAAGAACTCCAAGAAACAAGCACTGGCCAAAGAGTTGATGACGTTGCCGGACGAACTCCTCAAAGAAAGTTGGAAGAACAGCAAGGGCCCCATCGTGCCTACCCCAAAAACTCTAATGGCCACCTATGCGAGGCTCAAGGACGAGTTTGAGGAGATAGTCGCCGTTGAGAAGCAGTATTCCCCAGGAGGGGATGGGATCCCCCGGTGAGCTGCACAAGGTAAAAAATAATGGCTTACCATAGTTGTGGTTTTTTATTATTTGCAATGTGCTTGCTAATATGTTAGGGTTGTGCAGGTGCCGGTGGACGTCCTTGATGATTCCGATGTCGCGGCCCGTCCTGTGCATAATGCCCCAGAGAGCGTTTTTGATGTCGCGGTCCGTCCTATTGACATCGCCCCGAAGATCGATTCCGATGCTGTTGTCCATCCTATGGACGTCGCCCCAGAGATCAATTCAGATGTCGCAGTCTGTCCTGTGGACATCGCCCCAGAGATCGATTCCCATGCCGTTGTCCGTGTTGTGGTCATTGCCAGAGAGATCGATGGCAAGAAATAGATGGTCGCGCTAATCCTTCTGGGTAGTTTGCATTGTGTTTAATTACCATAACGATGCGTGTTATCAAACCATCTTAGGGCTAGTGCACTGTCTTGTGTGGGCGGTACTTGCTACTTTTATTTGATAGTGAATCATGCGAACCCTCTCCGAGTTATGGAAACAGATGTATCCTCACCAGATTTTGGTGTAATATATGGCATGCTTAGATGTAAGTTTGAACTGTTTATCATATCTGCAGGGCTTGTTTGATGATTCTTGGGGTTAGCAAGCTAGCTACTGTGCGAGCTATAGTACTTGCAAAACACTCACCGAAGAGAAACGTTGGGGCTGATGAGCTCGTGGTACGCTTATATTGATCTGTCGTCGATCGGCCAATAGCCCATGCTCCTAAAATTGTAGGCTTAGTGATCGATCAGACAATAGTTGACACGGATACATTCAGGCCTCATTTGGTTCATATGGTAGGAAAATCATAGCAAACACTACAAAAAAATACACTTCCGTGAAGATACGTGTTTGTCACAGTAGGTTGCATTTTTTGTCATGCATGTACATCCATGAAAATTTTATGACAGAATCAAGATAGTCAAACCTGTGCTGTCGTAGAAGTGTTCCATGACATTACCAAAATTATCATCACGGAAGTGTCCACTTCCATGATGATAAATCGCGCGTCACAGAAGTGCTTTCGTCAAGGGTGACCGACACGTGGCATCCACCGTAACGGAACATGTGTAAAATCATCATTGGCTGGAGGAAACATGTGTCAGCTCACCGTTGGGACAGATGTCATCCACTCATTGGACACAAAGCGAATATGATACGTCGACACGTGGCACGACCCAACAGAGGCCCATTCCTGTGAAAATGCCAGCCCGTTTGACTTGGTCAAAAGGTGGCGGGCTGGCCCACGGCAAGCCTGTTAACGGCATGTTCGCGTATAGCCCATTTACAGCCTGCTAACCCAGGGCCCGTTTACGGCCTAACCAAATTAGGCCCAGTAGCGTCATCTGGGTCGTCCAATATAATTCTAGCCTGTTTTAACTTCCGGCCCATGTATGGCCCATGACGTCTTTTGGCCCATATGAGGCCCTTATTACTCTCGGCCCATTAACGGCCTATGGTAAAACTGGCCCGTAATGAACAGTGTATCACTTTATACCCATTAACGGCCCATGGTGAAACTGGCCCGTAATGAACAGTGTATCACTTTATACCCATTAACGGCCCATTATTCAGTTGGCCCATTTCCAGCCCATGTTATCTTTCGTCCTTCTCGGGGCCCATTTATTCTTGGGCTCATTTCCACATTCGTTTACTTACGGCCCGTTACTGTCATTTTCTGCTTGTGGGCCAAATTCAGCCCGTGGTTACAGTCGACCCGTTTGTGGCTCGTTAATACGTAGGGCCGTTTTGATAGCATCATCAAAATATGGCCGATTAACGACGGCCCATTATGGTCGGCCCATGAACACACGATTTCAACTCTAGCCCATTTACGGCCATAATGTGGTCTGTTATTGGCCCATGTTTGGCCAACCGATCATAAGCCCGTAGAAGGCCCATTGATGATACGGCCCATAGAAGGCCCATTGTGTCTACCGCCCGTATAAGACCCATTGTTTCTACGCCACGTAGAAGCCCATTGTTTCTACGGCCCTTAGAAGGCCCATTCTTTCTATGGCCCGTAGGAGGCCCATGTAAACTACAGCCGGTGGGCACCAAATTTCGCCACCAGTGCAAATATAGGGAACACCCTACACTATACAAAAATGGCTTGCTGTTTTTTTCAGCCGGTGGCTGCACGTTAAGAACAAATTTTGTATCGCACCAAAACAAATTACAACTATAATACAAAAGGAAGGTTGGCATAAAAGCTAACAGTCTAGCAGATAAATGCACCACCAGAAGTTCAAGCTTCGATTCATTTGACTGTTACGTTTTCATGTTGTATTGTCCGATGGAGCACCATAACCTTGGCCTTCAGTTCTCCTAGGCTCCTGAACGACATAGCAAATTTCTGATAGTCTGGTTTCAAAACAATGCATATCTTGACAACATCGAACAATGTCTCTCCTTGTTTCACAAAGGGTCTCTGTTAGGGAATGGACATGTGTCTAGAGCGCAGATACAACATTGTTTTGAGCTTGCATATCTTGATCATGAGGCAGTTTGGACGAGATTGCCTTAACAACCAACCCAAAGATACGCAGAACATGCTTTTGGCCTTTGTTAGTGGATAGGTCTTGACCCAATCGCAGCAAGAGCCGACATTGCGGTTATAGTTGCCTCGCCACCATCATAAGGTGGCGGTTCCACAATTTTTCCATAGCTCGCTGAAAAGTTGTGGTTTACATTAGTAGTACCGTAATGTAAGATATTAAGGAGGCAGCAAAACCAAACAAAATAGCTTTGGTCTATATACATAACTTATTCTGGCGAACCCATGTAAAATAATTGTTGTATTTTATTGCAAAGTACATAATAAAACCAGGTTCCAAACATATGACCATGTACCATCGCTAATGTATTGTCTATTTCTTCACATTGTATTGAGGGCTAAGGATAAAGAGATGAAGTTTATAATACGGTAAGCATAGTATGACATCATTCATATCACAAAACAACTGAGAACAGACAAACAGGTAATTGTAACGTTGTGTGGGCAAGTCCAGCACGTAACTAGATTATAGGTCAAGATCAAAGGAACATCACTCCTCTCTTTTAAACCTTGTAAGGTGCAATGATACGCTAAGACAACTGTGTATAAAATTGAAAAGAGTAATAGACATTGGCTGCAAACCATGCAGTTCAAGGCACAAGTCAGAGTAAGTAGTAGTTATAAGGCATGAGGATTAAGGACTTACAACAACGGCTTTGACTGGTGTAGTCATGGTCTTCTTCTTGCTGGTGTGACAGTCCTTGAAGATTTCCACATCATTTGGTTCAGGTACTTTTTGGCCCTTGCGGGCTTTCCTCTGCATTTGGAACAAGTCAATGTAGATATGATAATATGGTACAACGTAAAGAGTGAAACAGCAGCTAATTACAAGAGCCTCAAAGTGTGCAATATAGCTACGAGATCCTGTCGTCTGTTGGAATTTCACTTTCGTACGGTTGGCCTTGTTCGTTGAATAGTTCACCTACAAGAAGATAGATTTTTGTGGCACATGCGTAAATAGGACTTCAACATGTGGTCTGATCACATATATATACTGTACCTAATACTTCGGATCGGACTAGTGTTTAATGAGGCCTCTCCAGTCTTCATCAGATATATTTTCCACTGGAGATGTTTGGGCAAGTTCACTGTTAGCCTTGCCTTCAAAGTGAGTTTTCCTCAAGTTATACCGATACTGTCGCAGAGCGGACTTGAAAACATGGATGCAAGCTTGTATGGTTGCATCATCTTGGCTATCCAACTTGAACCTCATCTGTTGAAAATTATGGGAGTCTCATTATCAGCAACCTAGAAAGTATTGGACAGAGCAAGACGATATTACTAGTTTCCATACATAGCCATACTTACAGATAAATGGTCGAGGAAGGTGTTGAACTGGGTTTCGTCTTTGTCATTCCTGTACTGAATCCATGTTGGGAGGATACGTACATGACACCTAACCGCAACCGCTGCCTCTGAAACTAACTTGGCTGACTCTGTAGCATCACGTGGCCTTTTTAAACCTGCCTCAAAACAGATCTTCATTCTTCCTCCTCTAGATTTAGTTAACCTACCGAGCATTATCCCTGATGTTTGTTTCCTCTTGCACCTAGGTGCTAGTCCAACAACAAACATAGGAAGTGTTAGTGTACATCAAACTGTGAGACTACATATAAAGAAGCATGCAACTGTAACTTGACTCCAGCAAATACCTTCTTGCTGTTGAAGCTCACAAAGTTCATCTAATCTTGCCAACTCATCTTGTGTCAAGAGTGCTTCGGAAGTACTTTCAGGTGGCAAGGGAGCTTGGGAACGTGCTGCTAGCTGAGTTGACGAATGAGTAAATCGTGTAGCTGGTGGTACTGTGGAAGGTGTTGCAACAACTAGGGTTGTCTCTTCTTATTTGGTGGCAGCTATTTGTTTCTGTTTGGCTTGTTCTGCAGCTCGTGTAGCATGGGATACCCTATCAGTACAATTTTCCGCTGGACTTTGACCTTCTATTGCACCATCGATTAAAGCAGAATCTGCAGGATTGTTCCGCTTCCCTTTCCCTGTCGTTCTGTCTTGCTTCCTCTTTCTCTGTGCCATGTTAAGTCAAGCCGACAAGAAAAATGAATAACAATTTATTTCTTCAGAACAAATTTACTTTGATGTAAGAACATGGTGTGATAGACAGATATTGTATGTTCTAGAAACAGGAACATGTGTCTTACTCACAAGTATAATGTTCAAAGTAAGCAGATACAATTCAACAAAATTAGAAGCAATACAAGCTAGACATCATACATAACATGCAACCACATATAATAGTGCCAAGTTAGAGGGAGCACCTGTGATGGTGCACTAGGGGAGACGTGCTCATCACCAACACAGCTACATTGAGTGTCTATGCATGTGTTTTCTTGGAAATCATCTTGGGGGGATGGAGGAGTAGAATATGTAGAGGGCCTCCATTTGGAAGGAGCACCTTCATCCGCTGCCTTGCTAAATTCCTTCCGCTTTATTGACTTTGAATTGTCAAGTAAAACCGACAAGAAAAAGCAATAAAATTCACTCTTCAGAACTCATTCGTGCATGATACTGACAATCACTACTTTGATGTAAGGCAAACACATGATTCCAGGATGGAATGATACGAAAAATAGGACGGCATGGCATATTCACAACTGTTTTTGTAAACTAAGCAGAAACCATTTCACCAAATAAGAAGCAATGCAAGCTAGACACCACGTGAAAGATGCAACCAATATGACTCTGCCAAGTTAAAAGTGTCCCATCATAAATGGCATTTCAACAAATTAGAAGCAACATGCTATAAATCATATCAAAGATGCAACTAATATCACATTGCATATCTTTGAAGGTGTCTCGTCATATTGATTTATGCGGGATACAAAAACAATAGTTTTATGTGAGGACATGCTTAATAGACAAATGTACTATGTACTAAATACGAGGAAGGCATGTCACAATAATGTATAATGTATAAGCTAAGCAGAATAGCATATGTAGTTTAACCAGATTGGAAGAATTACAATCTAGACACCATATGCAACATGCAACCACATATCACGTTGCCAAGTTAGAGCAAGCACATGTGATTCTAGTGTAGGGGAAATTTTGTAATCAACTACAGAGCTACGTCCACTATCTTCATCTAGCCTTGCTGTTTCTCGAGAATCATGTCGGGAGGCTGACGCTGCATTCTTTAAATGAGGAGTATTCCGCTTGCCTGACTGCTTCATCATAAGTGATTGATGAGGGATACACAAGAACATTAGTTTGATGTAAGAACATGGTTAATACACAGATGTACTAGTATGTATAAAAAAACAGAAAGGCTTGTCATATTCAAAGGTATAATGTGTAAGCTAAGCAGATGCAATTTAACCAAATTGGAAGCAATAAAATCTAGACATCCGGATGGAGTGGTAAGCATGATCACCTAGGACCTGAGAGCCTGGTGGGAGGCGGGCTGCTTCGCCACCATCGCGGATTTTTAGTTGGCTTCCAAGTGATGCCTCTCTTTGCTGGGCTTGTCACTGGCTAGGCCAGTGCCCTGACTAGCTATTTGTCTTCTGGTGCTAATGGGATGGTGGTTCATGTAAAAAATATCTTTCCTTATCTTAATAAAGACCGACTTCGGCCTTTCGAATACAAGCTAGACACCATATGGAACATGCAACCACATATGACACCGTGAAGTTAAAGCAAGCACCTGGGATGGTGGTTCATGGCGAGCGAGATCATCAACTCCAGAGCTACGTTCCCCGTCTCCATCTGCTGACACTACACCCTTTATAGTCTTGAAACGTGTCTGGCTTAGTTGCATACCACATAGGAGCGACTTCTCTCTTATCTTTTCTGCTTGTGTCAAGGCAGGGTCTGAAATACCCTTGCATAAAAACACAATAGTGAGAGTATAGGTGAAGTGTGTGCAGAACTAGTGCAATCAGAGAAGTAGCAGATAGCGGTGTGGCTGAAAAATAAATGACAGGAGACATATGATAGCTCTACAACATTGCATGGCAAACAAAATTAGATTCTACGTATGATTTTCTAATATATGAGCACAGAAATGCAGGTACTCCTCCAAAGCACACCACCGGATGTGGTCATGTCAAGATAACAATGATCGAAAATAAATAGGTCGATCGATTTTTTAATGAACTGTCGATATATAAGGAACGGGCAGACGGCCTTTGTCTACCTCCCGCCAGTCACTGTTGACGATCTATCTCGAACCGCCAGCGACCACCGGCCCAGACCCCTGCCTCCGCCGCCCCGCCCTCCCCTCAACCTCACACCACTGCCGTGCTTGGCAGCGCCCCATGCCATCCCTTTAATCCCGGCCGACCTCCAGATCAGGCGCCAGTAGCTCTAGGCCCCACACGCCCCTAAGATAAACACCGAGGCGCTGCTTCCCCGGCGTAATAGGCGGGCTAGCGCCTGTTACGCCGGGGAATGCTTCCGTTAATTGGGAATCAACTAACCAGGAATTGAAATTTAGGGGGGTGGCAGACCTCTAGCTAAGGTGAAATAGTATATGAGGAGAAACCTTGTGCATCGTGAGTTTCTAGGAACGTCTAGTATCAAGAAGAAGCGGTCAACTAGTGTCTTCTGTGGGATGAATACCGTGCAAGCAGACACGTAAGATTTGCATGAATAAGGGAAGAGGAGTACCCTTATCGGTTGCCAGTGTGGTCTCCTCCTTATGTCGCGGCGATCTTCTGTTTTCTCCCGGGGGAACCGATGTTTTGGAGAACCGTGGATTCTTGGACGAACCCATGGCCAAATTGTTGACTGTGTTGTCGTAGCCGTATGTCGGCGGAGGGGAAGCAGATTCGAGGTGGCAAAGGACGGCGTAGCAGGAATAGCTCCGGTGCGGTGGAGGGTGGCGAAGTTGGAGCGGCAGCGGTGAGGCGCAGCACGACGTGGTTTAACTGGCTCGGGCACGGACGGCTCGGCCTCCGCTTCAACTACCTGCCATGGAGGGCGTTGCGGTTGAGGTTGCGGTGGACGACGATGTCGGGATATCGGCTCCGGCGTGATGGAGGAGGGAGGCGGTTGATGGGTGGAATGGGGTGGAGGACGGAGGACGCCGGGGTTTCGCGACTGGTGGAGAGGTAGTTTTTGCACCCACGGAGTACGAATGGGGAATCGGACGGGTGGGCGGGGGGGGGGGGGGAACAATGTTTCGGTCTGGGACGCGCTTGTTTTTGGCTTTTTTGAACAGAAGATGGGACGCGCATGTTTGAAATTTGGGCAAAGTACAAACTTTGCCCCCCTCTTAAATTTCGGTCCTACTGTGGGTCGGGGGTAGGATGGTAATCCCAGATGTCCCAAATAATGGGCGGGAGCAATTTCGGCCGCTTGCATGTGTGCTTAGGCAGCCATTGTGTATGAATGTTTTTCGGAGGCGGTTGTGTGGCATCTAGATGAAGCTACAAACCTACCCCGGTTTAGACCTTTGGATGTCGGGCCGGTAGGTTTCACCGTTCAGAGTTATTAGAAAAGTAATTTCCTTGTACTACCAAACATTGGTCTCACGCGATTTCGGGAGAGTAGAGGCTCTTATGGCGCTTCGTTCGAAATTTTGAAACCCAACCAAGGGAACGCACCCTCACTGACACGTGTTGTCGCATGTGAACAAACCAAACTCAGCCATCCTACTGCTGACACATAATTTTCGTTCATAGAGTATGTTTATCCAACCGCATGTTGGGGAGTATCCGTATGGCCCGTGCGGTGGTCTGTTGGGGAAGAAGAAGAGGTGAGGAAGAAGGGTTAGGAGACGTAGGATATTCATCCAACCGCCTGAAATGGCAGACTGACCCAAGTCAGGCGCCTTGCATAACAATATATGTTTTTACACATCAAAAGATCCATAAAAACAACAACATAAAGAAAAACTATCACTGCTCGTGGAACGAGACGACCTCGTCGTCTTTGGCTGCCGGCGCGAACCAGCCATAGCTGCCGACGTATGTCTCCGCACCGTGGTTGTCCTCGGCCTCCAGCTACTCGTTCATGCAGAGTGTGCGGGCGCTCTGCACGGACGAGAGCACCGCCCGGTTCAAGACGAGGACGTCCGGTTCCGCCTACAGGAGGGCCTCGATGGCAGCGGCATCCGCGCGCTCCACGTCGAGTCGAGCCTCTGCCACCCAGTTCAAGTCCAGGACATCCGGTTCCGCCTGCAGGAGGGCCTCGATGGCAGCGGCATCCGCGCGCTCCACGTCGAGTCGAGCCTCTGCCGCCCGGTTCAAGTCCAGGACGTCCGGTTCCGCCTGCAGGAGGGCCTCGATGAGAGAGGCATCCGCGCGCTCCGCGTTGAGTTGAGCCTCTACCGCCCGGTTCAAGTCCAGGACGTTCGGTTCCGCATGCAGGAGGGCCTCGATGGCAGTGGCATCCGCGCGCTCCGCCTCAAGTTGAGCCTCCACCGCCCGGTTCACATCCACGACATCCGGTTTGTAACGCCCCGGATCCGATGTGCCAGGTGTCCGCCAGTTATTCGCCGTCGTTGCCATGTCGTTTGCTTGCGTGTTGCATTTTTCATGTAATCATGTGCATTGCATTGCATATGCGTTCGTCTCATGCATCCGAGCATTTTCCGCGTTGTCCGTTTTGCAATCCGACACTCCTATGTCCTCCGGCGTTCCCCTTTTGTCTCTTGTTGTTAGAAGGTGTTAAACATTCTCGGAATGGACCGAGATTTGCCAAGCGGCCTTGGTACACCACCGGGAAACCGCCTGTCAAGTTTCGTTCAATTTGGAGGTCGTTTGATGCTCCAACGGTTAACCGGGTAGCGGCAAAGGCCTCTTTTGTGTGCAGCCCAACACCCCTCCAAAGTGGCCCAATAACCCATCCAAACCCCTCCATGCTCTCGGTCGTTCGATCATGATCGTGTGGGCGAAAACCGCTCCTCATTTGGAGTCTCCTAGCTCCCTCTACCTATAAATGAGTCCCTCCCCCCGAATTTCGCGGTACAAACCCTAAAAATCTTCCCCTCTCCGCGCCGGACATGTCCGTCCGCCGCCGGACACACCGCACTGCCGCCCCGAGCGAATCAGCACCCGCCATGTGTCGCCTCCGCCGCCACCCGTCCAGTGAGCCGCCGCGGCCCGCCGAGGCCATGCAGCGGCCCTCACGGCAGGCGTGCCTCGCCCGCCGCCCGATCTCCGCGCCTCGCAGCGCCGCCCGACGCCGTGCCTCCCTCGCCGCCCGATCTGCAGAGTTGGTCGACGACCCTCCGCGCAAGGCCGCTCGCCTCGGTCGCGCTTGCCGCCCCTGTCGCCGGCGGCCGTGCCGCCCGGACCCCTCCGGCCCCCGGATGCGCCGTCCCGACCCCTCTCCGGCCGGATCCCGCTCCTCCCCAAGCTCCGGCCGCCGTCTCCCTCCCCTCCGGCAACTACTCCGGTCATCCTCGGAATCCGCGCTCAGATCCAGATCCACGAGGTTGACCCCGGATTTTCTCTAAGTCCTTAATTTTTTTGCATTCTGGTGCATAATTTGACCTGCCATAACTTGATGTGTGTTGCTCCATTTGCTGCGTATGATATTTGAAATTGTTCACCAGGATGTGCTCTACATATTGTTCCATTGGGTCATGTTAATTTGAGTTCATCTTGATGTCCTAATCATTGTTGCAAGTGTGCTACATAATGTTGTTTGTTGTCTGTTAACAGAACATGCTCATTTGTCATGTTTGCATCTTTTTGTGTGATTTTATTTTGAGCATGAAGTCCACATGTGTTATGAGCTACAACATGCCATGTTCGCTGTGGTGAAATCCAATCTTCATGATATGCCATGTGTGTAATGTTACAAGCTTGCAAAGTAGCCTCCATGATGTTGCTGATTTCAGGGCTTAGAATTTCACTAAGTTATTATCCTGCTGTTATTTTTATGCCATGTATTCATGTTGCTACAATGAGATGCATGCCTCTTTTGAGTATGTTCAGTAAGAATGTTTTGGACATATGGATGTGTTATATCCATCCCTGCCCCTTGTTGCATTTATGGAGTTCTCTAGCATGTCTTAATCTTGCTCTACTTTTGCTATAAAATATTCCTGGTAGATTGTTTACATGATAATCAATTTTGCCATGGTTGTTGTTAGTGATCCAAGCATGCTATGAACTTTCTCTTGCCATGGTTAGCTTTATGAACATGTCTTCTTGCTGATACCATGCTTATATTGTCATGCAATACCTTGTGATGAGTGCATCGAGCTCGCAAAGTTGCCTTCATGCTGCTGTTTATGTCATGCTCAGTTTTTCTGCTAAGTCTGAACCTGGTAACGAAACTTGCTATGTTTAAATGGGTGCCATCATATCTTATGTTCCTTTTTGGCTCATGATCACTAAGGTACTTTTTTTCTATGCAATTACTGGATTCATTCCATGCCTTTGTTTGTCATGATAAGTTCCTATAGCATGTTGTTTGATAGCTCTACACTTTGCAACCTGATGTTATTTCTGCCATGTCCTGTGAATTCCACCAAGTCTGTGAAACTGTTATTATTTGCAATATTGGCATGCCCTTTTGAGTATGTTCTAGTGATTTATGGAGACAGATCAGTGCTTAAGTTTTGTTATGTTTTACCTGTACATCACGTCCATGTCTTTTGTTTTCATGTTGAGGTGCTGTAGCATATTGTTTCGATGCTTGCTAGATGCCTAGTTGCTGTTTTGGACAGCTTGTCCTTTAAACTTGTTTCATGCGTATGTGTTGAACCGTTGCTCCGTTTTGAGTGTGCTCTACATGAAACTTGCTTAGATTTTCATGTAGTTTCATGTTACCTTGTTGCATCCATGTTTTGAGGTGTGTGCTTGATGTTTGAATGCATTTTGCATCAATGCCATGTTTAACTTGTTTTTCTCATATCTTCTAGGTCGTAGCTCCAAATTAAATGAACTTTATATGTGGTGAATCTGAACTTGCTGTTTAACAACTTGAAGTTAAGGTTTATTCAGATCTGGACCAATTTTGAAATTTGCATTTGAGGGCTTACCGGAATTATTATATGTTGTTTCCGGCCTCATTTAAACTTGCTTTGATGTGTTGTTCTTGTATGCATCATCTCTTGCCATGTGTAGCTTCATGTAGCCTTGTCATGCATCATACTTGGTTGAGCATCATGCCTTGTTCATGTGTTTAATGTTTACCTTGTTGTTTGCTTCTTTCCGGTTGTGATCCTTCTCGTTAGTTCCTGTTTCGTTGCGATCGTGAGGATTGGTTCGTCTACGCTTGGTTCGTCTTTGTGGCTTCATCTTCTTCATGGACTCGTTCTTCTTCCTAGCGGGATTTCAGGCAAGATGACCGTCACCTTGGATCTCATTACTATCATTGCTATGCTAGTTGCTTCGTTCTACCGCTATGCCCCGTTACCTACCACTTGCCTTTCAAGCCTCCCAAATTGCCATGAACCTCTAATCTTTGTCACCCTTCCTAGCAAACCGTTGTTTGGCTATGTTACCGCTTTTGCTCAGCCCCTCTTATAGCGTTGCTAGTTGCAGGTGAAGATGAAGATTTCTCCATGTTGGATAATGTTTATGTTGGGATATCACAATATCTCTTATTTTTTATTAATGCATCTATATACTTGGTAAAGGGTGGAAGGCTCGGCCTTATGCCTGGTGTTTTGTTCCACTCTTGCCGCCCTAGTTTCCGTCATATCGGTATTATGTTCCCGGATTTTGCGTCCCTAATGCGGTTGGGTGATTTATGGGACCCCCTTGAAAGTTTGCTTTGAATAAAACTCTTCCAGCAAGGCCCAACATTGGTTTTACCTTTTGCCTCACCTATGCCCTTTTTTCCTTGGGTATCCGGAGCCCGAGGGTCATCTTTATTTTAGCCCCCCCGGGCCCATGCTCCTCTGAGTGCTGGTCCAAACCGAGCGATGTCCGGCACCCCCTGGGCAATCAGGGTCTATGCCAACCCGATGTGCCCTGAGAACGAGATATGTGCAGCTCCTATCGGGATTTGTCGGCACATCTAGGCGGCTTTGCTGGTCTTGTTTTACCATTGTCGAAATGTCTTGTAACCAGGATTCCGAGTCTGATCGGGTCTTCCTGGGAGAAGGAATATCCTTCATTGACCGTGAGAGCTTATGATGGGCTAAGTTGGGACACCCCTGCAGGGTTTGAACTTTCGAAAGCCGGGCCCGCGGTTATGTGGCATATGGGAATTTGTTAATGTCCCATTGTAGTAAACTTGAAGTAAACTCTTCTAAAATACACCAACCGTGTGCGTAACCGTGAGTGTCTCTTTTCGGGGTTGTTCGAGAGGATAACAAGGGTTTTGGGTTATGTTTGACGTTAGTAGGAGTTCAGGATCACTTCTTGATCATTACTAGTTGGCGACCGCTTGCTTTGCTTCTCTTCTCGCTCTTATTTGCGTAAGTTAGCCACCATACATGCTTAGTCGCTGCTGCAACCTCACCACTTTACCCCTTTCCTTACCCATTAAGCTTTGCCAGTCTTGATACCCATGGTAGTGGGATTGCTGAGTCCTCGTGGCTCACAGATTACTACAACAACAGTTGTAGGTACAGGTTGTGTGATGCTCTTGACGCGACAGCGATGTTACTTGTGTTGGAGTTCTTATTCTTCTTCATCGATCTTGGGTTAGGTTCCTAGTCGGCAGCCTGGGCTAGCAGGGTGGATATTGTTTGGGTTTCTGTTTATGCTTCATCCATAGTCGGATGTTGATATTATGTATGGTGTATTGTTGTATTCATGTGACATTGTATGTCTTGGTTGTATCCCCACTATTATGTAATGTTGATGTAATGATATCCACCTTGTAAAAGCGTCTTCAAGATGCGCTTCTATCCTTGGTGGGACCTTCGAGTTCCTTTAGGATAGGGTCGCATCTTGGGCGTGACACGGTTCCGCCTGCAGGAGAGCCTCGATGGCAGCAGCATGCGCACGCTCCGCGTCGAGTTGAGCCTCTGCCTCCGGGTCCTCCTTTAGTATCGCCAGGTTGAACCACTGGTCCGCCTGCACCATGGGGGACTCGGACGCCGGCACGAAGTCGACGTCCATCGTCTCATACCCATCGGGTGCATTCTGTGCTGCGACCTCCGCCATGAACATTGGATCGGCTTCCTCCTCCTTGTAGCTTGGCTCCAGAGAATTCGTGGATTAGCATGCCGCAAAGTGAGCTTGGGAACGGAGGTCTCTAGCGCCGACCGCCGCCGCGATTTCTGTGCGGCGCTCTGGCGTCAGCATCTTGTAGTATGTGATCTTGCGGCGCACCATGGCTTTCCGGCGAACTAGGGGACGCTTGATGCGGGCTAGGGGATCGAAAGGTGGGGGAAGGGGCTGGAGATTAGGTGTGGTTTTAGGGCAGTGGCTGGCGTAGGCCGAGCAGCGAAGGTTCTGGTGTGAATAGTTGTTCCGGTGACGACCGGTCAATCGGTTTTGACTGTACATCGCTCTTGTCGCCTTCTCGTTGCAGCCCGACATGCTGGACCCTCCACGTCGCTCACCGAATCGAACGCGCTTCGTCTTGCATTTTCGCCCGCTTGTGGGACCGCAGTTGAGAGCAAGCCAACGTCCTTCCCCCTCCCCCGCCCGCGTCATTTTATGTGGAGTAAATAAAAACAGAGGGAGTATACTACGGATGAGGATCCCCTGACGTGGCCGAACCCATTGAGTAACTGACATGCGGGGCCTAGCAAGCATGGGGTCTGCCAGTAAGTGACCGAAAGGGAGGGTAAGGCAGGGATACGTATGTGAAAGGAGCTTCCAATGATATAATTTTCACATTATACATCTCATGTACTATTAATCGTTTCAATAGTCAAATGCGTTTTCGAAAAACGCATTAGAGCATGGATAATAATATAGCCAGTCGATGGCTATAAGGAACTGCCATATCATCTATAGCCATCATCTATTATATGCACTCATACAGTAGTGTGGTCTATAAGGTTGGTTATTTCCCGCAAAAAAATTATAAGGTTGGCTATTGTATTAGTACTTTTTTCCATCTCCTCTCCATCTCTTTCTTCATATTTATTATACGTATTTAACTAGGAATGCGTATATAGCTAGGCTCTTGCATGAGAGCTCACCCCCCTTACTTTTTCACATCTCTCTCCTCCACATAGGACCTATATAAATGGAAGGAGGGAGTACAACTATGAGCACTGCATACTCTAGTACAAATGTTGTCAGTACTCCACTAGTACTATTGGACAGGGAGCTTAAAAAAGTTACTATTGGACTGGCTATACGTGGCGAAATCCTAGTAGGAAGAGCATGCCGAGAACAAGCACATTCACGTGGTTGAAAACAAATTGGAAACCATCTCGAGTACAAATCTAGAATGCGTCTGAATCTAACAATATTGATTGGGCGTTGTTGAATGTTGATACTTTTTTTATCAAAGTAGAGATACTTTGACTACACATAAAACTTATATGTAAACTAGAAAGGATAGGAGGGAGTATATTGTACGTTCGAAAACGAAACGAACATTGAATACCCTTTATATATGATTTGCATATGCTATGATCACCGGTTCAAAATTTTGAATCCGCCTTAGGTATCACACATGCCCCCACTCCTTCTCTCTTGATTTCATCTCGGGGTCTGGAGATTGATTGAAAGAGGACTAGGGTGGGTACAATACGTTCGTTTCGCTTATGAACGTACAATATACTCCCTTTGATCCACACATACCCCCCCCCCCCCCCCCCGCGGGTCATTTCTATGATAGAAACATACCAAACCTTTATCTCCTTGCATGACATGCAATTGATCTCTGAACATCAATTGATCTCGTCAACATGTGTCGGGGCATGCATGAACCGAATGGGATGCCAAAACTAAGACGCGAAGCGACACGTAGTGGAGGCAAAGTGAAACTTCAAACGAACCGTTTGTTTGTATGCATGTCGGAATAATTACAAATAAACATTGCAAATACAAGCATGGTGTAGGCCCACATGCGAATGATACTCAGCAGAATGTTCAAATGAGGCATGCAGGAGGATGTGCTCGACCGGAGGGCGACATGATCGATGGAGAAGAGGGTTAGAGATGAATGAGAAATAAGCAAACGCCACATGATTATACTTGATCGGCTCAAATAAACAATAAGTTGTCTCGCTTGGCCTACATAGTGAAAGGCCTAATGCACAACTGTGAACGCGATGCTCGAATATGGCCGGGAAAACAGGGAAACCGACATGTGGGGCACACCTGTCGAGACGACGTAGTGCAAACTAGTCCAATGGAGGAGCTGGCCCACGACATTCTCGCCACCGGCAACCGTTCATGTGGGTCGTGGGGGCCAACAACGTGGCGCAGCTCTAGCACCGCCTCTGGACACGACGCCCGCAATGAGCGACACGCTCATTGTCACTAGACACGGTCGGTTTCAGTGTGCCGAGGGTGACGTTAGTGCTGTGGCACGACCAACAGCTAGTATGTTTGGTTTGTGCCCAAGGTTGCCCCATCAAAGCATTGGGTAGCCAAAATTTTGGTTGCCCATGATTTGGCCGACATGGGCAAGAAAAATGAACTAGAGTTGGCTAGAGTTCATTGGCATGCCAAAAAATGGCAACCATCCAAACAAAGACCAATCTTTGGGTCATGACCAAAATTTTGGTAAGGTGCACTTTGGCCACAATCCAAACACATCCCAACACCCGGCTCGTCGAGGATGCACGGGGTGCCGGGATGCGTCCATGAGTGGTGTGGCGCCAACTGCATCCTCGGGACCTGAGACCATGCCTGGTTGTCTTGCTTTTTCAATCACATGCGTCGATCGCATGTGAGCAAAGGGCATCTCCAACGTTGCCACGACCGCAGCTGACTACCCTGGCACACCAAAAACCCTCGTCCCTCATGCCGTCATGCAGTGCGTTCCCAGCCTGTCGTGGAATTGTCACAACAGATGTCCTTAGTGTGAGGACTTAGTCGCGAGGCCAACGCATCTATGTGGTAGCTTGAGAGGGGTTGAGCGGAGTCGAGAGACGCAACACAAGACAAGGGTTTAGACAGCTTCGGGCCCCGGGAAACATCATCCGGTAATAACACTACATGCTGTTTGTGGTTAGGTCTCATTATAATCATGAGGGAGTCGCCGGTCGGCCGGCTCTTGTGTCTAGCCCTAGATATTGTTTCTTCTTCTCTTGTCCCCCTTTGGGGAGCCCTGCCCCTCTTTATATAAGTTAGAGGGGCGGGTTACATGTGGAGTCCTAGTAGGACTAGGACTAGCCTATCTTCTACTACAACCTGGATACAAGTCCGGGTCTTGATTCCTTGTAAGGGAAATATTCCTTACACCTTCTTCTTAAGTCGGCTCACCATCACATGAACCAGCCTACTGGGCCTTGGGCCTTGTCGTCCGTTTGACCTGCCCGTCAGGTCTCCAGTGAATCACAATGTCCAGGCGGGTTATATGTAAACCGCCATGTCCAGGCAGATCACCAGTGAGTCGCCTAGCTTCAGCCGGGTCTTCTGGTGAATCGCCAAGTCCGGCCGGGTCATAACTCCGGCCGGGTCATACCGCGGGGTATATCCCCGACATTAGCCCCCGGTTTAATTTGGATTTATCCATGTTAAACTGATCCTGCAAAATAAACACTAGAACAACTTGATAGGTTGTGCTCCGGGTTAAATATTTTCCTGAACCAGCACCTCATCATCTTTAAGTCCTTGTCATTTCCTCCTTGATATGTATCCATAATCTCATAGCAAACCTCTTTAGCATATATGTTCAAATTTTACCAATGCCAAAAATCCAGATACTTCCTTTGAAAAATCCGGGTCAACATGCCAGCTTCAGAGTCAATTTGCTGACATTGGTCTCTTGTTGAGAAATATTATAAGAGACAATCCACTTGAGTCGGCTTTCAATGCTCTGACTTAACAAAAATATTGGTCTTCAAATATTCAAATTATATTCAGCCGGCTTGAAGATATAAAACTTGCTGGTTTATGATTACCAAAATTGCCGGGTTATAAATAGATGATGCCGAGTCATAATTCTCACTGACGCCGGTTTATGATTTTTGCAGATACCGGGTCAATCTGATTTACTCAAACTGAGAATTTGAAGATATTACTCCCTTATATCCATATTACCTGTAGCCCCCAAGGGCCGGTTTAATCAGCATGAATAAGCCGGGACTTATCACCATGGCTTTAAATAAAATCCAGTTGTGTAGCCCCCATGAGTCAGCTATAGTCATAGTAGTGTAGCCGGGTCATCATAGAATTGTCTTGACAAAGAACAATATACATTAGCCCCCAAGTGTCGGGTCATTATGTAATGATGAGCAGGGACTTTGTAAATATGATGATGTAAATTTGAGCAAGAACGTGTAGCCCTAAGGGCCGGCTTAGTAAGATAATCTTGCTGGGACTTTTCATTGAAAATAATATCATATGATGTAACTCCCATCACAGGGCTTGAACCCACGTCCACAAGGTTAAGAGCTTTGTGCTTTACCAACTGAGCAGTGGATCCTTCAATATAATGGAATAAGGCTTGTGTACCTTGAATTTTAACAGGAGCAATTGGTAGCCCCCAAGGGCCGGCTCATTAAAATGGGATGAGTCGGGTCTTCAATAAGGCCAATAAAAATGACTTTGCATTAGCCCCCAAGTGCCATGGTGCATGCTGGCAGTGACATGGGACTTGTATATTCGATGTAATCTCGATTTGAACAATGTAGCCCCCAAGTGCCGGGTCGTAAGTCTGCAGCGACTCAGGACTATTTTCTCCATTGTAAAATAAATCATGCCCATTGATAAAAATAATAGCCATTGCGCTTAAAGCGACTTTGAAAACCTCAATCATAACATTGGCTATTGATAATCACAATAGAAATCCAGCCATGTTGGCTATTCAAGATTTGAATAATATAATCCGATATGAAAACCTCAATCATTCAATATCATCATGAAAATCCAGCCAGTTTTGGCTATTAAAGATCTGAATACCTTATCGGTTGACAAGTAAATCCGAAGTTTAAATACTCGGCGGCTTTTGGCCGACGGCGACTTAATGCGCATTCATTGTAAGCCAGCATTTTTATAACCCAGCGGCTTATAGCCTTTGAGAAAAATCCAAAACGGATAATCATTTTGAAGCATCAACTTTGGTAATGAGCTTAAACTTAATCATTTATATGTCATAGTTCTGCAAATCCTGCACAGAGTTTAAACAACATATGCCCTGGCGACTTAACGTCAAAAGCCAGGGCGGGTAACCACTAAAATGTAGTCTTGCCCTGCACAGAAGTAGATTACAAGAACCCTTGGCGGTTTACCGCAGGGCGGGTCATAATACCTCATATATAACCACTGTGATATTGAATTTGTACTACCGGTTTACATGACCTGTGTAGTAAGGGTGATAACCCAATCCTTAAAAGCCAATGCTTCCATATAAATGATGGTTGTCATAAGCTGGCGACGTATAGTCAAAAGTCAAGCCGGGTTTAATCATAAAACACTTATATACATTTAAGATATAATCCCCAAAAGGTCTCAAGTTAAGTAATTGTGGCTGCAATAAACTTTACCAGAGATAGAATAAAACTTTTTGAGGCTTCTGATTCGGATATGATCAGTAAACCGTTCCAAAGGGGTTAAGCTAAGATTCGAATACGATCATATAGCTCCCAGTGGCTTTGGCAATGACGATCAAGTGGGTATCGACAGCTATGTTCTCTTTGATTCGAATACGACCTATGTTTGAACAGGAAGCCCCCAAGTGACCATAAGAGTTGTTTAATGACGCTGATTCGAATACGACCCACGTCAGACCCAAAGGGGTTAAGCTATGATTCAGATATGATGAAGAAGCCCCCTAGTGGGTTTGGCAGTATGCCGATCAAGAGGGTATCGACAGCTATGTCTCTTTGGTTCGAATACGACTTCTGTTTGAACAGGAAGCCCCCAAGTGATCATATAAGTTTTGGCATTGCGCCGATCAAAAGGGTACTGATAGCTATGCTCGATGAGCAGGAAGCCCCCAAGTGATCATAATAAGATAAACCGTAAGGCAGGATACCCAAGTTTGAACCGCGCATCATGGCAGCAAGTTTTTTGGTAACCTTTAGTTTTTCTGAGAACTCGAACTTGCGAGAGATTAATGCTTTTTGAACCGGAACTTTAAACCGGATTTGAAAGCTTCAAAAATTTGTGAGGGACAAATTTACCTTGAGCCGGATTTTGAACCGGATTTGAGAGCTTCAGTGCTTTGTGGGAGAAAGATGTCTCTTGAGCCGGATTTTAAACCAGAGTCCTTATTTTGAGCCGGAAATCTTCTGACGGCTTTTAAATTTTCATCGATCTAGCAGTAATCTCCGGGGCCGGGTTATTTTCCCTTCAATGATCTTGAATTTATTGAAACTGGCTAATTTTGCCGAGTCATATCATTGTAGCCCCCGAGTCTCAAGACGACTTGAGGAGTTGGCTTGAGATTCTCCATAATTAACCGTGATATAAACCGGTTTGAATCCTGCATGGGACAACTTGCAAACCAAAGTAATTGCTCTTTTGAAGAAAATAATACGTAATATAAAATATATTGGATGGATTGCATCTGATATGTTAGACTAGTGATTATCGACAGAAGGTTGAGATGACTGCGGCGGGTTATAAATGACCCCGTATGAGCCGTGTCAGCAACTCGGCCAATGGTTCCTTCCAACTGGCTGTTTGAAGTTAACCAAATCGTAGTGTCGGTGACTTGTTCACCTATCCATTGAGCCATCCAGTGCAGACGGCGGTTGATAATATATGATAATTTGCCTCCAATTTGTTGGAAAAGAAACCGAGCTTCCCAAGTAGTGACTTGCTTATACTCAATAAACAGCTCATCCACAAAAATGCGGCCCGGTGTGTTGATGTAGACCAGGCCGCGAGAGACGGACCGTAAAAATGACCGCAACATCAAAGGCGGCTCAGACAGACTAATCAACCGTGGTGCTGTAAACCGGTGCGGGCGGATAAGTTGTCCTCGTTGTAAGCCGGCGTGGTGGTAAGAGACGGCCACGGCGTTATAAGCCGGCGCGGTCGTGAGAGACGTCCACGACGTTGTAAGCCGGTGCGGGAGTCCGTTGAGTAACGACGACCACGTGTGCCAAAATATGTTGGCGTGCCTCCACCCCCGCGGTATAATATCACTTTTTGTCATAAATAATTGCCCTGCATAAGCAATATTGCAGACCAAGGCAAGGATAAACTTGTTCTTTGACAAAAAGAACATGTGATAATAAAACAAACTTGGATGGATATCACTTGATTTTTTTAGGCCGAAAATAATCCGCCATGAAGTTGATGATCCCTAGGTGAAACTGAAATCCCTCATGGGTGAATCGGCCGTGGGAACAAACAGATAAACCGGCCATGGCGTTTGTAAGCCGGTGCGGACGAGCAAGTTGTCCTCCACGTTGTGAGCCGGTGAGGACGCGTAAACCGGCCGCGGGGGCGGACGAGCGAGTCGTCCGGGGCGTTGTAAGGTGGAGCTGACGGGCGAGCCGGTGGGCGCGTTGATGTAAACCGGACCGCAGGGGCGATGGCTGTATATACCAACCCTATAGGCAGAGTGGTTGTTTTCAAAAAATTAATAAATATTAATAAAAGTAAACTGGATGGATATCACCTGGTATTTTTTGCCAGATGCTGGCGCTGGATAATGCATTGTGCTGCTTTTGTTTTTTGACAAAAGAGTTAATTGGTTCTGTGTCTTCTAGTGCCTGAGCTCTCCACATAACCCGGCGGCACTTTTTGAGCCGGAATTTTTGGAACCAGAACTTCTTGATAATCCGGCCGGAACCTTTGATAAACCGGAACTTTTTTACCGGAACCTCTTGATAATCCGGCCGGAACTTTTGAACCCGAACCTCTTGATAATCCGGCCGAAACTTTTGATAATCCGGAACCTTTGAATCGGAACCTCTTGATAATCCGGCCGGAACTTTTGATAATCCGGAACTTTTGAACCAGAACCTCATGATAATCCGGCCGGAACTTTTGATAATCCGGAACTTTTGATCCGGGACCTCTTGATAATCCGTCCGGAACTTTTGATAATCCGGAACTTTTGAACCAGGACCTCTTGATAATCCGGCCGGAACTTTTGATAATCTGGAACTCTTGAACCGGAACCTCTTGATAATCCGGTCGAAACTTTTGATAATCCGGAACTTTTGAACCGGAACCTCTTGATAATCCGGCCGAAACTTTTGGGCGATTCGGCTGGAACCCTTCGGCGATTCGGACCAAACTTTTCATCGAGGCAATCGGAACTCTTTGGTGATTCAACTTTTTCGGCGATTTAGACGGAACCTTTCGTCAAGGCGGTCGGAACTTTTTCGGTGAGCTAAGCTGGGCGGAGCTTCTTGATCCCTGGGATAGCGCCCTTCAGGAACTCAACACCACCGTGCGCGGGCCCCACGGTGGGCGCCAACTGTCGTGGAATTGTCATGGCAGATGTCCTTATTGTGAGGACTTAGTCGCGAGGCCAACGCATCTATGTGGTAGCTTGAGAGGGGTTGAGCGGAATCGAGAGACGCAACACAAGACAAGGGTTTAGACAGCTTCGGGCCCCGGGAAACATCATCCGGTAATAACCCTACACGTTGTTTGTGGCTAGGTCTCATTATGATCATGAGGGAGTCGCCGGTTGGCCGGCTCTTGTGTCTAGCCCTAGATATTTTTTCTTATTCTCTTGTCCCCCTTTGGGGAGCCCTTCCCCTCTTTATATAAGTTAGAGGGGCGGGTTACATGCGGAGTCCTAGTAGAATTAGGACTAGCCTATCTTCTACTACAAGCCGGATACAAGTCCGGGTCTTGATTCCTTGTAAGGGAAATATTCCTTACACCTTCTTCTTAAGTCGGCTCACCATCACGTGAACCGGCCAACTGGGCCTTGGGCCTTGTCATCCGTTTGACCCGCCCGCCGGGTCTCCAGTGAATCACAATGTCCAGGAGGGTTATATGTAAACCGCCACGTCCAGGCAGATCGTCAGTGAGTCGCCTAGCTCCAGCCCGGTCTTCTGGTGAATCGCCAAGTCCGGTCGGGTCATAACTCCGGTCGGGTCATACCGCGGGGTATATCCCCGACATTAGCCCCCAGTTTAATTTGGATTTATCCATGTTAAACTGATCATGCAAAATAAACACCAGAACAACTTGATAGGTTGTGCTTCGGGTTAAATATTTTCCTGAACCAGTACCTGATCATCTTTAAGTCCTTGTCATTTCCTCCTTGATATGTATCCATAATCTCATAGCAAACCTCTTTAGCAGATATGTTCAAATTTTGCCAATGCAAAAAATCCAGATACTTCCTTTGAAAAATCTGGGTCAACAGGCCAGCTTCAGAGTCAATTTGCTGACATTGGTCTCTTGTTGAGAAATATTGTAAGAGATAATCCACTTGAGTCGGCTTTCAATTCTCTGACATAACAAAAATATTGGTCTTCAAATATTCAACTTATATTCAGCCGGCTTGAAGATATAAAACTTGCTGGTTTATGATTACCAAAATTGCCTGGTTATAAATAGATGATGCCGGGTCATAATTGTCACCGACGACGGTTTATGATTTTTGCAGATACCGGGTCAATCTGATTTACTCAAACTAAGAATTTGAAGATACTACTCCCTTATATCCATATTACCTGTAGCCCCCAAGGGTCGGGGTCGGTTTAATCAGCATGAATAAGCCGGGACTTATCACCATGGCTTTAAATAAAATCAAGTTGTGTAGCCCCCATGAGTCGGCTATAGTCATAGTAGTATAGCCGGGTCATCATAGAATTGTCTTCATCAAAGAACAATATACATTAGCCCCCAAGTGTCGGGTCATTATGTAATGATGAGCAGGGACTTTGTAAATATGATGATGTAAATTTGAGCAGTAACGTGTAGCTCCCAAGGGCCGGCTTAGTAAGATAATCTTGAGCTGGGACTTTTCATTGAAAATAATATCATATGATGTAACTCCCATCACAGGGCTTGAACCCACGTCCACGAGGTTAAGAGCTTTGTGCTTTACCAACCGAGCGATGGATCCTTCAATATAATGGAATAAGGCTTGTGTACCTTGAATTTTAACAGGAGCAATTGGTAGCCCCCAAGGGCCGGCTCATTACAATGGGATGAGTCGGGTCTTTAATAAGGCCAATAAAAATGACTTTGCATTAGCCCCCAAGTGCCATGGTGCAAGCTGGCAGTGACATGGGACTTGTATATTCAATGTAATCTCGATTTGAACAATGTAGCCCCCAAGTGCCGGGTCGTAAGCCTGCAACGACTCGGGACTATTTTCTCCATTGTAAAATAAATCATGCCCATTGATAAAAATAATAGCCATTGCGCTGAAAGCGACTTTGAAAACCTCAATCTTAACACTGGTTATTGATAATCACAATAGAAATCCAGCCATGTTGGCTATTCAAGATTTGAATAATATAATCCGATATGAAAACCTCAATCATTCAATATCATCATGAATATCCAGCCAGGTTTGGCTATTAAAGATCTGAATACCTTATCGGTTGACAAGTAAATACGAAGTTTAAATACTCGGCGGCTTTTGGCCGACGGCGACTTAATGCGCATTCATTGTAAGCCAGCATTTTTATAACCCGGCGGCTTATAGCCTTTGAGAATAATCCAGAACGGATAATCATTTCGAAGCATCAACTTTGGTAATGAGCTTAAACTTAATAATTTATATGTCATAGTTACGCAAATCTCGCACGAGTTTAAACAACATATGCCTGGCGACTTAACGTCAAAAGCGAGGCGGGTAACCACCAAAATGTAGTCTTGCCTCGCATGTAAGTAGATCACAAGAACCCTTGGCGGTTTACCGCAGTATGGTCATAATACCTCACATATAACCACTGTGATATTGAATTTGTACTACCGGTTTACATGACCTGTGTAGTAAGGGTGATAACCCAATCCTTAAAAGCCAATACTTCCATATAAATGATGGTTGTCATAAGCTGGCGACTTATAGTCAAAAGTCAAGCCGGGTTTAATCATAAAACACTTATATACATTTAGGATATAATCCCCAAAAGGTCTCAAGTTAAGTAATTGTGGCTGCAATAAACTTTACCAGAGATAGAATAAAACTTTTTGAGGCTTACGATTACGACACGATCAAGAAACCGTTCCAAAGGGGTTAAGCTAAGATTCGAATACGATCATATAGCCCCAATGGCTTTGGCGATGCCGATCAAGTGGGTATCGACAGCTATGTTCTCTTTGGTCGAATACAACCTATGTTTGAACAGAAGCCCCCAAGTGACCATAAGAGTTGTTTAATGACGCTGGTTGAATCGACCCACGTCGGACTCCAAAGGGGTTAAGCTATGATTCAGATATGATCAAGAAGCCCCCTAGTGGGTTTGGCAGTATGCCGATCAAGAGGGTATCGACAGTTATGTTCTCTTTGGTTCGAATACGACCTATGTTTGAACAGGAAGCCCCTAAGTGATCATATAAGTTTTGGCATTGCGCCGATCAAAAGGGTACTGATAGCTATGCTCGATGAGCAGGAAGCCCCCAAGTGATCATAATAAGATAAACCGTAAGGCAGGATACCCAAGTTTGAACCGTGCATCATGGCAGCAAGTTCTTCTGACAACCTTTATTTTTTCTGATAACTCAAACTTGCGAGAGATTAATGCTTTTTGAACCGAAACTTTAAACCGGATTTGAAAACTTCAAAAATTTGTGAGGGACAAATTTACCTTGAGCCGGATTTTGAACCGGATTTGAGAGCTTGAGTGCTTTGTGGGAGAAAGATGTCTCTTGAGCCAGATTTTAAACCAGAGTCCTTATTTTGAGCCGGAAATCTTCTGACGGCTTTTAAATTTTCATCGATCTAGCAGTAATCTCCGGGGCCGGGTTATTTTTCCCTTCAATGATCTTGAATTTATTGAAACCGGCTAATTTTGCTGAGTCATATCATTGTAGCCCCCGAGTCTCAAGACGACCTGAGGAGTTGGCTTGAGATTCTCCATAATTAACCGTGATATAAACCGGTTTGAATCCTGCATGGGACAACTTGCAAACCAAAGCAATTGCTCTTTTGAAGAAAATAATATGTAATATAAAATATATTGGATGGATTTCATCTGATATGTTAGACTAGTGATTATCCACAGAAGGTTGAGATGACTGCGGCTGGTTATAAATGATCCCGTATGAGCCGTGTCAGCAACTCGGCCAATGGTTCCTCCCAACTGGCTGTTTGAAGTTAACCAAACCGTAGTGCCGGTGACTTGTGCACCTATCCATTGAGCCATCCAATGCAGACGGCGGTTGATAATATATGATAATTTGCCTCCAATTTGTTGGAAAAGAAACCGAGCTTCCCAAGTAGTGACTTGCTTATACTCAATAAACAGCTCATCCACAAAAATGCGGCCCGGTGTGTTGATGTAGACCAGGCCGCGAGAGACGGACCGTAAAAATGACCGCAACATCAAAGGCGGCTCAAACAGATGAATCAATCGTGGTGCTTTAAACCGGTGCGGGTGGGTAAGTTGTCCTCCTTGTTGTAAGCCGGCGTGGTCGTAAGAGACGGCCACGACGTTGTAAGCCGGCGCGGCCGCGAGAGACGGCCACGGCGTTGTAATCCGGTGCGGGAGTCCGTTGAGTAACGACGACCATGTGTGCCAAAAGATGTTGGCGTGCCTCCACCTCCGCAGTATAACATCACTTTTTGTCATAAATAATTGCCCTGCATAAGCAATATTGCAGACCAAGGCAAGGATAAACTTGTCCTTTGACAAAAACAACATGTGATAAGAAAACAAACTTGGATGGATATCACCTGATTTGTTTAGGCCGAAAATAATCTGCCATGAAGTTGATGATCCCTAGGTGAAAATGAAATCCCTCACGGGTGAATCGGCCGCGGGAACAAAGAGATAAACCGGCCATGGCGTTTGTAAGCTGGTGCGGACGAGCAAGTTGTCCTCCACATTGTAAGCTGGTGAGGACGCGTGAACCAGCCGCGAGGGCGGATGGGCGAGTCGTCCGTGGCGTTGTAAGGTGGAGCTGACGGGCGAGCCGGTCGGCGCGTTGATGTAAACCGGGCCGCAGGGACGATGGCTATATATACCAACACTATAGGCAGAGTGGTTGTTTTCAAAAAATTAATAAATATTAATAAAAGTAAACTGGATGGATATCACAGGTATTTTTGCACGATCTTTGGCTGGATAATGCATAGTGCTGCTTTTGTTTTTTGACAAAAGAGTTAATTGGTTCTGTGTCTTATAGTGCCTGAGCTCTCCACATAACCCGGCCGACACTTTTTGAGCCGGAATTTTTGGAACCAGAACTTCTTGATAATCCGGCCAGAACCTTTGATAAACCGGAACTTTTTTACCGGAACCTCTTGATAATCCGGCCGGAACTTTTGATAATTCGGAACTTTTGAACCGGAACCTCTTGATAATCCGGCCGAAACTTTTGATAATCCAGAAACTTTGAATCGGAACCTCTTGATAATCCGGCCGGAACTTTTGATAATCCGGAACTTTTGAACCGGGACCTCTTGATAATCCGGCCGGAACTTTTGATAATCCGGAACTTTTGAACCAGAACCTCTTGATAATCCGGCCGGAACTTTTGATAATCCGGAACTTTTGAACCGGAACCTCTTGATAATCCGGTCGGAACTTTTGGGCGATTCGGCTGGAACCCTTCGGCGATTCATACCGAACTTTTCATCGAGGCGATCGAAACTCTTTGGTGATTCAGACGGAACCTTTAGTCGAGGCGGTCGGAACTTTTTCGGCGATTTAGACGGAACCATTCGTTAAGGCGGTCGGAACTTTTTCGGTGAGCCAGCTGGAACTCTCCGACAAGTCGACCGGAACTTCTTAAATAAGCTGGGCGGAGCTTCTTGATTCCTGGGATAGCGCCCTTCAAGAACTCAACACCACCGTGCGCGGGCCCCACGGTGGGCGCCAACTGTCGTGGAATTGTCACGGCAGATGTCCTTAGTGTGAGGACTTAGTCGCGGGGCCAACGCATCTATGTGGTAGCTTGTGAGGGGTTGAGCGGAATCGAGAGACGCAACACAAGACAAGGGTTTAGACAGCTTCGGGCCCCGGGAAACATCATCTGGTAATAACCCTACATGCAGTTTGTGGCTAGGTCTCATTATGATTATGAGGGAGTCGTCGGTCGGCCGGCTCTTGTGTCTAGCCCTAGATATTGTTTCTTCTTCTCTTGCCCCCCTTTGGGGAGCCCTGCCCCTCTTTATATAAGTTAGAGGGGTGGATTACATGTGGAGTCCTAGTAGGACTAGGACTAGCCTATCTTCTACTACAAGCCGGATACAAGTTCGGGTCTTGATTCCTTGTAAGGGAAATATTCCTTACACCTTCTTCTTAAGTCGTCTCACCATCACATGAACCGGCCTATTGGGCCTTGGGCCTTGTCGTCCGTTTGAACCGCCCGCCGGGTCTCCAATGAATCACAATGTCCAGGCGGGTTATATGTAAACCGCCATGTCCAGGCAGATCGCGAGTGAGTCGCCTAGCTACAGCCGGGTCTTCTGGTGAATCGCCAAGTCCGGCCGGGTCATACCGCGGGGTATATCCCTGACACAGCCGGTGCTAGCTGCCCGCATTCATGCCGTCTGTCCGTATGCCGTCGTTATGAGGCTCGGTGCACGAGGAACCAACTCCGGTGACTTAATGACGCACCAGGACGCTTGGCCTCACCGGAATGCGCTACTCAAAGCGGCAACGCCCAGCTAACCTCCACACCATAGCACATCGTCCTCCTACCTGGCACCACATCCGCCATGACCGCAAGTGTGAACGCTCTGTAGGAGAGCTTGTCTTCGGGGATGGAGCTCCAGATCACCGCCCTCGCTCAAGTCGCCGCACAAGCGGTGGCCACGCTGGCGGCCAACGACGGGAGCACCGTCAGCCACGCGTCCTACTTGCCGCCATCCAACATCCGGCACCGCCGAGGTCGGCGACTCCTCCGAGGATGAGTAGGGCATGGGAGGAGGCAGGGAATGGTGTGCCAACTGGCCGGTCCGTCTCCCGTGTTCTACTTTTCCTCGCCGGAGACCGCACCTTCACTTCACGGGTCTTGAACCCCGCCCCCGTACATGGAGATCGCAGATGGAGGACGTCGGTTGCCGCCGTGGAATAGGTTTAGGGTCGGGTTTCTTTTATTTTCGATCCTATAAAAGTTCGAAATGTAATGAAAATCTGCCGTGTTTGCATTAATCTCGGCCGGTGTATATGAACTTTCACAATAATATAGTATATTGTAGGAGTACTAGCAAGATGCCCGTGCATTGCACGGAAGATCAAGATCTTGTGGGAGAAAAGGATGAACGAGGGAAGGCCTTATCTGCAAATGCACATTCACGCATTTCACATTTTTCTACATCTACGGGAACCTACGAAAGGGTTAACGTAAATTGCCTCTCTCTCTCTCCTCCCCTGATTTTCATGGTGGTGGGCCCCTTCCTCCCCCAATCTACAATCAACAGCTCACACGTTTCACATTATGTTAATTACGTAACTAGGACTACGTAGGTGTAGCATTACTCGTCCTAAAAAAACCCAACTAAGCCAACCTCCCAGCATATCACGCAGGAAAAGACCCGGCCGCGCCATTTTAGTCGGGATTACCGGATTATTGGTAGTAGTATCGATGGATCGCGCGAAGCAACAAGTTTTTTTTAGGGGGCGAAGCACCTAGTTTAAAAGGAAAAAGGCGGTACACTCACAGCACCCCTGTCGCGGTCGCATTGCACCCCACACACATTCGGTCCTGCGCACGGGTCACACAAACGGAACGCGCTTCGGCTTGCCTCTTCACTGACACGTGGGGCTGCACTTGGAGAAACCGACCATGCGCCAAACTCCCCCTGCCCACCGCGTGAAAATCCCCCCCCCCCCACCCAAAAATTGCCCCCAAATCCTAGATTCAACCGCCCTTCGGCCAAGTAGCCAATAATATTCCCCAACCCCCCCTCCCCCCCCGTCCCCCTCCACTCCATTCGCTCCACCAAGGCCGCCCTCCCCGCCATGCCGATACATTGGCGCCGCGGTTCGTCGAGGGGACGCATGGCGACCCTCTCACTCCCACAGTACGTTATCGTAGACTGTCGTCCTCTAGCCGCGCCACCACCGCTGGCGACGTTCTTGTGGAGGTGCACGGTGGTCAGCGCCGCCACCGCTGGCGACGTTCGTGTTGAGACACACGGCAGTCAGCTTCTCCCAAGGTACGCGCATTCTAGACTGAGGCCCCGTGCATGTCGGTGTAGTGCTGAGTGTTAGCTGATAGACGTTGTTAATCTCACTGTTTGCCGAAGTAGTTTACAGCCAATATGCTCTACTTAAGAAGCTTCCTAGCCCTGTTCTGCACTCAATCTGCTTAGCTGAGATGGCATGCCAAGGCCGATTAGTTGCTAAAATATCCTGCCATATATTTATTGTGACGTAGATTGCCATGGTCTAGTAGCCAATCTGTTAGGTGAAATAGCTCTACACCATTTTATACTCGATCTTTGTTGCTGCGATGGCCGTCGATAGTTCGATGGCTATGCGCTCGGCCTCATTGACTGCTGAAACAGCCTGCCATAATTTAGCACTCAGCCTGCCATAATTTAGCACTCAAATATGTTTGCTGAATTAGCTTTACATATATTTTGTTAATTAGATCTGCTCGTCCAAATATCTTGCCATAGCTTTAGACATCGACCTAGATATTTTCTTCTGTACTTCATAAAGAAGCATATATGTTTTTCCTGTAATATCTAGTAGAAGAACTAATTTGTATGTCTAAGAGATGGACAGGACTTGGATAACTTCTGCTCGAAGATTCTCCGCTGCATATGTCGAGGGGGTTGAAAACTTCAAGAACTTTATCAGAGCTGAGTACGGTGGTCCGAAATCATATGTGCTCTGCCCATGTAGCAGTTGTATGAATTCAGTTATAAGACCCCAGTCAACTGTGCAAAATCATCTACACTTGTATGGGATGTCGGTCACATATACTAGGTGGGTTCATCATGGTGAAGCTGTGAACGTCAATGTTATTGACTACGTGGAAGTAGTAGATCACCATCTTGATATGCCTGATGCTCAGGTGGAAGAGGAGGAGGAGGAGGAGGTGGTGGCGGAGCCAGTGAGTTTGACCAACATTGAAACAATGCTACGAAATGCTCGTGCATTCCATGAACTTTCACCTGCAGAAGAAAAATGGTGGGCCCGCATGTTGGAACAATGCAACGTGGCTGTCACCCCAGGAAATAAGCTGTCAGTATTCTCAGCTATGGTCACCTTTCTTCAGGTTAAGACATCTGAGCGGATGACCAACAAATAATTTGATGCGATGTTGGCTGCTTTCCTCAAAGCTTTCCCAGATGCGTCTGAGCTGCCACACACCTACCGTAAAATGAAGAATTTCCTTCGTGCAGTTGGAATTGGATATGATATGATCCATGTTTGTAAGAATAATTTTGTTCTGCCAACTTAAGTGAATGCCCGAAATGCAAATCATCAAGATGGAAAGATGGCGATGTTGTGAAGAGGATTCCTCATAATGTTCTGAGACATTTTCCAATTACACCAAGATTGCAGAGGTTGTTTCATGATGCTGAAACAAGAGAGGATGTATTGTGGCATTCTAGGAACCAGGATTTCAGAGATCAGAATGTAATGAGCCATCCATCTCACGGTAGTGAGCGGAAAAGCTTCAATCAGAAGCACGAAATGTTTGCTGCTGACCCGAGATACATTAGACTTGGCTTAGCTTCAGATGGATTTAACCCATTTGGCCACCAGAGCACCACATGTAGCATGTGGCCACTTCTTGTTATCCCTTACAACATGCCTCCAAATGTCTGCACCAAAGAGTCAAACTACATGATGGCCTTGCTCATCCCAGGTCCAAAAAGTCCTGGAAAGGATTTTGATTTGTTCATGGAGCCTCTTGTGGAGGAACTTCAACAGCTATGGAGGGGTGTTCTCACTCCAGACCTATATAGCAGCCCACTAGCTTATTTCTTTCTGCGTGCTGTTATAATTTGGTGCATCCATGATTATCCGGCTTTGGGCACTATGTCAGGGCGAACGACACATAGTTACAATGCATGTGTTATTTGTGACAGAATCATTGTCATACGCAATACTTAGCAAGATCTGTTACATTGGACACCGCCGTTTCCTTGCCAAGGACAAGCCGCATCCTAGAAAATACCGAAGACATGTGTTCAATGGAAAGCATGAAAACCGTGATGCGCCAAAGAGGCTCACCGCCGATGAGTTGCAAGTGGAATTATAGAAGGTCCGGCATATTACACCAGGAAACCATCCTGATAATGGTAGCGGGAAAAGGAAGCGTTGCAGTGCAGAAGAGAGATTATTGTTTACCTGCAGCTCCACTTTGTGGGACTTGGAGTATTGGAAAGATTTGGATCTGCGGCATAATCTTGATGTGATGCACATCGAGAAAAATATATGTGACAACATTATCGGCACACTTCTTAATATTGAAGGCTAGACGAATGATACCTTAAAATCTAGGATTGATTTGACACACCTGAGTATCAGAAAGGATTTGCAGGTGCAAGATGAAGGTATACCACGGGATATGGCACCAGCTGTGTGTATGTCTTGGACAAGGTAAAAAGAAAAGAATTCTGCAAGGTCCTGTCATGTGTGAGATTCCCACATGGATTTGCTTCCAACCCTGAAAGGAGAGTCAGTGCAGATGGAGACAAGGTACAAGGGTTGAAAACTCATGACTGCCACATCGTACTTCAAAAGGTTTTACCTGTTATCCTTAGAGGATTGGGCCGCCTTGACTTATCTGAAGCGATTGCAGAGTTGGGACAATTCTTCAGAGAACTCTGCAGTAGAAATATCAGGATAGATGCTTTGGAGCGTCTTAGAGACAAGATACCAACTATCTTATGCGACCTTGAGAAGATATATCCTCCAGCCTTCTTTGATGTGAAGGTGCATTTGGTTGTTCATCTACCTGATGAGGCATTACTTAGAGGTCCAGTACAGTATGGCTGGATGTACCATATTGAAAGGCGGCTAGGCACTTTCAAGGGCTATGTTATGAACAGAGCTACACCCGAGGGTTCCATTGCAGAGGCCTACATTGCTACAGAAGCATTGACATTCTGCTCAAAATACATTGAAACAGCTGATCAGCTTAGCAAAGACGTGGATGAAGACAATCCCGGGCTCAATGTTTTCGATTATTCTGTTCAAGTTACAGGGAAGAGTCGACAAGAGGACAAACCTAAAGATTTGGACAAAATGGTTTGGTATGCGTTGAATAACTGTCCCGAGATACTACCTTATGTCAAGTAAGTGCTAAGTATTGCAGCTTATACATCGTAATCTACTAAACTTGCAGCACATTCTTATATATTTAGATGTTTGACGCGATCACTATGTTGTGCAGCATCTACAAAAAGGAGTTACTACCGCAAAATCCAAGAAACATTGACAAACTGGTTATGGCAGGATTTGCGAAATGGTTCAAGAGCCATGTAAGCTTTTGAATTGCACTGTCAGTTTTTTTAATATATTGAGTACATAAGATGATTAGCTTGTCTATTTTCTAACCATAGGTTAAGAAGATGCGGGAGGATGGGCAGGCAGTTGATGATGCCTTGTACTCACTAGCAATGGGTCCTGATACTCGGGTAAGATATTATGAATCTTGCGTTGTTGGAGATGTGCGCTACAACACCCTTCCATGAGATGAAGGCAGGAAGACACAAAATAGTGCCATCATGAGCACGGATACGTATGACAAAGAGATAACTGAAATGTATGCTAACATAACAGACATTGTTGATTGCGATATATCTCGATTCGAGGATTATCGGCGTGTGGTTTTGTTGTCTTTGTCGTTGGAATAACCTGTTTTCCAGGATCGCAAAACCCAGAGCTGATCATTATTTCAAATCCATCAATGTCAAGGCGGCGTACCAGACCAACGAGCCTTTTATTTTGGCAAATCAAGCAACACAGATATTTTTCTTGGAAGACACATTTGCACGTAGCGATGACTGGAGAGTAGTGCAAAGGTTTCAGCAGAGGAATTTGTTTGATGAAGTTGCACAACAAGATGATGCTTACACTGCTCCTGATGTACAAGATAACACAGATGTTCCTAATATATTTGAGCCATCACGTGAATGATGCCGGTGAAAAGATTGCCTGTCGTGCTGTGGACATACAAGAGTTGATCAAGAAGAGGCCAACATCCGAGGACGTTGAGGACGAAGAAGAAGATGACACCATGGGGAATTACGATCCAGACTGATGCACATGGCGAAGATATTGACGTTGCTGCTGCGGATGATGATTACATTGCTTTTGTCGTATTTGTCTGTCAGAAGTCATTTTTTTATCTACTATGTGAAATTGTGTTTGCTATGACAACTGAAACCTGATGAACATGTTGTTTAGTATTTTCCTGTGAGAACATCACTTGTTATGTATGCTGATTTGTGTTTGGTGATTGTATGACGACTAAAGCATGATGACATTGTTGTTTAGTTGTACTCATATTTGGCTGTGAAACTTGAATTTGATGACATAGTTTGCTGTTGGACTGCAATTTGCTCAACGTCTATGAATGAGAACAAAGCTGACCCGACAAGTCCTCTGCTAATTTATTTGTTTATTACCAAAAGGGCCTCTGCTATTTATTTATTTATGAGAAAAGGGGTACCCCCTGATTTCCGTTAATAGAAATCATTAGATGTTCACAACACTACGCCCAGCCTGCTATACATGTTTCATTCATTACTAGTTTTAGCAAAGTGCTCATGGCATAGCCACTGAATATATCACGAGTGCTACATACACTGCAAATAAAGAGACAATCATCCTACAAAGCACATCGATTTTGCCCATTATCTTCACAAGCTCTTTCATCTCCTCATTGCTGTCAAGGCCGTTCATTGTTGCTTGGCCATGATCGGAAGGAACTGCATCTTTAACCTTCGCTCTGCATCTTCCTCTTACGTCGTTCCTTGATTTACTTGTCCAACACCCCAACCTGCTGGTATTGGGATTCCTCGGCTAACCAAATAAACAGCGTAGTTGCACTCCCCACATCAAGAACTTCCCGAAATACAAATCACACAAATCTTCCTTTTCTCGCATGAATCAAATTGGAAGATCATCAACCAAACTATTAAAAAATCAGCAATCGAAAGCAGCAGAACAACACTTAAACATATTATTACCCCATGATTCGGGCATTTGTAGAAGACTCGACCAGGGTTGAGGATTGTGGTTGAGGCATAGCGGATGACTCTGCGTGATTTGCAGCAGTGGCACCACACCAACGGCAGCGAGTTGCGATGAGCAACCGGCTGCGGTGCGCGTGCCGGCGGGGGTGTGATGAGACCCACAGGCGATGGTACGGGTGGGGACTTGGCACATATTTGGTTGATGCCTGCTAAACAGCAGATGGACGAGTAGCCAGCGGACATGGTTGCTGCGGCCAGAGCTTCTGATGCTAGGCAGAGTAAGTAGAGAAGAGGAGAAGCGAATGTTGGACATGTCAGTTTCATTACTTGCAGAGTAGCATAGCACCATATATAGTCATAGTCTAGGTTTGGATTCAAACCCATTCACGAGAGCACGTCTCTCTTTTTTCTAAAACTCAGCAACGTCTCTTTACTGGTGCACTAGCTTGTTCTGTACGCCTTCTCAAGTCTTTGATTCCTCCACCTGACATCTGGGACCCACCGAAAGGGTCTCTGTATTTCGCGAAAAAAACATGCCTCCCGCTGACAGGTCGGACCCACCAGCTATCTTCGCATGCAAGGAAGTGCCTCCTTATTACGCACGAAAAAATGAATACTCCCCCTGCCAACTGGAACCCAGCATCGTGGGAGGCTGACTTGTGGGCCTACCAAGTTGACGGGGACGGAGGGCTTTGTCAACTTAGTCAATATGAACGTTTGTCGGTCGTGCTATGGTCTTCTTGCTCCAGCCACCCAAACCAGTGTCGGTCGTGCCGCGTGCTCCTGCCTCCCGTGGCCGGCTGTGATGCCGCGGAGGCCTCACCGCCCCCTACTACTCCCACCGCTAGCCAGGATATCCCTCTACTCACCCACACCCCCTGTTATTCTACGGCGACGTCAGCCTCACACCGCAGCCGAACCAGTGAACCCTCGTACTCCTCTCCGCCTGGGCATCCACTGCCGCGTCTTCCTCGGCTCCATGTCATCCCCTTCCTAGGCCTCGCCGTCGTCCACCACCTTGGTGCTCTCGGCGCGACGTGGTCAATGTGGTCAATGACCAACTTCTATCGGAAGAGTACTGTACGTGGACAGGCTGACAACTGGGTCTTAGGGAGTCCTGGATTAGGGGGTCCTCGTACGGCCGGACTATATAATTTAGCCGGACAGTTGGACTATGAAGATACAAGATTGAAGACTTCATCCTGTGTCCGGATGGGACTTTCCTTGGCGTGGAAGGTAAGCTTGGCAGTACGGATATGTAGATCTCCTCCCTTGTAACCGACTCTGTGTAACCCTAGCCCTCTCCGGTGTCTATATAAACCGGAGGGTTCAGTTCGTAGGACAACAACAATCATACCATAGGCTAGCTTCTAAGGTTTAGCCTCTACGATCTCGTGGCAGATCAACTCTTGTAATACTCATATCATCAAGGTCAATCAAGCAAGAAGTAGGGTATTACCTCCATCGAGAGGGCCCGAACCTGGGTAAACATCGTGTCCCCCGCCTTAGACGCACAGTTCGGGACCCCCTACCCGAGATCCGCCTGTTTTGACACCGACATTGGTGCTTTCATTGAGAGTTCCACTGTGCCGTCACTGTAAGGCTGGATGGCTCCTTCGATCATCGGCAACGATGCGAGCTAGGGTGAGGTTTTCCTCCCCGGACAGATCTTCGTATTCGGCGGCTTCGTACTGCGGGCCAACTCGCTTGGCCATCTGGAGCAGATCGAGAGCTACGCCCCTGGCCATCAGGTCAGGTTTGGAAACTTGAACTATACTGCCGACATCCGTGGAGACTTGATCTTCGAGGATTCGAGCCCATGTTAGGTGCGCCGCATAATCACGACGATCATGACTTAACTCTACCGTCGGACAGTGTTTGGGAGATCACACCTGCAACTAATCCGGCCCTCAATCTGGAACAAATTACGCCATCCGAGGACGGGTGGGTAGAACCCGCCACAAAGGCCGCACTCTCAGTGGTGATAGAGCCGAATACTGACTTCACCTCCTATGAGAGCCGTGTTGCCGAACCGTTGGATTCGTCCCCGGCCACGGGCTCCGAGCCGCTTGCGTCCGTGCCTATCGAATCAGAATGGGCACCAAACATGGAGTTTACCTCCGCGGATATCTTTCAGCACTCGCCTTTTGGCGATGTGCTAAATTCATTAAGGTATCTCTCCTTGTCAGGAGATCCTTGGCCGAGCTATGTCCGGCTAGATTGGGATGCGAACGACGAACAAATTCGCTCCCCACCCACCACCCACTTAGTAGCCACTGTCGATGATATAACCGACATGCTCTATTTCGGCTCTGAAGACATCGACGGTATGGACGACGATGCAGGAGACGAACAGGAACCATCGCCCACAGGGCGCCAGACAGCCACTCCATCACACGATATATATATGGTGGATACACCCAAAGAAAACAATGACGAGGAACGGAAGGATAAGTGAAGGATAGCTCCCTCGAGAAGCAATCAAAGCGACGGCGTAGGCGCCATTCCAAATCCCGCCTCGGCAAAAACAGTGATAACAGCACAAGAAAGAGTGATACCCCTGTCGACTCCAGAGGAAACGACGACCACACCGACCCAGCGATAGAGCAGGATGAGCCAGCGGACGGCGAACACAGTACGGAGCTTTTGTCTGATAACGGCGACGCCGAGCGTCAAGCTAACCAACCTGTCTCCGAAGAGGAGAACAGTCCGGACGACGATGCACACATCATCCCAGAAAGGCACTTGGAACAAGAGAACCTCCGTAGAAGGCTTATTGCCACCGCGAGGAGTCTGAAGAAGCAGAAGCAAAGGCTTAAGGCCGCGCAGAATACGCTAAACATTAGATGGAATAAAGTGCTCAACAATGAAGAAAAGTATGGTGGCAGTCGCCACACAAAGAGCTATCCAAAGAGCAAGCTGTTGCCTGAGTTCGATGATGAGGCCCTGGAGCCCACATAGCTGAAGAATAAAACGGCCGATCAGCCGGATCGACCACCTCGTGGCCGCGATAGGGTGGCTAACGATGCCGCACATAAGTCAACACATGATTGACGTGAGGACTTGCGCCAGAAATCCAGTATGACCAGGTCCATCTATGGATCTAGGAAGCGCGCTCCGGCACAAAATCAAAACCGAATACTACAACCGTCCGAACGCCATGATACATCCAAATACAGGGGTGCCGCACACCCCCTATGTTTCACCGATGAGGTGCTGGATCATGAATTTCCAGAGGGATTCAAACCCGTGAACATAGAGGCATACGACGGAACGACGGACCCTGGGGTCTGGATTGAGGATCTCCACGCCATCAAATACTTGCCCCTCAAGCTGAAGGGACCAACTCGGCACTGGCTGAAGAGCCTCCCTGAAAATTCAATTGGAAGTTGGGAGGAGCTCGAGGATACTTTTAGGGCCAACTTTCAAGGGGCCTATGTCCGACCTCCGGATGCAGACGATTTAAGTCATATAATTCAACAACCCGGGGAGTCAGCCCGAAAGCTTTCGAACAAATTTCTCACTAAGAAGAACCAAATCATCGATTGCCCGGATACCGAAGCCTTAGCAGCTTTCAAACACAGCATCCGAGACGAATGGCTCGCCAGACACCTCGACCAAGAAAAACCGAGGACAATGGCAGCCCTAACAAGCCTCATGACCCGCTTTTGCGCGGGCGAAGATAGCTGGCTGGCCCGTTGTAGCACCAGCGACCCAGGCACATTTGAAGTCTGGGTCGGCAATGGAAAACCATGACGCAGTAAAAGCAAGCGTCGAAATAACAAAGACAATCCAGACAACATGGCGGTCAACGCCGGATTCAGGGGCTCTCGACTCGGTCAATGGAAAAAGCATTTCAAAGGCAACAGAGATGGACCGTCCAGACTAAATAAGATTCTAGACAAATTATGCCAGATTCATGGCACCTCCGATAAACCTGCAAAACATACCCACAGGTAATGCTGGGTCTTCAAGCAGGCCGGCAAGCTAAACACCGAACACAAGGGGAGGGAGACACCAAGCGAAGACGAGGATGAGCCTCGACAGCAAAACACTGGGGGACAGAAAAAATTCCCACCAGAGGTCAAAACAGTGAACATGATTCATGTAACAAGGAGAAGAGCAGACCTGCACTCCGAGACATATGCGCCTTAGAGCCCGTCACCCCTAAGTTTAACCCTTGGTCGGCCTACCCGATTGCCTTCGATCGCAGGGATTACCTGACAAGTATCCGGCACGAAGGATTGGCTGCCTTGGTGCTAGACCCAATTATTGACGGATACCATCTCACCCAAGTCCTCATGGACGGAGGCAGTGATCTTAATCTGATATATCAGGACACAGTCCGCAAAATGGGGTAGACCCAACAAGAACTAGCCCAAGTAATACTACCTTTAAAGGAGTAATACCAGGCCCAGAGCCCCGCTCTACGGGCTCTCTAGTACTAGAGGTTGTATTCGGTTCTCCCGACAACTTTCGAAGTGAAAAGTTAACCTTCGACATCGCTCAATTCTGAAGCGGCTATCAAGCACTACTCGGAAGAACAGCGTTTGCTCGTTTTAACGCAGTACCGCATTACGCTTCTCTTAAGCTTAAGATGCCCGGTCCCCACGGCATCATCACAGTTAGCGGAAATATTGAGCGTTCCTTACACGCGGAAGAACGTGTGGCGGCTTTAACAGCCAAACACTAAAAGGCCTCTCCAACCAGAATATATGATCGGTCGTCAAGATCGCGGACACGGCTAGACGAGTCCGGTGCATAACTAATTGTAACAGCTTAGATAAACCTAATATTGGTTTGATGGTCATACCCCCATAGGCGGTACCAGGGGCTTCCCGCATGTAAAAAGGACTAGTTCGGCTCGATTTTACTTATCTTGAATTTTAATGGTTTATTGAGAATAACCAACTTTTCGCACGACAAATTTCACCTAAGTTCTTCTCTTTTACAGATGATAATCATGCTACACCCTCCCAGGATACGGAACAATGGAGACACAGGCGCAGACGTGCAGCAGGGACCCACTCAAAGGTTTCTTTTTAGATTAAGACCCTGTGTAAACCTTTCTCACTGTCTTTTGTTGCTTCAAATCCTCTGGATACTCAGTATAGCCGAGAAGGATGCTGACGTTATCGGCATATCGCCACGTCAGAATAATGCACGTACCTGGACACTCGGGGTTCATTATCAAAGGCGTTATTCAGCCTGGTATATGTTATAAAGACCGAATACCTTAGGGAGTGTTCGGCGTTGCGAGTTTGGCCTTATATGCATCAGCTCCAAATCATGTCTTTGGTCAAATGTTGGGTTTGCCCGACTCCCGTGTTTTGCTACCTTACGTTTCGCTCCATCGGCTAAGGTGGCACCGGGAGAACTACTTCGATTGTGCCCTGGTTCATCTGGACGAGCACCTCAGTAGAGAAAGCCAAAAACTGACTGTCATGATAAAGCGTGAGACTGGTCAACCACTCGATGACTCATCATGAATCTTCGGGATTCCTCCGCACTAACGAAGGTCCGGTTTTCCCGGTCATGTACGTACGCGCATCGTATTCGGATGGCCGCGGAAATACCAGGGGCTATATAGTAGCCCCACTGTCAAACTCCTATGGTTAAGTGAAAGTGTTAAAGCAATATAGCCTGATTGCCTCATTCGCCGTGCTACCACCTCCTTAATGGACCAAGACGTTGGATCAAGTGTGAAAACGCGCTTTTGCGAACACCCCCGCATTATGTGCGTGGGGGCCGAAGCCGACGACTGCAAACTTTCAGGTTATATATATACATATACATAAGCGACCGACGGGGAGGCATAATTATACTTTCAGGCAAAAGTATAAACACAGCCTCTATAGTTCAAACAGCATTGTTCTTACAATTGGGATACATTTCACTAGAACATGATACTCTTTGAGCACTAAGCCTCTATTAAACGAGCACCTTCTAGGACTTCTTCAAAATAGTGCTCGGCAGAAACCTGGCCTACGGCTGGATTCTGGGTTGAAATCATGGTGGCCTCCATCTCCGCCCAGTATGTCTTGACACGAGCGAGAGCCATTTGCGCACCTCTATGCACGCCGACTTCTTCACCGCGTCAATATGCGGCACAACACCAAGGAATTGTTGCACAAGACCAAAATAACTTTTCGGCCTTGGTCCTTCTGGCCAGAGACGATCCACGACAGACCTCATGGCAAACCCGGACAACCTATGGAGCTCGGCCCACTCGGCCATTTTCTCATTCAACGGCAGCGGACGTGCCAGAGCATGGAACTGTGACCAGAACAACATTTCCACTTCATGATCTTTTTGATCTTCGAAAAACTTGAGTCGCGTCGGTGACTTTTCATTGCCAAATCCGAGTTCTCGTCGCGAGAACTCCATAATAGATCGAGAAGGGCATACTTACGATCCCCGAACTTCGTCCGCAACAAAAAGGGCTTCCCGGCCGTGATATTTCCGTCTTGACATAGCTCCTCCTTCGTCGCTCTGATTTTCGAGCGGGCTTCCTTGGCTGCCACCATGGCTTTCTCCAGGTCCGCTGTCTTCGTTTGGCTCTCCTTTTCAAGTAGCTCATAACGGTCGGTGGCATCTTTCAACTCAATAGCCATTTTCGCTATTTTCTCTTTGCTCACACAATGTGCAGCCTGTTCGGCTTTTAACTCTTCGACCGCCTTTAGGGCGGCCGCATCACTCTTCCTGGCTTGCTGCTTGGCTCGGGCAAGTTCCGCCCGAAGGGTCTCCATGGCGACAGCACCATCTCCAGTCACAACATATTACAAATACTAGCATCACGCTCCTCTTAATATGTATTGATCACGAGAGAATACATACCCTGTGCCTCGTCAAGCCTCTTGTTTACAAGCACGATGTCGGCATCTGCCGCATCAAGTTGCCGTTTCAGTTCGGCAAATTCACCAGTCCGGCTAGCCACTGGACCCGCGGCCGCCTGCATATGAAAGCAGCACAGTTATTACCTAGGACTATGATCCTCTATTTGTCGTCTTTCTTGACAGCAACCAGAGTCTCAGGGGCTACTATCTATATAGGGCACACTTAGCGTGTGCAGTATAGTCAAAAAATACATATATCACTTTGCGTACCTCAAAGCCTCTTAGCAAGCTCACAAAAGCTTCATGCAACCCGCTTTCGGCGGATGAAATCCTCTCAACCACCGTACCCATTAGTGTACGATGCGTTTCTAAGATAGCCGCTTTCTCCAGAAGATTCATCAGTGCATCAGGTCACGCGCCGGACAGTCCCGAACTCTTTTTGTGGCTCTCCTTAGGAGTCGAGTACTCCGGACATCGGGTGGCCGAAGGGTTGCCCTCTGGCCTTGGCGGATCAGGAGAAATCCTCCCTGACGACACCTCGGGGTCGCCCACCTCATGAGGCGGGGAGGCACGGGGAGGCGTTTCGCTCTCCATCATCTCCGGAAGAAGATCCCTCGAAGACGAACTCTGTCGAGAAGGGCTACGATCCGAACTACAAGACATACGTCTCGGTCACTGATCTCAGAAGTGAGGCAAGTTATATTTACTATAAAGTACTTTTGTTTACTTACAGCTCGGTGGAGGGCTGGTCCCCTTGTGGGAACTGTGCGGTAAGGATGCCCTTCGGGGTAGGGCCCCCTGACAAAGGTTTCTTCCCTCGTTTGGAAACCATTGTTTCCAAGTCTTCAGAGGCGGCCCTCTTCCTTCCTTGGGGAGAAGGAATTTTAGGTTCTTCTCCCTGGTTATCCTCCTTCGTGGCGGCACTAATTCCCCCGGATTGGATGAATTGAGTGTGGCCCGCTTTCGGCTGCTTTATTCCCCCCTTTATCTTCCCCTGATGGCGCTTGATAAGGCGCGAGCTCAAGCATTATGGCCAGTACTGGATCTGTTGAGCCTTCGGGAAGGGGGTCGAACACCTGATCATCTTTGCCTTTTTTATCCAGTCCTGGTCAAAGAGCGACTTTTCTGAATGATGTTGTGATAAATAAAGAGACAGCGTGTTCGGCCGAGGAACTACTTACTTTGGTATCTGGACGATGGCAGCTCAGACCCGCATCATCGGTGGTGTCCGGACACTTTATTTGTGATCCGAAGAACAATCTGTACATCTCTTCGTGCGTCATGCCGAAGAAGTGCTGAATAGCTCGCGGTACTTCCCGGTTGAACTCCCACATACGGAGAGGTCGACGTTTGCAGGGCAAGACTCGACGAACTAGCATGACTTGCATTACCTTGACAAGGCTGACATCTCTCTCGAGGAGATCTTGGATGCGACTCTGCAATATTGGCACATCATTTACTGGTCCCCAGTCCAGCCCCTTGTTGATCCATGACGCCAATTGTGGCGGGGGACCCAAGCGGAAGGCAGGGGCGGCTACCCACTTAGTACCGCGGGGAACTATGATATAAAACCACTCCCGTTGCCATAAGCTAGACACCTCCGGGAAGGAACCCTTTGGCCATGGAACATCAGCGCCTTTGCCTATTACGGCACCTCCTCATTCTATATGTCGCCCATTAATCATCTTCGGCTTCTCATTAAAGGTCTTGAGCCACAAGCCGAAGTGGGGTGTGACATGGAGGAAGGCCTCACACACGACGATGAACGACAAGATGTGAAGGATGGAATCCGAGGCCAGATCGTGAAAATCGATCCTGTAATAGAACATGAGCCCCCTAAAAAAGGGATCTAGACTAACGCCTAGCCCTCGGAGGAAGTGGGAAATGAATACGACACTCTCGTTGGGCTCGGGAGTAGGGACGACCTACCCTCGAGCAGGCAGCCTGTGCGAGACTTCGGCGGTCAGATACCTGGCTTCTCTTAGCTTCTTGATGTCCTCCTCTGTGACAGAGGAGGGCATCCACCGACCTTGAAGGTTGGATCCGGATATGATTGCAGGTCCGAAGCGCCTGGCCTAAGCCTTGGGTCTTCGAACTCAAGTTGGGGGAAGGGTTCGATTGAGCGCGAGAAGAAAAGGACAGGCCTTGGCCCTTTTATGAAGAGGATGAATATTAGCGCGTGGCCGTTTGGAACTTGCCTAAAATCGAGGAGTCATACCAACGGGCATGATTGGGTTACCCACACCCGTATTGATGAGAATCCCGTAATAAGGGGAGCATGATCTCTGCTTCGATAAAACGTGCCAATAAAACCGCCTCATGAAAGCGTGCGATGGCGGTGGTTGAGAAAAAGCAGTTGAATAATGACCAGGCCGTGGTGTGACGTCACGTTATGAAAAGTTGTCAGCGGATTAGATTTGTGGAAATATTATTCTCTCTACGGTGGTATGTGGAATTTGTTTTGCAGAGCCGGACACTATCCATGTTTCAAAATCTTCTATGAAGTATTCGGAGGAAGAACCTGCCTTGCAATGCCGAAGACAATCTGCGCGCCGGACTCATCGTCATTGAAGCCTGGTTCAGGGGCTACTGAGGGAGTCCTAGATTAGGGGGTCCTCGGACGGCCGGACTATATACTTTAGCCGGACTATTGGACTATGAAGATACAAGATTGAAGACTTCGTCCTGTGTCCGGAGGGGACTTTCCTTAGCGTGGAAGGCAAGCTTGGGAGTACGGATATGTAGATCTCCTCCCTTGGAACCGACTCTGTGCAACCCTAGCCCTCTCCGGTGTCAATATAAACCGGAGGGTTCAGTCCATAGGACAACAACAATCATACCATAGGCCAGCTTCTAAGGTTTAGCCTCTACGATCTCGTGGTAGATCAACTCTTGTAATACTCATATCATCAAGATCAATCAAGCAGGAAGTAGGGTATTACCTCCATCAAGAGGGCCTGAACCTGGGTAAACATCGTGTCCCCCGCCTCCTGTTACCATCCGCCTTAGGCACACAGTTCGGGACCCCCTACCCGAGATCCGCCGGTTTTGCCACCGACAGCGTCCACGGCCACAGCTGGGTCCACGGCCACAGCCCAGTCTTTTTGTGATTTGCCAAGTAAGTCACTTTGTCAGGCCTGTTGGGCTGCAAATCTTTCAAGATGAGGAGAGCTTCATTCGACTGGCAGAGAAAATGGCCTATCAGTAATGAGAAATGGGTTGTACATTTTTAAAACACATCAAACCAACAATTAATTTCAAATTTCTTTTTTTCATTTCGAGATTTTAAATTGCATTAATTTTTATGCGTGGACAATATGTTAGATTTTATATTGATATACATTTATTTTTAAGATCAGTTCGAATGTGACTCGAAATTTCGGGATTAAAAACAGTTCGGACCGCACCGAAATATGCAAAATTTCATATAATTTTTTAACCATGGCCACAATATGGGCTGTACTGCTAACAAAAAGAATATGGGCTCCAAAAAACCTTAAGAATTAGCAAATGGGTTGTAAATTATTAGAAATAATGGCAGATGGGATGTATGCTGTTTTCCACAGATTTGAGGCTTTCCTAAAAAAAGGTTGACGCACAAGGAGTGACTATTGGATGTCCATCCAACGGCCGTCGTGCTTCTTCAATCTCTGCTCTTCCTGCTCCAGCCGCTCAAACAAGCACCAAGTGGACTGCCTGCTCCCTCCTCCTCGCGGCGGCGTGGCCGCCACAGGCCTCACCGCCCTCATCAGTACTCCCATCGCTGGCCTAGCCATCCCTCTACTTACCCACACCTGCTGTTATTCTCCGGCGATGGCGGGCAGACGATAAACCCTAAATGCAGTCGTACTCCCCTCCGCGTGGGAAACAACTGCCGAGTCTTCCCTTCCTCCGTGTCGTTCCCTTCCAAGGCCACGCCGTCGTCCACCGCCCTGGTGCTCTCGGCGCGGCGTGGTCAACGTGGTCAAGGAACGACTTCCATCGGAAGAGTACTCTACGTGGAGAGGCTGATAGCTGGGTCCACGGCAGCCGCAAGGAAGTGCCTCCTTATTACGCAGAAAATAATTATTCCTCCACCTGACAGCAGGGACCCGCCGGACGGGACACCGTATTTGGTGGAAAAAAATGTTTCCCCCCTGACTGCTGGGACCCACCGGACGGGCCAACGTATTTCGTGAAAAAAACGTTCCCCCACTGTCAGCTCAGACCCCCCGGAGGTGCCTCCTTATTACGCACAAAAAAATGAATACTCCCCCTGCTAGTTGGGACCCACCTTGGTGGGAGGCTGACTTGTGGGCCTACTAAGTTGACGGGGACGGAGTGATTTGTCAACTTAGTCAATATGAACGATTCAAGCTCCAGTGACCGCACGATGTCCATCCAACGGCCGTAGTGCTTCTTTAACCTCTGGTCTTGTTGCTCCAGCCGCCCATAGCAGCGCCGGTCGTGCAGCATGCTCCTACCTTCTGTGGTCGGTTGTGCTGCCGCGGAGGCCTCACCGCACCCTACTATTCCCACCACTGGCCAGGCCATACCTCTACTCACCCACACCCCCTGTTATTCTGCAGCGACAGTAGCCTCACACCGCAGCGAACCAGTGAACCCTCGTACTCCTCTACACGTGGGCTTCCACTGCCGCGTCTTCCCCGGCTCCGCGTCGTCCCCTTCCTAGGCCTCGCCGTCGTCCACCGCCCTGGTGCTCTCGGCGCGGCGTGGTCAACGTGGTCAAGGAACGGCTTCCATCGGACATGGACTGTACGTGGAGAGGCTGACAGCTGGGTCCATGGCCGCAGCAAGGAAGTGCCTCCTTATTATGCGCAAAATAATTATTCCTCCACCTGACAGCGGGGACCCACCGGACGGGCCACCGTATTTTGTGAAAAAAACATTTCCCCCTGACTGCTGGGACCCACCAGCTACATCTTCGAAGGCAAGGAAGTTCCTGACAGTCGGGACCCACCTGGTCGAAGCATACGTAGCGTTGTCATTCTGGTCGCGAACGTGTACATACATACTGGTCGATGTAGAGGCGCGCACGTGTTGTAGTAGAGGCGTGCACGTAGCATGTACACGTACTACAGCGGCCAGTGTGCAAGAAAGAAAATACGGCCACGTACGTACATACGGGCAGGGTCTCGAACACCTACTCACGCATACATACGGCCAGGGCTCATGTACATGGCTTGGTCGGAACGGAGAAACAATGACATCATCGTGTTCATGGGGAGCCAACCGGCTGGGTCAGAACGAAATGCGTCGTCGTGTTCATCGGTAGTGCTTGGATGGAACAGCCGATGGAAACGAGGCATGGCATACCGCAGAACGGAGGAAACGGCCTTGTGTTCCACTGGCCATGTTCGAAACAGGATCCTGTTCATCGGGAGGGGTCTAGCGTACCGCAAAACGGAGGAAACTGACCTCCTACGGTCGAAACGGGGGTCCTGTCGATCGGGAGGGGTGTGGCGTACCGCAAAATGGAGGAAACGGACTTGTGTTGGGCGCTACGGTCGAAAGCAGGGGTCCTGTTGATCGGGAGGGTGTGGCGTACCGCATAAAATGGAGAAAGCGGACTTGTGTTGGAGCGCCACGGTCGAAACGGGGTCCTGTTCGCCGGGAGGGTGTGGCGCATCGCAAAACGGACTCCACGGGATACTGTTCATCTCCACCATCGACCCCCTCCAGCCTCCACGGGCTACTGTTCATCCACCGTCGACCTCCTCCAGCCTGCACCTGCGGCTGTTCATCCACGAGCTCCTGGTCATCCAGCCTCCACTGCGCGCTACTCCACCGACTACTGTTCAACCAGCCCTCTCCACGGGCTCCTGTTCAACCACCCCTCCACGGGCTACTGTTCATCCTGCCCTCCACGGGGTGGTCTTGTTCATCCTGCCCTCCACGGGGTCCTTTTCATCCAGCCCCAACCGGCTCGAACGATCGGGGTCTTGTTCATCCACCCCCACCGGGAACTGTTCATCCAAACCCCCCCAGCAACGCTCATTGTTCATCTAGGGGCAACGCCACGGGGTCCTGTTCAGCTACCCCCACCGGGAACTGTTCATCCAATCCCCCCCCCTCAACACTCACTGTTCATCCAGAGGCAGCATCGATCGGCTTCAGTTAGCAGCAGCAGCGAAGGAATCGCTCGATCGGGTTCAGTTAACAGCCATCGATTGATCGCTCGAGTTCAGTAACGCGTAGCCTGCAGTGCAATCGCTCGGGTTCAGTTAGAGCCCAACGCCTCGCACACACGCGCGTACGTACGAGAGAAACGTGCATCGCTCAGCCCCCGACCACCCACTGTAACCTGGGACTCCCCGATACTTTCCGCGCCCTCGCTTCTACCATGGTTTTTTCCGGCATGGACGCCCGAAAGAATGTCATGCAGCTGCGTCTCCGGCACGCCCAGGACAAAAAGTCCATTTTCTGTCATGATTTTTTGTCATAGAAGTAGGACCCCACCACATCTATGATGATACCGGGTTTTGTCACAATTATCGTCATCGAAGTGTCATAAGTATGACAGAAAAGTTTTTCATCCGGCCCAAAATTTCACGGATGTGTCTTTTTTTTGTAGTGAAAAGTACAGAGACGTACAACACAAAATCATAGTAGTACAGAGACGTACTCCCTCCGTTCCAAAATATATGACTCAACTTTGTACTACTAACTTTGAATGGAGGGAGTACAAATCCTAGGGGGGGCTAGTTTGGCCTATTGGGTTTCAGTGATATGACGTGGTACAGTGTCGTCCAGTCTTCGCGTGTGGTAGCAGTATTGCGAGTACAGTAAGTTTTCTTGAAGAAGCGGAATTCAACGAAGTCATGATGTTTCCTTCGTCCGACCAACTTACAGTGGGAAAGGTTGGGCCTCCGCTACAACCGGGGTGGACCAGGATAATTTTGTGCATGGCAGGTGGACCAGGATGGTCGACGTCCCACATGTCGGCGAATGAAAGTATTCTTTCCGATATAGAGGCGAACAGCGAGTATTCATTGCTTATTTTTATGAAAGTTATTGTCTCCTTTATTACGGAGGAGTGTGAAACATGGCAGCCAGTGAACTTGGCATGTGCACACCTCCCGCCTTCCTCATGTAATACTACCATAGTGTTGACTATAAGGTTGGCTATAAGGTTACAACTTTTTCTCACTTTCTCTCTATCTATTTCCTCTCAAATGTTTTTACCTTTCTTTTTTAGACAATATTGTTTTTTATACCTATTTTTTAGAATTAGTTTTTTATACCTAGGAGCACGTGTAGAGACGGGCTCTTGCAGAGCCCACTCCTTGACTTTGTCAATGCCTCTCTCTCCTCCACATAAGCGGGCTTATAGCCCAGTATTTTACTGGTACTACTTGCTATGAATGCGGGCAGCTGGCGTCTGAGGGGGGAGCGCGCGCGGGGACGTGGGGTGGGGTTTCTAGTGGGCCAGGGCTGTCAGAAGCGGCCTTGGAAGCGGTTCGGACTCCCGCATGGCCCACCTCACATTATCACCATATATTTCTTGGAGTGCGTGCGCGGTGGGCGGGCTATCTCTTCTCCCTCCCCCGTCTCTCTCTTCTTAGACGACGCCCGCCGGGCGATTAGATTTCAGCTATCGACGGTTTATTCAATTGCAGTCCCACATGTCACTGAAAATGCAAGACAACGCGTGTCCCCTCTGGTGAGAAGCGTGCGAGCCAGACTGTCGGGGGTGCAACGTGAACGTGACGTGTACGAGTCGTAAGTCTGCCGCCTTTTCCTTTTGAACTTGCAAAGCGATCGATAGAAATCCAGAACAAAATGACGAGGGCAGTGCTTTCCCGCATGTTAGGTGGGCTAGTTTGAGTGATATGACATGCTACAGTGCCGTCCACTTGCTCCATTTTTATGTAAGCAAGAGTCTACACTCTTACGTGCGGGGACAATTGTTCCCTGCGAAATAATGGAGCACTGTTAGCAATTATAGCATGATAGTTAGGGCATCTCTAGCACTGGCCCACAAATTTACACCGGCATCTGTCCGAGGACACTGATGGATGCCATCCAATGCTGCCCGCATACCTTTCAACAACTATATGAACTAACCGGACGAAACTCGTGCAAACAAAGCAAATTTCAAATTAACCGGATGAAATTCATTACATTTCGAAAACTGTTCCTATAAACTGGACGAAATTCATTACATATTTCGCACGAACCGTACTAAAACCTACTATAAACCTAATCTAAATGATTGACGGCACCCGACCACCATGTTCGGCCATGAACCCGAGAAAGTCGGCCATTGCCTTTGCCTCCTCCTCATCCACCTCGATAACCTCCTCCTCCAGAGCACAAGGTTCTGAAGATTTCCACCTCCACGTCGCCGTCAAGCGGCTAATCGGCCGCCGATGTTTATCCCACCAAGCTTGCATCGACTAAGTGGAGGAGCGGTCGCCTTCCTGGGACCAGAGCGGCAGCGACCTACCGCGTACTACTCTTCCTCGCTGTCGGTTGCGCCCACGCACGCGCGCCGGCTTCGTGGTCATGGCGGCGGAGGGCGGCCGGGGAGGAGCCGGCGATCTCCTTCGTCTGCTCCTGCGATAGTACGTCCAAGAGAGCTTTGGAGCATGCTCGAAGCGGAGCATGCTCGGAGCGGAGCTGCCGATGTCCTTCGTCTGCTCCTGTGATGGTACGTCCAAGAGAGCTTTGGAGCGCCAGGAGGCCATGGTTGGAGTGGTGCCGACAGAAGGATGGGATCGGAGGAGAATGAGTGTGGGTCTTTAGCTATGGCTGGGAGCTGGGGGTCAAGTTAATATAGCGGGTTAATGGCAATGAGCCGCGGTAGACGGATGAACGGTTGGTGCCAGAGTAGGTTCGTCGGCAGCCGCGTGTCATTAATGTGGGCGGCGGACGGAAGGATGGCCGTGGTGTCGTTAATGTGGATCATTCGCTTGCACCGGGATGCCGGGCGGGTGGCGCTCTCTCGGCCATCGCGTTGCTGCAATGTCGGCGCCAGTGAGAGGTCGCGTCGGGCGCGAATGCGGACACTGCTTCAGTGTGCAGGTGCGTTGGATCACTGACATGTGGGCCCAACGGGCATCTGGCTCGCATGTCAGTGACACACCAAGTGCACCTCCAGTTAAGTACGGTGAATGCGACATTGACGTTCTGGAGAGACGGTGACCGTTTCAGGCGGGAAGCGCGCGCTAGCGATGGAACGGGTTTCGGTAGGCTAGGGCGGTCAGACGCTGGCATGGTGGTAAAATGTGAACTCATGAATGAAGATCCTTTGAAGTGTATGTGGCATGTATTGACAACCAGGCGTCCATGCAACCACTCTTGTCGCCAGCTAGCCTTCGACGACCACCATTAGACACCACACAACCATGCATAACTTACGAATAATGGAAAAATCGATCAAACACACACTCGTGTGTAGTGGCACTAGGATCAGTTGCTCACCATAGTAGATACTCCGTACCATAGTACCCTCTCTAGCTAGGCTGATTTATAGATTGTCGTTGTCATGGACAATATACATGAGCAAGGTTTCGAGTCACCAGTACGACCGTTGGTGTTGAGCCAGGCGAATACGTGCTCGGTGTTCGCAGAGGCCTCCAGCAAACGTCTAAATAGTAACGTCAAGCACCGCTGGGGCGCACAGGTGACGGGCTCGCCGTTTACATTGCACCATGAGCGGGACTTTGATTGAGAGGGCGACGTGCATGCACTAGCATGGTTTGACAGCGTGAGCGTGACTGTCTGCACGCTTACATGCTATTTGCCTATATGGACGGTGTGCGCTAATGTGTGCATCACGTATAATATTAAAGAAATCGTTTGTGCATTTAACGCAAAGTATTTCATTTTCATTTGGCTGACGAGTGTGTGTTGCAGCGACGAGTCCGTGGTTTGATTCCTCACATACGCATAATTTTGGTTTTTATTTCTTTCTCCACGGACAGGTAGGCCCGCATAGATTGATGGATAAAGAACACGAGCTGATGAGGCGCATGCGGACTGTCTGACTGGTCAACCAGACAAATACGGATCTATATGATGAGCCAGTGACCGTATAATCACCATATCTCGTGTACAATGATCAAAGTGAGCTATCAAGACAAGTTCAATGACCCCCAATGCATTTTACTCGGTAATAAATGACCAGGATTGAAGGGGAATCCAAATTGCCTTCGTCTTCTATCATTGAGCTCTTGACAAATCAATGTACTATACGGTTGTCCGGCCACTCCACCATAGAGTTGTCACCAAGCATCGTTCATGCCACTGCGCCGCACACTAACCGGTAAGGAAGTGATGGCGTCCCGCCGCGCCGACTTCCTCGCCGCCCACGACCGCACACAAAATGGTATGGAAGCGATGGCATCCCGCCGAGCAGAGTTCATCACCGCTTGCGACCTCACACCTACGTGGGCGGAATTTGAAGCTGCCAAGGCTGAATGGGCGGTAGAGCAAGAGGCGGCCAAAGGCGCACAGAGGGAGCAGAAAAGTCAGAAAGCACTCAAGAAAAGAGAGGCCCGCTGCCACAAGAAAGAAGAGGACACATGCGCTGCTGCGGAGAGGTTGGCGGAGATACAAGCACGGTGGGGTGTCGCCGACAAGGTCGGGAAGGAGAACAACGGTGTCTGGCCAGCATGTGAGAAGTAGTAGTACTAGTAGTTAGTGTGTGTCTCTGCGTCACCCGTACGTTTGTTTAATTACTTATGAGCATGTACCAGTACTAGTTACTACTGTTGTTTTTAGAGCAAATTACCAGTACATTAGCCTAGACTCAATGGAAAAATCCTATTCTATAAATCAAATGGCATCTCTTTATCTGTAGGAATTGAGATGCATGTCATCTCACTTCCTATGATTTTCATATTCCTATAAAATTCCTATCCTATGAACCAAAGGAGGCCTCTGCTAGAGTAACTACTGTAGCTAGCAGTACTGCTGGTACAGTAGTTTTCTTCAAGAAGCGGAATTCAACGAAGTCATGATGGTTCCTTCGTCCGAGCAACTTCACAGTGGGAAAGGTTGGGCCTGTGATTTGATGGCTCATTAGTCATTATTACTGCGGCGCGACGACCGGGGTGACTCTCCCTTGGAGTTCTGCGTGCATGGCAAGTGGACCAGGATGGTCGATGTCCCACATGTCAGTGAACGAAAGTATTCTTTCTGATATCAAGGAGCAAGGAAACCGCGTGGTATAGTATCACTGCTGATTTATATTTATTTTTTATTTCTGATGAATGCTAGCATTTCAACTCTTACGACGAAGGAGTGCCAAACACGACACGTGCTGGATGTCCCACACGTCAGCAAAAGGAGTGGGACATGAACAGCGTGGTAGAGCGTCTCCACTTCTTCCACTTCTGGGTCGAAGACCACACGTAGTAGTACTAGTGGTATGAACGATACAAAGTGCGACCCGGAGAGAAAGACATGTCTAGTTGAAAGGTCTCGGGGCATACATGTAAACAAATATAAAACCTAATATGTGCCTCCAATTAATATAGCCGTACAACATTTAGTGGTAGTAAGAGATAAATGCCTATATGCCACGCATGTTCATACTATTTGTGCCTTTCTACTTCACTTACTGCGCTACATTACTCAGGTTCATATGTCCACTCCTGGTACATGTCCGGCTCGTTGTTCCAGTCCCACGTGTTCTTCATAGATGGAATGACGGTAGTCCATATCATTGCAGTTAGTGTGTCTCCCCATGATGGAGACTCATCCAAACTATGGCTAGCCTCGATGCGGAGCAGTCACGTGCACCAGGAAGCGGCTTTCTCTCGGCCGTCGTGCTGCTTCAAAGCCGGCGCCAGTGAGAGGCCGACTTCGCTCTGGCCGGGCATTAATGCGGCACTGAAGTTCCGGGGCAACACTGACTGTTTCACACGGGAAGTGCGCGCCGACAAGGGAGGGGGGTTGGGTCGGCCAGGACAGTCAGACGCGGGCGTGGTGGTGGTATTGGTTTTGAACCGTTTCAGGTGTAGTACTGGTAGTTTACAAAACTACTCAATTATTACACTCAGTTTCCTAAGAAATTGTGGTAAAAAATGTTGCTCCATAGCCCGCTTCCCTTCTCCTTCCTCTTCCACCGCCTGCGCACGTCCGCGGGAAGCGACCGGTCAACCCTTATATAGTAGTGCTAGCACAAAAAGATGCATGCATGACCACTAAAATTTCCAGATTAAAGCACCGCTCCGGCGGGAGTATGGCGTATGTCGTTACCTTCGGCCGGGCCATGGCTACCGGGCGACGGCGACTAGAGAAGAGGAGGTGAGAGGGCAATGAATGTAGCCACCGTTTGGGTTCACCGTCTGGCTTAAATAAATGTGCACCATCAAGTGTACCCGCGGGTGCACAAATTGTAACATACATGTCTGCTTAAGTGGGCGTCACGTAACTGGTGTGTGAAAGAGATTCTGAGAGATAGAGTGCGTGGTTGCGACTCTACTCTTCGGGCATGTAATCAACCTTTTGCATCAGGATATAAGTATAATGGTATAAACTTTCGCTAGTGATTTATGTGGCCATGTTAACGCGGTTGTGTAAAAAAATGTCACTTCCTGCTCGTGATTTGCGATATATATAGTTACTAGCAAGATGCTCGTGCATTGCACGGAACATCAATATGCATATTTTTACAAAACACCTATTGTGATTGACCCATGCAGGAGTAATCCCATGGGTAAAAACTACTGATATCTCGAGAGTTTTATTGGAAAACTGGTATCTCGAGTATTTTATCGAAAAAGTGAAAGATGAGAGATAAGTTGAGGAGGAGTGGAGTGTGATGGTGATTGGTGGTCGGACTCGGCGGAGGCGTGGGGATGGACGGCGCAGGCAGGAGGCAGCGTCCACCATGCTAGATTGTTCCAGAGACTTCCTTTTTTAATTGCTCAGCAATGAGGTTGTGGGAGATAAGGATGAACGAGGCAAGGCCTTGTCTGTAAGAGCATAATTGGTTTGGTGCCAAAATTAGGCATGCCAATGTTTGGTATTGTGCCAAATATTCGCTACTACTTGGTTGGTTATCGAGTTGTCTTGCCTATCTCACATAAAGTTTCCAATATTTGGCAAGTCTTGGTATTGCAAATATTTGGCAATTCCAACATTTGGCTAGCCAAATATTGGCAGCAAACCAATCATGCTCTAAATGTGGAGAGAGGTGTGGGTATCTTTTGTAAAATTATCATAGTTTGCTTTCTATCCGTCAGGTATAGATCGGACAGTCTATATTACAAGATGGCAGGCACACCATCATCACTAACTCAGTTTTTTATAAGAGTAGAGATGATAAGTTTGCTAACTACTAATCTAAGTGGAATTTTTCCATGTTATACAAGTAAATTAAGGTGATTTTATCATATGGGTAGGGTTGACGAAGGGTGGTAGGAACAAATGCTCCGCCTAGAGCATGTGTGTGTGAGATGGAGTCTTAGTGTGTGTGGGTGGGTGGGTGTGGGTGTGTGTGTGTGTGTGTGTGTGTGTGTGTGTGTGTGTGTGTGTGTGTGTGTGTGTGTGTGTGACACGGGGTCCTCGGTGGCGGATGTAATTTAAGTGTGCGTTCCTTCATCATAGAGAGGTGATGTGTATGGCAGAGGCTACCAACGAGGGGGTGCGAGAGAGAAAAGGCATGTAGAGAGGGAAGAGAAGGTGTGTGCGCATGAGAAGAGTCGACATTGAGAGAACGTGTTTGTTCGAGAGACACCAAGGAAGACTACTATATATCGATGGTGCATGTAGGCGGGAATTAAACGAAGGGATGGTCTTATTGGTTTCGGGGATATAGGGGAAGAGTGAGAGGGGGTAGCTAGAAGGAGATTGTTAAGTGTGAGTGTGTGTTTTACCCATCCAGGCGGAAGTTATGTGCACACAAGAAGAGAACGATTCGATGTGGCGTTAGGGTTGAGGGCAATTAACTACGTATGGAGATATAGGAGACCTTGAACGTGCATGTGCGAGAGGTATACATGTATACGTGGGATGTGTGTGTGTGTGCGCGCGCGCATGATCGAGATAAAATAAAGAAGACATAAGTCATAAGATCAACAACATGGGAGAGACGGATTGGTATGACAATATGCATGCATGTGAGAGTGCAGGAAAGAAGGCCCGATAATTGAGCATGTGTTTTTGTCTTTAAGAGATAGTGGTGTGGGCTGGAGCATGTGTCTATGGCGAGCAGAGGGAGCGAGACACAATGATTGTGCAAAAGAGATCAACCTATAAATGCATGTATGGAGAGACATATATAGTGTGGATGATAGGAAGCAAGAGTGCGTGCGAGAAAGAAATGTTGACGGAGAAACTACAGATAGATACAGAGATAGAGATGCTAGCTAGAGGGACATTGGCTAGGTTGAGTGTTGGAGATGACCGCCGGGTGGTTCACTGGGTGAAGTTATGTGTGTGTGAGAGAGAAAGATAAAAAGAGGGCACTTGACTGCATGTAGAGAGAAACATATATAGTGTGCGTGATAGGAAGCAAGAGTGAGGGCGAGAAAGAAGGTTGATGGAGAAACAGATAAATAGAAAGATAAAGATGCTAGCTAGTGTGCGTTAGAGATATGAGTCGTGTGGATCAGATGGCTGAGTTATGTGTGTGGGTGTGAGAGAGATAGAGAGAGGGTGCATGTGATTCACATACAAACAAATATCAGAGAGAAACGAGATCCCGAGAGACGGAGTTTTCTGTCTGCGAGAGAGAAAGATATTTCACAACGAGAGTGATAGCTAGAGAGACATATGAGGGAACGCAAGATATATCTAGGGAGAGAGTGTGTGTGTGTGAGCGACATACAAGAGAATGGTGGAGAGATATGAGACCCTGGGAGACAGAGTTTGTGTTTGTGTGTGAGAAAGAGATATTTAAGAGGAAGAGTCGTAGCTTCTCATACCTAAGGAGCGAAAGACATCTTTGTGTGAGAGGGGGTGTGCGAGTGGCACACGGGGTAATAGGTGGGAGAAATGAGACTTCGGGAGACAAAGTTTGTGTTGTGTCAGAGAAAGAGATTTCACATGGAGAATCATAGTTAGAGACACATAGCAGGGAGCGACATATACTTAGAGAGAGATAGAGTGATGAAGGTCGAGGGAGAGAGTACCATCAGTGTGTTACGAAGATAAAAGATCATTGTCAACATACAGGTAGCACGAGAGATACCCGAGAGACGATGAACGTGTATAGGCCTAGAGAGATACTCCTATATAAGCATGAGTGATAGCTATATGAGACGAATATCTGGATTAAAGGGGATTCGAATATTTAAACTGGAGATCACAACATCGATAATATCATAACGCAAATTGTGTATCAAACATGCATATTCATTTGAATTTGTGGACACGTGTAATGTTATATAGTTTATCAATATTAGTGATCCATAGATTCTCTAATTAGAGACAATGCATTGTTTATATGCAATTAATGTCTAAACGGGATTACACTATATGTTGTGTGTGTAACACATTATACATGTTTGAGAAGTAAAAAACCAGCATGAAACACACATTAATTGGAGACAGTTAGCGAGGAATGCATACATTGGATTTCAACATAAAGTGGTTTCAAATATTTGAAAATCTAAATTAAGATGGATACAACCTTATGAATCTGAGATAATTCCATTTGTAAATCATATTTATGTATAAAGGGTGTTGTGCTTTTGAAAGTATATATAAAAAATGATGTATATAGAATTTTATTCCAATCAAAAATGGATCCTGCCCGAACAAAAATAGAATACAAACTGGATTCGAATTGAGTTGGCACGGTAAACGTGCACTCTTGGTCTGCAAAAATTTGAACGAAGCGGGGAAAGTCGCAGTAACCGCCCGAAACCAAAATCTGCAAGATAGAAATTACTGGCTATCCCTGGCACGCAAAGCCTATCGGCTCAATTTCTGTAGGTTTCGATAGGCGTAGGTTTGTAATTTCACTCAAACGTGACATAACCGCCTCTCACCCGGAATCATACATGGTGGGTGCCAAAACACAGTGTCTCCTCGGCCGAAATCGACTCCCTCCCTGATTCATACACAGTGGGCGCCAAAAACTAACTCTCGTCGGCAAATATTCGGTGTATGCGAGATTACCGTCCTATCCCCATCCGACTAATATTGCTGTGATGTAGGAAATTTTAAACGGGGGCTAAGTTTGTAAATTTCCTCGCATTTGAGACAAGCGCACCCTGAAGACATGGTTCCCCCTTCCTCTCTCCCTCCATTTCCCAATTCGTACTCCATGGGTGCCAAAACACCCTCTCCACCCGAGCCTCCTCCGTTCGCCACCCCATCCACTGCCGTCCTCCTCCACCATGCCGGAGATGATACCCCGACGCCGTCGTCCATTACAAGAGATCGACCTCTCTAATCCACGACTTTGGACCGGGATCCTTGCATCCCGTCCTCTCGCTTCATCCCCGCCATCGTCCACCTTGTCAGCGCCGCTCCTACGACCGTCTCGTCCACCGTGCCCTGCCACCACTGTCTACCCTCCTAGATCTGCTTCCACGCTGCCGACAGCCATCGCTACCGCATCACCGTCAAATTCTCAGCAGATGCATACACGATGCCGCACCAGAGGCAGTACTCTTTTGTATCTGCTCAACATATTTATCGCAGCAAGAAAATAGATCGCCACTGCTTTACTCTGATTTCTTGTCCATCACTTACTTGCTAGTTGAAAGCAAACATTGGTTGCGAAGTTGCGTTTGTTCGGTTTGCACCTTCAGATCCGCCATGGCATGCTCAACACTATACTCGCAATGTTTATGGTTTTCCCCTTTTATATTCCACACTAGTTAAATGACAGTAGACTAAATTTCAAAATTGGGCCAGTCGATTTTTGAGAGCTCGCCGGAGTTCGCCGGTGCGAAGGAAGGGGCTCGAGTGGGGATAGTGGTTGTGGGGGTCGGTGGTGGGGCCTCGTCGAACAAAGAAAACTCGATGCGGGTGGGGGCGGAGGTGGGGGTGGCAGAGGAACACGGCGGTGGGGCGGTTCAGGGGAGGGTGGGGGGGGGGTCGGGAACATAGGATCAGAGACATGGAAGAAGAAGGGTTAGGAGACGTAGGATCTTCATCCAACCGCCTAAAATGGTCGACTGACCCAAATGACAAAAGTAATGCGACTTGCATGCAGACATGCCTTTATATTCAGTACCAGTAGATGCTTAGCACTGCTCCTGAATCCATCAAGCTAAACAACGTGCCACTCATAATTCCAAACTTGTTGCTCAAATACAAATCTGATATGATGCTGATATTACTAAAACAGATAACATTTAATTGGTCGGCTAATGTTCCTACTTTACTTTTGAAAAGCATGTGCACCACATATAGAGAGACAACAGGGAGTTGCATTATTAATGCGCTCTGGTTCATCATGTGTGGGCACTGCGCAACGAACATTTTATTATCCAAAATCTGCTTGCTCTTTTTTAGCATGTTCCTCTTCCGTTCTTCTTTAATAAGTACTCTCTCCATTCCTAAATACGAGTCTTTGTATAGATTCCACCATGGACTACATATGGAGCAAAATGAGTGAATTTACACTCTAAAATGTATCTGTATACATCTGTATGTGATCCATAGTGGAAATCTCTACAAAGACTTGTATTTTAGAATGGAGGGAGTATGATAGTAGTACAATATGTTCCTTGTAGTGAAGATGAGCAGGGACATTTGCAGTGTAGAGGTCTATACGGTCGGTTGTGATGGACACTTTGAACTCTTCGGCCCTCTTTGTTTCGTAGGATTTTGTAAACATAGGAATAGGAATTATAGTGGCCTGCCCACTTGAATCCTATAAGATTAGCAAGGAAATGCGGGGAGCTGTGTCGCCTTTGAGAGCTACACTGATATTAACAGTGCCGCACCTTCAGTTGAAGAGAGCTGGTATCCGAAGCCTTTCTAGCCATACCAGCAATACTAGCACATATATTCCAGCAAGTTCCAATTTGCTGATTTTACTCGTGATGCTTACGGTTTTCCCGTTATATCTACACTATGATATGTGTAGCTGCTTTGTGTCGCACGAGCAGCATTCCACTTCTGAAGCTAAACAACACACCAATCATAAGTCCAAAGCTTACTTCTTCAAATACGATGATATGATACTGGCATTAGTTAACAGACACACATTTAATTGGTCAGGTAATGCTCCCACTTGATTTTCCAAATGCATGTGGCCACATATAGAGAGACATCATGGAATTGCATTTCTTTGGGCGCTCTGATTCATCATGGGTGGGCAACCAACATTGTATAGAAAGAAGGGGAATCTCAATAATATGCTTCCTCTTATGTTCTTTAACATGTTCCTCTTCTGTTCTTCTTTAGTAACAAAGTATGTTCCTTGTCAGGAAGGGGAGCAGGAACATCTGCAGTCGACACCTCTATTGGGCCAATTCTGCTAAATGATTTCATACTTCGAGTTGGTCTGCCATAATACCCCGGAAATGGTGGGAGCCACGCATCCTTTGATAGACTAAACTGATAGTAACAATTGTGCGCCTTCAGATGAATAGAGCTGGCCTGTAGGTGATCGATAGGCTGCATATTAGTAGCGGCAAAACCCTATGTTTTCCAGCCAGTTCCGCTTTCCCGATTTATTTATGGTGGTTATGGTGTACCCCTATTATCTACACTACAATCTGCCTACTGGCTCTGTGCTCTCATTATCATGGTTTGGCAATAAACTTTCTATATGGTATATTATGAACCTATCATCTGCCAACTATCCTTACATCTGGGGCCCCCAACAGGGAGCCTATTATTTCTGTAGTTGTGCCAGATTATATTAATCTACTCACCATATTATAGCACACATGGGCTCTCTCATCAGAATCCAGTGATAGCACACAAGGGTTTACAGGGAGCCCCTATTATATTAGAATATCCTCTGCATTACAAAGATAATCTCACTACTATTTGTGTTTTCATGCTTTACACATATTCTACATAATCACAATGAATATAAGAATGCGCACATCACAAGAATATTGCGGAATAGTTCAATGGGTAACAACCTTGGCATCAAGGGGTTGAGGTCCATTGTGGATGCAATGAAACCCACATGCTCTCGACCTATAGATTCGTATTCAGAATATGATCCTAATGACTATTCTGAGCTCAAGGAGTCAAAGGCAGATGGCCTATCCTGTTCACCCAATAAGGTGCCTGTTCTAATTTGGCAAGGTTTTATTGGTTGCACATATCTTGCATAAGGTGTCCTACATTTATTTTGCTTCATTGCACCGCCACCTGCTTAATTTACTCATGATATATGTGAAGATGCAATGCCCATCCATTACCAACACCTATTCCATTTGTCGTCATACCATGTTTTTCCATTCAAATGTTGTTCTTGTGTTTTAGACATCCAAAAGGAAGAGGGTGATTGCAGAACCTGAAGGAGTACAAGCAAAGTCCTTGCAAAAGGTGGTGCTACCGGAGAAATCACATAGCACCCGACATATATTGGCGATAGAACCAACGCCGCAAAACCTAGGATATCGCAACTATGCTGGTCGCTTCTTTCCTCTTGTGAGTACATATTGTCCTATCGATGTCCTTACATTCATACCTAGTGGATTATGTGACATCATTGTGCATTATAGCTTGCTTATCCACTGTTCGCTCCTAATTATCAGATCTATATTAATGCTTAAATTAATTTAGAATAAACCCAATGCCTATGAAGAAATTTAGTTTTGCATTGTTCTTGTAAGTATCTGTTGTCCTTCATCACTGTACTTATATTTGTCAGCTAGTTCTTCATGTACACTTTGCAGCTTATTTGCCCTTGTCCTCCATTTTTCTACACATCAGATCTACATTTACTCTTGCCAAAATATTGAATAAAACCAATGTTACTGAAGAAGTTTAGCTCCGCATAGCTCTTGCCAGTGCCTTCTGCCTGTATGTTGTATTTACATTTGTACTCTGCATCTTAAGTTAAATAATCGCTAGTTGTTCCTATATTTTCACATCTATATTTACTCTTAACAAAATGTAGAATAAAGGCAATACTCTGGAAGAAGAGTGTGCGGTAAACTTATTGAATTGCCCCCATCAATATGGACAAGGCCTTTATAGAGCACATCTTCACTACTAATGTAAGTTTGTCCTCCTCGAGCCTTCCAACTTTATTGTTTATATTTGGATAGCTATGAGTGCAAATGTTGTTCATTTTTCTCGTCTGCATCAAATTGCTTGTTCAAAGTTTACAAAATACAAGTACATAAGTATAAGTTTGTCCTTCTCAATTTCTTAGTTGTACAATCTAATTCCTTATTAGTACCATGTAAATTAAACTAAACATAGAAAGTTATCTTCTTTAGCACTATGTGTATGCTTGTGTTCTTGATCTGTAATCCAGTGGTGTGGTGAGACTACCAACAATAGCACAATGTCATATCCTGCTATGTCTCAACTATGAACAATGCCATATTATATTAATGTTATTTAAATCGTGTCTCTTTATTTACCAATCTGAAATGGTATAAATTGATAGTACACTCACCATTCATGCTTATACGTTGTTTAGAACTACATCTATGCTTGTGTTCTTGATCTATACTCCAGTGGTCTGGTGAAGCTGGCTGCTCCTGCACAATGCCATTTCCTGCCGTCTTAACTATGAACAATGCCTATTATGTTAATGCTATTTTAAACCGTGTCTCTTTATTTCTGACAAAGAAATGAGATGAATTGACAGCGCTGATGCTTATACGTGCAAAACCTGTTATCTACCTACTTGTTTCTCTTTCAGGGTGACAACACTGCTGATAGGAAGAACTGCCACAATGATAGTGAGACGAACCCATTGTTTGTCCCACTAACACATATTCCAGAGGAGAAGGCAATACATATTGAGGGTAGGGATACAACCACGAAGTCACATCTTGATGTAGTGTCAAACTTACTCAATGACACAAGCTCGATGAAGTCGCCGCCTGAATCTGTTCGACTTCTTCAGTCTAAAATTCAAGCAGAAATACATGCTTCCGCTCAAATACGACTGGAACTCCAATCTCTATGCAAGAACCATAAGTACAGGATGTTTATTGATGCTATGCAGCTTAAGTTGGTGGATATGAGCGCCAAAGAAGCGCAGTCTCATCAGGTTGCTAAGATGCTTGCGCTGCAGCTCCTGGGCCGGGCTAACCTTTCTTGAACTGTGTTGAAGTGCTGTCGGTTCTGTCTATTATTTTGTCCGCCTGTTAACTTCCACTGGTGGCAACCTGCCCAGTTTACGTAATTTGATGTTTGGTTGCCCTTTATTATCACTGGCGGCGAACTTTGGTGCCGAGGGAATTTAATATCTTTGTTGTATAGTCTAGGTTTATTCTTGGTCGGTATGTTGTAATTTAGGCCGGAAGGTTCAGTGGATCTCAATGTTGTCGGTCTTCAGGCCGGCATGTTACTCATATGGGCCAAAACGTGGGCCTATAGTCATCTTGGGCCATTAGCAGGTCTAAACCTATAGTTGTTTCCCGCCTTTAATAGTCCGAGTAAAGTTCTGGCCAGCTGGGCCAGAGAATACCATGGGCTTTTACCAGGCTAAAACCTAGATTGGCCTAGCGTTGAGCCAAAAAATTCACGGGCCAATACAGGCCGAAACTGCCTAAAGCCCATGTTTGGCCCAAATAGGACAAGCAGTTAACATGCCAAAATATATCTTGGGCCTGTTTGGCCCAATAAAATTATGGGCTTTAAGCAGGCTGGTATCTACGCGGGCCATAGGACTAAAAGTGCCACACGCCATTATCAGATGGGCTGTAAGCAGGCCGGATTCAACGCGGTTGTAATTAGGCCCAACTGTTACACGGGCCATTAACAGGCCGATAGGCCAGTTGGGCTGAAATTTATCCACGAAGACTACAGGCCGTTAAGAGGCCTAAAGTTACTTCGGACAAGAAATAGCCCAGTTTCTGCATGGGCCATTAAATGGCCTAAAGTTAAACCGGGCTGACAACATCCTAGATGCACCACGGGTCGCTAACAGGACGAAACTATTATCGGGCCGAACTGGTAAACGGGCATTTAACAGGCTGAAATACAAACATGTCTTAGAATGGGCCCAAAAGAACAGTGGCCTGCTAACGGGCCTGATTCGATATGGGCCGTAATTTGGCCCAAAACACGGTAGGTCTGAACGGGCCTGATCTCGTATGGGCCTCAATTTGACCCAAAACATGGCAGGCTGTTATCGGGCCAGCCCACTAGTGTCTGAAAAAACATGGTGGGCCTTTAGCTGGGCCGGCCTTTTCACCGGAATGGGCCTCTGTTGGGCCGTGCCATGTGTCGATGTATCATAGGCGCCTCCAGTCCAATGAGTGGATGACATCTGTCCCAACGGTGAGCAAACACGTGTTTTCTCCGACTAATGAGAATTTTACAAGTGGCAAATTGTTACCTCTTGAGCACTGCGTTGGTTTTCCCTTGAAGAGGAAAGGGTGATGCAGTAAAGTAGCATAAGTATTTCCCTCGGTTTTTGAGAACCAAGGTATCAATCCAGTAGGAGATCACGCACGAGTCCCTCACACCTACACAAACAAATAAGAACCTCGCAACCAACGCGATAAAGGGGTTGTCAATCCCTCAACGGTCACTTACGAGAGTGAGATTTGATAGATATGATATGATAAGATAATATTTTTGGTATTTTTATGATAAAGATGCAAAGTAAAATAAAAGGCAATAAAAATAACTAAGTGTTGGAAGATAAATATGATGGAAAATAGACCCGGGGCCATAGGTTTCACTAGTGGCTTCTCTCAAGAGCATAAGTATTACGGTGTGTGAACAAATTACTGTCGAGCAATTGATAGAATTGAGCATAGTTATGAGAATATCTAGGTATGATCATGTATATAGGCATCACGTCTGCGACAAGTAGACCGAAACGATTCTGCATCTACTACTATTACTCCATGCATCGACCGCTATCCAGCATGCATCTAGAGTATTAAGTTCAAAAGAACAGAGTAATGCTTTAAGTAAGATGACATGATGTAGAGGGATAAACTCATGCAATATGATATAAACCCCATCTTTTTATCCTCGATGGCAACAATACAATACGTGTCGTTTCCCTTTACATCTTGGGATCGAGCACATAAGATTGAACCCAAAGCTAAGCACTTCTCCCATTGCAATAAAGATCAATCTAGTAGGCCAAACCAAACTGATAATTCGAAGAGACTTGCAAAGATAAGCAATCATACATAAAAGTATTCAGAGGAGATTCGAATATTGTTCATAGATAAACTTGATCATAAACCCACAATTCATCGGTCTCAACAAATACGCCGCAAAAGAATATTACATCGAATAGATCTCCACGAGAATTGTGGAGAACTTTGTATTGAGATCCAAAGAGAGAGAAGAAGCCATCTAGCTAATAACTATGGACCCGAAGGTCTGAGGTAAACTACTCACACATCATCAGAGAGGCTATGGTGTTGATGTAGAAGCCCTCCACGATCAATGCCCCCTCGTGGGAGCGCCGAAATGGCCCCAAGATGGGATCTCACGGCATGCAGAAGGTTGCGGCGGTGGAAATAGGTTTTGGCTCTGTTTACGATAGTTTGAAGTGCGTGGTATATATAGGAGGAAGAAGGACGTCGGTGGAGCAATGTGGGCCCCACTACGGTGGAGGGCGCGCCTCGGGGGGTAGGCGCCCGCCTCGTGCTCCCCTTGTTGATTACTTTGTGTAGACTCCAAGTCCTCTGGATCACGTTCGTTCCGAAAATCATGTTCCCGAAGGATTCATTCCGTTTGGACTCCATTTGATATTCTTTTTCTGCGAAACACTGAAATAGGCAAAAACAAGAATTCGGCCGGGCCTCCGTTTAATAGGTTAGTCCCAAAAATAATATAAAAGTGTATAATAAAGCCCGTTAAACATCCAAAACGGAATATAATATAGCATGGAACAATAAAAAATTATAGATACGTTGGAGACGTATTAAGCATCCCCAAGCTTAATTCATGCTCGCCCTCGAGTAGGTAAATGATAAAAATAGAATTTTTGATGTGGAATGCTACTTAGCATAATTTTTTCAATGTAATTCTCTTAGTTGTGGTATGAATATTCAGATCCGAAAGATTCAAGATAAAAGTTTAATATTGACATAAAAATAATAATACTTCAAGCATACTAACTAAGCAATTGTGTCTTCTCAAAATAACATGGCCAAAGGAAGTTATCCCTACAAAATCATATAGTCTGGCTATGCTCTATCTTCACCACACAAAGTATTTAAATCATGCACAACCCCGATGACAAGCCAAGCAATTGTTTCATACTTTTGGTGTTCTCCAACTTTTTCAATCTTCACGCAATACATGAGCGTGAGCCATGGACATAGCACTATATGTGGAATAGAATGGTGGTTGTGGATAAGACAAAAAGGAGAAGATAGTCTCACATCAACTAGACGTATCAACGGGCTATGGAGATGCCCATCAATAGATATCAATGTGAGTGAGTAGGGATTGCCATGCAACGGATGCACTAGATCTATAAGTATATGAAAGCTCAACAAAAGAAACTAAGTGGGTATGCATCCAACTCACTTGCTCACGAAGACCTAGGGCATTTTGAGGAAGCCCATCATTGGAATATACAAGCCAAGTTCTATAATAAAAAAATTCCCACTAGTATAAGAAAGTGATATCATAGGAGACTCTATCATGAAGATCATGGTGCTACTTTGAAGCACATGTGTTGTAAAAGGATAGTAACATTGTCACTTCTCTCTTTTTCTCTTTTTTTTATTTGGGCCTTTTATCCTTTTTTTATGGCCTCTTTTTTCTTTTCTTTTTTATTTTTCGTTCGGAGTCTCATCCTGACTTGTGGGGGAATCATAGTCTCCATCATCCTTTCCTCACTTGGGACAATGCTCTAATAATGATGATCATCACACTTTTATTTACTTACAACTCAAGAATTACAACTCAATACTTAGAACAAAATATGACTCTATGTGAATGCCTGCGGCGGTGTACCGGGATATGCAATAAATCAAGAGTGACATGTATGAAAGAATTATGAACGGTGGTTTTGCCGCAAATACGATGTCAACTAGATGATCATGGGAAGCAATATGACAGTGATGGAGTGTGTCATAGTAAACGGAACGATGGTAAGTTGCATGGCAATGTATCTCGTAATGGCTATGGAAATGTGATAATAGGTAGGTATGGTGGCCGTTTTGAGGAAGGTATATGATGGGTGTATGATACCGGCGAAAAGTGCGCGGTATTAGAGAGGCTAGCAATGGTGGAAGGAAGAGAGTGTGTATAATCCATGGACTCAACATTAGTCATAAAGAACTCATATACTTATTGCAAAAATCTACAAGTTATCAAAGCAAAGTATTACGCATGCTCCTAGGGGGATAGATTGGTAGGAAAAGACCATCGCTCGTCCCCGACCGCCACTCATAAGGAAGACAATAAATAAATAAATCATGCTCCGACTTCATCACATAACGGTTCACCATACGTGCATGCTACGGGAATCACAAACTTTAACACAAGTATTCCTCAAATACACAACTACTCAACTAGCATGACTCTAATATCACCATCTTCATATCTCAAAACAATTATCAAGCATCAAAATTCTCATAGTATTCAACACACTCATAAGAAAATATTACTAATCTTGGATGCCTATTACTTTAGGACTAATTTTTCAATTTAAGCAAATTACCATGCTGTTTTGTAGGACTCTCAAAATAATATAAGTGAAGCATGAGAGAGCAATAGTTTCTATAAAACAAATCCACCGCCGTGCTCTAAAAGATACAAGTGAAGCACTAGAGCAAAAACTATATAGCTCAAAAGATATAAGTGAAGCACATCGAGTATTCTAATAAATTACAAATCATGTGTGTCTCTCTCAAAAGGTCTATACCGCAAGGATGATTTTGGTAAACTAAAAAGCAAAGACACAAATCATACAAGACGCTCCAAGCAAAACACATATCATGTCGTGAATAAAAATATAGCTCCAAGTAAAGTTACTGATGGAAGTAGACGAAAGAGGGGATGCCTTCCGGGGCATCCCCAAGCTTTGGCTTTTTGGTGTCCCTAGATTATCTTGGGGTGCCATGGGAATCCCCAAGCTTAGGCTCTCTCCACTCCTTGTTCCATAATCCATCAAATCTTTTAACCAAAACTTGAAAACTTCACAACACAAAACTTAACAGAAAATCTCGTGAGCTCCGTTAGGGAAAGAAAACAAAACACCACTTCAAGGTACTGTAATTAAATCATTCTTTATTTATATGGGTGTTAAACCTAATGTATTCCAACTTATCTATGGTTTATAAACTATTTTATTAGCCATAGATTCATCAAAATAAGCAAACAACACACGAAAAACAGAATCTGTCAAAAACGGAACAGTCTGTAGTAATCTGTAACTAACGCAAACTTTTGGACCTCATGAAAATCTACCAAAATAAGAAGACCTAGAAAATTTGTTTATTGATCTGCTGCAATTGGAATCAGTATTTTATCACGTTCTGGTGATTTTTAACAATTGTTTTTGTGAACACAAAGTTTCTGGAATTTTTAGCAAGATCAAATAACTATCATCCAAGAAGATCCTATAGGTTTAACTTGGCACAAACAATAATTAAAACATAAAAACAAATCTAACCAGAGGATAGATAAAATATTTATTCCTAAACAAAATCAAAAAACAAAAAAACTAAAATAAAATTGGGTTGCCTCCAACAAGCGCTATCGTTTAACGCCCCTAGCTAGGCATACAAGCAAGGATAGATCTATGTATTGCCTTCTTTGGTAGGCAATCCATAAGTAGCTCTCATAATAGATTCATAAGGTTATTTTATTTTATTTATAGGGAAGTGTTCCATGCCTTTCCTTAACGGAAATTGGAATCTAACATTCCCTTCCTTCATATCAATAATTGCACCAATCGTTCCAAGAAAAGGTCTACCAAGAATAATAGGTCATGAAGGATTGCAATCTATATCAAGAACAATGAAATATACGGGCACATAGTTCCTATTTGCAACAATAAGAACATCATTAATTCTTCCCATAGGTTTCTTAATAGTAGAATCCGCAAGGTGCAAGTTTAAAGAACAATAATCAAAATCACGAAAACCTAGCAAATTGCATAAAGTTTTTGGAATCGTGGAAACACTAGCACCCAAAGAACACAAAGCATAGAATTCATGATCTTTAATTTTAATTTTAATAGTAGGTTCCCACTCATCATAAAGTTTTCTAGGGATAGAAACATCCAACTCAAGTTTTTGTTCATAAGATTGCATCAAAGCATCGACGATATGTTTAGTAAAAGCTTTATTTTGACTATAAGCATGAGGAGAATTTAGCACGGATTGCAACAAGGAAATACAATCTATCAAAGAGAAATTATCATAATTATATTCCTTGAAATCCAAAATAGTGGGTTCATTAATATCTAGAGTTTTGATCTCTTCAATCTCACTTTTGCCAATTTTTGCATCAAGATATAAAGACTCCGAATTTTTTGAACGCCTTCTAGGTAAAGGTGGCTCATATTCAGTCCCATCGTTATCAAGAGTCATATTACAAAACAAAGATTTAATAGGAGACACATCTATAACTTTTAGATCTTCATCTTTATTTTCATAGAAACTAGAAGAACACGCTTTCACAGAGCTATCTTTCTTAGCACGCATCCTAGCGGTTCTTTCTTTGCAATCATCAATGGAAATTATCATGTCTTTGAGAGATTCATTGATATCATGCTTAGGTGGAATATATCTAAGTTTCAAAGAATCAACATCAAGTGAAATTCTATCAATGTTCCTAGCCAATTCATCAACCTTGAGCAATTTTTCTTCAAGCAAAGCATTGAAATTCTTTTGTGAATTCATAAACTCCTTAACACTAGTCTCAAATTCAGAGGGCATCTTATTAAAATTTCCATAAGAATTGTTGTAGGAATTACCATAATTATTATAGGAATTACTAGGGTACGGCCTAGGATTAAAGTTTCCTCTATAATTATTAGAGGAATTGTTGTAGGAATTACCATAAGCAAAATTCAATCCGGCATAATTTTTTTGTATAATCATCCAAAGATTCAAACAATGTGTAGGGCAGTTACGTATCATTAATTTCATCCTCTCCCAAGCTTGTGCAACATGTTCATGATCAAGTTGCTTAAAATTCATAATATCATTTCTAAGAGAGATGATTTTAGCGGGAAGAAAATACTTAGAGATAAAAGCACCTTTGCACTTATTCCATGAATCAATTCTATTTTTAGGCAAATATGAAAACCAAACTTTAGCACGATCTCTAAGCGAAAAAGGAAATAGCTTCAATTTAACAATATCATTGTCCACATCTTTCTTCTTTTGCATATCACACAAATCAACGAAGCTATTTAGATGGGTAGCGGCATCTTCACTAGGAAGGCCGGCGAATTGATCTTTCATGACAAGATTCAACAAAGCAGCATTAATTTCACAAGATTCTGTATCGGTAAGAGGAGCAATCGGAGTGCTAAGAAAATCATTGTTGTTGGTATTGGTGAAGTCACATAATTTAGTATTATCTTGAGCTATCGTGACAAGCAAGCAATCCAACACACGAGCAAACAAGAAGCAAGCGAAAAAAGAGGCGAACGGAAAAGAGAGGGCGAATAAAACGGCAAAGGTGAAGTGGGGGAGAGGAAAATGAAAGGCAAATGGCAAATAATGTAATGCGAGGGATAAGAGTTTGTGATGGGTACTTGGTATGTCTTGACTTGACTTGACTTGGCGCGAATCTCCCCGGCAACGGCGCAGAAATCCTTCTTGCTACCTCTTGAGCACTGCGTTGGTTTTCCCATGAAGAGGAAAGGGTGATGCACTAAAGTAGCGTAAGTATTTCCCTCAGTTTTTGAGAACCAAGGTATCAATCCAGTAGGAGATCACGCACGAGTCCCTCACACCTACACAAACAAATAAGAACCTCGCAACCAACGCGATAAAGGGGTTGTCAATCCCTCAACGGTCACTTACGAGAGTGAGATCTGATAGATATGATAAGATAATATGTTTGGTATTTTTATGATAAAGATGCAAAGTAAAATAAAAGGCAATACAAATAACTAATTGTTGGAAGATAAATATGATGGAAAATAGACCCGGGGGCCATAGGTTTCACTAGTGGCTTCTCTCAAGAGCATAAGTATTACGGTGGGTGAACAAATTACTGTCGAGCAATTGATAGAATTGAGCATAGTTATGAGAATATCTAGGTATGATCATGTATATAGGCATCACGTCCGCGACAAGTAGACCGAAATGATTCTGCATCTACTACTATTACTCCACACATCGACCGCTATCCAGCATGCATCTAGAGTATTAAGTTCAAAAGAACAGATTAATGCTTTAAGTAAGATGACATGATGTAGAGGGATAAACTCATGCAATATGATATAAACCCCATCTTTTTATCCTCGATGGCAACAATACAATACGTGTCATTTCCCTTTCTGTCACTGGGATCGAGCACCACACGATTGAACCCAAAGCTAAGCACTTCTCCCATTGCAAGAAAGATCAATCTAGTAGGCCAAACCAAACTGATAATTCGAAGAGACTTGCAAAGATAACAAATCATACATAAAAGAATTCAGAGGAGATTCAAATATTGTTCATAGATAAACTTGATCGTAAACCCACAATTCATCGGTCTCAACAAACACATCGCCAAAGAAGATTACATCGAATAGATCTCTATGAGAATCATGGAGAACTTTGTATTGAGATCAAAGAGAGAGAAGAAGCCATCTAGCTAATATCTATGGACCCGAAGGTCTAAGGTAAACTACTCACACATCATCAGAGAGGCTATGGTGTTGATGTAGAAGCCTTCGGTGATCAACGCCCCATCCAGCGGAGCACCAGAAAAGGCCCCAAGATGGGATCTCATGGGTACAGAAGGTTGCGGCGGTGGAAATAGGTTTTTGGCTCTGTTTCTGATAGTTTGTGGGTACGTAGGTATATATAGGAGGAAGAAGTACGTCGGTGGAGCAACATGGGCCCCACGAGGATGGAGGGCGCGCCTGGGGGGTAGGCGCGCCCCCTGCCTCGTGCTCTCCTCGTTGATTACTTTGCGTAGACTCCAAGTCCTCTGGATCACATTCGTTCCGAAAATCACGTTCCCAAAGGTTTCATTCCGTTTGGACTCAGTTTGATATTCTTTTTCTGCGAAACACTGAAATAGGCAAAAAACAGCAATTCGGGCTGGGCCTCCGGTTAATAGGTTAGTCCCAAAAATAAAATAAAAGTGTATAATAAAGCCCGTTAAACATCCAAAACAGAATATCATATAGAATGGAACAATCAAAAATTATAGATACATTGGAGACGTATCACAAATCCCCATTGGTCTGAGCTGTTAACGGGTTATCGGATCCCAAACCGGACCCGATAGCTTAACGGCGACCCGTTACGGTCGATGCCACGTGTCGGTCACCCTTGACGAAAGCACTTCTATGACGCCTGATTTATCGTCATGGAAGACACTTCCGTGATGACAATTTTGGTATGTCCTGGAACACTTCTACGACAACACATGTATGACTATCTTGATTCTGTCATAAAATCGTCATGGATGTACACGCATGACAGAAAACGTGACCTACTGTGACAAACACGTATCATCACGGAAGTGTATTTTTATTGTAGTGCTTGGCCAAGATATTCAGCGGATCCAGTGAGAATCTTAGCCCAGCAGGACGCCGGAAGCTAATCGGAAGCGATTTGCTCATGCCGAAGAATATCTTTTCAAAAGAATTGTGTGGAAGAGGAACAGTCCATTGATATGAAGTGTGAGAAGAAAATAAGAGGTGAAACAGGAATGATTTTTTGAATTTTATTTTGACATCACTGCAGCAAGATAATTGAAGTGTGAATAAAATACAGTACATTTTAGGGGAACTAGACAGCTTTCTGACAGCCAAGCACAAGCCCAAATTAGTGTACTGATCAAAAGTTGCTGGTGCAGGCCTAACTATTATGTAGTCAAGCTAAATTTCCTTAAAAACAATTCATATTGTAATGTCCGAATTTGACTCACTACATGATTCCTAATCGTACACGTCTAGGAAAACATCTAACCATATCAATATATAAAGTGCATGATATCACGTCCTACAACAAGCCTCATCGCCGACTGATGCGTCTTCTCAAATTCGAAGCAACTCGATGACTAAACAGGCAAAGGTTTCACGGTATTATATATTTCCTCTCTTTAATCTGTGCATTATTTTAGCTTCCTTATCAGCCATTCTCATAAAACCTTTGTCCTCTTGAATCTTTTATATCATCCTAGAGAAAGTTGACTGATTAATTCCGCCTAAATAGCCATTACTAATCTCTCACTCACTTCTCTCTCATGAATAGTTTCTGATTCCGCAAATCTCCTCTATTGTATCAGATCCATGAAAAAGTGCTCGCAAAGATGGAGATTTAAATATCTTCTTTACTAAATTTTGAGCGTGGTTGTGGTCTGGAGATTTTACCTAACAATTTATAATCTGGGACGACATTTACCTCATATGAGATGCACAAAAGTTAGGGATTTTACCTGGGAAGGCTCCCTTAAATCCATTCGGCAAAACAGCTCGGGAGAGATGCTGCGACGTACATCTTCCATCCACTGAAGCTATGGTTGGCAGCGGCGCGCTACCGAGCCAATGATCTTCCAACAACTGAAGCTATGGTTGGCGGCGCTACACCGCCGAGCGAGCGACGGGCGCATGCGCTGGTGCTGCCTCAGAAAAGCAGGGGAGGAGAGCTGTGCTAGAGGCCTCCTACGGAAAACTTCTTGGTTCGACCATTTACAAATTTAAGGTTGTGCTATAAAAATGAACAAAAAGAGCACGGTCAAAGCGCATGCTTTCTCTTAGACGATTTTTTTTCGCGAATACACAAAAGCCTTGCGTATCATTGCATAGATAGGGGGAAAGAACGGTAGCATATACAGGGGTAGCATCACAAGAACGTACACCAAAGGCGTGAGCGAGGGCTACATCGGCGCATACATAGAGAAGGGGGATGCGCGCCCCCTAGAGGGGAACTACGTAGGTGGGAATAGATTGCTGAGCCCCTTGGCTCCGGCGGTGGCCCAGCTGCGGGCGTCCTCCTTGATGTCATTGACTATGAGCGGAATGGAGGGAGAGGCTCCATCGAAGACGCATGCATTCCGTGTCTTCCAGATGCGCCATGCAGTAAGGATGATGAGCGAGGCGAGGCCGCGGCGAAGGGCGGTGGGGGCGTCCTGCACGGACTTGGAGAACCAGTCGCGGAAGCACGTCCCGAGGCAAGGGAGCGGCATGTCGGTGATTCGCAGCCAGGAGAGAACCTCGTGCCAGGTCTGTCTGGAAAAGACGCAGCCCACAAGTAAGTGTGTCATGGTCTCTGGCTCCTGGTCGCAAAGAAGGCAGAGCGGGGCGTGCGTGAGGCCACGCCGAGCGAGGCGATCGGCGGTCCAGCAGCGCCCCTGAAAGGCGAGCCAAAGGAAGACCTTGATGCGGAGGGGTGCCCAAGACTTCCAGGTGAGGCGCCAGCAAGGCTCGATCGTGGAGCCGGCGAAGAGCGCTTTGTAACAGGACTTGGCGGAGTGCACGCCGTTCGTGGTCCAGCGCCAGGTGAGGACGTCTGACTCGCCGGAGAGAGTGACCTGCTGGAGCCGCGCCCAGAGGAGGACATATTGCACCAAAGCCTCGGGCGAAAGGTGGCCGCGCATGTCCTGGATCCAGGCACGGGAGAGCAAGCCCGCGGCAACGGTGCAAGCCTTGCGGATACGGCGGGGGACGAGGGCGTGGAGGAGCGGGGCCAGCTCGGGCGACGAAGAGCCCGTCGATCCAGTGGTCATCCCAGAAAAGGCAGGAATTGCCGTCGCCAATCTGCCAAGATGTGGATGCGCGAAAGATGGCCTGAACAGCTGGGTTGCATGGGATGTGTAGGTGCTGCCAGGGGCGGGAGGGGTCCGTCTTGCGCAGCCAGAGCCAGCGGGCTTGCAAGGCATGGGCAGAACGCTTCGGATCGGGGATGCCAAGGCCGTCGTAGGCCAGGGGGCGGCAGACCTTGGCCCAACTGACGAGGCAGTGCCCTCCATTGGTGGTCTTGCGTCCTTGCCAGAGGAAAGCACGGACGAGGCGATTCACCTGATGGAGGATGGAAGAGTGCAACGACATGGCGATCAGAATGTGGGTGGGCATCGCACAGAACACATGTCGGATGAGGGCCAACCGCTAGCCGCGGGACAGCATAGACGCCCACCATGGGGAAAGCTTCTTCTCCAGCCTCTCGACGAAGGGTTGGAGGGAGGAGGCGGTGATCTTGCGAATGGAGAGCGGGAGGCCGAGGTACTTGGCGGGGAACTCGCCGATCGGGCACGGGAAGTGGTTGGAGATGGAGTCCCGGACCTCAGGGGGGCATTGGATGGGCAAGGCCGTGCATTTGTCGAGGTTGGTGCGGAGGCCCGAGGTGGTGCCGAATAGCCCGAGAATGTGGCGCACCGCGGAGAGGTCGCGCGCATCGGGATGGCAGAAGAGCACGACGTCGTCTGCGTAGAGGGAGAGGCTGGAGGCCATGTGACGATCAGCGAGCCGTTGCAGGAGGCCCAGAGAGGTGGCACGCTGGAAGAGACGGTTGAGGACGTTGATGACGATCACGAAGAGCATGGGGGACACGGGGTCGCCCTGGCGAAGCCCCTTGCAATGACGGATCGGTGGTCCCGGGAGGCCGTTGATGAGCACCTTGGTGCTAGCCGTGGAGAGGAGGATGGAGATCCAGTTGCGCCATCGAGGCCCGAACCCCAGGTGCTGCAGGACCTCGAGGAGGAAGGGCCAGGAAACTGAGTCGAAAGCGCGCGCGATGTCCAGCTTGAGAAGAACGCGCGGTAGGCGAAGAGTGTGGAGCTGCCTGGCAGTCTGTTGGACAAGCATGAAGTTGTCGTGGATGCTACGGCCAGCAATGAAGGCGCTCTGATTGGTGGAGATAAGCTCGCCGAGACGCAGCGCGAGCTGGAGGGAGAGGACCTTGGCGAACAGCTTGGCGAACAGGTGGATGAGGCTGATCGGCCTGTACTCGGCGAGGGACGAGGCTTCCGGGTGCTTGGGAAGGAGGGTGAGCAGGGCCTCGTTCAGCTTGTGGAAACCACGGCCGTTAAGGTTGTAGAGCTTGCCAAAGGCCTCGACAAAGTCGTCGCGGATGGTGTCCCACGCGGCGATGAGGAACTCCACTGTGAAGCCGTCGGGCCCGGGCGCTTTGCCACGGGGGAGCTGGCGGACGGCAGACCAGATCTCGTCGGCCGAGAAGGGCTGGTCGAGCGCGGAGAGGTCGAAGAGTCTCTCATCAATCGCATCGAGGGCGATGGTGTGCTCATGGTGGTCGGCCGTGCCGAGCAGGCCAGAGAAGTGAGAGAAAGCGGCCCCGGCCATGGCCGCAGGGTCGGAAACAGTATCGTTGCCCACGCGGAGCTCGTGGATGCGTTCCGCCGGATAGCGGGCGGCGCGCAGCGGCGAAGGCGATGTCGGTGTCTCCGGCGCGCAGCCAGGAAAGGCGGACCCGTTGGCGAGCAATGGAGCGATCCAAGGAGGCAAGCCCCAGATAAGTTCTCTTCAGCTGGTGGCGAAGCCAGGATTCCGCCGGCGAGAGGGGGCGGGAGTCTTGAGCCGCATCAAGGCGAGCGATGAGCTCGCGGGAGATGGAAAGCTGAAGCGCGACTTGGCCGATCTTCCGAGCACTCCAGCTCTGAAGGCGACGCGCAGTGCACTTGAGGCTGGCGAAAATGCGGCGAAACGGGTCCGTATCACGCGCCGGCTCCTGCCAGGCGGCGGCCACCGTCTGGTGGAAGCCCTCGAGCTTGGGCCAAAACCTTTCAAAGTGGAAACGCCAGGCTGTGGAGGAGGAGAGGAGCGACGAGCAACGGCGCATGATCCGAGGCTGCGGATGACAGGCAGCGAAGGAGACAGTGGGGGTGGGCCACCTCCCAGCTCGAGGAGCAGAGGACGCGGTCGATGCGCACGAGCGTGGGGGGGTCGCGCTCGCTAGACCAGGTGTAGCGCCTGCCGTGGAGGTACAGGTCGCGGATCTCAGTGTCGGCCATGAAGCGGCGAAACCGTCGCATGGAGCGCTGGTTGAGCCTGTCATTGTTTTTGTCGGCCGCAGACGCAATCATGTTAAAATCGCCGCCGATGATCCAGGGGCCAATCCGTGTGGCGCGGAAGTCAGAGAGGTCATCAAGGAGGGAGGCTTTGCCCGCCTCGTCCAGGGGGCCGTAGACGCCCGTGATTCACCAGTGGGAGTCGGAGCCTGGAGTGGTGGCGCAGGCCGCGACAAAATGGGCCCCGACGAAGGGGTTGGTAAGGGAAATCTCGGAAGGGTGCCAAGCGAGGATGATGCCACCACGTGTGCCGTCGGCGGGAAGGTAGTAGAAGCTGGTGAATTCGTGCCCAAGGGAGTCGGCAACCAAGTATGGGGAAACATCAACAAGCTTAGTTTCTTGCAAACAGACCACAGAGGGGCGAGCGGTACAAATGACCGAACGGACGGCGCAGCAACGCCGGCGATTGAGGCCGCGTGTTCCAGAAAATAATACGGAGGCTACTATCCATGAAGAACAAACAAAACGCAGAACAAGCGGCTAGAGAAGGCTAGGCGGCGATGAGCCGGCTAGGCGAGGCGGCCGGCGCCGTGGACCCGAGGGAGAAGCTAGATGGCACGTCCCATCCGTAGAAATCAGCGAGTGCCTGCACAGTCTGGGCCGCTAGCGGCTCCTCAAAGAGCCTAGAGTATTTGGCCAGAATCTCCGCGGAGAGAGGTTCGTCGTTTTTAAGAAGGCCAAGGCGGCGGAGGAGGACACGCCGTGCTTTGGACTCGGAGTCGAGGCCTCGATCAGAACGCGCGAGCCGGTGGCTGCGCCTAGGAGTGAAGTTAGGCGGCACCACGTTCCTGCGGCGTGGGGTGGGGGCGGGCAGGAGAGGAGCGGTGGGCGCCTGGACCAGGGACGAGAAACCCGCCAGGGCAGCTGAGGGGTCATCAGCATGTCGCATCGCGGGGCACCAGGGGGCGGGCGCGATTGGGCGAGGGAGGGGTGGCCCCACAAGGCACGGGGACGATGGCACGCTCAGCGAGCGGGGCCACAGGGGGCGTCGGGATCGGAGCGCCAACGGGATCCAGTGATGGTGCAGGAGCACCAGCAACAGGGGACCGGGCGTGTGGGGGCGGGGCCACCTCGGGGGCCACAGGGATGGGAGCGTCGCAGTTGTCGGTTGGGCAAGCGGGGGATCCCAGGCAAATATCCGGGGAAGGCTCTGGAGCGTCCTGGTTGGCGCTAGCAGGCGCACCGCATAGGAGCAAGGGCCCACGCGGGGGAGAGTGCAGCAGAAGGCGGGGCGGGGAAGCCGGTGGAGGGGGGCGCGCGGGAGTTTGAATTAAAGCCGAAAATTGGGGGGGGCGGCTGGCGTCGTCGGGCGCAGGCGGGTTGAAGCGATGACGAGCCGTCCGTTGGCGCGTAGCGGGCGCCGGGCCCGCGGGAGGGTGGGCCCCTAGGATATTTTATATTTAGACGATATTTTGGCCCAATCTATGATCAAAGTACGCATGGAATCAACTTCACATAGCCATACAGGTCCATATAAAAAACGGAATACTTCTAAGCTTCTGAAAGACAGTCACAAAAAATTAAATATATCATATATAATTTTCATGAAATGGACAAAATGAACACATAAATAGAAAATCATTTCCTTTAAATATCTTTTTATGTTAGCTAAAATGTCACATGATAATTTTAAATTACAAAATTAAGTCACATATAAAAACAAATACAATCATAAATTTAAATAATTCAGCCACGCAAATGCGTAAATCTATGAAGCATAAATTCACATGGTTGTGGGTTTGGTTCTGAATTCTATATAAAGAAATACAATATTTTTTAACACAATACGGACGTAGACGCTCATACATACACACATACACTCACCCCTATGAAGGCACACAAGCACACCCTACACACCTTCAAGAGACTAAGCCGACACATAATCTTGAGATTCATAAAGTTGACACACACGAATTCGTAGTCGACGAGACGTCTCCTCCCATTAAAGGCACATTGTCGAATGGGCTAAAATAAATTAAGGAAAATGCAAGCACCGGTGTCAAGTATGGGACTTGAACCCCGATGAGCTGGGAATACCACTGTACTCCTAACCATATAACCATAGGCTGGTCCACAACAAAAAATATAATACTTAATACCTTCTAAGGCTGGTCGTAATGGGAGTATCATAAGTGGTATCATGCATGCCAACTAGACTTTTTTGATGATGTGGCACACAATTAAATGAGGAAAGAGAGGATGTGGTGTCATATCATGATACCGTATCATATTAAATGTTGTATTACTTTGTGTCATGTATGGCAATTAATAAGACAACCTAAGATACTAAATTATGATACAATGCATTACGGAGGTAGTATCATATACTAGTATCATATGCATGATACTAATATATGATACTCCCCATTACAACCAGCCTAAAACACACTCACAAATACAATAAATGTCTTTAAAAAATCTATCATATATAATTTTCATATGATGGACAAAATGAGCACATGCAAAGAAAAATAATGTCATGCTAAAAATATTTAATGAATGCTAAAATATCACATCATAATGTCAAATGCACAAATAAAGTCAAAAGTCAAAGCCAATATAATCATAAAAAAATAGTCTAGCCGCGCAAATGCGCGGGTAACCCCGCTAGTTTTATATATATATATATATATATATATATATATATATATATTAACATCTCTAGAAAACATTTCCAACCCATATAGTAATACCCGGTATTACCGGATACTCTGGGAAACCCTTCTGGCGATCCCCAAAACGCTTCCGAATCCTCTCGAAACTATTCTGAATATACATGAAATAATTCGGAAAATATGTTCTCATGACTCCTATCCTACTAACACTTAGAAAATAGTGATTGCCTTAAGCTTGTGACCCCATAGGTTTGATAACTCACAGACATGGACGAAACCTTTTTACAATGACCGACAGTGGGACCGTGGACATCGTTATCGGTCCCTGTGAGTAAACGAATGATATTTGAGTGAATCTTTGGTTATAATGTGATGTTACCTTTGCTTCGCAATACTTTACAAAACCCAGGATGCATCATTATCTTCCTGATTCATCACCATGCTCACTATACCGAAATCCTTGCTACTAGTTTTGTTCTTCTTTCTTGTTATTGTGTTCCGACATCCCAATGGCTAAGTTACATGTGTCCAGACAGATGACGATTGATTCCATCACACCGAGGGGGCCCTAAGAATATCTCTTCATTGCCGATGAGCAAATCCCACTCTCAAGTTATTCGGTCACCTGTCAAACTTTCCGATGAACCTATAAGTTGTTGTTATGATCATCGTGTTACACGTGACGTTTGAGCAGCCCCCACCATACGGTAAGAAGTGACCACGATATTCTCATGGTCTAAGGAGTGATATCACACATTAACACTATGAGTTATTACAATTTAATGGAGATGATATTAACTCAATTCATAACAAACAATATTGGGTCAATTCAATATGATCGTTCTTCTAACATCATAATCTCAATGTTGTATTAGGATCATCGTTACACTTAACGATATCCTAAGATCCGAAAAATGTGATCACCAACAACACTTAAGCTAGTCTTATAGGCAGGCCTAGGAACCTTTTTCATTTACCATTTATCATCCCACACGTGCATATGAGTTTTCGACTAACTCGCATATTCCAGGATCATACAAGTTATAGCATAGGATGAACTCCTTAATTATGAATATGCAAATATGTCAATACAAATATTATTGCCTCTAGGTCATATTTGCAACACATACATAGCTATAAAATTATGCATAAGAAATGATTCAATTGATTCAAAATATTTCAATGAATAATGTGATCAGAAACCCAAAATTCATCAGATCCCAACAAACACACCGCAAAATATTACATCAGATTGATCTTAGAGAATATCATTGTATTGAAAATCAAGAGAGAGAGAGGCGGAGAGAGAGAGAGAGAAAGCCATGTACCTACTGCTATGGACCCGTAGGTCCTGTAGGAACTACTCACACATCATCAAGGAGGCAGCAAGGTTGATGAAGATAACCTCCCCAATGATTTCCGCCTCCAGCGGAGTATCAAAAAGGGTTCCAGATGAGATTGCGGAAGAACAAGGTTTGCGGCGGCTTAAGAATTGTTTCAGGTCTCGCTCCTAGTGTTTCAGAATATATGTGAATTTATAGGCCAAGAATTAGGTCAATCGAAGCTACATAGGGCCCACAAGTCAGAGGGTGGCACCCACCTGGCTTGTGGGGCCCACATGGGTCTTTTTTTCCTCCCCCGAAGCTTCGAGGGTCTCTTACATTTCAGAAAATATCAATGTAAAGTTTCATCGTGTTTGGACTTCAGTAGGTATAGTTTTTCTGCGAAACAAAAACATGTAGAAAACATTAACTGGCACTGAGCACTATTTAATAGGTTAGTCCATAAAAATAATATAAAATGGCATATAAAGCTTACAAAAGTGATAATATAATAGCATGAAATAATCAAAATTATAGATACATTGGAGATGTACCAGCCACATTCACTACCAAAGTAGCTAAATGTATAGAAGAATGTGGCACAGAAAGAAAACCGAGAAAGGCCACACGCCCACTACTGTTCTTTGTCTTGATGGCAACACATTGAAACACTTTCCCACTAACAACCCTAGCCCACACACCCTAACCACTTACCAGGAAAGCACACCAAGTAGCAAATCCCTCCACACACCCAGCGAGAAGACTCGATCAAAATCAAGATACATACAATTCAGAATAAGCAATCTTAATTGATTACGATGTCTTAAAATTAGGGAGCATAGTGATATAGAAAATGAGGCAAGATGGGTGCAGTTTCTCTTTTATGAAAACTAGATGATGCCCCGCGTGTTGTTGCGAGAATCTTGCTAAAATAGAAGTGCAAATAATTGGTAGAGAGACATCTAAAACTAATGGAAAGAAAATGCAGTCTGAAAAATAAATATGAATCGTATAACTTTTCGATTACAGTTAAAAGAACGTCATCTTTAAAAGAACGTGAAGGGTCAACTACATAGATATGTTGCAATTGCCCAACAAATATATTGTCAATACAAAATCTAATGCAAAAACTAACTTGTGAATAATTAATACTAGAAGGAAAAGGCGTGCTTTGCTGCACCATTTGGATACCGGCGTTGAGTACTCATTATTTTGGTGATGATACGCTTTGTTTTTTAGCAGCTTATAATAAAATAACTATCAAAAAATAAATTTCTTTAAGGACATATTGTGTGGCTTGTGAGGTCATTTGTGATAATGGGTATTTCTTGTTTGACAATGAGTGACAGGTACGCTTGAAACTAGGTTGTCGTAGCATGCTCGAGTACAAACTACCAATTCAGAAATTGGTACATATATCGAGGATTTTGTAGGGGTTTACAATCTAAACGGTGAACCACCACGTTCATTTTAGACAACATAGTTATCTTAAAGGAAAAACAACCAACAAAATCATTGTTTGATACCAACACTAGGTGTCATTCCCTTTTATGGTTAATATGAAATTTGGTAACCTCTAGAAGTGGATGCACATTTTATAAACACTTACCATGAAGTCCCCCCCCCCCCCCCCCGCCCAGTTGCAAAATACTCATGTCAGACTCCTTCATTTTTTCAGCTAAACATTTCTTCAAATCAACATTAATGTGGAACTGGTATCCTCATAGTTTTACAAAACTGGAAAATAGGACATTTCATTTTAGAATTTCATCTATTTGTCAGCAATTAGATCTAAAAATCAAGGTCAAGTAACATCACAAAATTAGTTGCGCCACACTTTATAACATTTCATTTTAGTATTTCATTTATTCGTCAGCAATTAATCTAAAACTCAGGGTCAAGTAACATCACAGAATTAGTTGCACCACACTTTATATATCTACCTCGGACTCATCATCTTCGCTCCCGGAAGCGATGTAGACTACTTTGCCTTCCTCTTCCCTTGTTGTCCTTCTCGGTGGAACTGTCTCAGCAGAGCTGCTGGAGGGAGGAGCCTCTGCATCTTTTGTCCCTGTTGAAGCACTCGCCTCTCTGCAAAAACGAGCCACTTTTCTTTTTGAAAGGAGAGGCCCTCATCCTTTGCGCGTTCTTCTCACTAGAAGAAGCATCGAGGTTGTTTTCATCGGTAGGCTTGAATATTTCTTCCATCATTTCTGCCGCATGCCTTTGCTTTGAACCGGTGCCCTCTTTCTAATGGTAGTCATCTTCGGCTTCTCGGCAATAGGCTTTCTTCCTTTAGTTTTGTTCTTAACTTGCATGGAAGACCCCCATCCTCGCTCTCATGGTGCGGCTCTGCTATGTCTTCACTGGAAATCTCAGCTAAAGATGACATGCCTTTCTTTGTTGCGCCTTTTTTGTTTGGTCCGCTCATCCCTTTCTTTCCTTTCCATTGTTTTTCTACTTCCCTGGTGTCGGTGCAACAAACCTCCACGTATGTTGCCCGGACTGTACACAGGCTCAGTGGTAGAGATGCAAACTCCACCATGCCTTGAAGACAAAACCAAGCCAAAAGAATAGCCCTTTGAGGAATCAAGGGGCGGACCAAGAAGACCAAGGCAAGCCAAGAGAACAAGATATCACTAAAGAAAAACCTCCCATACTGGGCAGGCGATCTTATCTATAATTTTTTTATTGTCCCATGCTGTTATGTTATCATTCTTGGATGTTTTACAATCATCTAATAGAAACTCAATATCTTTTTTTTGGGACTAACCTATTGACATAATGCCCACTACCAGTTGCTGTTTTTTGCTTGTTTTTTACTTTGTGGAAAATCAATATCAAACGGAGTCCAAACGTAGCGAAAATTTTTGGAGATTTTTTCTGGAGCAGAAGACACCTGTTGGACCAAATATGTACCAGAGGGGGCTCCGAGGGGGGCACAACCCACCAGGGCACGCCTGGGGGCCCAAGCGAGCCCAGGTGGCTTGTGCCCACCTCGGTGGCCTCCCGCACCGCTTCTTTGCTCTATAAATACCCCAATATTCCAGAAACCCTAGGGGAGGCTACAAAAATCAATTCCAGCCAACGCAAGTTCCAGAACCACCAGGTCCAATCTAGACACCATCAACGGAGGGGTTCATCATCCTCATTAGTGCCTCTCCGATGATGCGTGAGTAGTTCATTGTAAACCTATGGGTCCGTAGTTAGTAGTTAGATGGCTTCATCTCTCTATTTTGGTTCTCAATACAATGGTCTCTTGGAGATCTATTTGATGTAACTCTTTTTTGCGGTGTGTTTGTTGGGATCCGATGAACTTTGAGTTTATGATCAGATCTATGTTTTTATCCATAAAAGTTATTTGAGTCTTTTGATCTCTTATATGCATGATTACTTATAGCCTCGTATTTCTTTTTCGAATCTTTGGTTTAGTTAGGCTAACTAGATCGATTTTTCTTGCCATGGGAAGAGGTGCTTCGTGATGGGTTCGATCTTACGGTGCTTGATCCCAGTGATAGAAGGGGAACCGACACGTATGTATCATAGCTATGAAGGATAACAAGATGGGGTCTATTTCTACATAAATAGATGTTTTCTACATCATGTCATCGTTCTTATTGCATTACTCCGTTTCTCCATGAACTTAATACACTAGATGCATGCTGGATAGCGGTCGATGTGTTGAGTAATAGTAGTAGATGCAGGCAGGAGTCGGTCTACTAATCTTGGACATGATGCCTATACAATGATCATTGCCTAGATATTGTCATGATTATTTGAAGTTCTATCAATCGCCCAACAGTAATTTGTTTACCCACTATATGCTATTTTTCTCGAGAGAAGCCACTAGTGACATCTACGCCCGCTGGTCTCTTCGTTATTATATTTTCCTTCGTGATCTATTTTTATTTGCTTTTATTTTCAGATCTATTAATCCAAACATACAAAAATACCTTGCTGCAATTTATTATTATTTATTTTATATCGCGTTCCCTCGAGATCTATTTATCCAATCTACTACAATTTTACCTATCTTTTTACCCGTGAGGGATTGACAACCCCTCTCTTGCGTCGGGTTGCAAGTATTTGTTCTTTGTGTGCAGGACCCGTTTACATGGTGTTGCATGGTTCTCCTACTAGTTCGATAACCTTGGTCTCATCTCTGAGGGAAATACCTACCATAGCTGTGCTGCATCATCCCTTCCTCTTTGGGGAAATACCGGCATAGTTCAAGCCGCATCAAAAGGAATTTCTGGCACCGTTGCCGGGGAGACATCATCAACATCTATCAGGTTCCTAATCACATATCTCATCTCCTTGCAATTTACATTATTTGCCATTTGCATCTCATTTTCCTCTCCCCCACTTCACAAAATTTTCCATTTTATTTGCCTTCTTTTTCGTTCATCGTTGTTCTCGTCAGATCTCTTTTGAGTGCAATCTTGTTGTGTAGTCACGATGACTCAAGAGAACACCAAGTTGTGTGATTTCTCCAATACCAACAACAATGATTTTATTAGCACTCTGATTACTCCTCCCGCCACTAGTACGGAGTCTTGTGATATTAATGTCGCTTTGTTGAATCTCGTTATGAAAGATCAATTTTCCGGTACTCCTAATGAGGATGCCACGTCCCATCTTAACACATTCGTGGAATTATGCGATATGCAAAACAAAAAAATATGTGGACAATGATATTGTGAAGTTTAAATTATTTCCATTTTCTTCGCAAGATCGTGCAAAAATTTGGTTTTCTTCTTTCCCTCGCAATAGTATCAATTCTTGGGATAAGTGCAAGGATGCTTTTATTACTAAGTATTTTCCGGCCGCAAAAATTATTTCCCTTAGTACACAAATCATGTATTTTAAGCAACATGAGCATGAACATGTTGCAAAATATTGGGAAAGAATGAAATTGATGCTAAAAATTGTCCCACTAATGGTTTAAATCTTTGGATGATCATACAAAAATTTTATGCGGGATTGAATTTTGTTTCTAGAAATCTTTTAGATTCCGCCGCGGGGAGTACTTCTGTGGAAATTACTTTGGGTGAAGCTACTAAATTGCTTGATAATATTATGGCAAATTATTCACAATGGCATACCGAAAGAGCTCCTACCAGTAAAAAAAGTCAATTCGGTAGAGGAAATAAATTCTTTGTGCGAAAAAGTTGATGCTCTTATGAAGTTGGTTGCTAATAAAAATGCTCCTATTGATCTTAATGATGTGCCTTTGTCTATTTTGATTGAGCAAAATAGTTATGCCGTAGATGTGAATTTCGTTTCGCGAAACAATTTTAATAACAATGCTTATAGAGGTAATTTTAATCCTAGACCTTTTCTGAGAACTTCCTCTAATAATTATGGTAATTACTATGGTAATACTTCTTATAATAATAATAGGAACACCTCTGATCTTGAGAATAATATTAAAGAATTTATCAATGCTCAAAAGAATTTTAATACTGCGACAGAGGAAAAGTTGAGTAAGATTGATGATATGTCTAGAAGCATTGATAGAATTTCTCGTGATGTAGAAAATCTCAAGATGAAAATTTTTGTGCCTAAGGTAGAAGAATCAATTAAAGCTTTATATGTTTCTATGGATGAAAGTAAGAAAAGAACCGCTATGCTTAGAGCTAGAAGAGAATTTTTAGAAAAGGCGTTTTCTAGTGATTGCTTTCATAAAAATGATGAAGATCTTAAAATGATTGGTGTTTCTTATATTGATTCTTTGTTTAGTAAAATTAAGATTGATGCAAAAGGGACTGAAGAAGAGTCAACTTTAGTTAGAAGGCGCCCCGATAATTCGGAGGGTGAGAATCTTGTTGAGAAAATTGATAAAAGTGGGTTTAAAGAGGTCAAAACTTTAACTAGTGATGTGCCCACTCTTTTGGATTACGAACACTTTAATTATGATAATTGCTCTTTGATTGATTGTATTTCTTTGTTGCAATCCATGATAAATTCACCTCATGCTTATGAACAAAATAAAGCTTTTACTAAACATATTGTTGATGCTATGATGAAAGCTTTGGAAGAGCAGTTTGAATTAGAAATTTCAATTCCTAGAAAATTACATGATGAATGGGAACCTACTATCTCAAGATTAAAAATTATGAGTGTTTTGCTTTATGTGACTTGGGTGCTAGTGTTTCTACAATTCCGAAATCTTTATGTGATGTGCTTGGTCTTACCGATATTGAAGATTGTTCTTTAAATTTGCACTTGGCGGATTATACTATTAAAAAGCCTATGGGAAGAATTAATGATTTTCTTATTATTTCAAATAGGAATTATGTGCCCATATATTTTATTGTTCTTGATATTGATTGCAATCCGTCTTGTCCAATTATTCTTGGTAGACCGTTTTTACGCACTATTCGTGTCGTGATTGATATGAAAGAAGGAAATATTAAATTTAAATCTCCACTAGGGAATGGTATGGAACACTTCCCAAGAACAAGAATTAGTCCACCATATGAATCAATCATGAGGGCATCTTATGGATCTAGAAATAAAGATGACAATACTTGAATCTATGTGTTATGCCTAGCTAGGGGCGTAAAACGATAGCGCTTGTTGGGAGGCAACCTAATGAATAAAATTTATTTTTCTCTTTTTCTTTCTATTCTTGAGTGTTTGCACAATTATGATATTGTTATGATTGTTTTCTTATGTTTTAATTAGTGTTTGTGCCAAGCAAAGCCTTTGGGGTAATGTTGGGTGATAGTTGATTTGATCTTGTTGAAAAACAGAAACTTTTGCGCTTAGAAAAATAATTTTAATAAATGACAGAAACGTGATTTTTGCTCTAAATTTTTTTACAGAAGATTTATATACAAATTTCTCACATTGTCCTAATTTTTCAGAATTTTTGGAGTTACAGAAGTATTGAAAGTTTTCAGACTGCTACAGACTGTTCTTTTTTTTGACAGATTCTGTTTTCTTTGTGTTGTGTGCTTATTTTGATGAATCTATGGACTCTTTCGGGGGTTTGATCCATAACAAAGTTGGAATACAGTAGATATAATGCAAAAATAAAATATGAATGAGTTTGCAACAGTACTTATAGTAGTGATTTGCTTTCTTATACTAACGGATCTCACGAAGGTTTTGTTGAGTTTTGTGTGATTGAATTTTTCAAGTTTTGGGTGAGATCATGATGGATGAAGGAATAAGGAGTAAGAAGAGCCTAAGCTTGGGGATGCCCATGGCATCCTAAGCTATTATCTAAAGATAAGCAAGCAACTAAGCTTGGGGATGCTCGAGTGGCATCCCCTCTTTCTTCTAACGATCATCGGTATTTTACATGGAGCTATATTTTTATTCGTCACATATCATGAGTTTTTCTTGGAGCGTCTTGTATGATATGAGTCTTTGATTGTTTTGATTTTTATTTTTAGTCTTGAATCCTTTCTGGACACACCTATTTGAGAGAGCCAAAAATATGCTATGACTTGTTATAATTGCTCTCTATGCTTCACTTAAATATTTATGAGCTATGGAATTGCTCTAGTGCTTCACTTATATATTTTTGAGCATGGTGTGCTTTAGTATTTTTTAAGAAACGCTCTCATGCTTCACTTAGATTTATTTGAGAGTTAGTAAAAAAATTAAAAAGTCTCTCTTGCTTCACTTAAATTATTTTGAGAGAAGAAAATTTTTATGTTCATGTTCTTCACTTAGATTTGTTTGAGCTATAAAAAGCAACATATGAAATTAGCGCCAAAGTGATAGATATTCAAGAAGGATATAATAAAAACTTTCATGAAGATCACTAGACTAAATAAACTTGATTCCTTGTAATAGTTTGCGATATGATGATATAATATGTGAGTCATGTTGATGAGTAATTATGCTTTAGTAAGAATATTAGTGTTAAGGTTTGTGATTCCCTATGCAACCACGAAAGTCAATAGTTATGCAATGAAATTACATCCTACGTGTGGTGCATCATTCGGTGAGGGAAATACTTACGCTACTTTACTGCATCACCCTTTCCTCTTCAAGGGAAAACCAACGCAGTGCTCAAGAGGTAGCAAGAAGGATTTCTGGCGCCGTTGCCGGGGAGATTCACGCCGAGTCAAGTCAAGACATACCAAGTAACCATCACAAACTCTTATCCCTCGCATTACATTATTTGCCATTTGCCTCTCGTTTTCCTCTCCCCCACTTCACCTTTGTCGTTTTATTCGCCCTCTCTTTTCCATTCGCCTCTTTTTCGCTTGCTTCTTGTTTGCTCGTGTGTTGGATTGCTTGCTTGTCACGATTGCTCAAGTTAATACTAAATTGTGTGACTTCACCAATACCAACAACAATGACTTTCTTAGCACTCTGATTGCTCCTCTTACCGATGCTGAATCTTGTGAAATTAATGCTGCTTTGTTGAACCTTGTCATGAAAGGTCAATTCGCCGGCCTTCCTAGTGAAGATGCCGCTACCCGTCTAAATAGCTTCGTTGATTTGTGTGATACGCAAAAGAAGAAAGATGTGGACAATGATATTGTTAAATTGAAGCTATTTCCTTTTTTGCTTAGAGATCGTGCTAAAGTTTGGTTTTCGTCTTTGCCTAAAAATAGTATTGATTCATGGAATAAGTGCAAAGATGCTTTTATCTCTAAGTATTTTCCTCGTGCTAAAATCCTCTCTCTTAGAAACGATATTATGAATTTTAAGCAACTTGATCATGAACATGTTGCACAAGCTTGGGAGAGGATGAAATTAATGATATGTAACTGCCCTACACATGGTTTGAATCTTTGGATGATTATACAAAAAAATTATGCCGGATTGAATTTTGCTTCTAGAAATCTTTTAGATTCGGCCGCGGGAGGCACTTTAATGGAAATCACTTTAGGATCTAAACTCCTAGATAATATTATGGTTAATTATTCTCAATGGCACACCGAAAGATCTACTAATAAAAAAGTGCACGCGATAGAAGAAATTAATGTTTTCAGTGGAAAGATGGATGAACTTATGAAATTATTTGCTACTAAAAGTGTTTCTTCTCATCCTAATGATATGCCTTTGTCTACTTTGATTGATAATAATAACGAATCTATGGATGTGAATTTTGTTGGTAGGAATAATTTTGGTAACAGCGCGTATAGAGGAAACTTTAATCCTAGGCCGTACCCTACTAATTCCTCTAATAATTATGGTAATTACTACAACAATTCTTATGGAAATTTTAATAAGATTCCCTTTGAATTTGAGACTAGTGTTAAGGAGTTTATGAATTCACAAAAGAATTTCAATGCTTTGCTTGAAGAAAAATTGCTCAAGGTTGATGAATTGGCTAGGAATGTTGATAGAATTTCTCCTGATGTTGCTTCTTTGAAACTTAGATCTATTCCACCTAAGCATGATATCAATGAGTCTCTCAAAGCCATGAGAATTTCCATTGATGAGTGCAAAGAAAGAACCGCTAGGATGCGTATAAGAAAGATTGCTTTGTGAAAGCGTGTTCTTCTAGTTTCTATGAAAATAAAGATGAAGATCTAAAAGTTATTGATGTGTCTCCTATTAAATCTTTGTGTTTTAATATGAATCTTGATAATGATGGGACTCAATATGAGCCACCTTTACCTAGAAGGCGTTCCAAAAATTCGGAGTCTTTAGATCTTGAAGCAAAAATTGGTAAAAGTGCGATTGAAGAGATCAAAACTCTAGATATTAATGAACCCACTATTTTGGATTTCAAGGAATTTAATTATGATAATTGCTCTTTGATAGATTGTATTTCCTTGTTGCAATCCGTGCTAAATTCTCCTCATGATTATAGTCAAAATAAAGCTGTTACTAAACATATCGTCGATGCTTTGATGCAATCTTATGAAGAAAAACTTGAGTTGGAAGTTTTTATCCCTAGAAAACTTTATGATGAGTGGGAACCTACTATTAAAATTAAAATTAAAGATCATGAATGCTATGCTTTGTGTTCTTTGGGTGCTAGTGTTTCCACGATTCCAAAAACTTTATGCGATTTGCTAGGTTTCCGTGATTTTGATGATTGTTCTTTAAACTTGCACCTTGCGGATTCCACTATTAAGAAACCTATGGGAAGAATTAATGATGTTCTTATTGTTGCAAATAGGAACTATGTGCCCGTATATTTCATTGTTCTTGATATAGATTGCAATCCTTAATGTCCTATTATTCTTGGTAGACCTTTCCTTAAAACGATTGGTGGAATTATTGATATGAAGGAAGGGAATATTAGATTCCAATTTCTGTTAAGGAAAGGCATGGAACACTTCCCTAGAAAGAAAATAAAATTACCTTATGAATCTATTATGAGAGCTACTTATGGATTGCCTACCAAAGAAGGCAATACCTAGATCTATCCTTGCTTGTATGCCTAGCTAGGGGCGTTAAACGATAGTGCTTGTTGGGAGGCAACCCAATTTTATTTTAGTTTTTTTTGTTTTTTTCTTCTGTTTAGGAATAAATATTTGATCTAGCCTCTGGTTAGATTTTTTTATGTTTTAATTAGTGTTTGTGCCAAGTTAAACCTATAGGATCTTCTTGGATGATAGTTATTTGATCTTGCTGAAAATTCCAGATTCTGTTCACGAAAACAATTGTTAAAAATCACCAGAACGTGATAAAATACTTATTACAATTGCAGCAGATAAATAAACAAATTGTCTAGGTCATCCTATTTTGGTAGGTTTTTCTGAGTTCCATAAGTTTGCGTTAGTTACAGATTACTACAGACTGTTCTGTTTTTTTACAGATTATGTTTTTCGTGTGTTGTTTGCTTATTTTGATGAATCTATGGCTAATAAAATAGTTTATAAATCATAGAGAAGTTGTAATATAGTAGGTTTAACACCCATATAAATAAATGAGTTCATTACAGTACCTTGAAGTGGTGTTTTGTTTTCTTTCGCTAACGGAGCTCACGAGATTTTCTGTAAGTTTTGTGTTGTGAAGTTTTCAAGTTTTGGGTAAAAGTTTGATGGATTATGGAATAAGGAGTTGCGAGAGCCTAAGATTGGGGATGCCCATGGCACCCCAAGATAATCTAAGGACACCAAAAAGCCAAAGCTTGGGGATGCCCCGGAAAGCATCCCCTCTTTCGTCTACTTCCATCGGTAACTTTACTTGGAGCTATATTTTATTCACCACATGATATGTGTTTTTCTTGGAGCGTCTTGTATGATTTGAGTCTTTGATTTTTAGTTTACCACAGTCATCCTTGCTGTACACACCTTTTGAGAGAGACACACATGATTAGGAATTTATTATAATACTCTATGTGCTTCAGTTATATATTTTGAGATATATAGTTTTTGCTCTAGTGCTTCACTTATATCTTTTAGAGCACGGTGGTGGATTTGTTTTTAATAGAAACTTTTGTTCTCTCGTGCTTCACTTATATTATTTTGAGACTCCTACAAAACAGCATGGTAATTTTCTTAAATTGAAAAGGTAGTCCTAAAATAATAGGCATCCAAGATTAGTAAAAAAAATCTTATGAGTGCGTTGAATACTATGAGAAGTTTGATGCTTGATAATTGTTTTGATATGAAGATGGTGATATTAGAGTCATGCTAGTTTAGTAGTTGTGTATTTGAGGAATACTTGTGTTAAAGTTTGTGATTCCCGTAGCATGCACGTATGGTGAACCGTTATGTGATGAAGTCGGAGCATGATTTATTTATTTATTGTCTTACTTATGAGTGGCGGTCGGGGACAGGCGATGATCTTTTCCTACCAATCTATCCCCCTAGGAGCATGAGCGTAATACTTTGATTTGATAACTTGTAGATTTTTGCAATAAGTATATGAGTTTTTTATTACTAATGTTGAGTCCATGGATTATACACACTCTCTTCCTTCCACCATTGCTAGCCTCTCTAATACCGCGCACTTTTCACGGGGTATCATACACCCACCATATACCTTCCTCAAAACAGCCACCATACCTACCTATTATGGTATTGCCATAGCCATTCCGAGATATATTGCCATGCAACTTACCACAGTTCCGTTTACTATGACACACTCCATCATTGTCATATTGCTTTACATGATCATGTAGTTGACATCGTATTTGTGGCAAAGCCACCGTTCATAATTCTTTGTGTGGTACACCGCCGGAAGCATTCACATAGAGTCATATTTTGTTCTAAGTATTGAGTTGTAATACTTGAGTTGTAAGTAAATAAAAGTGTGATGATCATCATTACTAGAGCATTGTCCGAAGTGAGGAAAGGATGATGGAGACTATGATTCCCCCACAAGTCGGGATGAGACTCTGGACGAAAAAAAGAGGCCATAAAAAGGAGAAAAAGCCCAAATAAAAAAAGAGAGAAAAAGAGAGAAGGGACAATGTTACTATCCTTTTACCACACTTGTGCTTCAAAGTAGCACCATGATCTTCATGATAGAGAGTCTCCTATGATAACACTTTCATATACTAGTGGGAATATTTTCATTATAGAACTTGGCTTGTATATTCCAATGATGGGCTTCCTCAAAATGCCCTAGGTCTTCGTGAGCAAGCGAGTTGGATGCACACCACTTAGTTTCTTTTGTTGAGCTTTCATATACTTATAGCTCTAGTGCATCCGTTGCATGGCAATCCCTACTCACTCACATTGATATCTATTGATGGGCATCTCCATAGCCCGTTGATACGCCTAGTTGATGTGAGACTATCTTCCCTCTTTTTGTATTCTCCACAACCACCATTATATTCCACATATAGTGCTATATCCATGGCTCACGCTCATGTATTGCGTGAAGATTGAAAAAGTTTTGAGAATGTCAAAAGTATGAAACAACTGCTTGGCTTGTCATCGGGGTTGTGCATGATTTAAATACTTTGTGTGGTGAAGATATAGCATAGCCAGACTATATGATTTTGTAGGGATAACTTTCTTTGGCCATGTTATTTTGAGAAGACATAATTGCTTCGTTAGTATGCTTGAAGTATTATTATTTTTATGTCAATATGAACTTTTGTCTTGAATCTTTCGGATGTGAAAATTCATACCACAATTAAGAAGAATTGCATTGAAATTATGCCAAGTAGCACTCAGCATCAAAAATTCTCTTTTTATCATTTACCTACTCGAGGACGAGCAGGAATTAAGCTTAGGGATGCCTGATACGTCTCCAACGTATCTATAATTTTTGATTGCTCCATGCTATATTATCTACTATTTTGGACTATATTGGGCTTTATTTTCCACTTTTATATTACTTTTGGTACTAACCTATTAACCGGAGGCCCAGCCCAGAATTGCTGTTTTTTGCCTATTTCAGTGTTTCAAGAAAGCGGAATATCAAACGGAGTCCAAACGGAATGAAACCTTCGGGAACGTGATTTTCTCAACAAATATGATCCAAGAGACTTGGACCCTTCGTCAAGAAAGCCACGAGGCGGTCACGAGGGTGGAGGCCCCCCCTAGGGCGCGCCCCCTGCCTCGTGGGCCCCTCGAAGCTGCACCGACGTACTCCTTCCTCCTATATATATCTACGTACCCCCAAACGATCAGATACGGAGCCAAAAACCTAATTCCACCGCCGCAACCTTATGTACCCACGAGATCCCATATTGGGGCCTATTCCGGAGCTCCACCGGAAGGGGAATCCACCATGGAGGGCTTCTACATCATCACCATAGCCCCTCCGATGAAGTGTGAGTAGTTTACCTCAGACCTTCGGGTCCATAGTTAGTAGCTAGATGGCTTCTTCTCTTCTCGGATCTCAATACAATGTTCTCCCCCTCTCGTGGAGATCTATTCAATGTAATCTTCTTTTTGCGGTGTGTTTGTTGAGACCGATGAATTGTGGGTTTATGATCAAGATTATCTATGTGCAATATTTGAATCTTCTCTGAATTCTTTTATGTATGATTGGTTATCTTTGCAAGTCTCTTCGAATTATCAGTTTGGTTTGGCCTACTAGATTGGTTTTTCTTACAATGGGAGAAGTGCATAGCGTTGGGTTCAAGCTTGCGGTGTCCTTTCCTAGTGATGAGGGGCAGCAAGGCACGTATTGTATTGTTGCCATCGAGGATAACAAGATGGGGTATTTATCATATTGCATGAATTTATTCCTCTACATCATGTCATCTTGCTTAAGGCTTTACTCTGCTTTTCTTGAACTTAATACTCTAGATGCATCTTTGGATAGCGGTCGATGAGTGGAGTAATAGTTGTAGATGCAGGCAGGAGTCGGTCTACTTGTCTCGGACATGATGCCTATATACATGATCATACCTAGATACTCTCATAACTATGCTCAATTCTGTCAATTGCTCAACAGTAGTTTGTTCACCCACCGTAAAATACTTATGCTCTTGAGAAAAGCCACTAGTGAAATCTATGGCCCCGGGGTCTATTCTCATCATATCAATCTCCAATCACTTTATTATTGCTTTGCTTTTTTACTTTCCCATTTATTTTACCTTGCATCTTTATACCAAAAATACCCAAAAATATTATCTATCATATCTATCAGATCTCACTCTCGTAAGTGACCGTGAAGGGAATGACAACCCCTAGTCGCGTTTGTTGCGTTGAGCTATTTGTTTTGTGTAGGTACGAGGGACTCGCGCGTGGCCTCCTACTGGATTGATACCTTGGTTCTCAAAAACTTAGGGAAATACTTACGCTACTCTCCTCTTCGGGGAAATCCAACGCAGTGCTCAAGAGGTAGCAAGAAGAATTTCTGGCGCCGTTGCCGGGGAGGTCTACGCAAAAGTCAACATACCAAGTACCCATCACAATCCCTTATCTCTCGCATTACATTATTTTCCATTTGCCTCTCGTTTTCCTCTCCCCCACTTCACCCTTGTCATTTTATTCGCCCTCTCTTTTCCGTTTGCCTTTTTCTTGCTTGCCTTGTCGTCATGGCTAGTCTTATATCTTCTCCGTTGTCTCCCGAGAATGAAGTTCTAAATTTTAAACAAAGCAAGGGGGAAAATCTAAAAGACGCTTGGTATAGAATTTGCAATGCTCAAAATAGATCTACCAGAAAGCAATCTACTTCAGTTCTTCTCCGCAATTTTTATGTAGGTGCTAATCCTTGGTATAGATATATCCTCGATACCATTACTGGAGGGAATTTCTTGGGTAGCCATAGGTAGCCATACTTTTGATTCTTATAATGCTATGATAGATTTATTTGGCTCACCACCTCTTTTGGTTAATGGAACCATGTTAACTTTGGAGTATGTAATGCAAAGACTTGAAATTGTTGAAAATAAAGTTGCTACCGTTGAATTAATTGAAAATATAGATAAAAAGATCCATAATCAAATTACCCAATATGGATCTAAGGTAGGAGTAACTTTGAAAAATATTAAGGAGAAGGAACCCATGGTTAATGAGAAAATAAATCAAGATTCCACTAGAATCGATAAACTTGAGGGTATCATTACCAACCTGGGAACCGCTTTTTCTTCCGTAAAGAACACTCCAAGTCTTTCTACTAAAAATTCTAAGCTTATGTATGTTCCTAAGAATAAGGGTGAATCCTCTAGTAAGGAAAACACGGATCTTAAATCTATAAGTATTCATCCCAATATTTTTGCTTTCATTAAGGGACCATTTGCTACAAATGAATTTTTCGATCTTGTGCCTAAAAGTTTGATAATTACTAGAAATAAAGAAATCCCTAAGGAAGGTAGATGCCTCATTGAAGAGTTGCCTACCAAAGATGGCAATACCTAGATCTATCCTTGCTTTATGCCTAGCTAGGGGCGTTAAACGATAGCGCTTGTTGGGAGGCAACCCAATTTTATTTTAGTTTTTTAGTTTTTGTTTATGTTTAGGAATAAATAATCCATCTACCTTCTGTTTAGATGTGGTTTTATCTTTTAATTAGTGTTTGTGCCAAGTTAAACCTATAGGATCTTCTTGGATGATATTTATTTGATCTTGCTTTAATTTCCAGAAACTTTCTGTTCACTAAAACAATTATTAAAAATCACCAGAACGTGATAAAATAGTGATTCAAATTGTTGCTGATCAATAAACAAATTGCCTAGGTCTTCCTATTTTTCCTGATTTTTTGGAGTTCCAGAAGTTTGCGTTAGTTACAGATTACTACAGACTGTTCTGTTTTTGACAGATTCTGTTTTCCATGTGTTGTTTGCTTATTTTGATGAATCTATGGCTAGTAAAATAGTTTATAAACCATAGAGAAGTTGGAATACAGTATGTTTAACACCAATATAAATAAATAATGAGTTCATTACAGTACCTTGAAATGGTATTTTGTTTTCTTTTGCTAACGGAGCTCACGAGATTTCTGTTGAGTTTTGTGTTGTGAAGTTTTCAAGTTTTGGGTGAAATCTTTTGATGGATTATGGAACAAGGACTGGCAACAGCCTAAGCTTGGGGATGCCCATGGAACCCCCAAGATAATCCAAGGACACCAAAAAGTCAAAGCTTGGGGATGCCCCCGGAAGGCACCCCCTCTTTCGTCTACTTCCATCGGTAATTTTACTTGGAGCTATATTTTTATTCACCACATGATATGTGTTTTGCTTGGAGCGTCTTGTATGATTTGAGTCTTTGCCTTTTTAGTTTACCACAATAATCATTGCTGTACAAACCTTTTGAGAGAGACATACATGAATTGGAATTTGATAGAATACTCTATGTGCTTCACTTATATCTTTTGAGCTATATAGTTTTGCTCTAGTGCTTCACTTATATCTTTTAGAGCACGGTGGTGGATTTGTTTTTTAGAAACTATTGATCTCTCATGCTTCACTTAGATTATTTTAAGAGTCTTAAATAGCATGGTAATTTTCTTAATAATAATATGCTTGGTATTCAAGATTTGTAAAACTTTCTTTTGAGTGCGTTGAATACTAAGAAAAGTTTGATGCTTGATAATTGTTTTGAGATATGAAGATGGTGATATTAGAGTCATGCTACTTGAGTAGTTGTGAATTTGAGAAATACTTGTGTTAAAGTTTGTGATTCCCGTAGCATGCACGTATTGTGAACCGTTATGTGATGAAGTCGGAGCATGATTTATTTATTGATTGTCTTCCTTATGAGTGGCGGTCGGGGACGAGCGATGGTCTTTTCCTACCAATCTATCCCCCTAGGAGCATGCACGTAATACTTTGCTTTGATAACTTCTAGATTTTTGCAATAAGTATATGATTTCATTATGACTAATGTTGAGTCCATGGATTATACGCACTTTTCCCATCCTTCCACCATTGCTAGCCTCTCTAATACCGCACACTTTTCGCCGGTATCATACACCCACCATATACCTTCCTCAAAACAGCCACCATACCTACCTATCATGGCATTTCCATAGCCATTCCGAGATATATTACCATGCAACTTTCCACCGTTCCGTTTATTATGACACGCTCCATCGTTGTCATATTGCTAGCATGATCATGTAGTGGACATCGTATTTGTGGCAAAGCCACCATTCATAATTCTTTCATACATGTCACTCTTGATTCATTGCATATCCCGGTACACCGCCGGAAGCATTCACATAGAGTCATATTTTGTTCTAAGTAATGAGTTGTAAGAAAAAACAAAAGTGTGATGATCATCATTTTTAGAGCATTGTCCCAAGTGAGGAAAGGATGATGGAGACTATGATTCCCCCAGAAGTCGGGATGAGACTCCGGACGAAAAATAAAAAAGAGGCCATAAAAAAAGAGAAAAGGCCCAAATAAAAAAATAAAAAAATGAGAGAAAAAGAGAGAAGGACAATGTTACTATCCTTTTGCCACACTTTTGCTTCAAAGTAGCACCATTATCTTCATGATAGAGAGTCTCTCATTTTGTCACTTTCATATACTAGTGGGAATTTTTCATTATAGAACTTGGCTTGTATATTCCAATGATGGGCTTCCTCAAAATGCCCTAGGTCTTCGTGAGCAAGCGAGTTGGATGCACACCCACTTAGTTTCTTTTGTTGAGCTTTCATATACTTATAGCTCTAGTGCATCCGTTGCATGGCAATCCCTACTCACTCACATTGATATCTATTGATGGGCATCCATAGCCCGTTGATACGCCTAGTTGATGTGAGACTATCTTCCCCTCTTTTTGTATTCTCCACAACCACCATTCTATTCCACATATAGTGCTATATCCATGGCTCACGCTCATGTATGGCGTGAAGATTGAAAAAGTTTTGAGAATGTCAAAAGTACGAAACAACTGCTTGGCTTGTCATCGGTGTTGTGCATGATTTAAATACTTTGTGTGGTGAACATAGAGCATAGCCAGACTATATGATTTTGTAGGGATAACTTTCTTTGGCCATGTTATTTTGAGAAGACATAATTGCTCCGTTAGTATGCTTGAAGTATTATTATTTTTATGTCAATATGAACTTTTGTCTTGAATCTTTCGGCTCTGAAAATTCGTACCACAATTAAGAAGAATTACATTGAAATTATGCCAAGTAGCACTCCGCATCAAAAATTCTCTTTTTATCATTTACCTACTCGAGGACGAGCAGGAATTAAGCTTGGGGATGCCTGATACGTCTCCAACATATCTATAATTTTTGCTTGCTCCATGCTATATTATCTACTATTTTGGACCATATTGGGCTTTATTTTCCACTTTTATATTACTTTTGGGACTAACCTATTAACTGGAGGCCCAGCCCAGAATTGCTGTTTTTTGCCTATTTCAGTGTTTCAAAGAAACGGAATATCAAACGGTGTCCAAACGGAATGAAACCTTCGGGAACGTGATTTTCTCAACAAATATGATCCAGGAGACTTGGACCCTCCGTCAGGAAAGCCACGAGGCGGTCACGAGGGTGGAGGGTGCCCCCTGCCTCGTGGGCCACTCGAAGCTGCACCGACGTACTCCTTCCTCCTATATATACCTACGTACCCCCAAACGATCAGATACGGAGCCAAAAACCTAATTCCACCACCGCAACCTTCTGTACCCACGAGATCCCATCTTGGGGTCTGTTCCGGAGCTCCGCCGGAAGGGGAATCCACAACGGAGGGCTTCTACATCATCACCGTAGCCCCTCCGATGAAGTGTGAGTAGTTTATCTCAGACCTTCGTGTCCATAGTTAGTAGCTATTTGGCTTCTTCTCTCTTTTTGGATCTCAATACAATGTTCTCCCCCTCTCTGGTGGAGATCTATTCGATGTAATCTTATTTTTGCGGTGTGTTTGTTTTGAGACTGATGAATTGTGGGTTTATGATCAAGATTATCTATGAGCAATATTTGAATCTTCTCTGAATTCTTTTATGTATGATTGGTTATCTTTGCAAGTCTCTTCGAATTATCAGCTTGGTTTGGCCTACTAGATTGGTTTTTCTTGCAATGGGAGAAGTGCTTAGCTTTGGGTTCAATCTTGCGGTGTCCTTTCCTAGTGATGAGGGGCAGCAAGGCACGTATTGTATTGTTGCCATCGAGGATAACAAGATGGGGTATTTATCATATTGCATGAATTTATTCCTCTACATCATGTCATCTTGCTTACATGCGTTACTCTATTTTCTTGAACTTAATACTCTAGATGCATGCTGGATAGCGGTCGATGAGTGGAGTAATAGTTGTAGATGCGGTGAGTCGGTCTACTTGTCTCGGATGTGATGCCTATATACATGACCATACCTAGATACTCTCATAACTATGCTCAATTCTGTCAATTGCTCAACAGTAATTTGTTCACCCACCGTAAAATACTATCTCTTGAGAGAAGCCACTAGTGAAATCTATGGCCCCCGGGTCTATTCTCATCATATCAATCTCCAATCACTTTATTATTGCTTTGCTTTTTTACTTTGCCTTTTATTTTACCTTGCATCTTTATACCAAAAATACCCAAAAATATTATCTATCATATCTATCATATCTCACTCTCGTAAGTGACCGTGAAGGGATTGACAACCCCTAATCGCGTTGGTTGCGTTGAGCTATTTGTTTTGTGTAGGTACGAGGGACTCGCGCGTGGCCTCCTACTAGATTGATACCTTGGTTCTCAAAAACTGAGGGAAATACTTACGCTACTTTGCTGCATCATCCTCTCCTCTTCAGGGAAATCCAACACAGTGCTCAAGAGGTAGCACATATCTGCATATGCTAGGCTCGTCAACTTTAACATGAGTATTCCGCGTGTGCAACTGTTTTGCACCCATTGTATTTTAACGTAGAGCTTATCACACCCGATCATCACGTGGTGTCTCAGCATGAAGAACTTTCGCAACGGCGCATACTCAGGGAGAACACTTATACCTTGAAATTTAGTGAGAGATCATCTTATAATGCTACCATCGATCTAAGCAAAATAAAATGCATAAAAGATAAACATCACATGCAATGAATATTAGTGATATGATATGGCCATCATCATCTTGTGCTTGTGATCTCCATCTCCGAAGCACCGTCATGATCACCATTGTCACCGGCGCGACACCTTGATCTCCATCGTAGCATTGTTGTCGTTGTCGGTGTCAAAACCGGCGGATCTCGGGTAGGGGGTCCCGATCTGTGCGTCAAGGCTGATGGTAACAGGAAGCAAGGGACACAGATGTTTACCCAGGTTCGGGCCCTCTCGATGGAGGTAAAACCCTACTTCCTGGTTGATTAATATTGAAGATATGGGTAGTACAAGAGTAGATCTACCACGAGATCGTAGAGGCTAAACCCTAAGAGCTAGCCTATGATGGTATGATTGTAAATGTGATCGTCCTTCTAAGGACCATCCTCTCCGGCATATATAGACACCGGAGAGGGCTAGGGTTTACATGGAGTCGGTTACAAGGAAGGAAACACAATATCCGGATCGCCAATCTTGCCTTCCACGCCTAGGAGAGTCCCATCCGGACACGGGTCGAAGTCTTGAGTCTCGTATCTTCACGCTTCCATAGTCCGGACGATGTATACAGTCCGGCTGTCCGGATACCCCCTTATCCAGGACTCCTCGAGCCTCGAACCAGGCTTGAATGACAATGAGTCCGGCGCGCAGTCTTGTCTTCGGCATTGCAAGGCGGGTTCCATCTCCGAATACTCCAAAAATACCTGCTACGATGAATAGTGTCCGGCTCCGCAAGATGATCTCCACAGATTATGAATCCGTTATGCTGACAACCCTTATACGTCGTGACTTTGCATCGTGGCCTGGTCCAATGCGAACCGATGTTTCGCGCCCTACCTCGACTCGTGTTGCGAGGCAGTTTTATCAGCACGTTCTGCCAAAGCAGAGATCGTGCTCCTCTTATTACGGGATTTTCCATCAGTACGGGCGCGCAACCCCACGATGACCGTTGGTATGACTACGTGTGTTTATTTCGGATAAGTCTCAAGCGGCCATGATGAGAACTCTTGATATTCATCCCCTTTATAAAGGGGTCGAGGCCTACGCCTCTTTTCCACCGCTCTCGCTTCTTCTCGTACCTCAAGCTCCAGCGCCCAAGACCTAAGCTCCGACCCTCCAGATCCTCCAGTATGTCCGGATCCGACGCAAAAGGCCGGTGGGTGGCCTCCTCAATCCAAGAGGAGGACATTACGAAGCTTAGGGAGGTCGGATACCTGACCGCCGATATTCAGCACAGGCTACCTGCTCCAGGGCAAATTATCCCCACGCCAGAGCCCAATGAGAGCGTTGTGTTCGTTCCTCACTTCCTCCGAGGCCTAGGCCTCACCCTCGACCCCTTCGTGAGGGGGCTCATGTTCTACTATGGATTGGATTTTCACGATCTGGCTCCAGACGCCATCCTCCACATCTCGTCGTTCATTATTGTGTGCGAGGCCTTTCTCCACGTTACCCCCCACTTCGGCTTATGGCTCAAGACCTTCAATGTGAAGCCAAATATGATCGAGGGGCGGCATGCAGAGTGTAGAGGTGTCGTAATTAGCAGGAACGCCGATGCCCCATGGCCAGAGGGTTCTTTCTCGGAAGTATCCGATTTATGGCAACGGAGGTGGTTTTATGTCACAGCTCCGAGAGGCTCAAAGTGGGTAGGCGCCCCCGAGTTCTGCTCAGGCCCCCCGTTACAGTTGCCGTCTTGGACCGACGTAGGACAAAATTGGGGGCCTGCTGGCGATGTACCAGTACTGCAGAACCGCATCCGAGAGCTTATTGAGAGGGACATAAATCTTGTCAGCATAATCCAAGTGATGCTAATCCGTCGGATGTTGCCGAGTAAACGTCGGCCCTCCGGATGTGGGAGTTTAATCCGGAGGGTCCGCGGACTATTAAACACTTCTTCAGCATGAAGCTCGAAGGGATGTGTAAATTATTCTTCGGATCACAAGTAAAGTGTCCGGACACCACCGAGGATGCGGGCCTAAGCTGCAACCGCCTAGATGCCCAAGTAAGTAACCTTAAAGCCGTACACTTTGTTTATATTTGTCATAATCATTATTCTGAAAAACCCTCCACGGCCAGGAATGGCTTACCAAGGCGGAGAGACTCAGGTGTCCGGCGCCACTTCCCGAAGGCTTGCCTGGTCCAACCATCGCCAAGATGCTTGGCCGTGCGCTCAGCAAAATCCCGTTGAGGAAAGGCGAAGGAAAGGGCGGTGAAGCCGAACTTCACACATTACGCATCCAGACCGGGGGAATTACTACCTCCCCTGAGGAGGATAGTCCGGAAAGGGAGGCCACGGCCTCATCCCCGTGTGGGAAGAAGAGGGCTGCCTCCGAAGACTTGGAGGCAGAGATGCCCAAACCAGGGAAAAAGCCCTCCCCAGGGGGCATTTCCCCGACGGGCACCCTCACCGCGTCATGCCCACCAACGGGCCAGCCCTCCACCGAGCCGTAAGTCAATCGTTTAATTTGAAGGTATTGTGTTTCTCCTAGATTAATAACCAGGATTCGTCTTTTGCAGTCCGGCTAGCAGCTCTTCCCGATAGAGTTCGTCTTCAGGGGACCTTCCTCCAGAGATGATGGAGAGTGAGACCCCACCTGCCTCTCTGACTCATGAAGCGGGTGACACCAAGGTGTCGTCACGGAGGAGTCCGGATCTGCCGAAGCCGGAAGCCAATGCATCAGCTGCCCTGAGCCCGGAGCGTTTGGCTCATACGGGGGGCGATGGGAAGGGTCCGGCACAGTTTGATGTCCGGCCGGACATACTGATTGGCCTACTGGAGCGAGCTACGCTCTCGAAGGAGCACCACTCACTGATGACTGAAGTGCTTAAGAAAATTTCATCCGCTACAAGCGGTTTGAATGAAGCGTTTACAAGCCTGCTCAGAGGCTTTGAGGTATGTAGTGAAGAATATGCTATTATTTTTTGGTTGTGAGGCACACGCTAGGTGTGCTCCCTGTAGATAGTAGCCCCTGAGACTCTGGTTGCCCGCCTTAGGCGGCAAACGGGGGATAAAAATCAATGATTGCACTATAAATATGTGCAGGTACCTGTGGGTCCGGCCGCCGACCAGTCCGTTGAGGTTGCCGAACTAACAAGGCAGATTGGATCGATTGATGCCGATATCACGCTGGTGAACGAGCGGCTGGACAAATCACAAGGTATGTGCTCCGCCTTCCTTTGTATGGGAAAATATGAAGGCGGCATGGTGTTAATGCAATATGTTTGGACTTGCAGAGGTCTGCTGCCGTGGAGGCCCGAGGCGGAACTTGCTCAAGCCAAGGAACAGGCTCGGGTGAGTAATGCGGCTGTCCTAAAGGCGGCCGAGGAATTGAGAGCCGAACAGGCTGCTCATCACCGAAGCGAGGAGAAGATAGCCGAAATGGCTGTTGAGTTAAAAAATGCCACTGACCGGTATGAGCTCCTTAAAAAGGAGCATAAAGATAGTTCGGCCGATCTGAACAAGGCACTGAATGACACCAAGGAGATACGCACCGAACTCAGGGGTGCGCGAGAGGAGCTTCAAAAGGCCGGCAAAATCGTGGCTGGAGGCTCCTTCTTGCTGCGGACGCGTATGCAGATTTGGCGAAGAGTACAGCTGACGCTGCCAAATTCTTCGAAGATCAGGGTGACAAGGAAGTGGAGAAGCTTTTCTGGTCGCAATTCAATGCTCCCACTCGCCCGCTGTCGTTAAGTGACAAAATGGCTGCTCTTGCGGAGCTTCACAGGCTGTCCGGACTTGCAATGCGGTCTGTAATAGACCATCTTTGGCCACAGGGGCCTAAGCCGGACAGTTACTTTGGCTTGGTGCAACAATTCCTCGGGGCCGTGCCTCGGATCGATGCCATGAGAAGGTCGGTGTGCATAGAGGGTGCTCGGATGGCTCTTGCCCGCGTCAAAACCTATTGGACGGATATGGAGGCCACCATTATAGCGACCCAGGATCCGGCGGGGGGCCAATATCCGGCCGAGCACTACTTGGCGCAGGTCACCGAAGGTGCCCGCCTAATAGAGGCGCAGTGCTCGAAGGGTGTGTTGTTCGAGTGATGAATCGAATCATTGTAAAAAACAATGTTTATTTTGATTATGATGCTATATTTATACTGTTTTGCCTCAAAATATGACTATGTCCCCTGTGCGGCCGTTTATATATATATATGAATATGTGATTGAAAGTTAGCGATCGTTGGCTTCAAATTTCACGCATATAATGCGGGGGTGTTCGAGGAAGAAAAATATGCATAGTCACACTTGATCCAATGTCTTGGTCCATTAAGGAGGTGATCGCACGTCGAACTAGGCAACTGGACTATATAGCTGTAATGCTTTCACTTGGCCATGGGAGTCTGATGGTGGGGCTACTATGTAGCCGCTGGTACTTTCGCTTGGATCTGAATATGGGCGCGTGTGTACATGACCGGGAAATGGTCCTTCGTTAATGTGGAGGGATCCTAAAGATCCCGATAAGTCTTCGAGTGGTTGATCAGTCTCTCGCTGTATCATGACAGTCAGTTTTCGGCTTTCTCTACTGAGGTGCTCATCTGGAATAACCAGGGCATAATAGCAGTAGTTCTCCTTTGGCCACCTTAGCCGATAATAACGGAACGTAAGGCGGCAAACCCAGGAGCCGGGAAAACCCAACATTTGACCAAAGACATGATTCGGAGCTGATGCATATAAGGCCAAACTCGTGACGCCGAACACTCCCGAAGGTATTCAGACTTTATGATAGATGATGAGCTCAAGAATGCCCATTCATTATAAACCCTGTCTTTCCAGGTACGTGTGTAAGTCTGTCGTGGCAAAATGCCAATAATGACAGTATCCTCTGTGGGTATGCAACCCATCGGATGGTTAAACAACAAGAGGCAATAGAAAGGGTTTACACAGGGGCTTAATCTAAAAAGAAACCTGTTGAGCGGGGCCCTGCTGCACGTCTACGCCTTTGTCTCAGTTGTGCCGTATCCTGGAAGGGCATCGCACGAATGTTTTCTGTAAAACAAGAGAACTCGTAGGAAAGTACAACGTAAGTTTGCGATGGATGTTAAAAGTATAAGATATTGGCCTGCTAATAAGGTTGAGCCAATTGTGGGGCTTTATCGAATATTTATAGCCCCTGGTGTCCTCTATGGGATTACATATGCGGTGCCTTGATTTAATGTTATCTGGGCTACCGGACTCGTCTAACCGTGTCTGTGGTCATAACGACCAATCATGTTTTTGTGATATTGGACGCCGCTTATAGTCCGGCCACTAGGGCCTTCGCGTATTCCTTTGCGCGTGAAGAGCGCTCTATTATTCTGCTAACGGTGATGACGCCACGTGGACCAGGCATCTTGAGTGTAAGGTAGCTATAGTGCGGCAATGCGTTGAATCGGGCGAAGGCCGTTCTTCCAAGCAATGCATGATAGTTGCTTTGGAAGGGTGCGATGATGAAGAGTAGTTCTTCGCTTCTGGAGTTTCCTGGAGAGCCGAATGTTACCTCCAGTATGACGGAGCCCCTGCTGTAGGCTTCAACGCCTGGTATCACCCCTTCAAAGGTGGTGTTGTTATGACTAATTCTGGATGGGTCTATCCCCATTCTGAGGACAGTGTCCTCATATATTAGATTGAAACTGCTGCCGCCGTCCATGAGGACGTGGGTAAGATGGTATCCGTCGATTATTGGGTCGAGCACCAAGGCCTCTGATCCTTCGCGCCGAATACTAGTTCGGCCGTCCCGGCGATCGAAAGTGATCGGGTGAGACATCCAGTAGCTGGGTGTGGGTACAATGGGCTATGTATCGCGTGCGCCTCTATGTGCGCGTTCGTGCTTTCTCGTGGATGTGCGAGTCGCGTGGATCATGTTCACTGTTTTAACCTCTGGCGGGAATTTTTTCTGTCCCCCAGTGTTCGGCTGGCGAGGTTCGTCCTCGTCTTCACTTGGTGTCTCCCTTCCCTTGTGTTCGGCGTTTAATTTGCCGGCCTGCTTGAAGACCCAGCACTCTCTGTGCGTGTGGTTCGCAGGTTTATCAGGGGTGCCATGAATTTGGCATAGTCTGTCCAGGACTCTGTTCAGACCGGACGGTCCTTCTTTACTGCCTTTAGATGGCTTAGGTCGAGAGCCCCTGAATCCGGCATTAACCATCGTGTTATCCGGGCTCTCTTCCTTGTTTTGGCGTTTGTTTTTATTACGCCGTGGTTTTCCGTTGCCATCCCTTATTTCGGATGCACTGGGGTTGCTGGTGCCTTTACGGGCTAGCCAGCTATCCTCACCCACGCAAAAACGGGTCATAAGACTTGTTAAGGCTGCCATTGTCCTTGGCTTTTCTTGGCCGAGGTGTCTGGCGAGCCACTCGTCGCGGATGCTGTGTTTGAATGCCGCTATGGCTTCGGCATCCGGACAATCGACAATTTGATTCTTCTTAGTGAGGAATCTGTTCCAAAGCTTGCGAGCGCACTCTCCGGGTTGTTGGATTATGTGTCTTAAATCGTCAGCGTCCGGAGGCCGGACATAAGTCCCTTGAAAATTGGCCCTGAAAGCATCCTCGAGTTCCTCCCAACTCCCAATTGAATTTTCGGGGAGGCTTTTCAACCAGTGTCGAGCTGGTCCCTTTAGTTTGAGGGGAAGGTATTTGATGGCGTGGAGGTCATCCCCACGAGCCATGTGTATATGTAGGATAAAGTCCTCTATCCAGACCCCTGGGTCTGTCGTCCCGTCGTATGCCTCTATGTTCACAGGTTTGAAGCCCTGTGGAAATTCATGGTCCAGTACTTCTTCAGTAAAGCACAGGCGGTGAGCAGCCCCAGTGTGTCTGGATGTGCTGTGGCATGCCGTCGGCTGTTGCTGTGTCCGGTGTTTATTCCGAACTAGTATTTGATTGGTATAATCGTTTTGATGACTATAGTCCCTCACTGTGGTGTGTCCTTTAGATCCGTAGATGGACCTTGCTGCGCCAGCTTTCTTATCCTGGTTCTTACGTAGATCGTGTGCGGCATCGGTAGCTGCTTTGTTGCCATCGTGAAGTGGTGCCTCTGGCCTCCTGGTCGTGTTACTATTTGGTGGAACGGCCTCGTCGTCGAATTCTGGCAGTAGCTTGCGTTTTGGAAAGCTCTTTGTGTGGCGATAGTCCAGTGTCTAGCACTTTATTCCATCTTCGATTGAGCGTATCCTGCGTGGTTTAAAGCCGTTGCTTCTGCTTCTTCAGACTTCTTTGGTGTGGCCATAAGCTTTCTGTGGAGGTTATCTCGTTCCACGCGTTCTTCCGGAATGGTGAATTCATCGTCGTCCGGACTGTCTTCTTGTTCCGCGCCGGTTTGATGATCTCGTCCTTCTGGATCATTGTCCTCGGGCGTCTGCTCCGAACTTTGTTCGGCGTGACCTGGCTCGTCCTGCTCCATCGCTGGTTCCGTATGGTCGTTGTTGCCTTCGGTGTTGACCGGAGTATCGATCCTTCTGGCGCTCTTGCCGCTATCTTTACTATTGCTGGACTTGGAACGGCGTCTGCGCCGTCGCTTTGGCTTTTTCCCAGGGGTTTTATCTTCCGGCTTGTCGCCTTCGTACTTCTTGGGCGTGTCCACCATGTATATGTCGTGTGATGGGGCGGAAGTCTGGCAGCCCATAGATTCTAAATCTTCTCCTGCATCGTCGTCCATACCGTCGATGCTTTCAGAGTCGAAGTCGAGCATGTCGGTTAAATCATCGACCGTGGCTATTAAGTGGGTGGTGGGTGGGTAATGAGTTTCCTCGTCGCCTGCTTCCCACTCCAGCCGGACATAATTCGGCCCGAGATTTTTTGTCAAAGAAAGGGTTTTTAACGAGTTCAGCATGTCGCCAAAAGGCGAGTGCTGGAAGATATCCGCAGCAGTGAACTCCATTATCGGAGTCCGACCTGGCTCGGTAGGCTCAAGGGTGCGCAGACTGGAACCAACAACCGGATATGAATCCGAGGGTCCAACGTCACGGGCCACCGTAGAGGTGAGACCCGTGTTCGGCTCCATCGCCGATGAGTGTGCAGCCTGCGGGACGAAGTCTAGCCGTCCGTCCTTAGGCGACGCAGCCCGCTCCGGATTTGAGTCCGGGGCTACTGCAGGGGTAATATCCCGAGTGTTGCCCGACAGCAGGTCAAAGCCATGCCCATCGTGGCTGTCCGGTGCTCCTGGCGCAGGCCCGAATCCTCCGGAGATCAAGTCTCTGCGAAGGTCAGCCGCATAGTTCAGGCTTGCGGATCGGATCTGGAGGCCAGGGGCGTAGTCGTCGATCTGCTCCGGATGGCCAAGCGAATTGGCCCGCAGTGCGACGCTGCCGAACACGAAAGTCTGTCCGGGGAGAAAAGTCTCACCCTGGACCGTGTCGTTGACGATGATTGAAGGAGCCATCGAGCCCCACATCGATGACACAGAGGAACTCTCAATGAAAGCACCAATGTCGGTGTCAAAACCGGCGGATCTCGGGTAGGGGTCCTGATCTGTGCGTCAAGGCTGACGGTAACAGGAAGCAAGGGGCACAAATGTTTACCCAGGTTCGGGCCCTCTCGATGGAGGTAAAACCCTACTTCCTGCTTGATTAATATTGAAGATATGGGTAGTACAAGAGTAGATCTACCACGAGATCGTAGAGGCTAAACCCTAAGAGCTAGCCTATGATGGTATGATTGTAAATGTGATCGGCCTTCTAAGGACCATCCTCTCCGGCTTATATAGACACCAGAGAGGGCTAGGGTTTACATGGAGTCAGTTACAAGGAAGGAAACACAATATCCGGATCACCAAGCTTGCCTTCCACGCCAAGGAGAGTCCCATCCGGACACGGGTCGAAGTATTGAGTCTCGTATCTTCACGCTTCAATAGTCCGGACGATGTATACAGTCCGGCTGTCCGGATACCCCCTTATCCAGGACTCCCTTAGTCGTCTCGCCAACTATTGCTTCTACGACTATCGCTACCGCTTAGTGATAAAGTAAAGCAATTACATGGCAATTGCATTGCATACAATAAAGCGACAACCATATGGCTCCTTGACCACATCACATCACAACATGCCCTGCAAAAACAAGTTAGACGTCCTCTACTTTGTTGTTGCAAGTTTTACGTGGCTACTACGGGCTGAGCAAGAACCGTTCTTACCTACGCATCAAAACCACAACGATATTTCGTCTAGTTAGTGTTGTTTTAACCTTCAACAAGGACCGGGCGTAGTCACACTCGGTTCAACTAAAATTGGAGAAACTGACACCCGCCATCCACCTGTGTGTAAAGCACGTCGGTAGAACCAGTCTCGCGTAAGCGTACGCGTAATGTCGGTCCGGACCGCTTCATCCAACAATACCGCCGAACCAAAGTATGACATGCTGGTAAGCAGTATGACTTGTATCGCCCACAACTCACTTTTGTTCTACTCGTGCATATAACATCTACGCATAAACCTGGCTCTGATACCACTATTGGGGAACGTAGTAATTTCAAAAAAATCCTATGCACACGCAGGATCATGGTGATGCATAGCAACGAGAGGGGAGAGTGTGTCCACGTACCCTCGTAGACCGAAAGCGGAAGCGTTAGAACAACGCGGTTGATGTAGTCGTGCGTCTTCACGATCCGACCGATCCAAGTACCAAACGCACGACACCTCCGAGTATAGCACACGTTCAGCTCGATGACGTCCCACGAACTCCGATCCAGCAGAGCTTCGAGGGAGAGTTCCGTCAGCACGACGGTGTGATGACAGTGATGATGATGCTACCGACGCAGGGCTTCGCCTAAGCACCGCTACGATATAGGGTGGATCATGGTGGACGGGGGCACTGAGGTGGATCATGCCCCCTCTCTCGTGGAGATCTATTCGATGTAATCTTCTTTTGCGGTGTGTTTATTGAGACCGATGAATTGTGGGTTTATGATCAAGTTTATCTATGAACAATATTTGAATCTCCTCTGAATTCTTTTATGTATGATTGGTTATCTTTGCAAGTCTCTTTGAATTATCAGTTTGGTTTGGCCTACTAGATTGATCTTTCTTGCAATGGGATAAGTGCTTAGCTTTGGGTTCAATCTTGCGGTGCTCGATCCCAGTGACAGAAAGGGAAACGACATGTATTGTATTGTTGCCATCGAGGATAAAAAGATGGAGTTTATATCATATTGCATGAGTTTATCCCACTACATCATGTCATCTTACTTAAAGCTTTACTCTGTTCTTTTGAACATAATACTCTAGACGCATGCTGGATAGCGGTCGATGTGTGGAGTAATAGTAGTAGATGCAGAATTGTTTCAGTCTACTTGTCGCGGACGTGATGCCTATATACATGATCATAGCTAGATATTCTCATAAGTATGCTCAATTCTATCAATTGCTCAACAGTAATTTGTTCACCCACCGTAATACTTATGCTCTTGAGAGAAGCCACTAACGAAACCTATGGCCCTGGGTCTATTTTCCATCATATTAATCTTGCAACACTTAGTTATTTTTATTGCCTTTTATTTTATTTTGCATATTTATCATAAAAATACCAAAAATATTATCTTATCATATCTATCAGATCTCACTCTCGTAAGTGACCGTTGAGGGATTGACAACCCCTTTATCGTGTTGGTTGCGAGGTTCTTATTTGTTTGTGTAGGTGTGAGGGACTCGTGCGTGATCTCCTACTAGATTGATACCTTGGTTCTCAAAAACTAAGGGAAATACTTATGCTACTTTACTGCATCACTCTTTCCTCTTCAAGGGAAACCAACGCAGTGCTCAAGAGGTAGCACCCACCGAGTTGATCATGTCGGTCCCATCGAGATTCCTAAACTGAATCGATCTCACCGAGTTCTTATATTCGGTCTGACCGAGTTGGGTCAAATGTGTGTAATGGTTGGATTTTGTGTGGAGGCTATATATACCCCTCCACCCCCTTCTCTTTTCAAGATAGAGCCATCATAATGTGCCTACACTTCCACTACTAATTTTCTGAGAGAGAACCACCTAATCATGTGTTGAGACCAAGAGATTCCAATCCAACCACAAGAATCTTGATCTCTAGGCGTCCCCAAGTTGCTTTCCACTCAAATCATCGTTCCACCATAGCCAAATCTGTGTGAGAGAGTCGAGTGTTGAGGAGACTATCATTTGAAGCACAAGAGCAAGGAGTTCATCATCAACACACCATATATTACCTTTTGGAGACTGCTGTCTCCTAGATTGGTTAGGTGTCATTTGGGAGCCTCCGACAAGATTGTGGAGTTGAACCAAGGAGTTTGTAAGGGAAAGGAGATCGCCTACTTAATGAAGATCTACCCGAGTGAGGCAAGTCCTTCGTGGGCGATGGCCATGGTGGGATAGACAAGGTTGCTTCTTCGTGGACCCTTCGTGGGTGGAGCCCTCCATGGACTCGCACAACCGCTACCCTTCGTGGGTTGAAGTCTCCATCAACGTGGACGTATGATAGCACCACCTATCGGAACCACGCCAAAAATCTTCGTGTCTACATTGTGTTTGCCTTCTCCAAACCCTTTCCTTTTACCTTCATATGCAATGTTTCACTTTCTGCTGCTACACTCTTAGAATTGCATGTGTAGGTTGATTGCTTGACTTGTGCTAAGTTGCTAAAATCTGCTAGGACTTAAAACTGGGAAAAGGCTAGATTTTTATTTGGTCAAGTAGTTTAATCAACCGCCTCTAGACCTACTTTTGATCTTACAAGTGATATCAGAGCTTTGGTCTCCATTTTCCTTGAATAGCTTTGGTGATCATAGCCTTGGTTTCACAACCTAGGAGAGTATGGCGTCTAGCGAGGGAAATTACCACCATAGAGATCCTTACTTTGATGGTACAAATTTTGCTAGTTGGAAGCATAAGATGAAAATGCATATTCTTGGTCATAACCCCGCTGTTTGGGCTATTGTGTGTATTGGCTTGCAAGGTGAATACTTCGAGGGTGGAAGATAACCGGATCGTGAAGCGTCCACGGAAGAATTGAAGATGTTGCAATACAATGCTCAAGCTTACGATATTCTTTTCAACGGAATGTGCCCCGAAGAATTCAACAAAATCAGCCGCCTTGAGAATGCAAAGGAAATTTTGGGATACTTTGGTTGATATGCATGAAGGCACCGAGTCCGTCAAGGAACCCAAGTTGGATGTGCTTCAAAGTCAACTTGACAAGTTCAAAATGAAGGATGGTGAAGGAGTCGCTGAGATGTACTCTAGGCTTGCTCTCATCACAAATGAGATTGTCGGCTTAGGAAGCGAAGAGATGACCGACAGATTCATCATCAAGAAGATCCTATGAGCCTTGGATGGAAAATATGACACCGCATGCACCTTGATCCAAATGATGCCCAATTACAAAGAAATCAAGCCAACGGAAGTCATTGGTAGAATTGTTGCTCATGAGATGTCACTCAAGGATAAGGAAGAGCTTCACAACAAGTCTAGTGGTGCTTACAAAGCTTCATGTGATGCTCCTACAATATCAAGTGAGAAACAAATCTTCAATGAATAATTGAACCTAATGGTGAAGAACTTCAACAAGTTCTACGAGAGGAGAAACAAACAGAGAAGTTCCAATTCAAGGTCCTACAATGACAAAAGATCTTCTAGTCGTGATCACAATTGCTACAATTGTGGAAGACCCGGACATGACTCTAGTGAGTGTACGGCTCCCTACAAAAGAAGAGAAGACTTACCTAAAAGGAGACGTAAAAGAGAGGAATCACCACCAAGAGATAGAAGGAGTAGAGATTATTGTTACGAACGAAGACCCTCTCGTTGAAGCAAGGATTCGGAAAGGAAGAACAAGTCATCAAAGAGCTACACAAGACGAAGACATCAAGCTCATGTTGGTGAATGGGTATCCGGTTCCGACTCCGACAACTACTCCAAGAGAAGTTATCACTCCGACTCCGAATCTACTCAAGATGAAGGTGTTGTCGGTCTTGCACTTGTGTCATCCAACTCCTATGACATATTCGACTCACCAAACGAAGGGATTGGAAGATGCTTCATGGCAAAAGGCCCCGAGGTATCACACCCCGAGTATGTTGATTTCAATAGTGATGAAGATGATTTGCTAGGTGATGATGATTTACTTGTTGACAACACTAGTGATGAAAACTATGATGAAATTTCAATTAATCATGCTAATCAAGATGAAGCGAATGACATTGGTAAGAAGGAGATTGAGCATTTAACTAAAGAACTAAACACTCTTAAGTTAGCTCGTGAAACTACCTTAGAGGATCATCGAGGGCTTTTAAAGACTCGTGAGAAGCTATGCTTTGGAAAGCTCAATTTAGAGCAAGAGCATGTGTTCTTAAAAGCAATAAATGATGATCTTCATAAGAAAAGTTCTTCTTACATTGCCAAGCTTTTACTCTTGTCTACATACATGCCACAAGTAAAATCTAGCAACAAGAGCAAGAAAGATTCTTCTTCTAGTAGGAACAATAATCATGCTAAACCCAATATTGTTGCTTCTAGTAGTTCTCTTGATTACACTAATAATTCTCTTAGCCAAGTTACACTTGAGCGAGAAAATAGCTTATTGAAGGGAATTATTGAGAAAGGTGTTTAAAAGAGGCTTGCCGGAAGTAAGCAATTTGAGGAAACTGTACGCAAGCAAGGAACGCACCGGAAGAATCAAGGTGTTGGTTTTGAACGCAAGTTCAATGCCAATGGAGTTGAGTGGGAAGAAGATCAATACCCCAAGACGAAGTTTGTTCGTTAACAAGAGAAGTATGATCCCACTTCTTTCAAGGCAATAGGGGCGGAGCCAAGATTTCGACATGAGGGGGGCGAAAAGCCAATGTTCACAGACGTCATGGAGCACCACGGTATTTTGATGACAAATCATTAAAATAGTTGTTTGCAACTACAAAAGAATGTTCAGTTTCTGTTAACTCAAACTGAGTTCTACGACCTCAGTTTTGAGCAAGTTGATAATGCAAACATTGCTATTTTTCCTTACCAATATAGACAATCATGTAATGTTGAAGAAAATCGTCTTCATTTTCTTTCGAAAATGTGTCTTGACTAGTTTCATAGAGAAATGGTTCGGTTGTCGGGGTTGACAGAAATATTTATGACCAACCGCAGTAATCTATCAACAATTGTGTGTGTGGTTTTACTTGTTTAAAATTATTTAACTATCAAATCGGCAAGTGGAAACGAGATTTGTAGCTCTAGAGAGTTGCATACATCCAGCTAGAAAATGGTAATTTCATACTCTAATTAAGCCATACATATATATTAGACATGTCAAATAACTCATGTTGTAGATCCAGAAATGTACAAAGTGTCGAAAGCTCTATATTATATGCAATCCTAATTAATCAGACCAAGATCATAATTCATAAAAATATATACTAATATCTACGGTCTGTAGTGGTACCTGAGGCAAATATCCTCAATCATGGTCACCTGGCTAATGGGGTCTAGCTTGTATTATGATGATCTGATCCACCCGCTCGTCTAGTTGTCATGACCGGTGGATGGCCGCCGCCCCTAGCAGACATGCACGGCGGTGGAAGGCATGAGCGGCGGCTGGCGACAAGGGCAAAAGCCCTAAGTAGTCCAACAGAATACACAGTATGATTGACCGATCGAATGAATTACATTGTCAAGATTTCCCAGAGGTAAAACAATAGCCAGCCACAACTGACCGTACGCTTTGTCAACCGATCTATTAGGCTTTGCCGCTTTGGTCTTTTATATTTGCCCTAATAATTTTACACGGGCTACACGATCTTCTGTCGATACTGAAACATGGAACAAGCTGGGGGTGCAGGAAGGGCGAGCTATGGTGGTGGCGACCCAGGACACGACGGTGAGCGTCCCTTCCCTGGCGTGTGACCTGGCAGGGGCCTTTGATGAGTATGGCTCCAACCTAGCGCTGCAAGTCCCCGGGCGGATCACGGTGCCGCAGGTGGTGGATGCTGCCAGGTGCTCAGCGGGGGGGCTCCCACCCCCTCCTCCTCGGTGGCTGTGGGTGGATATGGCAGCTGCGTGCAGAATTAAGTCGACATCACACTGGCATCGGGCAAGCGTGGCTCTGGTGGCTCGGGCAGGCAGGCCAAGAAGATGGCAGGCAGGAAGCCAGGGCCCAACACTACAAAAAAATACACTTCCGCGATGATAAGTGTTTGTCACAGTAGGTCACGTTTTCTGTCATGCATGTACATCCATGACAAATTTATGACAGAATCAAGATAGTCATAAATGTGTTGTCGTAGAAGTGTTCCATGACATTACCAAAATTATCATCACGGAAGTGTCCACTTCCATGACGATAAATCACGCGTCACAGAAGTGCTTTCCTCAGGGGTGACCGACACGTGGCATCCACCGTAACGGAACACCGCATCCACCGTAACGGAACACCGTTAAGCTATCAGGTCCGGTTTTGGATCCGATAACCCGTTAATAGCCCCGATCAATGGGGATTTTCCACGTGTAAAATCATCATTGGCTGGAGGAAACACGTGTCGGCTCATCGTTGGGACAGATGTCATCACTCATTGGACCCAAAGCGCCCATGATACGTCAACACGTGGCACGGCCCAACAAAGGCCCATTCGTGTGAAAAGGCCGGCCCGTTTGACTTGGTTAAAAGGTGGCAGGCCGGCCCACGGCAAGCCTGTTAATGGCCTGTTCGCATATAGCCCATTTACAGCCCGCTAACCCAGGGCCCGTTTACGGCCTATCCGAATTAGGCCCAGTAGCGTCATCTGGGCCGTCCAATATAATTCCAGCCCGTTTTAACTTCCGGCCCATGTATGGCCCATGACGTCTTTCAGCCCATATGAGGCCCTTATTACTCTCGGCCCATTAACGGCCCGTGGTAAAACTGGCCCGTAATGAATAGTGTATCACTTTATACCCATTAACGGCACGTGGTGAAACTGGCCCGTAATGAACAGTGTATCACTTTATACCCATTAACATCCCATTATTCCGTTGGGCCGTTTCCAGCCCATGTTATCTTTCGGCCTTCTCGGGGCCCATTTAGTCTTGGGCTCATTTCCACATTTGTTTACTTATGGCCCGTTACTGTCATTTTCTGCTTGTGGGCCAAATTCAGCATGTGGTTACAGTCGGCCCGTTTGTGGCCCGTTAATACGTTGGGCCGTTTTCATAGTGTCATCAAAATACGGACGATTAACGACGGCCCATTATGGTCGGCCCATGAATGGATGATTTCAACTCTAGCCCATTTACGACCATAATGTGGTCTGTTATTGGCCCATGTTTGGCCAACCGATCATAAGCCCGTAGAAGGCCCATTGTGTCTACGGCCCGTATAAGGCCCATTATTTCTACGCCACGTAGAAGGCCCATTGTTTCTACGGCCCTTAGAAGGCCCATTGTTTCTACGGCCCGTAGGAGGCCCATGTTAACTACATCCGGTGGGCATCAAAGTTCGCCACCAGTGCAAATATAGGGAACACCCTACACTATACAAAAATGGCTTGATGTTTTCTTCAGCCGGTGGCTGCATGTTAAGAACAAATTTTTTATCACACCAAAACAAATTACAACTATAAAACAAAAGGAAGGTTGGCATAAAAGTTAACAGTCTAGAAGATAAATGCACCACCAGAAGTTCAGAAGCTCAGTTCATTTGACCTGACTGCTACGTTTTCATGCTGTATTGTCCGATGGAGCACCACAACCTTCGCCTTCAGTTCTCTTAGGCTCCTGAACAACATAGCAAATGTCTGATAGTCTGGTTTCAAAACCATGCATATCTGACAATATCGAACAATGTCTCTTTGTTTCACAAAGGGTCTCTGTTAGGAACGGACTTGTGTCTGGCGCGCAGATACAACATTGTTTTGAGCTTGCATATCTTGATCAGGCAGTTTGGACGAGATTTCCCTAACAATCAAGCCAGTATTACGCAGGAATGTGCTATTGGCACTGTTAGTGGACATGTACTGACCCACTGCAGCAAGAGCTGACATCGTGGTTATAGTTGCCTCGCCACCTTCAGAAGGTGGCGGTTCCACCATTTTTTCCATAGCTCGCTGAAAAGTTGTGCTTTTACATTAGTAGTGCCAGAACAGAAGATATTAAGGAGGCAGCAAAACCAAACAAAATAGCTTTGGTCTATATACAGAACTTATTCTGGTGAACCCATGTAAAATAATAGTTGTATTTTATTGCAAAGTACATAATAAAACCAGGTTCCAAACATATGACCATGTACCATCGCTAATGTATTGTCTATTTCTTCACATTGTATTGAGGGCTAAGGATAAAGAGACGAAGTTTATAATACGGTAAGCATAGTATGACATCATTCATATCACAAAACAATCGAGAATGCATAATCGTGCAATTGTAACGTTGTGTGGGCAAGTCCAGCACGGAACTAGATTACAGGTCAAGATCAAAGGAACATCACTCCTCTCTTTTAAACCTTGTAAGGTGCAATGATACGCTAAGAAAATTGTGTATAAATTGAAAAGAGTAATAGACATTGGCTGCAAACCATGCAGTTCAAGGCACAAGTTAGAGTAAGTAGTAGTTAAAAGGCATGAGGATTAAGGACTTACTACAGCGGCTTTGACTGGTGTAGTCATGCCCTTCTTCTTGCTGGTGTGACAGTCCTTGAAGATTTCCACAACATTTGGTTCAGGCACTTTTTGGTCTTTGTGGGCTTTCCTCTGCATTTGGAACAAGTCAATATAGATATGATAATATGGTACAGCGAAAAGAGTGAAACAACAGCTAATTACAAGAGCCTCGCAGTGTGCAATATAGCTACGAGATCCTGTCGTCTGTTGGAATTTCACTTTCGTACGGTTGGCCTTGTTCTTTGAACAGTTCACCTACAAGAAGATAGATTTGTGTGGCACATGCGTAAATAGGACTTCAACATGTGATATGATGACATATATATAATGTACATGATACTTCAGATCGGACCAGTGTTTAACGAGACCTCTCCAGTCTTCATCAGATATATTTTCCACTGGAGATGTTTGGGCAAGTTCACTGTTAGCCTTGCCTTCAAATTGAGTTTTCCTCAAGTTATACCGATACTGTCGCATAGCAGACTTGAAAACATGGGTGCAAGCTTGTCTGGTTGCATCATCTTGGCTATCCAACTTGAACCTCATCTGTTGAAAATTATGGGAGTCTCATTACCAGCAACCTAGAAAGTATTGGACAGAGCAAGACAATATTACTAGTTTCCATACATAACCATACTTACAGATAAATGGTCGAGGAAGGTGTTGAACTGGGTTTCGTCTTTGTCATTCCTGTACTAAATCCATGTTGGGAGGATACGTACATGATACCTAACAATAACCGCTGCCTCTGATACTAACTTGGCTGACACTGTAGCATCACGTGGCCTTTCTAAACCTGCCTCAAAACGGATCTCCATTCTTCCTCCTCTAGATTTAGTTAACCTGTCGAGCATTACCCCTGATGTTTGTTTCCTCTTGCGCCTAGGTGCTAGTACAACAACAAACATAGGAAGTGTTAGTGTACATCAAACTGTGAGACTACATATAAAGAAGCATGCAACTGTAACTTGACTCCATCAACTACCTTCTTGCTGTTGAAGCTCACAAAGTTCATCTGATCTTGCCAACTCATCTTGTGTCAAGAGTGCTTCGGAAGTAGTGTCAGGTGGCAAGGGAGCTTGGGAACGTGCTGCTAGCTGAGTTGACCAATGAGTCAATCGTGCAGCTGGTGGTACTGTGGAAGGTGTTGCAACAACTAGGGTTGTCTCTGCTTGTTTGGTGGCAGCTATTTGTTTCTGTTTGGCTTGTTCTGCAGCTCGTGTAGCACGGGATACCCTGTCGACACAATTTTCCGCTGGTCTTTGACCTTCTATTGCACCATCAGTACCAGCAGAATCTGCAGGATTGTTCCGCTTTCCTTTCCCTGTCGTTCTGTCTTGTTTCCTCTTTCTCTGTGCCATGTTAAGTCAAGCCAACAAGAAAAACGAATAACAATTTAGTTCTTCAGAACAAATGTACTTTGATGTAAGAACATGGTGTGATAGACAGATATTGTATGTTCTAGAAACATGACACGTGTCTTAGTCACAAGTATAATGTGTAAAGTAAGCAGATGAAATTCAACAAAATTAGAAGCAATACAAGCTAGACATCATACATAACATGCAACCACATATAACAGTGCCAAGTTAGAGGGAGCACCTGTGACGGTGCACTAGGGGAGACATGCTCATCACCAACACAGCTACGTCGATTGTCTATGCATGTGTTGTCTTGGAAATCATCTTGGGGGGATGGAGGAGTAGAATCTATAGAGGCCCTCCATTTGGAAGGAGCACCTTCATCCGCTGCCTTGCTAACTTCCTTCCACTTTATTGATTTTGAATTGTCAAGTAAAACCGACAAGAAAAAGCAATAAAATTCACTCTTCAGAACTCATTCGTGCATGATACTGACAATCACTACTTTGATGTAAGGCAAACACATGATTCCAAGATGGAATAATACGAAAAACAGGACGACATGGCATATTCACAAATGTTTGTGTAAACTAAGAAGAAACCATTTCACCAAATAAGAAGCAATGCAAGCTAGACACCACGTGAAAGATGCAACAAGTATGACTCTGCCAAGTTAAAAGTGTCCCATCATAAATGGCATTTCAACAAATTAGAAGCAGCGCATGCTATAAATCATATCAAAGATGCAACTAATATCACACTGCATATACTGAAGGTGTCTCGTCATATTGATTTATGCGGGATACAAAAAAACAATAGTTTTGTGTGAGGACATGCTTAATAGATAGGTGTACTATGTACTAAATACAGGAAGGCATGTCACATTAACAGGTATAATGTATAAGCTAAGCAGAATAGCACATGCAGTTTAACCAGATTGGAATAAATACAATCTAGACACCATATACAACATGCAACCACATATCACGCTGCCAAGTTAGAGCAAGCACCTGCGATGCTAGTGTAGGGGAAATGCGGTAATCAACTACAGAGCTATGTTCACTATCTTCATCTAGCCTTGATGTTTCTTGAGAATCATGTTGGGAGGCTGACGCTGCATTCTTTAAATGAGGAGTAATCCACTTGCCTGACTGCCTCATCATAAGTGATTGATGAGGGATATACAAGAACATTAGTTTGATGTAATAACATGGTTAATACACAGATGACTAGTATGTACCAAAAACATAAAGGCATGTCATATTCAAAGGTATAATGTGTAAGCTAAACAGATGAAATTTAACCAAATTGGAAGCAATACAAGCTAGACATCCAGCTGGAGTGGTGATTATGATCATCTAGGACCTAAGAGCCTGGTGGGAGGCGGGCTGCTTCGCCACCATCGCGGCTTTTTAGTTGGCTTCCAGGTGATGCCTCTCTTTGCTGGGCTTGATACTGGCTCAGCTAGTGCCCTGACTAGCTATTTGTCTTCTCGTGCTCACGAGATGGTGGTTCATGTAAAAAATATCTTTCCTTATCTTAATAAAGACCGACTTCGGCCTTTCGAATACAAGCTAGACACCATATGGAACATGCAACCACATATGACACCGCGAAGTTAAAGCAAGCACCTGGGATGGTGGTTCATTGCGAGCGAGGTCATCAAATCCAGAGCTACGTTTACCGTCTCCATCTGCTGACACTGCACCTATTATAAGGCTGAAACGTGTCTGGCCTATCCGCGTACAACGCTGGAGCGACATCTCTTTTCTTTTTTGCTTCTCTCATAGCAGCAGAGTAAATACCCTTGCATAAAAACACAATAGTGAGAGTATGGGTGAAGTGTGTGCAGAACTAGTGCACTATAAAAGTAGCAGATAGCAAGTGGCTGAAAAATAAATGACATGAGACATATGATAGCTCTACAACATTGCATGGCAAACAAAATTAGATTCTACTCCGTATGATTTTGTAATATATGAGCACAGGAAATGCAGGTACTCCTCTAGCACACCACCACATGTGGTCATATCAAGATAATAGTCGACTGAAAATAAATAGGTCCGTCGATTTTTTTTAATGAACTGTCCGATCTATAAGGAACGGGCAGATGGCCTTAAATCTACCTCCCTTGATCACTTTTGTGATCTTTCTCGAACCGGCGACCACGGCCCAGACCCACTGCCTCTGCCGCCCGCCTCCCTCGACCTCACACCACCGCCCGTGCTTGGCGGTGCTCAGGCCATCCCTTTAATCCCGGCCGACCTCCAGATCGGGCGCCAGTAGCTCTAGGCCCCACACGCCCCTAAGATAAACACCGATGCGCTGCTTCCCCGGCGTAATAGGCGGACTAGCTCTTGTTACGTTGGGGAATGCTTCTGTTAATTGTGAATCAACTAACTAGGAATTGAAATTCAGGGGGGCGACAGACCTCTAGCTAAGGTGAAAAAGTATATGAGGAGAAACCTTGTGCATCGCGAGTTACTGGGACCATCTAGTATCAAGAAGAAGCGGTCAACTAGTGTCTTCTGTGGGATGAATACCATGCAAGGAGACACGTAAGATTTGCACGAATAAGGGAAGAGGAGGAACATTTTCGGTTGCCGGTGTGGTCGCCTCCACATGTCGCGCTGATCTTCTTCTTTTTGGCGGGGAAACCGATGTTCTGGAGGTTGCACGCTTGGACGAACCCAAGGCCAAATTGTTGACTGTGTTCCCGTGGCCGTATGTCGGCGGAGGGGAAGCAGATCCGAGGCGGCGAAGGACGGCGTAGCAGGAACAGCTCCGGTGCGATGGAGGGTGGCGAAGTTGGAGCGACAGCGGTGAGGCGCAGGACGGTGTGGTTGAACTGGCTCGGGTACGGACGGCTCGGCCTCGTCTTCAACTACTAGCCGTGGAGGGCGTTGCGGTTGGGGTTGCGGTGGACGACGACATCGGGGTATCGTCTCCGGCGTGATGGAGGAGGGCGGCGGTTGATGGGTGGAATTGGGTGGCGGACGGAAAGAGGACGCCGAGGTTTCGCGGCTGGTGGAGAGGTAGTTTTTGCGCCCATGGAGTACGAATGGGGAATCAGACGGGTGGGCGGGGGAGGGGAGAACCATGTTTGATGCAGGACATGCTTGTTTTTGGCTTTTTTGAACAGAAGATGGGATGTGCTTGTTTGAAATTTGGGAAAAGTACAAACTTTACCCCCCCTCTTAAATTTCGGATCTACTGCAGGTCGGGGTAGGATGGTAATCCCAGGTGTCCCAAATAGTGGGCGGGAGCGATTTCGGCCGCGCGCATGTGTGCTTAGGCAGCCATTGTGTATGAATGTTTTTTGGAGGCGGTTGCGTGGCTTCTAGATGAGGCTACAAACCTACCCCGGTTCAGACCTTTGGACGTCGGGCCGGTAGGTTTCACGGGTCGGAGTTATTATAAAAGTAATTTCCTTTACTACCAAACATTGGTCTCACGCGGTTTCGGGCGAGTAGAGGCTCTTTTGGCGCTTCGTTCGAAATTTTTAAACACAAGCATTCACGTTTAGAGTACTCTTGAACTTTGAGGATTGACCTAAATAGACAATGTTAAATTTGACCTTGTATGTTTGAAAACCTCATTAAAATTGTCTGCTTCTTTTTGAAATTTTGACACTTGAAAATCCTATAACTACGATTATTTTGGAATGGAGGAGATAAATTAGAATCTATTTTGTACACGACTACATATGCTATTATGTACAAAATCAGAGCAAAGATTGGTGCCCCGATGATTTAGGTATGATTTACAAATGCCATGATATCAAATTCAAATAATTGGATGGACTTCATGTTGAATTCTATTTTTTTAAACCACCTTAAGTTGAATTCAAATGTATGCTAGTTCATAGGTAGCTATTTATAATGTTCATTGTGTAACTTTCGTATGTATAATGTGCTTTACGCACACAAAATGAACTATACTCACATTTATATTCGATTGCTAAAGCGATGCATTGTCTGGAGTTCAAAATACTAACTATGTGGATAATTGTGTCGAATAATAACATAGGCATGCTCAAATTCGATAGAATCTAGATGTCTGATGGATCAATGACCGTTCCTTACGCGAATTTCAAATATCATGATCCCATCCTAATATTTGGATATAATTTATATCTTTAATCAATGTGTACAGCAGTCTTGTATGTGTAGTTTCACTCTCCATCGGTGGTCTCTCACACATGCTCACACACTCTCTCCCGAGGTGTCTTTCTCGCACACATGCTCTCGATATAACCCTCCCTCCCTCTCGTAACCATTTACGACTGTTTTCACTAACCTTTATCACAAGCACTCTTCCTCTGGCAAGCATACACACGCACAATCCCCATCGACCCTTTCTATATACATAGACCTGCCTACGTGTCTCCTATACGCACATTATCTTTAGGCCTGTCTCTCACGCATTGTCTCACACCTCTCTTCCTAATCGACGAGTATGATTCTAGCAGAGCATTCTGTAGGATGCCCCTTAAAGTTAGGTTGGATGAATAGTAATATCAGAGATAAAGGGGTTACCTTAGTCCGAGAACCTAGGTTACAAATCCTAGTCGGCTTTGTCAGTGGACATAGAGTCCTTCACAATTATCCTATCTTTGTCTTGTACGACTAGTCATCCATGGGTCTCCCTAAATGTGTCACGGGCCGACCAATGTGGCGCAGGATGGAACCGAACGAAGGGCCTCACTTTGACCCACCGGACCTCACGGGGTGACACACCCTTTGCCCCCACGTCTCGTTATCTTCTCACACCCACACATACCAACACAAACACCACACACACAAAAAATATTCTCCTGGTGCCTCTATCCACTCCCCCCTTGCATATACACACTCAAGGGAATCTCTCACCGTGACGTCATATTCGTCTCTCTCTAGACCACTCTCATTTCTCGTGCTATCTCTCCCATGCTCCCCCTGTCGGCCCCTCTATCCATGCCTCTCTCGAATACGTAATACACACACATACCTCTCTAGGCCCTGCCAAATGCATCAACTACACATTCACACATGTTACATCACGTACCCCATTGATCTAAAAAGCCCTCTCTTCACGTTTATTTCGCATACAACATTCCTTTTGAATAAAGTGTGGCCAATTTTTTTTTTTAGAATTTCTACATATATACAACATTACAAAGTTATATGGAGGATTATGAACGCTTGCATTGCATGGTGCCCACAATGATATTTATTCCGCACTGTGAATTTGTATATTTTTATACTATATATAAAGTTTGTCATAATAAAGAGAAACGAAGAGCATCTCTCTCTCTCCATCGCATACCCCCCCTCTACGACCCTTTCATGTACGCACACAAACTATCTCCAGGTGCTCTGGAAGTAAGCCCCCAGCATATTCACGCATGTTTCATCTTTCTCTCGCAATATATACAGTGACGATCATTGTATTTGAAGCAAAAGCACGATACGTACATTGGACTTCAGAATCCACTCATTACGGTCACCATTTACGTTTTGTGGTTATTATACAGTCACGGGCTCACCATACAACTCTGTATTTGCTCAAGACACGACTAGTTGACCAGTTAAACGCTCCACGTGGCACCTCTAGTGTTGCATCACATTATCTCACTACCATCGGGCCCACATGTGGGCTTGTATCTACTCTACATCTACACTCTTATAAAATACTAGCAAGACGCCCATGCGTTGCACGGAACATCAAGATGCATTTGTATGAGTAGTTTATCTTGTGGGAGAAAAGGATGAACAAGGGAAGGCCTTATTTGCAAGTGTGGAGAGGGGCGTGGGTATCTTTTTTCCAAAATTGCCATAGTTTCCTTCCTATTCGTCAGATATAGATCGGACGGCCTATATTGCAGGATGGCAGGCACACGATCATCACCGACTATGCTTTTTATAAAAGTAGGGATAAAATACACTCTTATAAAAAAATAGAGTTGGTGATGATGGTGTGCTTGCCATCCTGCAATATAGGCCATCCGATTTATATCTGATGGATAGGAAAGAAACTATGACAATTTTGCAAAAAGGTACCCACACACCTCTCCACATTTGCAAATAAGGCCTTCCCTCGTTCATCCTTTTCTCTCACAAAATAAACTAGTCATACAAATGCATCTTGATGTTACATGCAACGCACGGGCATCTTGCTAGTAAGAATGAAAAAAACGACAAAAAAAATATTGACGGTGGTTCGAAGTCATGACCGCGGGCACAGCGGACAAGGTGGCCTTGTATTGTGTGCTTAGCCGTCCATTTTAACACACAGGAGCTGGTGTGGTGATTATACACACTCGCAGGCATGCACACAAACTTCATGCATGCAACACTCACAGAACACACGCAGCCATGCACGCAGGCAACACTCACACGCACAGACGCACGCATGCATGCACACACACCAGTACACCACACGACCAACACTCTCTCTCACGCTCAAGTGCTCAACCTACACGTGCATGCACACACATCAGGCCCTCACAGACACATACACAACCAAGTGATTCCCGCGCACGGGATGGAGTCTTGTCGCGCCTGTGTAAATTTGTGTTTATCTGACCTTTTCACTATGCGAACTGACAGGTGGGACCCACAAGGAACGTGGTCAATTTAACTAGTCAACATGGTGCCACGCAGACTATTTGGCTGGTCAACAGAGTGCAATCCGATGCTGAACCGTGAGCAAGTGACTGTATAATGACCGCAAAACATATATAGTGACCGTAATCAGCTTATTCTGAAGTTCGGTGAACGTATTACACTTTTCTCTCTGTAGGCCCTCCAAAACTACATCTCTACACGTTCTCGCATGTTACATCTAACAACTATGCAATACAGCACTACTACTACACTCTAACACAATAAATCATATGTGTTTTTAGTTTTACTAGACATCATATTGTTACTTAATTATTTAGTTTGCATACATTAAAATTGCCTTTGAAATGTATGGCCAGTATCATATACCGCGCGGGAAAAATCCAGCCCTTTCCTGTTTAATCGGGTTTGTATCGATGGATCGTGCGAAACAGCAAAACTATAGTACTATATACAGTTCAAGTGATAGTTCACTGGGCCGTCGTGTCGTGTACTCCTTCGTCGTAAGAGTGGAGCGCTTGCTTTCATAAATCTTCTTGTCCCTTTCGCCGACATGTGGGGCATCAAGCTACCGGGTCCACGTGCCATACCAGAATACAGTGCAGAGCAGCTGGGGTGAAGCACCCAGTCATGGCGTCAGCGTAGTAATGAGCAATGAGGCGTCAAATCACAAGTTGCACCTTTCCCGCAGTTAAGTTGGAGGGACGAAGTAATAATGCTAAATAATGAAGTTGGAGGGACGAAGCAACCATCATTTCAGTCGTTGTTGAATCCGCTTCTCCCTCATCTTCCTCAAGTTAACCACGTGTTGCTTCTGCCATTGTTCTGCCTCATGTGGGAAGCGGATTGGCTTGGTAAAGCACTGACACGTGGGACCGCATGTTAGCAAACCGCCAGGATAACGTCCTCTAAAAATAAGAAACCTCCCCCGCCATCCGCGCGGCAAAATCACCTCCTTTTTACTAATCTTGATTCTATAATTTTTTAGATCAATATAATTGAGATTTGTATAGATAGCACACAGGAGCAAAACCAAGTGGTACGGTTAAGGGCATCCACAATGTGCAGCCAAATGTGAAAATAGCTTTTGGCATCGTGGGAACCATTGTGGACGGTGTTGCCAAAGCCAAAAGGATGGAACCAAAGATCCCTGATTGATTGATTGAAGGAATAGAAAAATGCAACATCTCTCCTCTTTCTCCCGTGCTTGGACGCATGTACAGTATAGAGGATAGTCTACTCCCCTATCCCTTCTATCACAAATCACAAAGCAGTGAGGCGTCAAATCACAAAGCATGGACGAAGCAACCATCATTTCACTCTTCACTGACTCCGCTTCTCCATCGTCTTCTTCGAGAAACCATCTCACCGCACTAAGTTGGACGGACGACGCTATTGTGTACGAGTAGTACTAGTACATTTACGCGTCCTTTTGTTTAACGGACTTCCTGGATGCAAATAAGGCGGCTGTCTCGGCTTGCATGCGGCACTTGCGAACGACTTACCATGGTCTCCCTCAATGGTGTTCTCCGTCGAACGCACTTCGCCAAACCATAACGTTCGAGATATCGTCGACGTCACCGCAATGGGGAAGGAAGTCAAATATAATTACTACCTCCATTTTTTTGTACACAAGGCCAGTATATCAAAATTACAATTTGCAAAAGGCCACTAACACTAATCGAGGCAAAATTGATGGGGTTTGCCTCGTACTAGCAACCAAGGACATTAATATCCCTTGCATGCATGCGAAAGTGGGAAGGTTGATTTGCATGGCGCTGCATTAATCAAGCGGTGAGGAGTGAGATGGTTAGCTCTTTGGGCTTTGGAGAAAAAAATATGCATTAATTGACACATGAAACGCGGATTTGTATCGATTAATCCCATGAAGGAAAACCCCGCCTTTGTTTTTTAACACTAGTACTCCTAGTACATAGTACTACGTACTTATCCTGTTTGGGTCTAGGCCTTGCATTGCCATACTTCGCGACACATTTTTGCCAAGCTTGCCTAAAGTTTTCAAAATGAAAAGGAGGTACACTTGCGCACACTATCGCGATCGCACAGCACCCTCACACGGTCGCTCCTGCACGCCGCGGTCGCATCATCCTCACATGCACAGTCGCTCCTGCACACTGCAAACCCAACCAAGGGAACACACCCTAACTAACACGTGCTGTCGCATGTGAACAAACCAAACTCAGCCATCCTACCACTGACACATAATTTTCGTTCATAGAGTATGTTTATCCAATCGCATGATGGGGGGTATCTGTACGGCCCGTGCGCTGGTCTATTGGGGAAGAAGAAGAGGTGAGGAAGAAGGGTTAGGAGACGTAGGATATTCATCCAACCGCCTGAAATGGTAGACTGACCCAAGTCAGGCGACTTGTATAACAATATATGTTTTTACACAGCAAAAGATCCATAAAAACAACAACATAAAGAAAAACTATCACTGCTCGTGGAACGAGACGGCCTCGTCGTCTTTGGCTGCCGCCGCGAACCAGTCTTAGCTGCCGACGTGTGTCTCCGCACCGTGGTTGTCCTTGGCCTCCAGCTACTCGTTCACGCGGAGCGTGCGGGCGCTCTAGACGGACGAGAGCACCGCCCGGTTCATGTCGAGGACGTCCGGTTCCGCCTGCAGGAGGGCCTCAATGGCAGCGGCATCCGCGCGCTCCGCGTCGAGTCGAGCCTACGCCGCCCGGTTCAAGTCCACGACATTCGGTTCCGCCTGCAGGAGGGCCTCGATGAGAACGGCATCCGCGCGCTCCGCATCGAGTTGAGCCTCTGCCGCCCGGTTCAAGTCCAGGACGTCCGGTTCCGCCTGCAGGAGGACCTCGATGGCAGCAGCATCCGCGCGCTCCGCCTCAAGTTGAGCCTCCGCCGCCCGGTTCACATCCATGACATCCGGTTCCGCCTCCAGGAGAGCCTTGATGGCAGCGGCATGCGTGTGCTCCGCATCGAGTTGAGCCTCTGCCTCCCGGTCCTCCTTTAGTATCGCCAGGTTGAACCGCTGGTCCGCCTGCACCATGGGGAACTCGGACGTTGGCATGAAGTCGACGTCCATCGTCTCATACCCATCGGGGGCCTTCTGCGCCGCGACCTCCGCCATGAATATTGGATCGGCTTCCTCCTCCTCGTAGCTTGGCTCCAGAGAACTCGGGGATTGGCCCGCCGCAAAGCGAGCTTGAGAACGGAGGTCTATGGCACCGACCGCCGCCGCGATTTCTGCGTGGTGCTCCGGCGTCAGCATCTTGTAGTACGTGATCTTGTGGCGCACCATTCCTTTCAGGCGAACTAGGGGACGCTTGATGCGGGCTAGGGGATCGAAAGGTGGGGGAAGGGGCTGGAGATTAGGTGTGGTTTTAGGGCAGTCGCTGGCGTAGGCCGAGCAACGAAGGTTCTGGTGTCGACCGGTAAATCGGTTTTGACTGTACATCGCTCTTGTCGCGTTTGTGTTGCAGCCCGGCACGCTGGACCCTCCACGTCACTCACCGAATGGAACGCACTTTGTCTTTCGTTTTCTCTCGCTTGTGGGATCACAGTTGAGAGCAAACCGACGTCCCTCCCCATCCCCCGCCTGCGTCATTTTATGCGGAGTAAATAAAAACAGAGGGAGTATACTACGGATGAGGATCCCCTGACGTGGCCGAACCCATTGAGTAACTGACATGTGGGGCCTAGCAAGCATGGGGTCCGCCAGTAAGTGACCGAAAGGGAGGGTAAGGCTGGGATACGTATGTGAAAGGAGCTCCTTTTCAATGATATAATTTTGTCAATAGTCAAATGCGGTTCCAATGTAAACTAGAAAGAATAGGAGGGAGTATATTGTATGTTAAAAAACGAAACGAACATTGAATACCCTTTATATATGATTTGCGGATGCTATGATCACCGGTTCAAAATTTTGAATCTGCCTTACGTATCACACATGCCCCCACTCGTTCTCTCTCGATTTCATCTCGAGGTCCGGAGATCGATTGAAAGAGGACAAGGGTGGGTACAATGCGTTCGTTTCGCTTATGAACGTACAATATAACCCCTCTGATCCCCACAGACCCCAGCCCCCTCCCCCCCCCCCCGCAGGTCATTTCTATCATAGAAACAAACCAAACCTTTATCTCCTTGCACGACACGCAATTGATCTCTGAACATCAATCGATCTCGTCAACATTTGTCGGGGCATGAACCGAATGGGATGTCAAAACTAAGACGTGAAGCGACACGTAGTGGAGGCAAAGTGAAACTTCAAATGAACCATTTGTTTGTATGCATGTCGGACAAATTACAAATAAACATTGGAAATACAAGCATGGTCTAGGCCCACATGCGAATGATACTCGGCGGAATATGAGGCATGCGGGAGGATGGACTCGACCGGAGGGCGACATGATCGATGGAGAAGAGGGTTGGAGAGGAATGAGAAATAAGAAAACTCCACATGATTATACTTGAACCGCTCAAATAAACAATAAGTTGTCTCGCTTGGCCTACATAGTGAAAGGATTAATGCGCAACGCAGAACACTGACGCTCGTATATGGCCGGGAAAACAGGGAAACCGACATGTGGGGCACACTTGTCGGGACAACATAGCACAAACTAGTCCAATGGAGGATCTGGCCCACGACCTCCTCGCCACCGGCAACCATTCATGTGGGTCGTGGGGGCCAGCAACGTGTCGCAGCTCCAGCACCGCCTCTAGACACGGCGACCGCGGTGAGCGACACGCTCATCGTCGCTAGACACGGTAGGTTTCAGTCTGCCGAGGATGGCGTTAGTGTTGTGGAACGAGCAACAATATGTTTGGTTTGTGCCCAAGGTTGCCCCATCAAAGCATTGGGTAGCCAAAAGTTTGGTTGAGGTTTTGGTTGCCCATGATTTGGCCGACATCGGCAAGAAAAATGAACTAGAGTTGGCTAGAGTTCATTGGCATGCCAAAAAAATGGCAACCATCCATACAAAGACCAATATTTGGGTCATGCCCAAAATTTTGGTAAGGTGCACTTTGGCCACAATCCAAACACACCCCAACACCCGGCTCGTCGAGGATGCACGGGGCACCAGGACGTGTCTGCGGAGTGGTGTAGCATGGCCAACTGCATCCTCAGGACCTGAGACCATGCCGAGTCATCTTGCTTTTTCAATGACATGCGTCGATCGCATGTGAGCAAAGGGCATCTCCAACGTTGCCACGACCACAGCTGACTACCCTGGCACACCAAAAGCCCTGGTCCCTCGCTCCGTCGCGTGGTTCATTCCCAGTCGGTGCCAGCTGCCCGCATTCATGTCGTCCGTCCGTATGCCATCGTTAAGAGGCTCGGTGCCCGAGGAACCAACTCCGGCGACTTAATGATGCACCAGGATGCTTGGCCTCACCGGAATGCGCTACTTAAAGCGGCAACGTACAACTAACCTCCACACCACAGTGCATCATCCTCCTACCTGGCACCACATCCGCCATGACCGCAAGCACGAACGTTCTGCGGGATAGCTTGTCTTTGGGGATGGAGCTTGAAGTCGCCGCCCTCGCTCAAGTCACCACACATGTGGTGGCCACGCTGGCGGCCGATGACGGGAGCACCGTCAGCCACGCGTCCTACTTGCCGCCGTCCAATGTCCGGCACCGCCGAGGTCAGGGACTCCTCCGACGATGAGTAGGGCATGGGAGGCGGCAGGGCATGGTGTGCCAACTGGCCGGTCCGTCTCCCGTGTTCTAATTTTCCTCGCCGGAGATCGCACCTTCACTTCACGGGTCTTGACCCCGCCCCCGTACATGGACATCGCAGATGGAGGACGTCGGTCGCTGCCGTAGAATAGGTTTAGGGTCGGGTTTCTTTTATTTTTCTGTCCTATAAAAGTTCGAAATGTAATGAAAATCTGTCGTGTTTGCATTAATCTCGACCAGTGTATATGAACTTTCACAATAATATAATATATTGTAGGAGTACTAGCAAGATGCATGTACGTTGCATGGAAGATCAAGATCTTGTGGGAGAAAATGATGAACGAGGGAAGGCCTTATCTGCAAATGCACATTGACGCATTTCACATTTTTCTACATCTACGGGAACCTATGAAAGGGTTAACGTAACTTGCCACTCTCTCTCCTCCGCTGATTTTCATGGTGGTGGGCCCCTCCCTCCCCCCAATCCACAATCAACAGCTTAGATGTTTCACATTATGTGAATTACTTAACTAGGGCTACATAGGTGTAGCATTACTCGTCCTAAAAAACCCAACTAAGCCAACCTCCCAGCATATCGCGCGGGAAAAGATCAACAGCTCAGATGTTTCACATTATGTTAATTACTTAACTAGGATCGTGCGAAGCAACAAGTTTTTTTGTTTTTGAGGGGGTGAAGCACCTAGTTTAAAAGGAAAAAAGGCGGTACACTCACAGCACCCCTGTCGCGGTCGCATTGCACCCCACACACGTTCGGTCCTGCACATGGCTCACGCAAACGGAACGCGCTTCGACTTGCCTCTTCACTGACACATGGGACTGCACTTGGAGAAACCGACCATGCGCCAAACTCCCCCCACCCACCGCGTGAAAATACTCCCCCCCACACCAAAAAATTCCCCCCAAATGCTAGATTCAACCGCCCTTCGGCCAACTAGCCAATAATATTCCCCAAACCCACCCCCCCGTCCCCCTCCACTCCATTCGCTCCGCCAAAGCCGCCCTCCACGCCATGCCGATACGTTGGCGCCGCGGTTCGTCGAGGGGATGCACGGCGATCCTCTCGCTCCCACAGTACGCTCTCGTAGACTGTCGTCCTCTAGCCGCGCCGCCACCACTAGCGACGTTCTTGTGGAGGCGCACGGTGGTCAGCGCCGCCACTGCTGGTGACGTTCGTGTGGAGATGCACGGTGGTCAGCTTCTCCTACGGTACGCGCATTCTAGACTGAGGCCCCGTGCATGTCGGTGTAGCGCTGAATGTTAGCTGATAGACGCTGTTAATCTCACTGTTTGCTGATTAGTTTACAGTCAATATGCTCTGCTTAAGAAGCTTCCTTGCCCTGTTCTGCACTCAATCTACTTAGCTGAGATGGCATGCCAAGGCCGATTAGGTGCTAAAATATCCTGCCATACATTTGTTGTGACGTAGATTGCCATGGTCTAGTAGCCAATCTGTTAGGTGAAATAGCTCTACACCATTTTATACTCGATCTTTGTTGCTGCGATGGCCTTCGATAGTTTGATGGTTGTGTGCTCGGCCTTGTTGACTGCTGAAACAACCTTCAATAATTTAGCACTCAAAATTGTTTGCTGAATTAGCTTTACATATATTTCATTACTTAGATCTTCTCGTCCAAATATCTTGCCATAGCTTTAGACATCGACCTAGGTATTTTCTTCTGGACTTCATAAAAAAGCATATATGTTTTTCCTGTAATATCTAGTAGAAGAACTAATTTGTATGTCTAACAGATGGACATGACTTGGATAACTTCTGCTCGAAGATTCTCCGCTGCATATGTCGAGGGGGTTGAAAACTTCATGAACTTTATCAGAGCTGGGTACGGTGGTCCGAAATTAGATGTGCTCTACCCATGTAACAGTTGTATGAATTCAGTTACAAGACCCCAGTCAACTATGAAAAATCATCTAGACTTGTATGGGATGTCAGTCACATATACTAGGTGGGTTCATCATGGTGAAGCTGTGAACGTCAATGTTATTGACTACATGGAAGCAGCAGATCACCATCTTGATCTGCCTGATGCTCAGGTGGAAGAGGAGGAGGAGGTGGTGGTGGCAGAGCCAGTGAGTTTGACCAACATTGGAACAATGCTACAAAATGCTCGTGCATTCGATGAACTTTCACCTGCAGAAGAAAAATGGTGGGCCCGCATGTTGGAACAATGCAACATGGTTGTCACCCCAAGAAATAAGCTGTGAGTATTCTCAGCTATGGTCACCTTTCTTCAGGTGAAGACATCTGAGCGGATGACCAACAAATCATTTGATGCGATGTTGGCTGCTTTCTGCAAAGCTTTCCCAGATGCGTCTGAGCTGCCACACACCTACAGTAAAATAAAGAATTTCCTTCATGCAGTTGGAATTGGACATGATATGATCCATGTTTGTAAGAATAATTGTGTTACATTAGGAAGGATTATGCCAACTTAAGTGAATGCCCGAAATGCAAATCATCAAGATGGAAAGATGGCCATGCTGTGAAGAGGATTCCTCATAATGTTCTAAGACATTTTCATATTACACCAAGATTGCAGAGGTTGTTTCATGATGCTGAAACAAGAGAGGATGTATTGTGCATTCTAGGAACAAGGAGTACAGAGATCAACATGTAATGAGCCATCCATCACATGGTAGTGAGTGGAAAAGCTTCAATCAGAAGCACGAAAAGTTTGCTGCTGACCCGAGAAACATTAGACTTGGCTTATCTTCAGATGGATTTAACCCATTTGGCCACCAGAGCGCCACATATAGCATGTGGCCAGGCTTGTTATCCCTTACAACATGCCTCCAAAGGTCTGCACCAAAGAATCAAACTACATGATGGCCTTGCTCATCCCAGGTCCAAAAAGTCCTAGAAAGGATTTTGATTTGTTCATGGAGCCTCTTGTGGAAGAACTTCAACAGCTATGGAGGGGTGTTCTCACTCGAGACCTATATAGCAGCCCACCAGCTGACTTCTTTCTGCGTGTTGTTATAATTTGGTGCGTCCATGATTATCCGGCTTTGGGCACTATGTCAGGGTGAACGACACATGGTTACAGTGCATGTGTTCGCTGTGACAGGAATCCACTGTCATACGCAATACTTTCCAAGATCTGTTACATTGGACACCGCCGTTTCCTTTCCAAGGACAAGCCGCATCCTAGAAAATACCGAAGACATGTGTTCAATGCAAAGCATGAAAACCGTGATGCGCCAAAAAGGCTCACCGCCGATGAGTTGCAAGTGGAATTAGAAAAGGTCAGGCATGTTACACCAGGAAACCATCCTGATAATGGTAGCTGGAAAAGGAAGCGTGACAAGGCAGAAGAGAGATTATTGTTTACCCATAGGTTCACTTTGTGGGACTTGGAGTATTGGAAAGATTTGGATCTGCCGCATAATCTTGATGTGATGCACATCCAGAAAAATATATGTCACAACATTATCGGCACACTTCTTAATATTGAAGGCAAGACAAAAGATACCTTAAAATCTAGGATTGATTTGACACACCTGGGTATCAGACAGGATTTGCAGGTGCAAGATGAAGGTAAACCACGGGATATGGGACCAGCTGTGTACATCTTGGACAAGGTAGAAAGAAAAGAATTCTGCGAGGTCCTGTCACGTGTGAGATTCCCACATGGATTTGCTTCCAACCCTGAAAGGAGAGTCAGTGCAGATGGAAACAAGGTACAAGGGTTGAAAACTCATGACCGCCACATCCTACTTCAAAGGGTTTTACTGTTATCCTCGGAGGATTGGGCCGCCTCGACTTATACAGAGCAGTTGCGAGTTGGGACAATTCTTCGAGAACTCTGCAGTAGAAATATCAGGATAGATGCTTTGGAGCGTCTTAGAGACAAGATACCAACTATCCTATGCGACCTTGAGAAGATATATCCTCAGTCCTTCTTTGATGTGATGGTGCATTTGGCTGTTCATCTACCTGATGAGGCACTACTTAGAGGTTCCGTACAGTATGGCTGGATGTACCCTATCGAAAGGCGGCTAGGCACTTTCAAGGGCTATGTTAGGAATAGAGCTAGAACTGAGGGTTCCATTGCAGAGGACTACATTGCTACAGAAGCGTTGACATTTTACTCAAAATACATTGAAACAGCTGATCAGCTTAGCAAAATGTGGATGAAGACAATCCTGAGTTCAATGTTTTCGATTATTCTGTTCGAGTTACAGGGAAGAGACGACAAGAGGACAAACCTAAAGATTTGGACAAAATGGTTTGGTATGTGTTGAATAACTGTCCTGAGATACTACCTTATATCAAGTAAGTGCTAAGTACTGCAGCTTATACATCGTAATTGTCATAGCCCTAGAATTTGGTTGCAGATAGTGGCATTGCATCCATGCATCATGTTTAAATTCAAGAAACTTGAATTGAGGAAATTTGACAGCCTCAAAATTTTAATTAAAAGAAGGGAAAATAACCCTGGAAAATGCATCCAATGTTTCCAAAATGCTCTCCAACGATGTTTAATATTTTTGGCAAGGGTTTTGGTCCAAACCAAAAATATGGAACATTTTTGAGGAATTATTTTGGCCATTTGGATTTAAATCAATAAATATTTGAGTACGATTTAATTCTTCTATAAAAGAATTGCCAGTACAATAATCCTGAAAACCTGTGAGTGGCTTTGAATATATTGCATCAAGCCACATAAATATTTTCAGAAGCTACTGAATGATTTGGTCTGTGAATCAAATCAAAATAGAATTAAAATATTAGAAAACAGAAACAGAAATGTAAAAAAAAAGAAGGAAACTATCCTGGCCCAGCTTACCAACACCTGTAGCAGCCCAATACCGTTGCTGGCCCAGCCCACCAAGGGCGCCGTGGTCATCTTCAACCTCTACCAGTAGGCAGAGGCGAAGTCGCACGCGCGCACGCACGCAGACTCCTCCACCTCCTGCTTAGCCGTGGCAGCTTCCTCGGCCTTCGAACCGCGCCATGAAGACGCCCAGCATCTTCCCTCTCACTCCCCCCATCTCTCTGGTGCCTCTCTCCCTCTCTAGCCCTGCTCCACGCGACCACTGATAGCCCCACCGGCCACCGCTGCCACTCGCGTGGCCATTGCCATCCCCTCGTCGCGTTGCCATGCTCGGGAGCTCTGCACCAACCTCGTACGTGTCCCCATTGTCGACAGCAACTAGAGGAGCACAACATGGCCACCATCGGCGCCGTCTTCGTCCTCTGCACCAATGGCCGTCCTCGTCGATTCGCAGCAACCTGACCGTCCCCGACCAAACCGACGACGCCATCGGATGCGATGTGAGCTCCGCCGCATCTCCCCTCTCTCCATTTGCTCGCTCCCATGTTGTAGTGCCATTCCCCACCGTCACCGAAGCTCGCCAGTGTTGCGTCTGTCATCACCATCAGTAGCAGCCCCGCCTGGCTAACCCGAGCACGCAGGCGTGCTCAGGGAGCTCCCAGGAGCCCAACGTGGCCATCAGCTCGCTCGCTAGCGCGCTGCAGTCCTCACGCCCATGGAGCTGTAGCTCCGGCCACCGCCTCGCTTGCCGCCGACGCTGCTCCCGGCCACCCCGAAGCCTCTCGTCCGGTCCTTTGGATGCGGACGAGCAAGAGCTCCTCCCCAGTGTCCTCAGCGCGCCAAACCACCTCCCGTAGCTCAAATCCAAGCAGCGCTGCCGTCGTTTCGGTCGCTGCCGGCCAGGCTCCGGCGACTGCCTGCGTGGCACCGACATTAGCAGCTAATGACATCGCTAATTAACCCTAGAGCCACTTACAGACGGGCCCCACTGCCTAATTAACCCTGGTTTCGTTTTGTTTAGGTTAAACTAACCCCACAGGGCCCACATGTCAGTTTGACCTGGCCACGTCACCTGTTGACCGACCCCACACATCAGCGTTGACTTGCTGACGTGGCTGTTGACCTGACCCCACCTATCGGTGACCCAGATATCACTATGTGAATGACCGGTGGACCCCACTGGTCAGGTTTGACCTGGTCAGCCGCAGTTGACTTGCTGACGTCACTGTGATGCAATGCTGACACAGTCAATAATTTTCTAGAATTAAAATAATTCAGAAAATTCCAGAAAATGCCCAAAACTTATAAAATTCATAGAAAATAATCAATAACTCTAAATGAAATAAATAATATATGAAAATTATCAGAAAAATCCAAAGAATCTGAATATGGCATTTTCATGCATGTTTGAACAAGTTAACCTGACTGAATAGGACAATTCATGATTATGGAATAAATGGTAATTAGTTTTGGAGTTGGAATTTGCTATAGGTTTGAATTCCACTTCAATGAATATGACTAACTGTTGCACTAGGTCAATTCAGTACTTTAATATGACATATCATTCATATGAACGCATTGCATTGATTGTGGTTCCTTTTGTGTTTGCCGGTGGTTGTCCCTCTTAGTAGACGATGGTTCCGATGATGGGATCGATGACACTGATGAGGAACTATACTATCTTCAGAAGTGCCAGGCAAGCAAAACCCCCTTGTTCATTCTGATACAATCCAACTCTCTCGCTCCTGCTCTCTTTTACTGCATTAGGACAACAACATTTCAACTGTTACATGCTGCGGTAGTTGAACCCCTTTCCTCTGCATGACCTGTCATTGCCACAGTAAATAGATGAAACCCACTAGCATCAGTAGGAGTTGTTTGAGCCCTGATGTGCCTACTCATTCAAGCTTGTTTGTCATGCCTGCTATTGGTTAGAGTTGTGTCGGGTCTGATTCATCGGGGATGAATTGGGAAGTTGTGAACATGTCCCACTGTTGAGAGCTAAGTGTGTGAACATGATTTGGTAAAGGTAGCGGTGAGAGGCCACGTAGGAGTACATGGTGGGTTGTCTCATTGCAGCCGTCCTCAGGAACTGAGTTCTATGTTTGTGATCCATGAACAGTTACTACCACGCATTGGAATGCTTAAGTGCCCCTCTCGACTTATTAATCAACCTGATCTCAATCCAGGAGTTGCAACTAGTTTCTGGTGTTTGTAGGTTGTGTTAGTAGTCTACCAGGTGGCACCCGGTGCAGGTGGGCTTGGGACAGACTAGGCACCGTGGCACGGTGTACCAAGCGTAGATCCATCCGTCGAGGTGGGCTTGGGAACCCTGCATACATCGTTTGGGGCCGTGAGCGACACCCCGGCTGGATCTCCTTGCGGATGGAACCCGAATAGGCGATAAACCTGGACTAGAGACTTGTGTGGTTAGTTAGGTCGTGGCCGACTCCCTCGCCAGGCTTCTGCTTGAATGTTGCCGAGATACACAATGTGTACATGGTGGTAAGTGGCGAGAGCGTGTGTGAAGAAGTACACCCCTGCAGGGTTAGCATCGTCTATTCGAATAGCTGTGTCCGCGGAAAAGGACTTATGGGTTGCCTGTACAGTTCATAGACAAGTGAAAGTGGATACTCTAAAATGCGCAAGATAAGCGTGAGTGCTATGGATGGCCTTCTCGTAGGGAGACAGGAGCGAATCGATAGTGGTGTATTGATATGGTGAATATGTGGACTCGTGTACGCCACCTCAAAAGAGTTACTTGCAGTCATAGTTCAGGATAGCCACTGAGTCAAATCTGGCTTGCTACTGTTAAACCCCACCATCCCTTTGTTGATAATGATGCATATGTAGATAGTTCTGATGTAAGTCTTGCTGGATACATTTGTACTCACGATTGATTAATTTATGTTTTTGCAGAGAGACGTCGGTCTCACTTAGTTCCACGTGGACTTCGACGTTTAGCTCGTTACCTCAGCTACGATCTTGTACTCTTGGGAGGGTCTTGTAGATAGTCAGGCTTCTCAGCCTTTTTTCATTTGTAGTTGTCTGTACTCAGACATGTTTATGCTTCCGCTTGTTGCTTGTATGCTCTGTATGTTGTGTCATGAGACCCATGTTTGTAATACTTGGCTCCTCGGAGCCTAATGAATAAATACTCTGAGTCGTAGAGTCTTGTTGTGATGCCATGTTGTATTTGCACATATCGAGCATATTGTGTGTATGATTGAAATGCTTGGTATGTGTGGGATCCAACAACCTAGTTGTCTATCCTTGGTATCCTCTCTTATGGGGAAATGTAGTCTGGTGCTTCCACTGAGCTCTGCTAGCCTGCTACAGCCCGGGTTCCCGGAGTCCTGTTAGCCCAGTTGCTACAGCCCGGATTCACACGCTGATGACCGACATGCTCGATGTTGATTCATGTATGCCTGTCCACGTAAGTTACCACCACTTTGGGTTCACTACTAGTCATGTCGGCCCGGGTTCTCTGTCATATGGATGCTAGCGACACTATCATATATGTTAGCCAAAAGGCGCAAACGGTCCCGGGCCAGGTAAGGCGACACCCGTGGGAATACCGTGCGTGAGGCCGCAGAGTGATATGAGGTGTTACATGCTAGATCGATGTGACTTAGGATCGGGGTCCTTACAGCTTTGGTAGCAGAGCTTGACTGCCTGTAGGATTACCAAGCCAAACTGGTCGAAGTCGAGTCTAGAAATGCTTTAGTTATATAAGGGAATTGATTGAGGAAGGGAACGTAAGGCTCTTTTTAATCCGTTACCTTATGCCCTTCTGATCTGAGTCATCCTCTTCCTTTCTACGGGGATTAAGAACTAGGCCATCTCATCTATCTATCAGGTTGACAAGTTACTATGATAGAGACTTATCAGATTGATGGATTCAAGTCTTAGTTCGGTTTCTAGTACTTTCGTATGTTGATCGTTGATCCCGGAACTTTGATATTGTGATGTTGAGTGGTTATGCCACCATTTTGCAGGATGTCTCAAATATCTTTAGCATTTATAGTCGTTATGTTGTCCGAGTCATCCCAGGTTTCTAACTAGTCTGATGCATTTGCAAATCCTTTCTTTCCGTTTCTGATGTCCTTTTGGTCAGAATAAGCACACTAACCAGTGAGTTGAGGTACTCCATTGCCTTGGCGTGTATGTAGAAGCCATTATTATGACCCTAGGTGTCTTAGAGAACCACCTAGTGATCCATCCATGTTTTGTATCCCCAGTGTGATGATTCTGGCCATTATTCTCGAAAGCATCCCGTGATGCCATTTAGTTAGTAGGTATTTTATTTCTGGTCCTTAAACCCAATATTCATTCTACTTACCTCCTGTTGATAGTGTTTGTTCGTTCCTCTAGGATATTAGTAACCCTTGCGATAGTCCTCGAGGTCCATGGTATTTCCTTCTTGCAAATACCATGAACTGCTTATGGCATAAGTTCTTTTGAACCAAAAGATCACAACAAGAGTGCTGTTGACGAGTTCTCCATTCTATTTTGTGACTCTGCCAGTTCTACCTCTCCGCATGGATTATCCGGAAGAAACCTGTTGAACTTGGTTCGACATACGAATCTATGCATCCACAACTCAGAAAATCATACGTTCCTTTGAGTTGTCCCTCTTTAGTTGTTTTCGGAACTTCATCTATCAATTGATAGTCAAGAGTATGCGTGCATTCGTTCATCGTTGCCTTTACTCTTGCGTTACGTCAAGCCATTCTATCTCAGAATGACTAGGAGAAACAAAATCCAGAACCTCATCCATATCTAGGATTGGGTCAAAGCAATTCTATTCCACAGATCAAAATGCCAATCTAGTTTTTGCTCTGCTCTACCTTGGAGTGTTACCATATTTATGTCAAGAGTGTCATGAGAATTGCACCACCTCTTATGAATTCTTGATGCAGTAATACTTCTTGCCATCATTGTTCATTCGTCGATTCCCGTGTTATTGTAACCGGAATGCCGACAAGTGTACTGTGATGTGCGAAATCAATACTCCTAGCAACTCTGTTGCTTGGTAGTTAAGGGACAATACTCTCATTCTTAGCGTGTTGGTTATTGAATCATCATTCTAAGATAGATTGTGTTACCTAGTCCATATTTCCTGGTGCACTGTTTAATCAATGAGTTAGATTGTGTCAATCTCTCGCTCTTTTGATCATATCATCTTGCCCTGAAAAGCAAGATTGTTCTCGAACTTATAACATATCGGTGGTTCATGATTTTCTGAATATCTTCTCGGAAGTATCACCAGGTTGTCCCCTGACCGTTATGTTGAGCTCGCGGTCAAGTTGGTTTTCTTATAAACCACTCCTTCTCCAAGAATCTGTGTTGAATACCCCTGAGCTAGTTGGATAGGCTAAACAATAACTTGGAGAGTTGGAAGATAAAAGCTTGTCTGACTTAGTTCATGTTAAGGGATATCTATTTGTGTGTGTATTAATGAAAGATATCTTTCATCGATTGCTCTTCGTGATCAATTGTTGGATCTATTGTCTTGTCCAAACTTTGATTTGAGTGTGGGCTATCGTCAAATCAAATTAGTACCAATGATGTTCGTAATGCTGTCTTACTCGTGGTTGTTTCCTCGAGCATACACCGTTATATCCTTTGGTCTGACCAAGCCTATCACTGTGTTCACTTAATTGTGGAATTCCATCTATATGGAAGCCTGGATGGATTGTTGTAGAGCCCATTGACAATATTTTCATCCTGTCCATGATTCATATTGAACATCTAAGTTAGTGTTGGAAACTTTTGAAAGCATTTTCTTCATGCTAGCTCATGAAGTATATGTTATGGTGAAAGAAGTGACTTCCCCTGAGTTCATGTGCATCTGATGCAAGTTGCCGCCATGGATTCGAGAAAGTTATTTTTCTTCCTCCGGAATCATCCCAAGCCAGTCATGCATATGTGCGAAGTATTCTGTGGTTTGGAGACTTGCAACCTTCATTCTATGTGTATCCCTAGCACACCAAGCCACTTATTGATTTGTTCAAGGATAAGAAGTTCAAGTGTTATTCCTGAAGGGCCCGGACGGACATGCACACTTCGTTATTCCAATGATGGTTCCCAATCAGAACTCGGTAGTGTTTTATTGTAAGACTACTATGTGGCCATGCTTGTCTGGGACAACGTGTTCACATGTGTGTAGCAGAACCAGCTCATGTTTTGGAGCTTGCTATCATAGTTCATCTCCCGAGAATCTCGCAATGCCATCTCGTCGATTTGTGTTGCAAACTTCCATTTTTCTCTCTAGACTGGATGAGTCTGGAATATCCTGACACCAACCAGATCTGAATCTCAGGTAGATATGATGGTTGGAATGTTTCCCAAGAACTGTAATATTGGTCACTCTATAACCCGGTGAAGTGGATGTCGTGGCCAACACACCCAACCGGAAGACCTATTATTGTAGTATCTTGATTGAGGAAGTTGGCCACCTCCCCACAAGGATTCCATAGAATTTACTTCCGTAGTTGTTCCTTATGGATTCTTGTGCTCCCGAAGTCCGACCTTTACTTGATGTTCTAGATACCAAACCATATCTATAAATGGGTTACGCTAGCACATCAAGGAGAACATTAGGAGCGGAGTGCTAAATGTCTCTCGGTCGATCATCCAGATTTCGTTCCCTTGGCCTCACTAAGGTGAAATCTGAGAAAGTGTTGTGTTACTTTGCACCTACATTGTCCATCACTATTCATCATGGTAGTAAGATGTGTTGCCAGGATCCTCGGCACAGATGTTGGTAAGGCCTTGGTGACTATGGAAATGCTCAAGTTCTTGAGAGCACACTCAGTCACTAGGTTATATCCTCGGTATCAATTGGAATGTGCCTCCCGTTTGCCGAGTTTTTTCAATAACCATAGTTTACTTTCCGAACTGAGTATGCCATTTCCCCAAACCCCTTCAAACGGTCATCGTGAATTGCTCGGTCTTCGAGGGGATCATTTTCCTATGGAATATCCTTTCGTCGTCATCGAGTTAGGTGAAGATCTCGAGAGCAAGGATATCAAGATCAACATGAAGCAAGGAATTAACGTTCCTATGAAGGTGTCGGGGAGGCTGATCGGACCCACGAACACCTATGGGGCCGGCGGACCAGGCCCCTTGTGGTTCGGAGGGGGGCGGAGATCGCACGAAGAGCGGATCGAGGCGAAGCACTCGAGTAGTTTTTACCCAGCTCGGAGCTCTCCGGAGATAATACTCCTCTGCTGCTTGTCGATTATATTGTGCTCTTGCTAGGGAGCGATGAGAGCTACAAAACCTAGCGTGAGTGTCTCTGGTCTCGAATGAGTCGAACGTGCCGACCCCTTTCTACGTTGCGCATTGGCCTCCTTTTATGTGCTCAAGGGGTCTCCGACAGGTGGCAACGTAGATGAGGGTACAAATGTAATAACAGTAGTTGGTACACCTACTTGAATAGTGTACAGTGCAATATACCTAACTCTGATGGCAAGGGACAAAAGCATTAAATGCCCGTCTGTGTCGCCTAAACAGTGCAACAGAGACCGTCAGGTGCGCCTCCACTCGCCACGATGGCAAGCTTGTCAGCGCCGCTTATCGCTGCTCCCCGCTGGCTGCACAACCTCTTGACACGCGCGCATGGAATGGTCCCATGGCGACACGTTGATGGATGAGATGGAGCGGAGATGAAGAGAGGTTGCCTGCCGCGGCAAGCGCCTTGCCGCGGCTGAATCCTTGTCGCGTCCGGAGGCTTGTCGCGCTCCGAGCCTTCCCGGCAAGCTCCTCTTGCCGGGGTCTTGTCTTCTGCATGCCTTGAGTGGCCTTCCCGGCAAGCTCCTCTTGCCGGGGCCTTGTCTTCTTGGTCAAATACTTTGTTCTTGAATGGCTCCAAAGGAACCACGGAGGATCTTGGCGGTGACCAGGCAAGCCTGCCGCTGGTGTCTGCAATCGCCTGCGGCACGCAGTACGGGATACTAGGGTACCCCTACTCTAGTACACCGACAGAGCCCGCCTGGCTCGTCAGACACGGTGCCGAAGCGCTGTCGGACAGGCCCAAAACAGTGCACGGTCACACGCGCCTTGATCACGCCGTAACTCACCCCGGACCCACCACGTCCCCCACTAACGGCACGCACCGAACGTGGCGTCGTGCGAAGATCGTGGGCGTGGTCGTGGGGTTTCTTTATTAGAAAGCGGGCGTCCGCCTCCCCTCCTTATAAACAGGGGAAACAGGGGCAGGCCGTCCACCTCGCCATTGCTGTCTTGTCCAAAAAACTACCGCCGCTCCCCCCTTCTTCTCCAGTGCGAAGAGAGCAGCGCTCCGCCCCCTTTCGCCACAAGCACGCTCAACGCCGTCGACCTTCTCCGCCGCCTCCGCCATGGCTCCGAAAGCCGACAAGGGGAAGGGCGTCAAGTCGGCGGCGCGCAGCGGCTCGCGGCGCTGCGCAAGGAGCGGGCCATCTTCTCCCCTCAGCTCGACGCAAAGGAGCTGAGGGAGCTCTTCTACCTCTTCTGGTCGACGGAGTCGCGTGCGCATCCGCGCACGAAGGTACTCCCCGCCTCTGCTTCTGAACTAGCCCCAACCGGGTATCCTTTCTTTGCCCTTTTCTTCTATTGCGGGCTCTGACCGCCCTTTTCCGAATTCTTATGTGATATTATGAACACATACGGGTTCCGCCTCCTTGATTTCACCCCCAACGCCATTCTGACCATGGCAGTTTTCGCACACCTTTGCGAAAACTTTGTCGGGATCCACCCCAACGTAGCCCTCTTCCGCCACTTCTTCATGCCCCGCGTTGAGAGAGGAGAGCCGCTTGCCGGAGGGATTGCTTGGGTCTCCAGGGTCGGCAAGAAGGAGGCCTATCTGGAAGGAGAGTTCCGCAGCAAGTGGGAGGAGTGGAGAGCCAACTGGTGTTGGATCGTAGAGGAGAACCCGCAGCCCTTCACTGCCGTGCGCCAAACCCCAATAGTGCGCGGCAACGATTGGAGCAACTTGGCGCCGGAGGATGCTAGGTTGAAGATAGCTGTGACCCGGATTTTGCGCCTCAGGCTTGTCGGACTAACCGTAGGCGCAGTCGGCGCAGATTTCCTTCGCCGCCGCATCGCTCCCTTGCAGGAGAGGAGGAGGCTTGCTTGGGAGTTCCAAAATGCGGCAGACATCATGAGGCTGCGCCCGGATCTCAATTGGAATTTCACCGTTTTGGAGCTGGATGCGATGCTGCTAGAGCTGTTCAAGAACGACCCCGATCACCCCGAGTGGTTTAGGTTGCCGAGGGGGGTCGTCCCATTGTGCAACAACTCTGCGCTCGACCGCATCAGGGCCATGATGCCGTTGTGCGATTCTCATGGGATCGTTCCAACCTGGCAAGAGCCTTCCGACGACATCGTGCAACAGTTCTTCGACAACTTGGAAGAAGTGCCGATCCGCTCCGACGAGCAGAAGAGGCTCACCCGCGATACCACCGACGAGGAGATGGTGCGGATTGCCACCAGGCTGGAGGAGGCGGCAACAGCTGCTGCCGCTGGCGTCTTTGGGTACACCGTGGAGGAGGCGGACGCAGCCGAGGCGGCAAGCCTTGCCGAGCGAAGGGAGTTCGCCGGCGAGGAAGAGCTTGCCGCACCCGAGGCTGAGTCGAGCGGACCAGCCGAGGGCGCTTCTTCTCCACCACCCAGCGACTTGCCGCTGACGGAGCCCCCGGCTCCGCCGAAGAGGCGTCTCCGCAAGGCCAGAGATGAGGCAGGGGTGACAGACGGGCCCACAGCATGGCGCCCAGCATGACGCTCTACATGACAAGCGATGTTGCAGCAGGAGCACCCCACGCTTCTGCGACAAGCTGGGCGGGATCCTCCCGTGCCACCGCCAGCGCCTCCGCCAAGCGGCCAAGAGAGCCTACTCCTCCGCCTCGTCGCACCGGAGGCGAGCCGGAGCTTGACTTCTCCGCGCTTAGCTCCGAGGAGGAAGAAGAAGAGTAAGCTTCAATATTGTGCTTGTATTTCTTCAATTTTGTTGCTTCATCTTGGATCTGATTTGCTTTGTTCTGAACTTTTTCCTTTTCAGGACGCTAGCCCAGAGAGCGTCGAAGAGGGCCAAGACCCTGGTGGTCGTCGTTGAGGACGATCCACCCGCGGCAACAGGAGGCGCGTCTGAGACCCCCTTGCCGGACCCGACACCCCTTCCTCAGAGCAGCCCCGGCCACAGCCCCGGGGTAAGTATCACGGTTTTCTCCTTCTTATTAGGTATGCATGGGTGCTCCTTCTTCATTGATATCTGACTGTTTGTTTGTGTAGGAGCAGAGCAGCCTCATCAGGAGGGCCGGGAAGCCGCCCCCGAGATTCTGTCTGCTGCGACTACGCCGCCAAGGGAGGATTCTCCGGCAAGGAAGCATCCTCCGACAAGGGAGGCTACCCCGGCAAGGGACAGCACCAGTGACCCTCCAGTGGTCGAGTCCATGGCTGTAGATCCCGTTGCAGGTAATCCCCTTGCGCGAAAATTTCCCTTGGGCTTGTTTTCTTCTGTTTTTCTTTGAATATTTGCTTGACTGTTCTTTCTTTGTCTGATGCAGAGCCGATGGAGGTCGAGGTCGTCGGCGAGGAGGACGCGCGCGGCAACACTGACGAAGCCGCCGCCGTGGAAGAAGAGGTCGTCGCTGACGAGCCTGTCGGCGAGGAGGCCACCGACGAGGGGTCGGGCGATCGCACTGACGGCCCTGAGGCCGTAGGAGCGCCAGGCGCTACACCGACCGCCGACTCCCCCGCCGCTGCTATAGCGTCAGGCTCCGAGGAGCCCCAGCCCGGCGCCTACTTGAAGGCTGGCGACGACGTCTTCATCAAGCTCCACAGGAGTCGAGCTCAGGCGCCGGTCAAAGGAGAGACCTTGACGGAGAGCTGCTGCCTCTGCATTGGCTGACGCTGGTGGACGCGCCAAGCAGCAGCAGCGGCGAGTCTGAGGAGGAGCAGCTGTTGAAGAAGCTGCTGTCGCTCTACCGCGCCCGGCAAGCCAAGTTGGAGTCCCGGGAAGCACTTGTCGCGAGGGCGGGAGCAGACATGGAGAAGCCTTGAGAAGAGCTCGGAGCGCCAACCAAGAAACTCTCCGAACGTAATGTGAAGCGGGAGCAACTTGCGGAAGAGCGCACGACCTTCATCCTTGAGAAGGCCGCGGTGAGGAGGAGCAGCTGGCCGCCGAGAAGCTCTCCAGCGTGGGAAGCGGTGGCGCAGCGGAAGATCAACCTGGACAGCCACGAGGAAGAGCTTGTCGCGCGCGAGGAGTCACTTGGCGGGGCGCTTAAGGAAGCGAAGGATGATGCCGCAGCCGCCGAGGCCGCCAAGAAAGAGTTGGAAGCGAAGGTGGCGCAGCTGGAGGCCAGTCTCCAGAAAAGCGGTGATGAGCTTGCCGCGCTCAAGCACGAGCGCGAGAAGGACGCCTACACTCTTGGAGAGCTGCAGGGCCGTCTCGCTGACAGGAGCAAGGAGCTCGACGCCGCCAAGGACTCCAAGGCAGATCTTCAGCTGAAGCTGACCACTCTGACGCAGACGATGGACGGCGCCAAGGAGCGGGAGGTGGGCCTGTTGGAGACGATCAAGGCCAAGGAGGAGCTGCTGGCGAATGCTGTTGACACCCAGAGCGCCTTGAGGGAGAGTGTGGAGCATTGGATCGAAGGTCTTGTGGATACTGCTGCCGACATCCACAACGAGCTGATGGAGCTGGGGATGGTGGATCTTGCATACTCCTCCGACGAGCATCTCCAACCCAGCGCCAAGCTTAGCCTATTCTTCAAGGGCGTGTTGACGGGCCTCCAGCGACTCCGGGAAGAGGTCCCAAAGCAGCTGACCGAGGAGTCGCGCCAGATCTGCGCAGGAGCCCTCGAGAAGGTGTTGATGAAGGTGGCCTTCCGCAATCCAGGCCTCAACCTCAACGGCGTCCTCAGATCCTTGCCGCCAGATCTTTGGCGTGGGCGCTCAAAGCCCTTATCGCACCCATTGTGGACAAGGTGAACAAGATCAAGCGGATTGATGGCGACCGCGTAGACTAGGCCGCCAATTTTATCTTTCCCTTGTCGCTGCTGATCATGTTTAGAACAATTTATTAGATCTGCGACAAGCTTATTTTGTAATATACTCTATCTTAGGCGATCAATGCAATGTCATTTCCTTTACTTGATTCCTTCCTTTGTACGTTTCTGCCCTACGCATTTAGGGAACTTGTCGGTGCAGGCACCTTTGTCATGAAGGCCGAGTGCGGAACGTCGGCAGACTTCTTTGGCGGTGCCGCCTCGACAAAACAACCTTGTCGCGACTAGCTGCAGCTCACTTAAGTTGTTGAGTGGACTCGAAACAAAGTAAGGGCGCGACTAGCCTGCGAGTTGGTTCCTCTGCGCACAGGTTTTCCATACAAAGTACTATCTTTCGAGGAAGATAACTTCTTTCGAGGAAGATAACTTAAAAAATTTAAAACTGATTGCTCAAGCTTTGGCAACTTAGCTTTTCTGTCGTTTGCTTCCCGATAAGGCAAAACTTCCTCGAGCAACGCTTGTCCCATAGTATTATCTTCTCCTTCCCCCCTGGTTAACTTGTGCGCGAGGGAACCTTCCTTTCTTTGAGAAAAGAGAAAGAAGAGAAAATAAAGTTATGGAGCCCAGTGACTCGATGTTGCTTACGGGTGTGGGTGCTGCACAAAGTGTTAGCAAAACATGCAATAAAATGATGAAAGCATGAATTTGACAATTTGTGCGCAACACATGAGCTTCTTCGATGCACGGGTCTGCGCCCGGCTTTGTACAAAGGATTACATGCAACAGCGGCAAGACTTGTACAAAAGTTGGTTGCGGAACAGGTTCCGCAACCGCGCTTCTCTATGGGTAAAACTTACGAAGATGTTCAATGTTCCAGGAGTTGCTCACCGGAATGCCATCTTCGGTCTCAAGGCGGACAGCGCCAGGCCTAGTGACTCGTTTCACCCGATAAGGGCCTTCCCACTTTGGCGTCAACTTGTTTGAATTCTTGGCGGACTGAACGCGTCGAAGAACAAGGTCGCCTTCCTCGAGGCTTCTGGCACTAACTTTGCGGCTATGGTAGCGACGCAAAGCTTGCTGGTAACGAGCGGCTCGTGACAATGACTCGAAGGCGATCTTCCTCAAGGAGCAGCGTCATCTTGTCGCAGCTGCTCTTGCTCAAGCTCATCATAAGCGAGCACTCGAGGCGATCCGTATCTGAAGTTTCGTGGGGAGAACTGCCTCTGCTCCATAGACTAGAGCAAAGGGTGTCTGGCTAGTGGCTCGATTTGGCGTCGTCCTGATCGACCAAAGAACCACCGGCAGCTCCTCAATCCAGTTTCTTCCGCACTTGCGCAGCCTGTCGAAATTTCTGGTCTTGAGCCCGCGCAGCACTTCAAAGATTTGCCCTCTCTCGCTTGACCGTTGCTTCTCGGGTGAGCAAGCAAAAAGCAGACCTTGGCGCCAATATCTTGGACGTATTGCATGAAGTTGCGACTCGTTAATTGTGTGCCGTTGTCGGTGATGATCCTGTTAGGGATTCCGAAACGGCAAACAATCGACCTGAAGAACTTGACTGCTGACGTGCCGTCACCTTCCTCACTGCTTCCACTTCCGGCCACTTTGTGAACTTGTCGATTGCGACGTACAAGTACTCAAAGCCCCGACAGCTTCGGGGAAGGGGCCGAGGATGTCGAGCCCAGCGAAAATGGCCAGGATAAAGGGATCGTCTGGAGAGCTTGAGCTGGCTGGTGTATCTGTTTGGAATGGGCCGGCATGCTTCACACTTGGTTACTTGTGCAGTTGCATCTGGAGGGCTGTTGGCCAAAAGAAACCTTGCCGTAAAGCTTTGCGGCAAGTGCCACGCACTAATGTGGTGACCACATATGCCTCCATGTATCTCTGCCAATGACTTTTGTCCATCTTCCCGGGAATACACTTCAATTTCACACCGTTGAGTCTTCTTATGTACGATTATCTTTGTCGACAAACTGGTACATACTTGACTGCCGTGCTACTCTTTCCGCTTCTTCTTGCTCTTGGGAAGTTCTCTGTCTGAAGGAAATGGACAATCTGCTGCGCCCATGCTTTGGAGCTTGCGGCTCGACAACAAGGACTAAAGGCACATCTGCTGCTGCGGAACATCGGCTTCCATGGCAAGAACCTGCGGCTCAGCCCGAGCTTGGCGTTCCCGGCAAGCTTGCCGGAGCAAAACTTGTCGGGGCGTGCGCTTCAACGAAACAAACCACAGGGCTTGTCGGGAGACTGCTCCTCGGCCTCTGTTGGTGTCGATCTTGGGGACCTTCTTGGCGGCGGCCGGGAAGATCTGCGGAAAGTAGTCACCAGAGATCAACTTCCTCTTCTTGTTACATCCGGTTGATGGTGTTACGATTGGTTGAGTTAGCTTGAGCACAAAAATCCCTGGTTCCACAGGCAACTTAAGTGCAGCGCACTTTGACAGGCCATCAGCAATATCGTTCTGAGCCCTTGGAACATGTTCCATTTGCAGGCCGTCAAAGTGCTCTTCTAGCTTCCTCACTTCATCGACGTAGGCTTCCATCAACGGACTACGATAATCTTTGTTCACTTGGCGGACGACAAGCTGCGAGTCACCCACGACAATAAGCTTCTTGATCCCAAGGTCCGCTGCGATCACGAGACCGGCAAGCAAACCTTCATACTCTGCGGTATTGTTTGTTGCTTGCTCCTTGGGAAAGTGCATCCGGACTACGTACTTGAGGTGCTCTCCGGTGGGTGCGACAAGCAAAGACGCCAAAGACCGGGCGCCTTGCAGCGAGAAGGCACCATCAAAGTACATCGACCACTCTTTGCTTGCTTCCTTGGCCAGGAATGCTCGTCTCGGAATTTCTTCATCCGGTGTTGGCGTCCATTCTGCTATGAATTCTGCCAATGCTCGCTTGGGATAGTTGAAGTGCTTTCAAACTTGAGGCCAAAGCTTAGCGGTTCAGTGCCCACTCGACAATCCTGCACTGCCGCTTACGGATTCTGCGGTATCCTCTTTAGCGGAAAGCGAGTGACGCATTGTTATCTCATATGCTTGGAAGTAATGGCGCAGCTTTCTCCGAGCCATGATGAGGCCGAAAAGCAATTTACGCACACCAGAGTACCTTGACCTAGCCCCTGCAGGAGGGAACTAACAAAGTAAACCGGGCGCTGCACCATCCTTTTACGCATCTGCTCATGCGTCTGCCTTGAGATCCGTCCTTGTCGGGACCAGAGCTTGTCGTGAAGCCCCACGCTTGTCGCTGGATGTGTCTGCCGTGGTTGCTAGCTCATCATCCGCCTACCTCTCCGCCACTAACGCAGCACAAACCACTTGATTGGTTGCCGCTATATATAGCAGCAACTTCTCTTGTGGCTTAGGTGCGACAAGTGTTGGAGTGGAGGACAGGTATCTCTTCAAGTCCTGCAGCGCAGCCTCCGCTTAGGGAGTACATTTCATTGGACCTGCCTTTTTCAAAATCTTGAAAAACGGCAGGGCGCGCTCTGCAGACCTAGAGATAAACCTACTGAGAGCAGCCATGCAACCGGCAAGTCTTCGTACATCCTTGACGCGCTTTGGTGCTTCAATCTGCTCAATGGCCTTGATCTTGTCGGGATTGGCCTCAATCCCCCGCTGAGATGCGAAGAACCCGAGAAGCTTGCCGGAAGGGACTCCAAACACGCACTTCTCGGGGTTGAGCTTGAGGTTGATCTTGCGCAGATTTGTAAAAGTCTCATCCAAATCTTGAACTAGAGTTGCTTTGTCCTTGCTCTTGACCACTATGTCATCCATGTAGGCTTCTACATTTCTGTGCATTTGCGGCTCAAAAGCATCATGAACTACCCTTGCAAAGTTGAACCAGCATTCTGCAAACCGAAAGGCATCCGTGTGAAACAATATGTGCCACATGGAGTAATGAATGCGGTTTTCTCCTCATCTTCTTCAGCCATGAAGATCTGATGGTATCCTGAGTAGGCATCAAGAAACGAAAGCAAATCACATCCAGCCGTGGAGTCAACAATCTGGTCGATGCGCGACAAGGGAAATGGATCTTTGGGACAAGCTTTATTAACATCCGTGAAGTCAATACAGAGCCTCCACTTCCCGTTAGCCTTGCGCACAACTACAGCATTGGCCAACCACGTAGGATGGAGCACTCCTCTAACAAGGCCTGCTGCTTCCAGTTTCTTGATCTCTTCTGCAATGAATTATTGACGCTCTACTGCTTGTTTCCTGACTTTACGCTGACGGGCGCGCATAAGGACAAGCGGCAGGCGGTGCTCAATTACTTTCACAGGAACACCGGGATGTCGACGGTTGCCATGCAAACACGTCGACGTTCGCCGCGAGGAAGCAACGAGCGCGCCTTCCTATTTAGGGTCGAGAGAGGCAGCGATGGTGAAGGTACCACGGCTGCCGTCCTCCTTGGCGAACACCCTCTTGGTCCTTGGCGGAGCTGCCATCTTCTTCTTGCACTTGCGGTGGAGCTCGATGGTGCGTCCTCGACGGTAGCGCAGCACTCGAAGAGGTGCGCTTGCCGGAGTGGGCATCGAGCTCTTGCCGGACTTGGACTTGGTCTTCTTCCCCGGAGCTTCAGCGGCAAGTGTCGGCAATCTGTCATCGCGCTGCATCCCGGTAGATCTTGTCGGCACAGATAAGAGCATCCTTCTTGTCGCCATGGACAGAGATGATGCTTATCGGGCCTGGCATCTTGAGTGAGTTGTAGGCGTAGTGAGAGGCTGCCATGAACTTGGCGAGTGCTGCACGGCCAAGTATCCCATTGTAAGGCAATGGGAAATCAGCAACGTCGAAGGTGACCCTCTCAGTCCTAAAGTTCAGCTCGCTGCCAAATGTTACCGGCAACGTGATCTTCCCCTTCGGCTTGCTCCTTCCTGGATTAATTCCTTGGAATGTGCCAGTCTCTTCAAGCTCGCTGTCAGGGATTTGAAGCTTCTGGAGCACCACGGAGGAGATCAGATTCAAGCCGGCCCCGCCGTCAACTAGCATCTTTGTGACCTTGAGGTTGCGGATAGTTGGTGATACCAACATCGGCAGGCACCCGACCGCAGTTATGCGATCAGGGTGGTCCTCAATATCAAAGATGATAGGCGTCTTGGACCACTTCAGAGGCTTGCGTGACTCTACGGATGGTTCCGCTGCATTGACCTCCCGCATCCACTGCTTGAGTTGGCGGTGGGAAGTATGCAGGGAAGCACCTCCGTCAACGCAGAGGACCTCTGTAGCTTTCTGAAACTCCTGCTCATCGGCGTCGTCGTCTTCCATATCTTCGTCGTCGTCGTCATCTTCATCCTTGTCGCGGCCGCGGGGAGGTCTGTCTCCTTGCCGCTGCTTGGCCTTGCCGCGGCGTCCTCCCCGGCCGGGTCTCTTCTTGCTGGCTCCTCCAGCACCTTCCTGGGCCTTCTCCTTGTCGCGCCGCTCGTACTCAGCCTTCGCTTTGTTCAACAAGCTGCTCGACCTTCTTGCAGCTCTGGAGGTCGTGGCCCTTGGTGTGGTGGATCTTGCGATCTTGCTTGCGGAGCCGTCTGCTTGTCGAGAGGCCGCCTGGTGGTGGTTGGCGTCAACGGCAACCTCCTTGCCAGAGCCACCAACCTTGGCGTTCTTGTCGCCACCTCCGTTTCCGGACTTCTCAACAGCTAGCACTTCTCTGCCTTTCTTCTCCCTGTTGCCTCACCGCCGGCTCTTCTTTGCCGGGGCGGTCTCCTCCTTGTCGAGATCCTCGCTTACGCATTTTCTCCTGGGAGTCTCCTCCCTTCCTCTGCACGTGCACACTTGTCGGCCAAGGCGTACAACTCACTGACGTCCTTGACTTTGCACATCGCCATCTCCTCCCTCATCCCGCGGTTCCGCATGTTCTGATGAAACGCGCTGATCACCGCGGCAGGGTGGACATCTGGAATGTTGTAGTGCACACGGCTGAATCTCTGAATGAACTTGCGCAGGGAATCTCCTTCCTTCTGGGCCATGAGGCTTGTGGCCGCCTGTGAAGGCGCCAACAAACTGATGGCATAAATCTGCCCAAGAGGATATGGAGCTGTCCGGCAAGTGCATGAGCCAAGATCGGCGTTGGGCTTGAGTACCAACGGAAGTAGTTGGCAAGGATCTTGTCGTCCCGTCCCCCGCAGCTTGCACCGCGATGGTGTAGATGCTTTGAGGAACTCCGGCCGGTGCGTCCTGCCGCCATCGTGCTTCTACGATGCGTCGGGCTTGAAGTTCTTGTTGCTGGGCCACTGGACTTGCCGCAGCTCACGAGTGAACGCAGGGCAACCTACCGCGTACGTCAAGTCGCCTGGTTCCTCCGGCGCGCGCATGTCAACAGAAGGCCCAGCGCGCTTGTCAGATTGACGTCGCGCTTCTCTTCGGCGCTCGATGCGAGTTCGAGCGTCTTCTTGTTGTCGCTCATGGAGAACTTGGCGCTGATCGCGGCGAGCTCGTGGATCCGACGACGCAGTGGAGTCGCTGTCGAGGTGGATCCGGCGAGTCGGCGATCTTGGCCTTTGGGGTGGAGAGTGCATGGTGGTTGCACCCCCACCGGTCTCGTCGCCACCGGCTCGCGCTTGGCGTTCTTGTCGCGGCAGCGACGCACTCGGTGTCAGCGGGCGTCGCCGTTAAGCGAAGCCGATGAGACTTCAGATGGTGGCCCTCCACTCGTCGACCTTGTCGGCCGTTGGAGGGTAATCGAGGAGTAATTGAGCTCTCGCCAGCTTCTGCTGGAGTAGTGGGTGGCAATGGTGAGCGGTCACGAGGAGCGGATATGCTCGGACTTCTAACTATGTTAGAAGGAGCAGCATCCCATCGAGCGACCGTATCTCGCTCGTGCCCGGCATGTTGGCGCGCATGCTTTGGTCTTGAGGGTCTTGATCCAACGAGCGAATGGTATTGTGAATACCATGACGCTGTTGGTCCCGCGTCTCCTGAGATGGGCGCGGGGGATGTACGGATGCCGAGGTTTGCGCGGCCTTGTCCTTGGACTTGGCAGCGTCAAGAACTCCTTCGCCGGCGCCCGCTCTTCCGCCAGCGTCTACTCCACCACCCGTTTGCTCTGGTGATGGTGGGTACGACGGAGAGCTCACGCCGCCAAGCCTTCTTCTTCGGTGGCATGTTGATGAAGATGTTGAAGATGATGAAGGCGTTGCTCGTGTGAACGCCGAATCAGGTTCACACAGCCTCGACGCCCCTACTGGCGCGCCAAAGATGTCGGGAGGCTGATCGGACCCACGAACACCTATGGGGCCGGCGGCCCAGGCCCCTTGTGGTTCGGAGGGGGGCGGAGATCGCACGAAGAGCGGATCGAGGCGAAGCACACGAGCAGTTTTTACCCAGCTTCGGAGCTCTCCGGAGAGATAATACTCCTACTGCTGCTTGTCTGATTATATTGTGCTCTTGCTAGGGAGCGATGAGAGCTACAAAACCTAGCGTGAGTGTCTCTGGTCTCGAATGAGTCGAACGTGCCGACCCCTTTCTACGTTGCGCATGGGCCTCCTTTTATATGCTCAAGGGTCTCCGGCGGTGTAGCGTAGATGAGGGTACAAATGTAAAAACAGTAGTTGGTACACCTACTTGAGCGATTATGCTGCAATATACCTAACTTTCGGCGGTAAGGGACAAAAGCATTAAATGCCCGTATGTCGCCTAAACAAAGGCAACAGAGACCGTCAGGTGCGCCTCCGCCGCCACGATGGCAAGCTTGTCGGCGCCGCTTATCGCTGCTCCCCGGCTGGCTGCACAGCCTCTTGACACGTGGCGCATGGAATGGTCCCATGGCGACATCGTTGATGGATCTGTTGGAGCGGAGATGAAGAGAGGTTACTGCGGCAAGCGCCTTTGCCGCGGCTGAATCCTTGTCGCGTCCGGAGGCTTGTCGCGCTCGAGCCTTCCCGGCAAGCTCCTCTTGCCGGGGTCTTGTCTTCTGCGTGCCTTGAGTGGCCTTCCCGGCAAGCTCCTCTTGCCGGGGCCTTGTCTTCTTGGTCAAATACTTTGTTCTTGTGTGGCTCCAAAGGTACCATGGAGGATCTTGGCGGTGACCAGGCAAGCCACCGGCGAGGTCTTTGAATGCTTTCGTGCACGAGTACGGGATACTAGGGTACCCCTACTCTAGTACACCGACAGAAGGGCAATTGGACCAGGAGGATCGTATTAGCTTTGTGTCCCTCTGTCTTCTTACTCACGTCTTCAATCTCGGGACGAGATTCTTGTTTAGTGGGGCTGAGTTGTCACAGCCCTACAATTTGATTGCAGATAGTGGCATTGCATCCATGCATCATGTTTAAATTCAAGAAACTTGAATTGAGGAAATTTGAAATCCTCAAAATTTTAATTAAAAGAAGGGCAAATAACCCTGGAAAATTCACCAATGTTTCCAAAATGCTCTTCAACGATGTTTAATATTTTTGGCAAGGGTTTTGGTCCAAACCAAAAATATGGAACATTTTTTAGGAATTATTTTGGCCATTTGGATTTAAATCAATAAATATTTGAGTTGGATTTAATTCTTCTATAAAATAATTCCAAGTCCAATAATCCTGAAAACCTGTGAGTGGCTTTGAATATATTGCATCAAGCCACATAAATATTTTTGGAAGCTACTACATGATTTGGTCTGTGAATCAAATCAAAACAGAATTGAAATATTAGAAAATAGAAACAGAAATGTAAAAAAAAGAAGGAAACTAACCTGGCCCAGCTTACCAGCACCTGTAGCAGCCCAACACCGTTGCTGGCCCAGCCCACCAAGGGCGCCGTGGTCATCTTCAACCTCTGCCAGTAGGCAGAGGCGAAGTCGCACGCGCGCACGCAGAGTCCTCCACCTCCTGCTTCGCCGTGGCAGCCTCCTTGGCCTTCGAACCGTGCCACAGAGACGCCCAGCACCTTCCCTCTCACTCCCCCCATCTCTCTGGTGCCTCTCTCCCTCTCTAGCCCTGCTCCACGCGACCACCGAGAGCCCCACCGGCCACTGCTGCCGCTCGCGTGGCCATTTTCATCCCCTCGTCGCGCTGCCATGCTCGGGAGCTCTGCGCCGACCTCGTACGCGTCCCCATCATCGACAGCAACCAAAGGAGCACAACATGGCCGCCATCAGCGCCATCTTCGTCTTCTACACCAACGGCCGTCCTCGCCGATTAGCAGCAACCCGACCGTCCCCGACCTCACCGACGACGCCATCGGATGCGCTGTGAGCTCCGCCGCATCTCCCCCCTCTCCATTTGCTTGCCCCCATGCCATAGTGCCATTCCCCGCCGTCAGTGAAGCTCGCCGGCCCTGTGTCTGTCGTCACCGTCGGTAGCAGCCCCGCCTGGCTAACCCGAGCATGCAGGCATGCTCAGGGAGGTCCCAGGAGCCCAACGCGGCCATCGCTCGCTCGCTAGTGCGCTGCAGTCCTCGCGCGCGTGGAGCCGTAGCTCCGGCCAGCGCCTCGCTCACCGCCGACGCTGCTTCCGGCCACCCCGCAGCCTCTCGCCCGGTCTTTTGGATGCGAACGAGCAAGAGCTCCTCCCTAGTGTACTCAGCGCGCCAAACCACTGCCCGTAGCTCAAATCCGAGCCACGCCACCATCGTTTCGGTCGCCGCCGGCCAGGCTTCGGCGACTGCCTGCGTGGCACCGTCATTAGTAGCTAATGACATCGCTAATTAACCCTAAAGCCACTTACAGACAGGCCCCACTGCCTAATTAACCCTGGTTTAGTTTTGTTTAGGTTAAACTAACCCCTCAGGGCCCACAGGTCAGTTTGACCTGGCCACGTCACCGTTGACCGACCCACACGTCTATGGCTATTGACTTGCTGACATGGCTATTGACCTGACCCCACATTGCCGGTGACCTAGGCGACACTATGTGGTGACGGTGGAACCCACTGGTCAGTTTGACAGTCGACCCTTGATTGACTTCTTGACGTTGCAGTGACTAAATGCTAACGCAGTTAATAATTTTCTAGATTTAAAACAATTCAGAAAATTCCAAACAATGCCCAAAACTTCTAAAATTCATAGAAATAATCTATAACTCGAAATGAATAAATAATATATGGAAATTATCAGAAAAATCCAAAGAATCTGAATATGGCATTTTCATGCATGTTTGAACAAGTAACCTCACTGAATAGGACAATTCATGATTATGGAATAAATGGTAATTAGTTTTGTAGTTGGAATTTTCTATGGGTTTGAATTCGACTTCAATGAATATGACTAACTGTTGCACTAGGTCAATTCAGTACTTTAATATGACACCGATGAGGAACTATACTATCTTCAGAAGTGCCAAGCAAGCAAAAACCCCTTGTTCATTCTGATACAATCCCACTCTCTCGCTCCTGCTCTCTTTTACTGCATTAGGACAACAACGTTTCAACTGTTACATGCTGCGGTAGTTGAACCCCTTTCCTCTGCATGACCTGTCATTGCCACAGTAAATAGATGAAACCCACTAGCTTGAGTAGGAGTTGTTTGAGCCCTGATGTGCCTACTCATTCATGCTTGTTTGTCATGCCTGCTATTGCTTAGAGTTGGGTCGGGTCTGATTCATCGGGGATGAATTGGGAAGTTGTGAACATGTCCCACTTTTGAGAGCTAAGTGTGTGAACACGATTTGGTAAAGGTAGAGGTGAGAGGCCATGTAGGAATACATGGTGGGTTGTCTCATTGCAACCGTCCTCAGGAACTGAGTTATATGTTTGTGATCCATGAATAGTTACTACCACGCATTGGAATGCTTAAGTACCCCTCTTGACTTATTAGTCAACCTGATCTCTGTCCAGGAGTTGCAACTAGTTTTTGGTGTTTGTAGGTTGTGTTAGTAGTCTACCAGGTGGCACCCGGTACATGTGGGCTTGGGACAGACTAGGCACCGTGGCATGGTGTACCAAGAGTAGATCCATCCGTCGAGGTGGGCTTGGGAACCCTGCACACATCGTTTGGGGCCGTGAGCAACACTCCGTCCGGATCTCCTTGCGGATGGAACCCGAATAGGCGATAAACCTGGACTAGAGACTTGTGTGGTTAGTCAGGTCGTGGCCGACTCCCTCGCCAGGCTTCCGCTTGAAGGTTGCCGAGATACACAATGTGTACATGGTGGTAAGTGGCGAGAGCGTGTGTGAAGAAGCACACCCCTGCAGGGTTAACATCATCTATTCGAATAGCCGTGTCCGCGGAAAAGGACTTCTGGGTTGCATGTACAGTTCATAGACAAGTGAAAGTGGATACTCTGAAATGCGCAAGATAAGCGTGAGTGCTATGGATGGCCTTCTTGTAGGGAGACGGGAGCGGATCCATAGTGGTGTATTGATATGGTGAATATGTGGACTCGTTTGCGCCACCTCAAAAGAGTTACTTGCAGTCGTAGTTCAGGATAGCCGCTGAGTCAAAGCTGGCTTGCTGCAGTTAAACCCCACCATCCCTTTGTTGATAATGATGCATATGTAGATAGTTCTGATGTAAGTCTTGCTGGGTACATTTGTACTCACGTTTGCTTAATTTATGTTTTTGCAGAGAGACGTCGGTCTCACTAGTAGTTCCATGTGGACTTCGACGTTTAGCTTGTTACCTCAGCTACGATCTTGTACCCTTGGGAGGGTCTTGTAGATAGTCAGGCTTCTCAGCCTTTTTTAATTTGTAGTTTTCTGTACTCAGACATGTTTATGCTTCCGCTTGTTGCTTGTATGCTCTGTACGTTGGGTCACCATGTTTGTAATACTTGGCTCCTCGGAGCCTAATGAATAAATACTCTGAGTCATAGAGTCTTGTTGTGATGCCATGTTGTATTTGCACATATCGAGCATATTGTGTGTATGATTGAAATGCTTGGTATGTGTGGGATCCGACAACCTAGTTGTCCATCCTTGGTAGCCTCTCTTATGGGGAAATGTAGTCTGGTGCTTCCACTGAGCCATGGTAGTCTGCTACATGCCGGTTTACCGGAGTCCTGATAGCCCAACACTACCGCTCCGGAACACTTAGACTGGCCGGCATGTGATTCACATCGTTCCTGTGTCTTTCCCTTCGGGGAAATGTCACGCGGTTACTTCCGGAGTCCTGCTAGCCTGCTAGAGCCCGGGTTCCCGGAGTCCTGTTAGCCCAGTGGCTACAGCCCGGATTGACACGCTGATGACCGACATGCTCGATGTTGTTTCATGTATGCCTGTCATCGTAAGTTACTGCCACTTTGGGTTCACGACTAGTCATGTCGGCCCGGGTTCTCTGTCATATGGATTCTAGCGACACTATCGTATACGTGAGCCAAAAGGCAAACGGTCCCGGGCCAGGTAAGGCGACACCCGTGAGAATACCGTGTGTGAGGCTGCAAAGTGATATGAGGTCTTACATGCTAGATCGGTGTGACTTAGGATCGGGGTCCTGAAAGTAATATACTAAACTTGCAACACATTCTTATATATTTAGATGTTTGAAGCAGTCACTATGTTGTGCAGCATCTACAAAAAGGAGTTACTACCGCAAAATCCAAGAAACATTGACAAACTGGTTATGGCAGGATTTGCGAAATGGTTCAAGAGCCATGTAAGCTTTTGAATTGCACTGTCTGTTTTTGTTAATATATTGAGTACATAAGATGATCAGCTTGTCTATTTTCTAACCATAGGTTAAGAAGATGCGGGAGGATGGGCAGGCAGTTGATGATGCCCTTTACTCACTAGCAATGGGTCCTGATACTCGGGTAAGACATTATGAATCTTGCGTTGTTGGAGATGTGTGCTACAACACCCTTGCACGAGACGAAGCGGGAAGACACAAAACAGTGCCATCATGAGCACGGATACGTATGACAAAGAGATAACTGAAATGTATGCTAACATAGAGACATTGTTCGATTGCGATATATCTCGATTTCAAGGATCATCGGTGTGTGGTTCTGTTGTGTTGTCGTTGGTATAACCTGTTTTCCAGGATCACAAAACCTAGAGCTGATGATTATTTCAAATCCATCAATGTCAAGGCGGCGTACAAGACCAACGAGCCTTTTATTTCGGCAAATTAAGCAACACATATATTTTTCTTGGAAGACACATTTGCACGTAGCGATGACTGGAGAGTAGTGCAAAGGTTTGAGCAGAGGAATTCGTTTAATGAAGTTGCACAACAAGATGATGCTTACACTGCTCCTGATGTACAAGATAACACAAATGTTCCTAATATCTTTGAGAAACATCACGTCAATGACACCGGCGAAAAGATTGCCTGTCGTGCTATGGACATACAAGAGTTGATCAAGAAGAAGCCAACGTTTGAGGACGTTGAGGACGAAGAAGAAGATGACACCATGGGGAATTACGATTCCGACTGATACACATGGAGAAGATGTTGACGCAGCTGTTGCGGATGATGATTACATTGCTTTTGTCGTATTTGCACGTCGAAGGCGTTTTTATCTACTATGTGAAATTGTGTTTGCTATGACAACTGAAACCTGATGAACATGTTGTTTAGTATTTTCCTGTGAGAACATCACTTGTTATGTATGCTGATTTGTGTTTGGTGATTGTATGATGACTAAAACATGATGACATTGTTGTTTAGTTGTACTCATATTTGGCTGTGAAACTTGAATTTGATGACATAGTTTGATGTTGGACTGCAATTTGCTCGACGTCTTGAATGAGAACAAAGCTGACCCATGTGTCCTCTGCTAATTTATTTATTTATTACCAAAAGGGCCTCTGCTATTTATTTATTTATGAGCAAAAGGGGATACCCCCTGATTTCTGTTAATAGAAATCATTAGATGTTCACAACACTACGCCCAGCCTACTACACAGGTTTCATTCATTACTAGTTTCAGCAAAGTGCTCATGTCATAGCCACTGAATACATCACAAGTGCTACATACATTGCAAATAAAGAGACAATCATCCTACAGAGCACATCGATTTTGCCCATTATCTTCACAAGCTCTTTCATCTCCTCATTATTGCCAAGGCCGTTCAGCAGCTGTTGCTTGGCCATGATCAGAGGAACTGCACCTTTAACCTTCTGCTCTGCATCTTTCTCTTCTGTCGTTCCTTCAGTTACTTGTCCAACACCCCAACCTGCTGGTATTGGGATTCCTCGGCTAACCAAATAATCAGCGTAGTTGCACTCCCCCACATCAGCAACTTCCCAGAAATACAAATCACACGAATCTTCCCTTTTATGCACGAATCAAATTGGAAGATCATCAACCAAACTATTAAAAAAAATCAGCAACCCAAAGCAGCAGAACAACACTTAAACATATTATTACCCCATGATTCGGGCATTTGTAGAAGACTCGGCCAGGGTTGAGGATTGTGGTTGAGACGCGACGGATGACTCTGCGTGATTTGTAGCAGTGGCACCACACCAATGGCAGCGGGTTGCGATGAGCAACCGGCTACGGTGCGCGTGCCGGCAAGGGTGTGATGAGACCCACAGGCGATGATATGGGTGGCGACTTGGCGCATATTTGGTTGTTGCCTGCTGAAGAGCAGGTGGACGAGCAGCCAACAGACATGGTTGTTGCGGCGAGCTTGATGCTAGGCGTAGTATGTAGAGAAGAGGCGAAGCGAACGTTGGATATGTCAGTTTCATTACTTGCAGAGTAGCATAGCACCATATATAGTCATAGTCTAGGTTTGGATTCGAACCAGCTACAGGAGCACGTCTCTCTTTTTTCTAAAACTTGGTAACGTCTCTTTACTGGTACACTAGCTTGTTCTGTACGCCTTCTCAAGTCTTTGATTCCTTCACCTGACATCTGGGACCCACCGGAAGGGCCTCTGTATTTTGCAACAAAAACGTGCCCCCGTTGACAGGTCGGACCCACCAGCTATCTTCGCACGCAAGGAAGGGCCTCCTTATTACGCACAAAAAAATGAATACTCCCCCTGCCAGCTGGAACCCAGCATCATGGGAGGCTGACTTGTGGGCCTACCAAGTTGACGAGGACGGAGGGCTTTGTCAACTTAGTCAATATGAATGATTCTAGCTCCAGTTACCGTATGATGTTCATCCAACGACAGTAGTGCTTCTTCAACCTCTGGTCTTCTTGCTCCAGCCGCCCAAACCAGCGTCGGTCATGCCGCGTGCTCCTACCTCCTGTGGCCGGCTGTGATGCCGCGGAGGCCTCACCACCCCCTACTACTCCCACCGCTGGCCAGGGCATCCCTCTACTCACCCACACCCCCTGTTATTCTGCGGCGACGGCAGCCTCACACCGCAGCCAAACCAGTGAACCCTCATACTCCTCTCTGCGTGGGCATCCGCTGCCGCGTCTTCCCCGGCTCCGCGTCGTCCCCTTCCTAGGCCTCGCCGTCGTCCACCGCCTCAGTTCTCTCGGCGCGGCGCGTCGTCCCCTTCAAAGTCGCTTTGTCAGGCCTGTTGGGCTGCAAATCTTTCAAGACGAGGAGAGCTTCATTTGGCTGGCCGAGAAAATGGCCTATCAGTAATGAGAAATGGGTTGCACATTTTTAAAACACATCAAACCGACAATTAGTTTCAAATTTCTTTTTTTCATTTCGAGATTTTAAATTGCATTGATTTTTATGCGTGGACAATTTGTTGGATTTTATATTGATATACATTTATTTTAAAATTTATTTGAATGTGACTTGAAATTTCGGGATTAAAAACAGTTCCGACCATACCAAAATATGCAAAATTTCGTATAATTTTTTAACCGTGGCCACAATATGGGTTGTAATACTAACAAAAATAATATGGGCTCCAAAAAAACCTTAAGAATTAGGAAATGGGTTGCAAATTATTAGAAATAATGGCAGATGGGTTGTATGATGTTTTCCATAGATTTGAGGCTTTCCTAAAAAAGGGTTGACGCACAAGCAGTGACTGTTGGATGTCCATCCAATGGTCGTCGTGCTTCTTCAATCTCTGCTCTTCCTGCTCCAGCCGCTCAAACAAGCGCCGACGGGACTGCCTGCTCTCTCCTCCCTGGGCGTGGTAATTTGTCTGCCGCCAAGCCTCATTGCCCCACCGTACTCCCATCGCTGGCCTAGCCATCCCTCTACTCACCCACACCTGTTGTTATTCTCCGGCGACCGCAGCCGAACCAGTAAACCCTCGTACAATTGTACTCCCCTCCGCGTGGGAAACAACTGCCTAGTATTCCCTGCCTCCGTGTCGTTCCCTTCCTAGGCCCCGCCATCGTCCACCGCCCTGGTGCTCTCGGCGCGGCCTGGTCAACATGGTCAACGACCGACATGCATCTGAAGTGGACTATACGTGGAGAGGCTGATAGCTGGGTCCACGGCCACACGCAAGGAAATGCCTCCTTATTACGCGCAAAATAATAATTCCTCCACCTGACATCTCGGACCCACCGAAAGGGCCTCTGTATTTGGCGAAAAAAATGTTACCGCCGCTGACAGCTTGGACCCACCAGCTATATCGTCGCATGCAAGGAAGTGCCTCCTTATTACACACACAAAATTGAATACTCCCCCTGCTAGCTGGGACCCCGTATAGTGGCAGGCTGACTTGTGGGCCTACTATGTTGACGGGGACGGAAGGCTTTGTCAACTTAGTCAATATGCATGATTCTAGCTCGAGTGACTGTACGATGTCCATCCAACGGCTGTAGTGCTTCTTCAACATCTGGTCTTCTTGCTCCAGCCGCCCAAACCAGCGTCAGTCGTGCCTCGTGCTCCTGCCTCCCGTGGCCGGCTGCGGTGCGGCGGAAGCCTCACCACCCCCTACTACTCCCACCGCTGGCCAGGCCATCCCTCTACTCACCCACACCCCTTGTTATTCTGCGGCCACGGCAGCCTCACACCGCAGCGAACCAGTGAACCCTCATACTCCTCTACGCATGGGCATCCACTGCCGCATCATCCCCGGCTCCGCGTCGTCCCCTTCCTAGGCCTCGTCGTCGCCCACCACCCTGGTGCTCTCGGCGCGGCGTGGTCAACATGGTCAAGGAACGACTTCCATTGGAAGAGTACTGTACGTGGAGAGGCTGACACTGGGTCCACAACAGCCGCAAGGAAGTGCCTCCTTTTTACGTGGAAAATAATTATTCCTCCACCTGACAGCAGGGACCCACCGGACGGGCCACCGTATTTCATGAAAAAAATGTTTCCCCCTGACTGCTGGGACCCATCGGATGGGCCACTGTATTTCACGAAAAAAATGATCCCCCCGCTGTCGGCTCGGACCCATCGGAAGTGCCTCCTTATTACGCACAAAAAATGAATACTCCCCTGCTAGTTGGGACCCACCTTGGTGGCTGGCTGACTTGTGGGCCTACTAAGTTGACGGGGACCGAGTGCTTTGTCAACTTAGTCAATATGAACGATTCTAGCTCCAGTGACCGTACGATGTCCATCCAACGGTCGTAGTGCTTCTTCAACCTCTGGTCTTCTTGCTCCAGCCACCCAAAGCAGCGCCGATCGTGCTGCATGTGAAAGTGCAACTATCCCTAGGTGGTTTTGGTAATTCATAACAACATATAGCTCATTGAGCTAATGCTATTCCATGACTATTATTTCAGGAAAGCTCAATGAATGGCATGGCATGGATGATGAAAGTGGATCCTCAAAATACTAAGGACAAAGGATTGACTCAAGCTCAAAAGCTCAAGACTCTTCATTTTACATTTTAGTGATCCAAGATCACATTGAGTCTATAGGAAAAGCCAATACTATCAAGAAGGGATGAGGTGTTGCTTAATGAGCCTTTTGCTTCATGTGCTTAGTGATATGCTCCAAAACCCTCAACTACTTTCCCACATTCACAAATGACCTAAACCTAAAGCCAAAATCGGTCTCACCGATTCTTTCTATCCGGCGCCACCGATTCCAAAAGTCATAGCCACTGCCACAAACCCTAAGCAAGTCGGTCTTACCGATAGGGATCTCGGTCTCACCGAGATGGGGTTGCAATCTCTATGTTTCCCTTCATAACGTTTCGGTCTAACCGAAGTGAGCGATCGGTCCCACTGAGATTGCAATGTAAACTCTCTGTTTCCTTTTTGTAACATTTCGGTCATACCGAAAAGAGCAAATCGGTCCCACCGAGTTTACCTGACCAACTCTCTGGTTAGCTAATTACCAAAATCGGTCTCACCGAGTTTGTGTAATTGGTCTCACCGAGATTACGTTATGCCCTAACGCTATCCATATCGGTCTCACTGAGATGCATGTCAGTCCCACCGAAAATCACTAACGGTCACTAGGTTTACTAATTCGGTCCGACCGAGTTTAACGATTCGGTCCCACCGAGTTTGGTAAATTGTGTGTAACGGTTAGATTTTGTGTGGAGGCTATATATACCCCTCCACCTCCTCTTCATTCGTGGAGAGAGCCATCAGAACGAACCTACACTTCCAACTTACCGTTTCTGAGAGAGAACCACCTACTCATGTGTTGAGACCAAGATATTCCATTCCTACCAGATGAATCTTGATCTCTAGCCTTCCCCAAGTTGCTTTCCACTCAAACCCTCTTTCCACCAGATCCAAATCCTATGAGAGAGAGTTGAGTGTTGGGGAGACTATCATTTGAAGCACAAGAGCAAGGAGTTCATCATCAACACACCATTTGTTACTTCTTGGAGAGTGGTGTCTCCTAGATTGGCTAGGTGTCACTTGGGAGCCTCCGACAAGATTGTGGAGTTGAACCAAGGAGTTTGTAAGGGCAAGGAGATCGCCTACTTCGTGAAGATCTACCGCTAGTGAGGCAAGTCCTTCGTGGGCGACGGCCATGGTGGGATAGACAAGGTTGCTTCTTCGTGGACCCTTCATGGGTGGAGCCCTCCGTGGACTCGCGCAACTGTTACCCTTCGTGGGTTGAAGTCGCCATCAACATGGAGGTACGATAGCACCACCTATCGGAACCATGCCAAAAACATCCGTGTCTCCAATTGCGTTTGAATCCTCCAAACCCTTCCCCTTACTTTCTTGCAAGTTGCATGCTTTAATTTCCACTGCCAATATACTCTTTGCATGCTTGCTTGAATTGTGTGATGATTGCTTGACTTGTCCTAAAATAGCTAAAATCTGCCAAACTATAAAATTGGGAAAAGGTTAAGTTTTTATTGGTTAAGTAGTCTAATCACCGCCCCCCCTCTAGACATACTTCAAGGTCCTACAAGTGGTATCAGAGCTTTGGTCTCCATTTGCTTTGATTTCCATAGCTTTTGGTGGTCATAGCCTTGGTTTCACAACCTAGGAGAGTATGGCATCTAGCGAGGGAAATTATCACCGTAGAGGTCCTTACTTTGATGGTACTAATTTTGCCAGTTGGAAGCATAAGATGAAAAATGCATATTCTTGGACATAACCCCGTCGTTTGGGCAATTATTTGTATTGGCTTGCAAGGTGAATTCTTTGATGGGAGAGAACCGAACCGTGAAGCTAATGCGGAAGAATTGAAGATGCTACAATACAACGCTCAAGCATGTGACATCATCTTCAACGGATTGTGCCTCAAGAATTCAACAAAATCAGCCGTCTTGAGAATGCAAAGGAAATTTGGGATACTTTGATTGATATGCATGAAGGTACCAAGTCCGTCAAGGAATTCAAGTTGGATGTGCTCCAAAGTCAGCTTGACAAGTTCAAAATGAAGGATGGTGAAGGTGTCGCTGAAATGTACTCTAGGCTTGCTCTTATCACAAATGAGATTGCCGGCTTAGGGAGTGAAGAGATGACCAACAAATTCATCATCAAGAAAATCCTAAGAGCATTGGATGGAAAGTATGATACCGTGTGCACATTGATCCAAATGATGCCAAACTACAAAGATCTCAAGCCAACGGAAGTCATTGGAAGGATTGTTGCTCATGAGATGTCACTCAAGGATAAGGAGGAACTTCACAACAAGTCAAGTGGTGCTTACAAAGCCTCAAGTTAAGCCCCCGCATAATCAAGTGAGAAACCAACCTTCAATGAAGAATTGAGCTTAATGGTGAAGAACTTCAACAAATTCTACAAAAGTAGAAGCAAAGAAAGAAGCTCCAAGTCAAGGTCTTACAATGACAAGAGATCTTCTAGTCGAGAGCGCAATTGCTACAATTGTCGGAGACCCGGACACTACTCCAACGAGTGTATGGCACCTTACAAAAGAAGAGAAGATTCTCCAAGAAGAAGGAGCAAAAGAGAAGAATCACCACCAAGAGAGAGGAGGAGTAGAGATGATCATTATGAACGAAGACCCTCACGAAGAAGCAAGGATTCGGAAAGGAAGGACAAGTCATCAAAGAGCTACACAAAACGAAGACATCAAGCTCATGTTGGTGAATGGGTTTCCGGCTCCGACTCCGACCATCACTCCGAGAGAAGCTATCACTCCGATTCCAAATATACTCAAGATAAAGGTGTTGCCGGTCTAGCACTTGTGTCAACCAACTCCTACGACATATTTGATTCACCAAATGAAGGAATTGGAAGATGCTTCATGGCCAGAGGTCCAAAGGTAACACATCCCGAGTATGTTGATTTTAATAGTGATGAAGATGACTTGCTAGGTCATGATGATTTACTTGTTGACAACTCTAGTGATGAATACTATGACGAAACGTCAATTAATCATGCTAATCAAATGAATGACAATGATAAGGAGAAAATTGAGCTTCTAACTAAAGAACTAAACACTCTTAAGTTGGCTCATGAAACTATCTTCGAAGATCATCGAGAACTTTGAAGGACTCATGAGAAGTTACGCTTTGAAAAGCTCAATCTTGAGCAAGAGCATGAGTTCTTAAAGGCAATCAATGATGATCTCCGCAAGAAAAGTTCTTCTTACATTGCCAAGCGTTTACTCTTATCTACTTACATGCCTCAAGTCAAGTCTAGTAACAAGTACAAGAAAGATACTTCCTCTAGTAGTAACAATAATAACGTCAAATCCAATGTTGTTGCTTCTACTAGTTCTCTTTATTCCACTAATGATTCTCTTAGCCAAGTTACACTTGAGCAAGAAAATAGTTTATTGAAGGGAATTATAGAGAAAGGTGTTTACAAGAGCCTTGCCGGGAGTAAGCAATTCGAGGAAATTATGCGCAAGCAAGGAAGGCACGAGAAGAATCAAGGTGTTGGTTTTGAGCGAAAGTTCAACGCCAATGGAGTTGAGTGGGAAGAAGATCAATACCCCAAGACAAAGTTTGTTCCTCAACAAGAGAAGTATGATCCTACTTCCTTCAAGGGGACACAAGCTCAAGATGATCTTCCACCACAAGACCACAAGAACAAAGGCAAGGACAAGCTTCAAGAAGATATTAATGCATTTGAAGAAGCACCTAAAGCCTCGTCCGAGTGGGTTCCCAAGACTACGTCAAGTTCTAGTTCATCAAGTACAACTACAACTCCAAGGATTCCCATCAAGATGATGTAGATCCCGAAGAAGAAGAACTAGAGAGTTCTTGAGGGTGACTCCGCCAACATTCTTCACTCATATCATTTTGGCAAGAACAATTGCAATCAACTTTCACATCTTGCACTAGTTCAAGGAGTCACAAACCCTCATGTTGGTAAGGCAAGGGACAAGGTAACCTAATGTTTTCATGGACATCATCTTGTGTGTGCATCACTCTATGTCTATGGATATTCTTGTTTGTTCCTTGTGGGACTAACCCATGTAGGCAAGTTGAAAGTGCAACTCACTCCAAAGGATTGCTCCAAATGATCTACATCAACATTGAGCATCTACATCTTCAACACCTACATGAAGTCATCATTGACAAAACCCAAGGTTAGTTCATCCCTCTAAGGGGGATCTCACATCTAGGGGAGCTTAACTCTAAGAATTGAGTCAAAGCAACTCTAATGGTGTGAACACATTAATGCATTATGTAAAAGTGGTAACCCCACTTGAGCTTAAGCGATGAGTATGACCTATGATCAAATGTTCTCATTTGACTCCTAAGTCAATATACTCATATATAGATGACCTAGTCATCGCCAATTGTTTGATAGATGCTAGAATTGGTTGTGCATGCTTTGCCACATATTTCAATTGCCATTTTATTGTGTGAGCATGTTGGTGCATATTTTACTCATTCAAGGACATCAACTTGTTGTTTTGCTTGTTTGGTTTCCTTTCTTTGTGCCAAGTGGATGGACAAGAATGCCTAAGAACCTTCTTTAGCTATCTATGCTTTTCTCGTCTCAAACTCTATTCATGCTACATCACAAAATTTGATCAAGTCAGATTCGAACCACTCTGTGTGAGGAGCACTCGGAGTCCCGATTCGTCATAGACTTAAACTTCCAAAACCTCTTAATGATTCTCGGCCTGACCGATCCTTCCATTTCGGTCCTACCGAGATCATCAAGTTGATCTGAGCTTTCAATCTCGGTGCAACCGATTTGAACTTTTCGGTCTCACCGATTTCTTTATCGAACACGATTATGCATCTCGGTGCCACCGAGTTGTTCCACTCGGTCACACCGACGGGGTCGGGCTATCTATAGCCACGTGCAAAATTTTGGAAATTTCTCCAAAACCCTTCGCCCGCGCAACAGCTTGCTCTGCCATCGTGGTCTCCGGATCGTCTCCTCATCGCCAGCAGCCTCCTGTCGCTGGTCTTCGCCGCCGTCAATGGATTTCGTCCCCGCCGTTGCCGCCATAGCAAGTCCACCGCCGAGTTAGGGTATGGACTTAAACTTTGTGCTATCCATGTCTGATTCCTGACACATTGTTTTCATATTGAATCTTGCCACGATTGCAACTCATCTATCCAGCCAAAGTAGTTCATAGATTAGATGTGATTCAAATTTTTAGGTTTAGGTTTCCGCCGAAACCATCTCGGACCCATCGAGTTGAAAAACTCGGTCTCACCGATTTGGCTTATGCCATTGCACTAGTGACTCTCGGTCTGACCGAGAATTACTAATCGGTGCAACCGATTTGAGGACTCTGTGAAACCCTAGCAGTCTCGGTACCACCAAACTGAAACTCGGTCCAACCGAGATAATCAGTTTAGGTTCCAAAAACTGCTTCGGTATCACCGAGTTTGAAAATCGGTGGATCCGAAATGCTTTCTGTGGAAAACTGAAACTGAACTTTTGAGTCATTCTTTTGCAAAAACCTCTGCATTTTGTGATGCTCATCTTTTCTATCTCATCTATAAACTCTTCACAGGGTCAGCAGTCAGCTTTTGCAGTATGTCTGATCAAAGTGACAGCCAGAACAGGTCAGAAGAGCAGATGAACTTGAGTGAGGGCACTAGTCCCTCGACCTCGGATGAAGGGAGCAGAAGTACTCCTAGCAACCTGCATAAGGCTGCAACTAGGCAAAGGAGGAAAAGAACTTCAGATTCAGAGGATGAAGATTACAAAGCCGAGCAAGATTAGGCTACTTCCAAGAAAGAGGTGCTCAAGAAGGAAAGGGTCATGAAGATCAAAAGGCCTGCAGGAAGACAACCAATGTCCAAGGCCAGAACATCAACTCAACTGCCTGAAAATCCTGATCCCAAAGAGCCACCACGAGAGCAAGAAGAGGAAGGAAAGGGTCAAGATGACCATGGCGAGTAATTGGGAAGCCTTCCATGATGGAAGAGGAAGAGCCTGTTGCACCCGGCACCAAAGGCACCAAAGCTTATGGGTGATGCAATCAGATCGGGGCTGCCACATCTAAGCCCAAGGAAGCACCCAAAGCTACCCCCAAGGCCAAGTCTGCAGACCAAAGAGGAATACTAGGAGTATTCGATTCTTTGAGAAGAACAAGGCCCCAGTGCCTGATGCTGACGAGGAAGATGAAGAAGGACAAGTTCTGAGAAAGCTCAAGCCCAAGATACCAGACCACAATGATGCCCATCCTGTGGCTGAGGACATGAGAATCAGGAAGGACTCAGGATTGAGGAAATGGAGGTTGGAAGATCCATATGCTTCAAGGAGAAGAACTGCTGTTGATTACAGGTTCCACACAAAGGAACAGCAGGACTTCTATGAGACAATCTTGTTGGACAAGAAGCCCATTGTGTGTGATATGAGGTGGGTTGACTGGAATTTCATGAAGGAGAATGAAGAGCACTATCCTGGAGTGCAAGACAACTTTGTGAGTTGTGGAGTTGCAGATTTTGTTGGGCAAAAGCTCACAAATTGGAATGATGAGCTTATCATGCAGTTTTACTCCACATCACTTTTTTACCCAGATGGAAGAATTGTTTGGATGTCTGAAGGTACAAGGTACCAGTCAACAGTTGAGGAGTGGGCAAAGCTGATAAATGCCCCAGAGGAAAATGATGATGACCTAGACATTTATGCAAAGAAGAAAATGGATCACAATTCCATGGCACACATGTACAAGGAAATTCCAGACAAGGCACTAGGAACTCACAAGTTTGGATCAGTTCACTTTCTGTTGTTAGGGTTGCCAACCATAAATTGGATTCTGAGGCACACTTTGTTGCCCAAGTCAGGTGACCATAACATGATCAGAGGGCATGCCATCAACATGTTGCATGTGTTTGATGTGCCACGAAGTTTAAAGTCATGAGCCTGATCATTGAAACTATCAAGAGGACTGCAGCAGATCAGAAGAGGAGCTGTGGATATGCACCTCAGATTCAAGAATTGATAAACTCAAAGATGGGCACAGGAAAATTTCAGTTGGATAAGGAACACTGTCCACTTTATCCAGACTTTTAGGACAATGAGGTTGTCATGAATGAGAATGATCCATCGTCAGTTCAAGCTCAGGAGAAGAAGGAGAAGGCAAAGAGGGAGAAGGCTGCCAAGATGCCAACTCAAGAGGAGGCATCTGAGTATTTCTTGAAGAACAAGCAGGAGCAGCTTGGTTACTTAATAGCATCAACTCTGAGGATTGAGAAGGGATTGGCCACCCTAACTCAAAATCAGGAGAGCTCGGAGAGAATCATAGAACAAAAGTTCTATAACTTAGATGTGAAAGTAACTGAGATTCAGACTGCAGTGGAGGAACTACAAGATGACATGCAGGAGAGGAAGGGCAAGACTACAACCAATGTGTTTGCCAGAGTGCCTAGAGCCCAGAGGTCATCAGATGTGCCAGTTTCTGACACAAAAGCAACTTCATCTGCACCAGCTACATCCTCAGTGCCACCAGCTCCAGCATCTACATCAGCTCCAGCTCCATCTACATCAACTGAAGTCTTCGTCCAAGGAGCCATCTCTACACCACCACCAGAAGATCAAGCCCGAGAGTCGATCTAGCACTATGCATTTTCTATGAACTTTTTGGTAACTTGTTGCCAAAGGGGGAGAAAAATGTATAGATCATAGGCTTCGAGAGAGAGAGTGTGTTGCTTTTGTTCTCTCTTGCTTCATTTGGTGGTTTTTCAAACTTTGTTTGCTTTTGCTTGAGATACTATGTTTGTGAGACATTGATGATCATGTGTTTGATCATAAGATACACTTATGCATGCTTGATATTATCCTATCTATCTTATGTGATCACTCACTATGCTTGGTGATGAGTGCATGTATTCATTGTTTATTATTTTGAGCACTCCACCAAGATGTATGTGACATGGAAGAGTAACCCATGAACCTAATTCATTGTGCATTTGCAGTCCAAAGCAAATCTAAAACTATGCACAAATTTAGGGGGAGCTCTTGCTTATCACATACATCTCAAAGCGACGATGTTATTTAAATTTTATTATTATTTGTCGAAGCTTTGATCTATATGTTGTCATCAATTACCAAAAAGGGGGAGATTGAAAGTGCAACTATCCCTAGGTGGTTTTGGTAATTCATAACAACATATAGCTCATTGAGCTAATGCTATTCCAAGACTATTATTTCAGGAAAGCTCAATGAATGGCATGGCATGGATGATGAAAGTGGATCCCTCAAAACACTAAGGACAAAGGATTGGCTCAAGCTCAAAAGCTCAAGACTCTTCATTTTACATTTTAGTGATCCAAGATCACATTGAGTCTATAGGAAAAGCCAATACTATCAAGAAGAGATGAGGTGTTCCTTAATGAGCCTTTTGCTTCATGTGCTTAGTGATATGCTCCAAAACCCTCAACTACTTTCCCACATCCACAAATGACCTAAACCTAAAGCCAAAATCGGTCTCACCGATTCTTTCTATCCGGCGCCACCGATTCCAAAAGTCATAGCCACTGCCACAAACCCTAAGCAAATCGTTCTTACCGATAGGGATCTCGGTCTCACCGAGATGGGGTTGCAATCTCTCTGTTTCCCTTAGTAACGTTTCAGTCTAACCGAAGTGAGCGATCGGTCCCACCGACATTGCAATGTAAACTCTCCGTTTCCTTTTTGTAACATTTTGGTCTCACCGAAAAGAGCAAATCGGTCCCACCGAGTTTACCTGACCAACTCTCTGGTTAGCTAATTACCAAAATCAGTCTCACCGAGTTTGTGTAATCGGTCTCACCGAGATTACATTATGCCCTAACCCTAACCATATCGGTCTCACCGAGATGCATGTCAGTCCCACCGAAAATCACTAACGGTCACTAGGTTTACTAATTCGGTCCGACCGAGTTTAACGATTCGGTCCCACCGAGTTTGGTAAATTGTGTGTAACGGTTAGATTTTGTGGAGGCTATATATACCCCTCCACCTCCTCTTCATTCGTGGAGAGAGCCATCAGAACGAACCTACACTTCCAACTTACCGTTTCTGAGAGAGAACCACCTACTCATGTGTTGAGACCAAGATATTACATTCCTACCATATGAATCTTGATCTCTAGCCTTCCCCAAGTTGCTTTCCACTCAAACCCTCTTTCCACCAGATCCAAATCCTATGAGAGAGAGTTGAGTGTTGGGGAGACTATCATTTGAAGCACAAGAGCAAGGAGTTCATCATCAACACACTATTTGTTACTTCTTGGAGAGTGGTGTCTCCTAGATTGGCTAGGTGTCACTTGGGAGCCTCTGACAATATTGTGGAGTTGAACCAAGGATTTTGTAAGGGCAAGGAGATTGCCTACTTCGTGAAGATCTACCGCTAGTGAGGCAAGTCCTTTGTGGGCGACGGCCATGGTGGGATAGACAAGGTTGCTTCTTCGTGGACCCTTCGTGGGTGGAGCCCTCCGTGGACTCACGCAACCATTACCCTTCGTGGGTTGAAGTCTCCACCAACGTGGAGTGCGATAGCACCACCTATCGTAACCACGCCAAAAACATCCGTGTCTCCAATTGCGTTTGAATCCTCCAAACCCTTCCCTTACTTTCTTGCAAGTTGCATGCTTTAATTTCCGCTGCCAATATACTCTTTGCATGCTTGCTTGAATTGTGTGATGATTGCTTGACTTGTCCTAAAATAGCTAAAATCTGCCAAACTATAAAATTGGGAAAAGGTTAAGTTTTTATTGGTCAAGTAGTCTAATCACCCCCTCTAGACATACTTCAAGGTCCTACGACATGCTCCTGCCTCCCGTGGCCGGGTCAGGCCGGAGGCCTCACCGCCCTACTATTCCCACCGCTGGCCAAGCCTCGCAATGACGGCAGCCTCACACCGCAGCCGAACCAGTGAACCCTCATACTCCTCTCCGCGCGGGCTTCCACTGCCGCGTCTTTCCCGGCTCTGCGTCGTCCCCTTCCTAGGCCTTGCCATCGTCCACCGCCCCGGTGCTCTCAGCGCGGCGTGGTCAACGTGGTTATGGAACAACTTCCATCGGAAGAGTATTGTACGTGGAGAGGCTGACAGCTGGGTCCACGGCCGCAACAAGGAAGTATCTCCTTAGTAGGCACAAAATAATTATTCCTCCACCTAATAGCAGGGACCCACCGGACGGGCCATCGTATTTCGTGAAAAAACGTTTCCCCCTGACTGTGGGGACCCACCAGCTACATCTTCGCACGCAAGGAAGTGCGTCCGGGCAAAAAAACGATTTGCCCCCCTGACTGCTGGGACCCACCAGCTACATCTTCGTAGGCAAGGAAGTGCCTGATAGTCGGGACACACCTGGTCGAAACGTACATAGCATTGTCATTCTAGTCGCAAACGTGTACGTACATACTGGTCGATGTAGAGGCGCATACGTGTCGTAGTAGAGGTGCGCACATAGCATGTACACGTACGTACACCGGCAAGTGTGCAAGAAAGAAAATATGGCCACGTACGTACATACGGGCAGGGTCTCGAACGCCTACTCGCGCATAAGTACGGCCAGGGCTCGTGTACATGGCTGGGTCGGAACGGAGTAATTGTGTCGTCGTCGTGTTCATGGGAAGCCAACCGGCTGGGTCAGAACGGAATGCGTCGTCATGTTCATCGGGAGGGCTTGGACGGAACAGCCGATGGAAACGAGGCCTGGGGTACCGCAGAACGGAAGAAACGGCCTTGTGTTCGACCGGCCACGGTCGAAATGAGATCCTATTCATCGGGAGGGGTCTGGCGTACCGCAAAACGGAGGAAACGGACCTCCTACGACCGAAACGGGGGTCCTGTTGATCGGGAGGGGTGTGGCGTACCGCAAAACAGAGGAAACGGACTTGTGTTGGAGCGCTACGGTCGAAACGGGGGTCCTGTTCATCGGGAGGGGCGTGGCGCACCTCAAAACGGGACTCCACGGGATACTGTTCATCTCCACCGTCGACCCCCTCCAGCCTCCACGGGCTACTGTTCATCCAGCGTCGACCTCATCTAGCCTCCACCTGTGACTGTTCATCCACGGGCTCCTGTTCATCCAGCCTTCACCGTGCGCTACTCCACCGGCTATTGTTCAACCAGCCCTCTCCACGGGCTCCTGTTCAACCACCCCTCCATGGGCTACTGTTCATCCAGCCCTCCACCGTCTACTATTCATCCTGCCCTCCACGGGGTGGTCCTGTTCATCCAGACCTCCACGGGTCCTGTTCATCCTGCCCCAACCGCTCGATCAATCGTGGTCCTGTTCATCCAGAGGCAACACCACGGGTCTGTTCATCCACCCCAACGGAACTGTTCATCCAAACCCCCAAAGAACGCCTTTGTTCATCCAGAGGCAGCATCGATCAGCTTGATTAGCAGCGAGAGAAGGAATCGCTCGATCGGGTTCGATTAACGACCATCGATTGATCGCCGGGTTCGATGAACGCGTAGCCTGCGGTCTGTCGCTTTCGAGGTTGATTAGAGCCCAATGCCTCGCTTCGGGTTCGATTAGAGCCCAATGCCTCGCACTGCAGCGTGCGTGTACGAGAAAAGCAGCGCATCGCTCGGCCCCGACCACCCACCGTAACCGGGAACACCCCGATATTTTCCTCGCCCTCACTTCTACCACGGTTTTTTCCATCATGGACGGCCCAAAGAATTTCATGCAGCTGCGTCTCCGGCCCGGCCAGGACGGAAAGCGCATTTTCTGTCATGATTTTTTGTCATAGAAGTAGGACCCCACCACATCTATGATGATACCGGGTTTTGTCACAATTATCGTCATAGAAGTGTCATAAGTAGGACAAAAAAAATTCGTTGGGTCCAAAATGTCACGGATGTGTCTTTTTTTGTAGTGCAAGAGCGCTACTCCGGCGGCCCCCGCTGCATCCGCATCTCTACGTGGTGAGCTTGGGTCAGAGTTGGCGGCGTCGGGGGAGGGCGTCAAGGCCAAGCGCTCCAAGGCGACTCCGGTGGTGCAGAGGGAGCCTAGCGCCAGGGCCAAGGCCAAGCTGGGGGCCGAGACTTGTCTTCCATGGAAAGCGCCAAGCTCTGCATCGCCGACAAAAACCTGGACGTCTCAGGTAACCCATTACCCTCCTATAAAATCCTTAATGCATTCTCGGACGAGCATCTAGCGGCTATTCTGAATGATAGTGGGGTAGCGGTGACGGATAGCAACGGTGATATTATCACTCTGCAGAACGCACGCGAGGAGGCGCAAGCTGCGTTGGCCGCGGCAGGTGCGAGATGTGTAGCAGCATGCGCGGTGACCACGAGCCCAGGGGCAAGTCGTGGTTCCTATGCCCGAAGGGGAGACAGCGGCGAGGGCAACCTCTGACATCCCCTCTTCCAGTCATGGCCCGGCTAGGAAGCGAGTGGCAAAAGCGGTGAGCTCCCATGGAGTTCGCCTTCGCAATCGTATAATCTAATGAGATACATGTTCTAGAATATTCGGGGATGCGGGCACGTAGGGCGTTGTACGCAGCTTAGGGAATACATGGCCAGGGAGCGAATCGATATCATTACGCTTCAAGAGACTTTCAAAGCGGACTTTACCTTTCGTGATTTACTTGCCTTCGATCCACTACAATGTTTTGATTGGCACTGGGTTCCTTCCTCTGGCCATTTGGGCGGTCTCCTCATGGGATGTAAGCATGATGTATGTGATGTAATTTGCTGGGAATGTGGTGTGTTTTCTCTTGTGGCTACAGTTCTTCATCATGCCTTTGGGTTATCTTGGGTTATTGTTTCTTTGTACGGCCCAGCGGACCATTCACGTTCCGCTGAGTTCCTTTTGGAGCTCACCATGCTAGTAGGGGCCAAGCGGGCGGTCGATCTCCCGGTGATTGTAGGAGGTGATTTCAACTTGATCCGCTCGGGGGCGGACAAGAATAATGATAACATGGACTGGTCAAGGGTGGCCATGTTCAATAATGCGATCACGGCGGCGTCCTTACGTGAAGCCGCCCGTACAGGTGCTAGGTTCACTTGGACTAACAAGCAGCTCCGTCCAGTGTGATGCGTGCTAGATCGTGTGTTCTTTTCGCCGAAGTGGGAAGTGATGTTTCCCCTATGCTCCTTGGTGGTGGAGACATGGATAGGCTCTGACCAACTGCCTCTCATCTTTTCCTTAGGGGAGGAATCAGTGTGGCATAGTAGTAGGTTTTTCTTCAAAATGACATGGTTCGAAACAGAGGGTTTCGAGCTCAAGATTAAGGATCACTGGGCGCTCATCTCATCGCAGTTAGGGTACCAACATGGTCCGACCTAGTTCTAGACCGTGGTTGCTGCCAAAATGCGTATGTTTCTCCGGGGTTGGGGGGCTAACCATGGTAGTGAGTCGAGAAAGGAGCGGGCTAGGCTGACAGAGGAGATTGCTGCTCTAGACCTAGCCGCTAATGCGAGGCCTTTCTCCGAGCTCAAATGGGCACATAGGTATGCACTGGAAAACCAAGTTCTAGGTATTCTAAGAGCGGAAGAGGAGTACTGGCAAAGTAGGGGCGGTGTGAAGTGGGTTACCAAGGGGGACTCTAACACTATCTACTTTCACGCGTACGCGAACGGTCGGAAACGCAAGTGTTCTGTTTTACGCCTTAACTCCGATAATGTCATCCTGGTGACCCAAGATGAGATCGTCTGTCATATTTACGAGTTCTTTATTGGTCTGTTGGGAACGGCTGAGGAGAAAAAGTTGTGCCTAAGGGAGGATTTGTGGGATCCTTCTGAGCGAGTTTCCCAGGCATAGAACAATGGGCTTTCCCTGTCTTTCCTCCCGGAGGAAGTGGATTGGGTGTTGGAATCCATAAAGAAAGAGACAGCCCCTGGGCCTAACGGATGGCCCGTAGAGTTCTTTAAGAAGTTTTGGCCGTGTTTCAAGCACGTTTTCTACGCTATAGTGAACGGTTTTGCTCTAGGTCAAGTAGACCTCTCCCGCCTTAACTATGGGGCTAGCAGTCTTATCCCCAAAGTAAAGGGTGCAGCTAACATTAAGCAGTTCAGGTCCATCACGCTTATCAATGTGCCTTTCAAACTCTGTGCCAAAGCGTATACCACCCGGCTAGCTCCCATAGCTCAACGGGTGATCCTGGAAAGCCAGACTGCTTTTCTCAAGGGACGCAATATTCTGGAGGGCCCGGTCGCGCTCCTTGAGATACTGCACGAGCTAAAATGTACCAAGGGGAAGGGGGTTTTGCTTAAGCTCGACTTTGAGAAAGCCTATGACCAAGTGAACTGGGAGTTCATTCGGGAGGTGCTCCTCAAAAAGGGGTTCGAGGCAGGCTTTGTGCACCGAATAATGCATCTGGTCAGTTGTGGGTAGACCACGGTGACGATCAATGGTGAGATGGGCAAGTTCTTCCGCAACAAGCAAGGTCTTCGCCAAGGTGACCCAAGCTCTCCGCGTATCTTTAATTTCGTTGCGGATGCGTTATCAGTGATGCTTTCAATGGCCAAAGTGGTGGGGCACATCAAAGGGTTGGTGCCCCACCTCATCCCAGGGGGTGACACATTTGCAATACGCGGATGATACTATGTTGTTGTTTGAGCCTGACAACCATAGTATAGCCTCTATCAAGTTGCTGCTCCTCGCCTTCGAGATTTTGTCGGGGCTGAAAATCAACTTCCTTAAAAGCAAAGTTATCACGATGGGGATGGACCAACAAGAGAGTATGTGGATTGCTAACCTACTTAGTTACAAGCTTGGGGGCTTGCCGATTAAGTGCCTAGGGCTCACGATCACTCACTGGAAAATCTCTATTTCCATATGGGAGACATTGTATGGCGAAGTGGCTAATAGGGTTAGTCCATGGCAAGGGAGGTTTATGTTGTCGGCAACTTTGTTGATCCTAACTAACTCTAACCTTTCCTCCCTCCCTCTTTTTACGATGGGGATGTTCCTTTTAGCGGATGGGGTGCACGTTAAGGTAGACACTCCATGCTCCAGGTTCTTTTGGGAGGGATGAACAAAGCAGAAATACCACTTGGTCAAGTGGGCGGCCGTGTGTAGACACAAAATTTTTGGTACATTGGGAATCACCAATTCCAAGCTTATGAACGTTGCCTTGCTGACTCAATGGTGGTGGAGGCTAGCTAATAGTGAGTCGGGTCTATGTGCGGACCTGCTTCGGGAAAATTACTTCCCCGACGGGAACCTTTTTAATGTTAAGACCTCGGGCTCGGAGTTCTGGAACAGGATCCAGGCGGTGCGCCCGGCATTTTTGGTAGGGGCTCGTTTTGAGGTTAAAAATGGCATGTCCACATGGTTTTGGTTAGACAAATGGCTCGCAGATAGACCTCTTTGGCAGGCTTCCCCGCAACTTTATAACATGGCCAGGGACATCAACATTTTGGTGGGTGACGCCTTGAGCACCTCGCCGTCGGCGATCCATTTCTTGCGGCCCCTCTCGACGCAAGAAGCGGCTAGTTGGGACTTGCTGCAGGCTCAGATTGCTACCAGCCAACTCAGCTTGGGGGTTGATGAGGTTTCTTGGGACTTGACTGCGTCTCATAAGTTTACAGTCAACTCCTTGTATAACAAACTGTCCGAGCGAAGCTCCTTAGACATAGCTAGGGGGCTATCGAAGGCCAGGCTTCCTCTCAAGATTAAAATTTTCCTCTGGCAAATGTTCAGAAATCGCCTCCCAGCGGCTGACAATGTGGCCAAGCGCAATGGCCCCTTTGATGGGACATGTGTTGTGTGTGAGATCCACGAGGACACAAACCACGTGTTGTCCCAATGCGCATTAGCTAAGTTTGCTTGTTGTGTCGTCGGGGACGTGTTCCACCAGAACTGGAACCCTAGGTCGGGATCGGAATTACTGGTTGTGCGTCAAACGCAGCAAGGGCTAATGCTAGGGTGTTATGGCGATGTGTGGGAGTGTTGCTATGGACCCTATGGACAATCAGGAATAAGATGACCATAGAAAGAAAATTCCCTGCTCACCCAGCTGACGTAATTTTCAAATGACATATTTTTCTTCAAATGTGGACACCGTTGGGTAAACAACGCGATGCTAAACTCATGAGGGCCACGATGGAGAAGATCAGCAGCAGCATCTCGCGACTTCGTCACTCGGCTATAGCTGGATCTTGACTCTTTTGGCTTCGGAAGTGTTTTGGGGCGACATGGAGTGATGGTTCAGTAGTTATGAGGTCGCCCATGATGGGTCTAAGTTATTTGAACTTAGCTATGTAATGATCGTGTGGCCCTTTGATATGGCCGAACTATATTGGTGTGTAAGTTACTCGAACCTTATGGTGCCGCCTGTTAGCTTTATTAATTTAATGTTAGACGCGTCTAGCGTCTTCGTTCCAAAAATATTACACGAGCTAATGATGCAATTATCTGTGGTCGTTAGTGATGTACAGTACACAGGCTGCTAAAAACGGTTGAGGGGGCGGGCGATTGGCAGGGGTCTAGCCCCTGCTCGCCCCCCTGTCTCCGCCCCTGCATGGGAACACAAGCTCAAGATGATCTTCCACCACAAGACCACAAGCTAAAAGAAAAGGACGAGCTTCAAGAAGAGATTGATTCATTTGAAGAAGCTCCAAAGGCCATGGTCAAGTGGGTTCCCAAGACTACATCAAGTTCTACTTCATCAAGTATGACTACAACTCCAAGGATCCCCATCAAGTTGATGTGGGTCCCAAAGAAGAAGAACTAGAGGGTTCTTGAGGGTGACTCCGCCAACAAACTTTACTCATACTCATTTTGGCAAGGACAAGTGCAACCAACTTCCATATCTTGCACTAGTTCAAGGAGTCACAAACCCTCTTGTTGGAAAGACAAGGGACAAGGTAACCTAATGCTTTTATGGACATCATCATATGTCTATTTAACTCTATTTCTATGGACTTGTGTGTTCCTTGTGGGACTAACCCGTGTAGGTATCGAAAGTGCAACTCACTCAAATGGATTGCTCCAAATGATCTACATCAACATTGAGCATCTACATCTTCAACACCTACATGAAGTCATCATCGACAAAACCCAAGGTTAGTTCACCACTCTTAGGGGGGGTATCATGTCTAGGGGGAGCTTTGCTCTATGAATTGAGCTAAAGCAACTCTAATGGTGTGAACACAACAATGTTTTATGTAAAAGTGGAAAACCCACTTGTGCTTAAACGATGAGTATGACCTAAGATCAAATGTTCTCATGTGCCTCCTCGGTCAATATACTCATATATAGATGACCTAGTCATCGCCAATTGCTTGATAGATGCTAGAGTGTTTGTGCATGCTTTGCCACATATTTCATTTGCTATCTTATTGTGTGATCATGTTGGTTGCATAATTTTCTCCATTCGAGGACATCCATTTGTTTCTTTCATTGTTTGGTCTTTCTTTTTACCGAATGGATGGACAAGAATGCCTAAGAACTCCCTCCAGCCATCTATGCTTTTCTCATCTCAAACTCTATTCATGCTACATCACAAAGTTTGAACAAGTCGAATTCGGACCATCTGGGTGAGGAGCACTCGGAGCCACCGATCCGTCAAGGGCATAAACTTCCAAAACCTCTTAATGGCCTTCGATCTGACCGATTCCTTCCACTTGGTCCCACCGAAATCATTAGGTTGATCTAGGTTTTTACCTTGGTGCAACCGATTATTTTATTCGAATTGTAGTAACCACTTGCGATTCTGCATCTCGGTGCCACCGAGTCGTTCCACTCGGTCACACCGACAGTGACTGGGTATATATACATCACGGGTTGAATTTCGAAAATTCTTCAAACACCCAACCGCGCCTACCCAGCTCTGCCGCCGCTCCTGGTCTCCCGATCGTCTCCGTCATCGCCAGCGTCCTCCTGCTGCTTGTCTCCGTCACCGTCAACGGAAATCTCATCGTCGTTGTCGTCGTAGCGAGTTCATCGCCAAGCTAGGGTATGAACTTTACTATGATTCTTTGCACAAAGATAAATGTCTAGTTTCTTACCACGATTGAGATCAATCTATCCACCAAAAACCCCATTAGAATATATTTGATGCAAAAACTTAGGGTTAGGTTTCCGCCGAATTCATCTCGGACCGACCGATCTGAAGATTTTGGTCTCACCGATTTGGCTCAGACCATTGCACATGTACTACTCGGTCTGACCGAAGTGTACTAATCTGTGTGACCGAGTTCACTTTCTCTATGAAACCCTAGCATCTCGGAGTCATCGAACTGCATGTCGGTCTGACCGAAACTGTATGTTTAGACTCTAAAGTTGCTTCGGTGTCACCGAGTTTGTCATATCGGTAGCTCCGAAATGCTTTATGTAGAAAACTAAAATTAAGTTTTTGTCTCAACTTATTGCAAAAACAGCTGTGCTTTGTGATGCTCATCCACTCTACCTATACCTATCTCTTCACATGGTCATTTTTAGAGATGTCAGTGGGCAGTGACAGTCAGAACAGGTCAGAGGAGCAGGTGAATCTCAGTGAGGGCACTAGTCCCTCCAATAGCAGCTACGATGAAGGTAGCAGAAGTACACCCAGCAATTTGCGTAAGGCTAGAACTAGACAAAAAAAGAAGAAAACCTCGGAATCTGAAGATGAGGACTTTGTTGTTGATGAGGAGGTGACATCAAAGAAGAAAGTGCTCAAGAAGGAGCATGCTGCTACTGCTACCATCAAGCCTGGCATGCATAAGAAAGCTCCTGCCAAGAGAGTCCCAATGTCTAAAGCTAGAGCCTCCACTCAAGAAACCATGGAGTTCACTCTTGAACCAAGAGAGGAAGAGGTTGCTAGAGGGAAGAAAAGGAAAGAGAGAGTCAAGAAGACTATGGCCAGAGTCATTGGCAGATCATTTATGATGAGAAGTGATGATGAAGATGAGGAGGAGGAAGAGGCAGCTGCACCACCACCAAAATCTCAAAAGCTCATGGGGGATGCTATAAACTCTGGGGCTGCTCCATCTAAGCCCAAGACAGCTCCCAAGCCTCCAAATCAATCTCCAAAACCTTCTGCACCCAAGATATCCACCAAAAACATCCCTGCTGCTGAGAAGAACAAGGCCCCAGTGCCAGAAGCTCAAGAGGATGAGGAGCAACAAGTGCTCAAAAAATTGAAGCCCAAGATACCTGATCATAATGATGATCATCCTGTTGCTGAGAACATGAAGATAAGGAATGATGCAGGTCTCAGATTGTGGAGAAAGACTGATCCATATGCTACATGGAGAAGGACTGCTATTGATTATCGCTTTCACACCAAAGAACATCAAGATTTCTATGAGACAGTCTTGTTGGACAAGAAGCCTGTTGTCTGTGACATGAAATGGGTTGACTGGAAGTACATTGATGGCAATGAGGATTACTTTCTAGGAGTACACGAAAGTTTCATAATGAATGGTGTTGACACTTTTGTTGGTCAAAAGTTGACAATATGGAATGATGAAATGATTATGCAATTCTATTCAACTGCTCATTTCTATCCAGATGGCAAGATAGTCTGGATGACAGAAGGCACAAGGTATCAATCTTTGATTGTTGAATGGGCTAAGTTGATCAATGCCCCCAAGGAAGATGAAAATGTCACAGATGTGTATGCCAAGCCCAGAAAGGATCACAACTCCATGGCACGCATGTATAATCCAATTCCTGATGCTGCATTGGAAACTCACAAGTTTGGATCCATCTATTATCTATAGTCAGATCTAACCACGATGAACACTATATTGAGGCACACTTTGTTGCCCAAATCAGGAGATCGTAGAATGATCTATGGTCACGCAATCAACTTACTTCATATGTTTGATGTGCCACAAAAGCTCAAGGTGATGAGTTTGATTGTTGAGACTACGAAGAGAACTGCAGCTTATTAGAAAAGATCATGTGGACATGCCCCTCACATTCAGATGCTAATCAATTCCAAGATGAGAACAGGGGCATATCTTCTTGACAAAAAGCATCTTCCCCTAAGGCCAGAATTGAGAAAGGACTAGCCACCCTGACTCAAAATCGGGAGAGTCTTGAGAGGATCTTTGAGACTAAACTTCATGATCTAGATGTTTCACCGAGATTCAAACCACAATTGAGAAGCTACAGGAAGAGATTGAAGACAGGAATGACAGACCTACCACCGACACATTCCAGAGAGTGCCAAGGGCACAAAAGTCTTCAGTAGTGCCAGTTGCACGAGACTCCAGAGCTACTACTTTAGCACCTGCAGAACTGCCACCATTGTTCCTTGATGTCGCTTGAAGCTTGCTACCTCTTGAGCATGCGTTGTTTTTCCCTTGAAGAGAAAAGGGTGATGCAACAAAGTAGCGTAAGTATTTCCCTCAGTTTTGAGAACCAAGGTATCAATCCAGTAGGAGATAACACGCAAGTCACCTAGTACCTGCACAAACAATCAAGAACCTCGCAACCAACGTGATAAAGGGGTTGTCAATCCCTTCATGGTCACTCACAAAAGTGGGACCTGATAAAGATAGTAAGATAAATATTTTTGGTATTTTTGTTGTATAGATTGAAAAGTAAAGATGGAAAAATAGTAAACGAGATGTGATGTAAATAAAAGAGATGCAATATAATAAGAAAGAGACCCGGGGGCCATAGGTTTCATTAGTGGCTTCTCTCAAGATAGCATATATTATGGTGGGTGAACAAATTACTGCCGAGCAATTGATAGAAAAGCGCATAATTATGAGAATATCTAGGCATGATCATGAATATAGGCATCACATCCGTGTCAAGTAGACCGAAATGATTCTGCATCTACTACTATTACTCCACACATCGACCGCTATCCAGCATGCATCTAGAGTATTAAGTTCATAAGAACAGAGTAACGCATTAAGCAAGATGACATGATGTAGAGGGATAAACTCAAGCAATATGATATAAACCCCATCTTTTTATCCTCGATGGCAACAATACAATACGTGCCTTGCTTCCCCTACTGTCACTGGGAAATGACACCACAAGATTGAACCCAAAGCTACACACTTCTCCCATTGCAATAAAGATCAATCTAGTAGGCCAAACTAAACCGATAATTCAAAGAGACTTGCGAAGATATCAAATCATGCATATAAGAATTCAGAGAAGAACCAAATATTGTTCATATATAAACTTGATCATAAATCCACAATTCATCGGATCTCGGCAAACACACGGCAAAAAGAGTATTACATTGAATAGATCTCCAAGAACATCGAGGAGAACTATGTATTGAGAACCAAAGAGAGAGAAGAAGCTATCTAGCTAATAACTATGGACCCGAAGGTCTGTGGTAAACTACTCACACATCATCGGAGAGGCTATGGTGTTGATGTAGAAGCCCTCCGTGATCAATTCCCCCTCCGGCAGATCACCGGAAAAGGCCCCAAGATGGGATCTCACAGGTACAGAAGGTTGCGGCGGTGGAAAAGTTGTTTCGTGGCTCTCTCTGATGTTTTTAGGGTATAAGAGTATATATAGGCGAAAGAAGTACGTCGGTTGAGCTCCGTGGGGCCCCCCTGGGCGCGCCCTCCTGCCTCGTGGCCACCTCGCGGAGTTCCAGACTTCAACTCCAAGTCTTCTGGATTGCTTTTGTTCCAAGAAAGATCATCGCGAAGGTTTCATTCCGTTTGGATTCCGTTTGGTATTCCTTTTCTGCAAAACACAGAAATAGGCAAAAAAACAGAAACTGGCAGTGGGCCTTCGGTTAATAGGTTAGTCCCAAAAATAATATAAAAGAGCATATTAAAGCCGATTAAACATCCAAAACAGATAATATAATAGCATGGAACAATAAAAAATTATAGATACGTTGGAGACGTATCAAAGCTACGTCGGTATTTCCCCAAAGAGGAAGGGATGATGCAGCATAGGCGGCGGTAGGTATTTCCCTCAGATATGAAACCAAGGTTATCGAACCAGTAGGAGAACCAAGCAACACAACATAAACAGCCCCTGCACACAAATAACAACCACTCGCAACCCGACGTGTAAAAGGGGTTGTCAATCCCTTTCGGGCAACGGCGCCAGAAACAGTGCGTGGACGGGAGAAATTATTATAGATTGAATAAAGAGATAGCAAAAAAATATAGTGCAACAAAGTATTTTTGTATTTTTTATTTAGTAGATCTAAAAATAAATGCAAGGAAAAAGTAGACCGCAAAGGCAAATATATGAGAAACAAGACCCGGGGGCCGTAGGTTTCACTAGTGGCTTCTCTCGAGAAAAATAGCAAACGGTGGGTGAACAAGTTACTGTTGGGCAATTGATAGAACTTCGAATAATCATGACGATATACAGGCAATGATCATTATATAGGCATCACGTCCAAGATTAGTAGATCGACTCCTGCCTGCATCTACTACTATTACTCCACACATCTACCGCTATCCAGCATGCATCTATTGTATTAAGTTCATCGAAAACGGGGTAATGCAATAAGAACGATGGCATGATGTAGACAAGATCTATCTATATAGAGATAGACCCCATCATTTTATCCATAGTAGCAATGATACATACGTGTCGGTTCCCTTTCTGTCACTAGGATCAAGGACCATAAGATCAAACACACTACAAAGCACCTCCTCCCATTGCAAGATAAATAGATCAAGTTGGCAAAACAAACCCAAATATTAGAGAAGAAATACGAGGCTATAAGCAATCATGCATATAAGAGATCAAAGAAACTCAAATAACTTTCATGGATATAAAATGATAGATCTGATCATAAACTCAAAGTTCATCGATCCCAACAAACACACTGCAAAAGAGTTACATCATATGGATCTCCAAGAGACCATTGTATTGAGAATTCAGCGAGAGAGAGCAAGCCATCTAGCTACTAACTATGGACCCGAAGGTCTACAAAGAACTACTCACGGATCATCGGAGAGGCACCAATGGAGGTGGTGAACCCCATCCAAGATGGTGTCTAGATTGGATCTGGTGGTTCTGGACTCTGCGGTGGCTGGATGAATATTTCGTCGACTCCCCTAGGGTTTATGGAATATTGGGGTATTTATAGAGAAAAGAGGCGGTCCGGGGGGCACCCGAGGTGGGCGCAACCCACCAGGGGGTGCTTGGGCCTCCTGGCACGCCCTGGTGGGTTGTGCCCCTCGGGCACCCCGAGCGCAGCTGTGGCCCATTACGTTCCTTCTGGTCCATAAAAAATCTCTGTGGAGTTTCGTTGTATTTGGACTCCATCTGATATTGATTTCCTGCGATGAAAAAACATGCAGAAAACAACAACTGGCACTTGGCACTATGTCAATAGGTTAGTACCAAAAATGAAATAAAATGACTATAAAATGATTATCAGACATCCAAGATTGATAATATAACAGCATGGAACAATCAAAAATTATAGATACGTTGGAGACGTATCAGCATCCCCAACCTTAACTCCTACTCGTCCTCGAGTAGGTAAGTGATAAAAACAACATTTTTTATGTGGAATGCTGCCTAACATGTCATATCATATTCTTTTCTTTATAGCATGGACATTGTACTTTTATGTGATTCAAAGCAATATCTAGTTTTGACATAATAATGTAGATACTCTAGCATATCAACAAGCAACCATGTCTTCAAAATATCAATGCTAAAATAAGTTATCCCTAGCCCATCATGCTCAACCATTGATCCATTCATGAAAAACACTCGAATATTAGCTACACCCAATACTTAAGTACGATCATATTGCCTCCTAGTTGGTGCTTTTTATGAGAGAAGATGGAGACTCAAATTCAAAATAAAAGAAGTAAAAGAAAGGCCCTTCGCAGAGGGAAGTAGGGATTTGTAGAGGTGCCAGAGCTCAAAGCGAAAGATTAGAGATAAAAACATTTTGGGAGGTGTATCCATCCCACCAACGAAAACGACTTAGAGTTCCCAACATTTTCCATGCTAGATATATCATAGGCGGTTCCCAAACAGAAAATAAAGTTTATTCATTTTTCCACCATACTTTCACTTTCCATGGCTAGCCGTATTCAAGGTTGCCCTCCATACCAACACTTTCCAAGGAATTTATTATTTGACAACATAAAGTAAATTCGTTTTTGCATTTCAGAACTGGGCATCCCTACAACCTTTGCCTTACTCTCGTGCAATGACAAGTGAATAAACACTCATCATGAGAATAACACATCCAGCATGGAAAATATTAGCCACCCCTCACTGCTCCGCGAGCAAAACGAACACACAAAAGAGAAGTTTATTTTGAAAATTCGAGATGGCACGTGAAAATTTGCTTAGGACGAGAAAAGAATGCCGCATATAGGTAGATATAGTGGACTCATGTGGCAAAACTGGTTTAAAGGATTTTGGATGCACAAGTAGAGATCATACTTAGTGCAAAATGAAGGCTAGCAAAAGATTGAGAAGCGACCAACCAAGAAACGGATAATCTCATAAGCAAGCATTAAGCATAAATAACACCGAATAATGCACCACAAGTAGGATATAGTTTCATTTCATGACTATTGACTTTCGTGCTTGCATAGGGAATCACAAACCTTAACACCAATATTCTTACTAAATCATAATTACTCATCAACATAACTCACATATCACATAATCATATCTCAAAACTATTACTAAGAATCAAATTTATTTTGTCCAATGATTCTCATGAAAGTTTTTATTATATCCTTCTTAGCTATCTATCACTTTGGGACTAATTTTCACATGTTGCTTTTCATAAGCTCGAATAAATATAAGTGAAGATCATGAGCATAATTCTTATTTCTTTCTCTCAAAATAATTTAAGTGAAGCAAGAGAGAATTTCTTGAAAATTTTACTAACTCTCAAATAAATCTAAGTGAAGCAAGAGAGCATTTCTTCAAAAATACTAAGAACACCGTGCTCAGAAAGATATAATGAAGCATTAGAGCAAGTCCATAGCTCATAAAAATTTAAGTGAAGCATAGAGAGCAAGTTTAACAAGTCATCACATAATTTTGGCTTTCTCAAATAGGTGTGTCTAGCAAGCAGTGATGACTTAAAACACAGAATAAAACAAGCAAAGACTCATATCATACAAGACACTCCAAACAAAACACATATCATGTGACGAATAAAAATATAGCTTCGAGTAAATACCGATGGTCGTTAGAAGAAAGAGGGGATGCCACTCGGAGGCATCCCCAAGCTTAGTTGGTTGCTCATTTTTGGATAATAGCTTGGGATGTCGGGGCATCCCCAAGCTTAGGCTCTTCTATCCTTCCTTCATCCATTGTAAGATAACTCAAAACTTGAAAACTTCAATCACACAAAACTCAACAAAACCTTCGAGAGATCCGTTAGTATAAGAAAAATAAATCACTACTATAAGTGTTGTATAAAACCAATTCATATTTTGTTTTTGTATTATATCTACTGTATTCCAACTTTTCTATGGCAAAAACTCATCAAAGAAAACCATAGAGCCATAAAAATAAGCACATGACACAAAGAAAATAGAATCTGTCAGAATAGAACAGTCTGGAGCAATCTGATTTGTTCAAATACTTCTGTAACTCCAAAAATTCTGAAAAGACAAGGACGACCTGGGTAATTTGTGTATTTATCTTCTCCAAAACAAATTGGAATTTTATCTCGTCCTGGTGATTTTTAAAAATTATTTTCATGAGCACAAAAGTTTCTGTTTTTCAGCAAGATCAAACAACTATCACCCAAGAAGATCCTATCGGTTCTACTTGGCACAAACACTAATTAAAACACACAAAAAACACGGACATAACAGTAGCATAATTGTGCTAACACTCAAGAACAGAAAGCAAAAGGCAAAAATAAATTTTATTCATTGGGTTGCCTCCCAACAAGCACTATAGTTTTACGCCCTTAGCTAGGCATAAAGCAATGATCTAAGTTTTGTCATCCTTGTTTCGAGATCCATAAGAGGCCCTCATGATTGATTCATAAGGTGGATTAATTCTTGTTCTAGGAAATTGTTCCATACCCTTCCTCAAGGGAAATTGGAACTTAATATTGCCTTCTTTCATATCAATCACGGCAGAGATAGTGCGTAAAAACGGTCTACCAAGAATAATTGGACAAGACAGGTTGCAATCAATATCAAGAACAATAAAATCTATGGGCACATAATTCCTATTTGCAAGAATAAGTCATTAATTCTTCCCGTAGGCTTTTTTAATAGTAGAATCCGCCAAGTGCAAATTCAAAGAACATTCTTCAAGATTAGTAAGACCAAGCACATCACATAAAGATTTCGGAATTGTAGAAACACTATCACCCAAGTCACACAAAGCAAAACACTCATATTTTTTAATCTTGACTTTGATAGTAGGTTCCCATTCATCATGCAATGTTCTAGTAACTGAAACTTCTAATTCCAATTTTTCTTCAAAAGCATTCATTATAGCATCAACAATATGTTTAGTAAAAGCTTTATTTTGTTCATAAGCATGGGGTGAATTTATCATGGATTGCAACAAAGAAATACAATCAATCAAAGAGAAACTATCATAATTAAAGTCTTTGTAATCCAAAAGAGTGGGCACATCACTATTAAAGTTTTGACCTCTCCAAACCCACTTTCATCAATTTTCTCAACAAGATTTTCACCCTCCGAAATATTGGGACGTCTTCTACCTAAAGTTGACTCTTCTCCAATCCCTTTTTCATCAACCTTAACTTTACTAAACAAAGAATCAATAGAAGAAACACCAATCATTTTAAGATCTTCATCACTTTTATCTTCTAACGAGATTGGTTTAGCGGCCATTTGATTTACTAAGGTAGCTTGCGCATCGGATATTTTTCCTAGCAAAAGCATACTTAGATTGGAGATTACAAACTTCTCTACTAATATCATCAAGTTGTTTTGTGATAGCATCTACCACAACGGAGTGTTCCTTAAGTTCATCAGTGAAATACTTATTATGCTCAAATTGTGTAGTCATATATTCCTTAGTACTTTTCTCAATTTCAAGCAAAATATATGGGTAAGGAACATCACAATATTTTCTTTGAGGCATCATGACTACGCAAACAAGAAAGCACACAAAAACAGATCCGGCAAGAAAACGGCGAACGGAAAAAGGGAGGCAAATAAAACGGCAAATTTTTGTGAAGTGGGGGAGAGGAAAACGAGAGGCAAATGGCAAATAATGTAAATTGCGAGGAGATGAGATTTGTGATTAGGAACCTGCTATATTCTGAAGATCCTCCACGGCAGCGGCGCCAGAAATTCCTTTTGATGTCGCTTGAAGCTACTGGTATTTCCCCAAAGAGGAAGGGATGATGCAGCACAATGGCGATAAGTATTTCCCTCAGATATGAAACCAAGGTTATCGAACCAGTAGGAGAACCAAGCATCACAACGTAAACAACCCCAGCACACAAATAACAACCACTCGCAACCCGACGTGTAAAAGGGGTTGTCAATCCGTTTCGGTAAACGGCGCCAGAAACGGCGCGCAGACGGGAGGAAATTATAATAGATTGAATAAATAGATCGCAAATAAAATAAAGTGCAGAAAAATATTTTTGTATTTTTTATTTAGTAGATCTGAAAATAAATGCAAGGAAAAAGTAGATCGCAATGGCAAATATATGAGAAAAAGACCTGGGGGCCATATGTTTCACTAGTGGCTTCTCTCGAGAAAAATAGCAAACAGTGGATGACCAAATTACAGTTGGGCGTAACAGAACTTCGAATAATCATGACGATATCTAGGCAATGGTCATTATATAAGCATCACGTCCAAGATTATTAGACCGACTCCTGCCTGCATCTACTACTATTACTCCACACCTCGACCGCTATCCAGCATGCATCTAGTGTATTAAGTTCATGGAAAATGGAGTAATGCAATAAGAACGATGACATGTTGTAGACAAGATCTAACTATGTAGAGATAGACCCCATCGTTTTATCCTTAGTAGCAACGATACATACGTGTCGGTTCCCTTTCTGTCACTAGGATCAAGCACCGTAAGATCAAACCCACTACAAAGCACCTCTTCCCATTGCAATATAAATAGATCAAGTTGTCCAAACAAAACCCAAATATCGGAGAAGAAATACGAGGCTATAAGCAATCATGCATATAAGAGATCAAAGAAACTCAAATAACTTTCATGGATATAAAAAGATAGATCTGATCATAAACTCAAAGTTCATCGATCCCAACAAACACACCGCAAAAGAGTTACATCATATGATTCTCCAAGAGACCATTGTATTGAGAATTCAGTGAGAGAGAGGAAGCCATCTAGCTACTAACTACGGACCCGAAGGTCTACAAAGAACTACTCACACATCATCGGAGAGGCACCAATGGAGGTGGTGAACCCCATCTGAGATGGTGTCGGATCTGGTGGTTACGGACTCTGCGTAATTTGGATGAATATTTCGTCGACTCCCCTAGGGTTTCTGGAATATTGGGGTATTTATATAGCAAAGAGGCGGTCCGGGGGGCACCCAAGGTGGGCCCAACCCACCAGGGCGCGCCTGGGCCACTTGCACGCCCTGGTGGGTTGTGCCCCCTAGGGGCACCCCCCAGGCACAGTCAAGGCCCATTACGTTCCTTCTGGTCCATAAAAACTCTCCGTGGAGTTTCGTTGCATTTGGACTCCGTCTGATATTGATTTCTTACAATGTAAAAAACATGCAGAAAACAGCAATTGGCACTTGGCACTATGTCAATAGGTTAGTACCAAAAAATGATATATAACGATAATCAAACATCCAAGATTGATAATATAACAGCATGGAACAATCAAAAATTATAGATACGTTAGAGACATATCATTCCTCCAGTTGCAACTCCTCCAGCTCCTCAGACATCTTCAAAAGCGTTTGCAGATGTTGTCCTCTCCACGCCATCTACGCACACCGGAGATCGTGCCTAGAGTGCCGCATAGCACTATGCATTTTCGAACTTTTTGGTAACTTGTTGCCAAAGGGGGAGAAAGTGTATAGATCATTAGGCTATGAGAGAGAGAGAGTGTGTGTGTGTTTTGCTTTTTGTTACCTCTCTTGCTACTTGCTACTTTGATAGTTTGCTTGTTTGATTCCTATGCTACCGTTTGTGCTTGCTCGTGAGATACTTTTACGATCATGTGTTTGATCATACTATGATTTAATGTGTGCTTGAATGCCTATCTCCCTTACTTGTGTATGATCAATCATGTTCCCTTGGTGATGAGTGCATGTTATTTATATATTATCATTTTGAGCGCTCCACCAATATGTATGTGACATGGAAGAGCGACCCATGATCCTAATCGATTGTGCATTTGCATTCAAAAGCAATTTTTAAATAATGCAAAAATTTAGGGGGAGCTCTTGCTTATCACATACTTCTCAAAGTGATGATGTATTTCGTTCATATTATCATTTGTTGAAGCTTTGATCTATATGTTGTCATCAATTACCAAAAAGGGGGAGATTGAAAGTGCAACTAATCCCCCGGGTGGTTTTGGTAATTCATAACAACATATAGCTCATTGAACTAATATCCATTCAAGATAAATATTTCAAAAAGTTCAATGTTTGGCATGGCATGGACTAGAGATGTGGAACCCTCAAAATGCTAAGGACAAAGATTGGCTAAAGCTCAAGACTCTTCATTTCTATTTTAGTGATCCAAGATCATATAGAGTCCATAGGAAAGCCAATACTATTAAAAGGGGATGAGGTGTTGCTTAACGGTATACTTGCTCAAAATGCTTAGTGATATTTCTCCATAACCCTCAGCCACCTTCTCATTTCCAAATATCCAAAACCCAAAGTCAAACTCGACCCCACAAATTTGATCTATCCGGCGCCATCGAGTTCTTTTGACATAGCCACAGCCAGAAACCCTAGACAATTCAGTCTCACCTATATGGATCTTGGTCTCACCGAGATGGCAATGCAAACTCTCTGTTTCCCTTCATAACATTTCGGTCTTACCGAAACGAGCGATCGGTCCCACCGAGTTCGGAATGCAAACTCTTTGTTTCCCTTCGTAATGTTTCGGTCTCACCGAAATGAGCGATCGGTCCCACCGAGTTTGCCTGACCAATTCTCTATTAACTCATTGCTGAAATCGGCCTCACCGAGTTCGCGCAATCGTTCACACCGAGATGAGGTTTTACCCTAGCCCTAGCACATCGGTCCCTCCGAGTTGATCATGTCGGTCCCACCGAGATTCCTAACATTCATATTTTGAACTGAATCGGTCTCACCGAGTTCTTCTATTCGGTTTGACCGAGTTGGGTTAAATGTGTGTAATGTGGATTTTGTGTGGAGGTTATATATACCCCTCCACCCCCTTCTATATTCAAGAGAGAGCCATCAGAACGTGCCTACACTTCGACTACTCATTTTCTGAGAGAGAACCACCTAATCATGTGTTGAGACCAAGACATTCCAATCCAACCACAAGAATCTTGATCTCTAGCCTTCCCCAAGTTGTTTTCCACTCAAATCATCTTTCCACCATAGCCAAATCTGTGAGAGAGAGTTGAGTGTTGGGGAAACTATCATTTGAAGCACAAGAGCAAGGAGTTCATCATCAACACACCATCTATTACCTTTTGGAGAGTGGTGTCTCCTAGATTGGTTAGGTGTCACTTGGGAGCCTCCGACAAGATTGTGGAGTTGAACCAAGGAGTTTGTAAGGGAAAGGAGATCGCCTACTTCATGAAGATCTACCCGAGTGAGGCAAGTCCTTCATGGGCGATGGCCATGGTGGGATAGACAAGGTTGCTTCTTCATGGACCCTTCATGGGTGGAGCCCTCCGTGGACTCGCGCAATCGTTATCCTTCGTGGGTTGAAGTCTCCATTAACGTGGACAAACGATAGCACCACCTATCAGAACCACGCCAAAAATCTCTATGTCTACATTGTGTTTGCCTTCTCCAAACCCTTTCCTTTTACCTTCATATGCGATGTTTTACTTTCCGCTGCTACACTCTTAGAATTGCATGTGTAGGTTGATTGCTTGACGGCCCACCTCGCGAAGACTCACCCTCCTAGGCTCCTAGGCTCCTCATAGGCGACTCCAAGGAAATTTGCGCTGGTGGCCACTCTGGCCCTGGCGACCACCCACCCTCTATCAGCGTTCTGGGAAACGGGGTACCCAGATTTGCCTGCCTGCGGCCCACGGCATGGCTCCATCGGCGGCCTGGTACGTCCTATCTTCAGCATCAATAACACAAGACCCTTAAGAGGGGCCAAGCCTCGTGAGGCGGACGACTCCAAGAGATCCCGAAGGAGTGGCCTCCCTAGGCTGGCTCCTGAGGAGCGAAGATTCCTATCCAGGCGCCCACCTCATGAGGTTGAGGTGATGCAAGCCGTGACGACCAAGGCCAAGCAGGCGCCAGCGGGCGCAGTACAGCAGGTTTCCTCTTTTGTGCTAAAGAGGCAAGCGCAGGCGCGTAGTCTGGAGGAATTTGTCAAAGGTTTCCATTTCCGTGCTACAAGATCAAGACCTTCAGGACGGCAGGGACAGAGGTTATCGCCGAGCCCACCACAGCGTCACGGCCATTAGCTTTGCTGGCGAAGACCACCTTTTGTCAGGATAGGATGTACTATTTGTCTCCCTTCGAATTTGGCCGTTGTGGAATCCCTTCCCGCCTTCATTTTGTGGGAAGAGGACCAAGGCCACTATAAATATAGCCAAGCCACCACCATAGAGGAGGGAGACGAACGGATCGATCGAGCCGTCCACACCCTCACCAGCTCACACAAACACAAGAACACACCTCCTGAGGTTTTTCTTCCTTTGTACTAGTTCATCCTCAGCCCACCTCGAGGCTAATCCACCACAAAGCAGGAGTAGGGTAGTACACCGCAAGGTGGACCGAACCTAGGTAAACTGCCTTGTCCCTTTCCTTTCCCGTTCATCGAGCTAGGTCGTGAGATCGGTGAGTTGGCAGACTAGGGAGATTGAGTTCTAAGCCCGCACCTAAGAGTTCGAATATTTCTTGGGTCTGCGGAGCCCGGAATCCGACATTTGGTGCGCCAGGTAGGGGTGTGTTGGAGCCTCTCTCTCATCAGTCAATCCGCCACTGTTCCGCCGTCCTCATGGTTGATGCTCGTCGAGTTCGCGCTGAGCGCCGGGCTGCCCTCGCCGCCCGTGTTGCCCAGACAACACCTTCGGGCGACGGTGCCCCCCGTCGTTCCCCATCGCCTATGGAAAATGCTGCCACCGGCCCCGCGGCCTATGAGCAACAGGCTTCCTCACTGTAGCCCTCTGTGCGGCGTGATGGACGCACCGCCACCCCGTCGCTGACTCCGGCTGCTGCTTCATCTTCCCATGCTCGCCGCGGGCCGGCGAACGCGCAGGCTACATTGCTCATGGCACGAGAGCCTTTGTGCTATCGCCCGACCGATGACCTTATGAGGACTGGCTGGACCGCATCATCGAGCTCGTCAGCGCCGCTGGAGAGGCCCCTGCACTGTCTCGCTCGCTACCTCCCCCGCCACCTCTTGCGGGTGACGTGGCCCATGGTGCGCCTCCTCCACCTCCCAGGCAAGACGCCGTCCTCGAGCCAAGGCATGAGGCTCCTCGGCGCGACCCGCCACGTAGGGCGCCAGCGCGCAACGAAGAAAGCTGCCAAGTGGTGCAGCGTCCCCAGGGAGAGGCGTGTGCGCTCCCAGCACCGGCACGTCAAGACTGTGTGCCGCCCGAGGCGGTGGTGCGCGAGCGCCAAGACCAGGCTCCTCCTCCACGACAGGCTCCGGTGAGCGCGGCAGGCTACCGTGCGCTCACCCCGGACCTACGCCCATCGTCTGGACCAGGAAATTCAAGCCAGACCTGCCTCCACGCTATGATGGCACCCCCGATCCTGCCGAGTTCCTCCAACTCTACGAGCTGAGGACCGAGGCGGCCAACAGCCGCGAGAAGGTCATGGCGAACTGGTTTCCCATAGCCCTCAAGGATGGTGCGCGCTCGTGCCTCCTGAACCTCCCCGCGGGATCGATCTCCTCATGGGATGAGATGTGCGAGCGCTTCATTGCCAACTTCCAGGGCACTCGTGACCACACACCTGGTGCGGGTGACCTGCAGCGCATCAAGCAGCAGCCATGAGAGACCTTGCACAAATACATCCAGCGCTTCACCAACGTTTTCCTCAAGATTCCCAAGGTGTTGGACGAGGCTATCATTTCAGCGTTCACTGATGGCATTCAGGATGTCAAGATGAAGGAAGAGCTCGCCATACACGAGGACCTGTGCTCGGCTCTGGGAATGTTCAACATGGCAACCAGGTGCGTGAGGGCTGAGGAAGGTCGCCTCTCCCTCCTCGAGCTTCTGGAGGCCGATCCAGAGGATAAGAAGGACAAGTCCAAGGACGTGAAGCGCAAGGGTCCAGCTGTGCTCGCGGCCGAACCTGAGATGAAGCGGGGCTGTGACCAACCTGAGTCCTCCAAGGGCAGCCGCCCGTTCTGCGTCTTTCACAACGTGCACATCCACAACACCAATGACTGCGAGGAGCTTAGGGCCATCTGCGACAGGCGCCTCGGTCCTCGCCCCGAGCAGAATGACCACGGCTACGGCCATGGAGGAGGCCGAGGTGGGGGATGCTCGGACAACTGTGACCCCCGCCAGGACTGGCGAGATCATCCTCGTGAGGACCACTGGCAGGGCCAGCCTCGTGAAGACTGTCCTCAGGGCAATGCTGGCCTTCCTCCGCTGCCGCCACCACCAAGGAGCAACGACGACCACCACCAAGATGATGGGGCTGGGGGCTTCCAAGAGCCTCATGCCATCACTTGCATCCTAGGCGGTGCTCAGGTCCCTACCTCCCATCGCATCTTCAAGCAGTACGCTCACGAGGTGAACTTGGCCCTCCACAAGCTCGAGGCGACGCGTCCGCTCAGGTGGTCCAAGTATGCCATCACCTTCGACTCTACTGATCACCTCAGGTGTACGGCTAATACGTCTCCGTCGTATCTACTTCTACAAACACTTTTGCCCTTGTTTTGGACTCTAACTTGCATTATTTGAATGGAACTAACCCGGACTGACGTTGTTTTCAGCAGACTTTCCATGGTGTTATTTATGTGCAGAAACAAAAGTTCTCGGAATGACCTGGAACTGACGGAACTTATTTTTGGAAAATATTAAAATATTGGCGAAAGAATCAAGGCCAGGGGGCCCACCAATTGTCCATGAGGGTAGGGGGTGCGCTTGCCCCCCTGGGCGCGCCCCCTACCTCGTGGGCCCCCTGGTGCTCCACCGACCTCAACTCCAACTCCATATATTTGTGTTCTGGGAGAAAAAAATAAGAGACAAGGATTCATCATGTTTTACGATACGGAGCCGCCGCCAAGCCCTAAAACCTCTTGGGAGGTCTGATCTGGAGTCCATTCGGGGCTCCGGAGAGGTGAATCCGTCGCCGTCGTCATCATCAACCATCCTCCATCACCAATTTCATGATGCTCACCGCCGTGCGTGAGTAATTCCATCGTAGGCTTCCTGGACGGTGATGGGTTGGATGAGATTTATCATGTAATCGAGTTAGTTTTGTTAGGGTTTGATCCCTAGTATCCACTATCTTACGAGATTGATGTTGCTATGACTTTGCTATGCTTAATGCTTGTCACTAGGGCCCGAGTGCCATGATTTCAGATCTGAACCTATTATGTTTTCTTGAATATATGTGAGTTCTTGATCCTATCTTGCAAGTCTATAGTCACCTACTATGAGTTATGATCCGCAACCTCAAGTGACAATAATCGGGACCACTCCGGTGATGACCATGGTTTGAGGAGTTCATGTATTCACTATGTGTTAATTCTTTGGTCCGGTACTCTATTAAAAGGAGGCCTTAATATCCCTTAGTTTCCATTAGGACCCCGCTGCCACGGGAGGGTAGGACAAAAGATGTCATGCAAGTTCTTCTCCATAAGCGCGTATGACTATATTCGAAATACATGCCTACAATACATTGATGAATTGGAGCTAGTTCTGTGTCACCCTATGTTATGACTGTTACATCATGAACCGCATCCGGCATAATTCTCCATCACCGATCCAATGCCTACGAGATTTTCACATATTGTTCTCCGCTTTTTTACTTTTCCATTGCTACTGTTACAATCACTACAAAACCCAAAAATATTACTTTTGTTACCGTTACCGTTACTTCCATATTACTTTGCTACTAAATACTTTGCTGCAGATACTAAGTTATCCAGGTGTGGTTGAATTAACAACTCAACTGCCAATACTTGAGAATATTCTTTGGCTCCCCTTGTGTCGAATCAATAAATTTCGGTTGAATACTCTACCCTCGAAAATTGTTGCGATCCCCTATACTTGTGGGTTATCAAGACTATTTTCTGGCGCCGTTGCTGGGGAGCATACCTCTATTCTTTGAGTCACTCTGGATTTATATCTGCTGGTGAGGGAGTCCTGGACTAGGGGGTGTCCGGATAGCCGGACTATCATCACGGCCGGACTCCAAGACTATGAAGATACAAGATTGAAGACTTCGTCCCGTGTCCGGATGGGACTTTCCTTGGCGTGGAAGGCAAGCTTGGCGATACGGATATGTAGATTTCCTACCATTGTAACCGACTCTATGTAACCCTAACCTATCCGGTGTCTATATAAACCGGAGGGTTTTAGTCCTCAGAGGATGTAACAACAATCATACCATAGGCTAGCTTCTAGGGTTTAGCCTCCTTGATCTCGTGGTAGATCTACTCTTGTACTACCCATATCATCAATATTAATCAAGCAGGAGTAGGGTATTACCTCCATCGAGAGGGCCCGAACCAGGGTAAAAACATCGTGTCCCTTGTTTCCTGTTACCATCCTCCTAGACGCACAGTTCGGGACCCCCTACCCGAGATCCGCCGGTTTTGACACCTACATTGGTGCTTTCATTGAGAGTTCCTCTGTGTCGTCACCGATAGGCCCGATGGCTCCTTCGATCATCAACAGCGACGCGGTCCAGGGTGAGACTTTTCTCCCCGGATAGATCTTCATATTCGGGCTTTTGCACCGCTGGGCCAATTCGCTTGGCCATCTGGAGCAGATCGAAAGCTACGCCCCTGGCCATCAGGTCAGATTTGGAAGTTTGAACTATACGGCCGATATCCGCGGAGACTTGATCTTCGACGGATTCGAGCCGCAGCCAAGCATGCCGCCAGTCTCGATGGGCATGGTCTAGCTCGCAGCCCGAGCGGTGCCTCGGAGGCCGCACTCAAGATCCGCTCCGACCCTTAATCCGGAGTCGGATTCCCCGATCGAGGACGAGTGGTTGGACACCGCCTCGGGGGCTACGATCTCTACGGTGATTGAGTCAAACTCTATCCCTGTCCTTTGCGAAGACCTTGACTCCAGGGTGCCGGACTCCTCTCCAGACTCCGAACCCTCCGCGCCCCTACCAATCAAATCCGATGGGGCGTCGGTCATGGAGTTCACTGCCGTGAACATCTTTTCAAAGACTTTCGCCCTTTGGCGACATCCTGAATTCATCAAGTCTCTCTCTTTATCCGGAGAGCCTGGCCGGACTGCGGATGAAGGTTGGGATACGGACGACGAAGAAATTCAACGCCCACCCACCACCCACTTTGTAGCCACTATCGATGATTTAACCGACATGCTCGACTTGACTCAAGACATCGACAGTATGGACGACGATGCCGGAGACAACCAAGACCCAGCGCCTACAGGGCACTGGAAGGCCACCTCGTCATACGACATATACATGGTGGACATCCCAAAAGATGGGAACGGCGATGGAACAACGGAGGATGACCCCTCCAAGAAGCAACCGAAGCGCCCGGCGTCGTGGCGCCGCTCTAAATCCCGCCACAAAAGCGGTGATTCCGACACGGAGATAATAACACCCCGGACAAGATCAAGACAACCCCTCCGGCGGGACTCGGCGCAGAGGAGGGAGAAGCAAGTCCGCATTTACGGCGGCAGTAAAGAGAGGTCGAGGACGATAATTATGCACCTCCCTCCGAAGATGAGGCAAGCCTCGACGATTTACCATTTAATTTGTCGTGCTCGAGGATCCCGCCAACAGGAGGCGTTTCAAACGCAGGCTTATAGCCACGGCAAGCAACCTCAAGAAAAAGCAGCAACATCTTAGAGCTGATCAAGACCTGCTAGTCGACAGATGGATCAAGTCCTTGCAGCCAAGAGTATGAACTCGAACGCCCCTCTAAAAGCTACCCCAAACGCAGGCCGTTGCCTCGATCAGAGGAGGAAGCACCCAAGTCACTAGCGCACGACATGGCAGACCGGCCACCCCGTGGCCGCGACAGAGAAGCCTCTCTGCCCTCCGCTCAAGCCACACCCCGATGTCGCTCAAAAAGTACCAAGGCATGGGAAAACGCGCCGGACTTGCAAGATATATTGGAGGATAAGGCAAAACATACAAGATGGATCTACGGATCGCGTGGGCGCCCAACGACGCGGGATGATTACCGCCGCGCCGGATACAACAAATCCGGCCGGGCCGAACACAGTAGACAAAGCTCATATGAGCTACGTCGTGATATAGCCCAATACAGAGGCGCCACACACCCACTATGCTTCACAGACGAAGTAATGGATCATCAAATCCCCGAGGGCTTCAAACCCGTAAACATTGAATCATACGATGGTACCACAGATCCTGCGGTCTGGATCGAGGACTATCTCCTCCATATCCACATGCCTCGCGGTGATGATCTACATGCCATCAAATACCTCCCACTCAAGCTTAAAGGACCAGCTCGGCATTGGCTCAACAGCTTGCCAGCAGAATCAATTGGTTGTTGGGAGGACCTGGAAGCCGCATTCCTTGATAACTTCCAGGGCACATATGTGCGCCCACCATACGCCGATGACCTTAGCCACATAATTCAGCAGCCAGAAGAATCGGCCAGACAATTCTGGACACGGTTCCTCACAAAGAAAAATCAAATCGTCGACTGTCCGGATGCAGAGGCCCTTGCAGCCTTCAAGCATAACATCCGTGATGAATGGCTTGCCCGACACCTAGGACAGGAAAAGCCCAAATCCATGGCAGCCCTCACAACACTCATGACCCGCTTTTGTGCGGGAGAGGACAACTGGCTAGCTCGAAGCAACAACTTGGCCAAACATCCTGATAGTTAGGATACCAAGGACAACAATGGCAGGTCGCGTCGCAACAAGAACAAGCGCCGCATCAACGGCGATAGTATCATCAAGATACGGCCGTCAATGCCGGATTCAGAGGCTCTAAACCCGTCAGCGGAAGAAGCCATTCAAAAGAAATACCCAGGCCCGTCCAACTTGGACCGAATACTCGATCGCCAGCGGATACATGGCACCCGAAAACCAGCCAATCACACCAACAGGGATTGTTGGGTGTTCAAGCAAGCAGGCAAGTTAAGTGCCGAACTCAATGACAAGGGGCTGCATAGCGATGACGAGGAAGAGCCCCGGCCACCGAACAATAGAGGACAGAAGGGTTTCCCCACACAAGTGCGGACGGTGAACATGACATACGCAACCCACATACCCAAAAGGGAGCGGAAGCGTGCATTAAGGGACGTATATGCGATGGAGCCAGTCACCCCAAAGTTCAACCCATGGTCTTCCTGCCCGATCACCTTCGATCGAAGGGACTACCCCACTAGCATTCGTCACGGCGGTTTCGCCGCATTGGTTCTTGACCCAATTATCGACGGATTTCACCTAACCGTAGTCCCGATGGGCGGAGGCAGCAACCTGAACCTGCTTTATCAGGATACAAAGGCGCAAAATGGGCATAGACCCTCAAGGATTAAACCTACAAAGACGAACTTTAAAGGCGCCGACCGGGTGTAGAGGCCAGTTATGCGGGCTCGATTACACTCAAGTGGTCTTCGGATCCCCGGATAACTTCCGGCGAAGAGTTAATCTTCGACATCGCCCCATTCCGCAGCGGCTATCATGCACGCTTCGGACGAACCGCATGACGGTAAAGTTCAATGCGGTGCCGCACCACGATACCTCAAGCTCAAGATGCCAGGCCCTCGAGGAGTAATCACGGTCAATGGAAACACCGAACGCTCTCTCCGAACGGAGGAGCACACGGCGGCCCTAGCGGCGGAGGTACAAAGCAGCCTCTCACAGCAATTCTCGAGTCCGGCCACTAAGCGTCCGGACACTGTCAAGCGCGCCCGGAGTAACCTACAACAAGACCGCCTGGCACGATTCAAGCACGCGTAGCAATCCGGCCCCAACCCCAGCCCTTGCGAAATTGTGAAGCTCGTGTTACGTGTACATAATTATGCTCTGGAGATACCATGGGCATATGGGGAGGGGCAAGACCACGGCACGCCAAGAATGCGGCTCGACCGCACCAGGGGCTCCCGATTGTGTCATACTTTTTCTTTTTTACATTTTCTTCCTTTTTCTTACTTTCAGGACTCCGTCTTGAAGTCCCGTCTGCACTAGAATCGCCGAACTCACGATGCAACAGCCGTGGAAGCGTAAAGCCACGCCGAGTGTTAGGTGGTCTCTATTACGAGCATTATACCTGTTTTACATACCATCCTCATAGCTTACCCTGGAGGGGACATGTTAGATAGTCCCATCCCTTGCTTATCGCACTATTTGTATCGTTCTGCTTTCATTGCAGTACCTTTTTGAATAAACAATACATAGCTTTTGCTTATTATTGCTCTACTTCCTTTTACATATGTTCATTTCACGACATGTTGCAACCGTACACTTTGGTACGGCCAATACACCAGGGGCTTAAGTACCCCAAAATTATGGTGTGATAAGTCCGAACACTTTCACAAGTGCGGCACCCCGAACTTATAGCATTATATGAATTGGCTCGAATCATGTCTTGGGTCAATAGTTGGGTTTGCGGCTCCCGTGTTTTGATACCTTACGCCCGTTATATCGGCTAAGGTAGCACCGGAGAACCATCTGCGATTGTGCCCCAGCTTGATCTGGGTCGAGCACCTCGGTGGAGAAAGCTTAAACCGACCGTCATGATAGGGCGAGAGCCGGTCGCTGTTCGAGAGGTTTTTCGGGTCCCTAAAGACTTATGCCGCTTAGAGAGAGGAACCGAATTGTCCGCCAAGGCGTGGATAGCGCCCGAACTCGGTCTTCCGAATACTAGGGGCTTCACCGAAATTTAATATTATAGATTTCTATGGCTAAGTGAGTGTGTTCATGCATTATAAGTCCGGTTGCCTTGTTCGATGTGTTGATCGCCTCCTAGATGGACCCAAGAATGGGAACAAGAGTGCTCAAGTTTATCCCGAACACCCCAAAGACTTTCGGTGCATGGGGGCTGAAGCCAACGACTTGCCATCTCTCAAATTTGATAAACGGCCGCACAGAAGGTAATATTTTAAATTAACAAAGCGTTGCTTAGTGCATATGAACAAGTTTTCAGCGTATAGGATAACAAATGCGAGTCTATTCAAAAATTACATCTTTGGAGCACTCATCCGCTATTCGGCGGGCACCCTTCAGGAGGCCCTCATAGTACACTTCGTGCGTGCGATGCTCCTTGCCCTTCGGTGGCCCGTCCGTCACAAGCTTCTCCGCATCCAGCTTGCCCCAGTGCACTTTAGCGCGGGCAAGGGCCCGACGGACACCTTCGATGCAGACGGAGCGCTTGATGACTTCAATCCATGGACAAAGGCCCACCACCGCTGCACTAAGTCAAGTAGCTCCTGTGCATGGCCTCCAATGGCCACAGCCGCGCTATAAGGCCCTTCATGGCCTGCTCGGCAACCTTGTGGAGCTCGACTAGCTGCTTCAGCTGGTCGCTCGGGGGCACCAGATGTCCGGCCTCAGCATACTGAGACCAAAACACCTTTTCCGTCGAGCTCCCCTCCTTGGCGCGGTAGAATGCGGCAGCATCAGATGCACTATGGGGCAAATCTGCGAACGCTCCTGGAGAGCTCCGAATCCGGGTAAGTAATAGGTAATTCACTTTCACATGCTTGCTTTGCATAAAGAATGCCTTACCCGCCGCTATCTTCTTTAATGATTCAATTTCTTGGAGGGTTTTTTGGGCTTCGGCCTTAGCAGCTTTGGCACTCTCAAGAGCCGAGGCGAGCTCGGACTCTCGAGTCTTCGAGTCACGCTCCAAACTCTCGTGTTTTTCCACGAGAGCTTGGAGCTCTTGCCATACCTTGGCCAGCCGCGCCTCCCCCTTCTCTCGCTCGGTGCGTTCCGCAGCCGCTTTGTTTTCGGCCATGGACAAAGCTTCCTTCAGGGTCGCCACCTCGTTCGTGGCCCCTGCAGTACCCATGTTATTCCTGTTATTTTTTGGAACCAAAACCTTTTCTATAAGGTCTTTCTTTAATAAGGTATTACTTACCTTCCTTGTCCTCGAGCTGCTTCTTGGCTTGTCCGAGCTCGTTCTCGGACCGCTCGAGGTTCTCGCTTGATGCATTGACCTCCGCAGTCAGTGCGGCAGAGGTCAGCAACGCAGCCTGCATTCACATATTGACATACTTATGTTAGACTCCTGCGTATATCTTTTTAGATCCTTAGTCCGGCTTTTCTTTCCGAACACCGAACTAACCATCAGGGGCTACTGTCTATGCAGTAATATTTGTACATATTCTAAACATACCTCAAAGCATGTTAGAAGGCCGGTACAGGCTTCGGCCAGCCCACTCTTGGCGGACTGAACTGTCCGGATCACCGCACTCATAACAGTGCGGTGCTCATCCTCGATGGAAGCGTCGTTAAAGCGCCTCCAGTAAAGCTGTCCGGTGCCTCCGGTTGGACGGAGGACACCGGCGTCTTACCCTTCTTACGAAGGGACCTCTTGCCGGACTCCGGAACCGCTGAAGGTTCCGGCATGGAGTCCGGACAAGGGTCGGGCTTAGAGCCCCTGGGGGTCTTGCCCCCCATGCACCTGGAGTCCGGGAGGTTGCCTTGTGGCTCCTCCTGTGCCACCTCCTCTTGACCAGGCCCCCTGGGGGTGCCACCTCGGCGTCGTCCGCAGCGTGGGGTGAGGAGGCGGTCGAAAGCGAAGTACTCTCCATTTCCGACGAACCCAGGGAGCCGCTCGTCGAAGCGGCTAGCTCACTCTTGGGCGGGCTGCATGATTGTTCGACATTAGAGAACACTATGCAATAATTAAAAAGTCATGGGCATCCGGACACTTACGATCTCGCCAAGGGCTTGGCCCTTGTTGGCCAATCCTCCTCGTCGCTGTCGACGTTGGTGGAGAAGTCCGGAGGAAGGGTTCTTCCCTTCTTGGACCCTCCGCCTCCCTGGTTGGGCGACCTTCCTTTTCCTCTCCTCCTCTCACTGGGAGGAGCTTCTTCTTCTTCCTCCTCGTCCCTCGGGAGAAGATTCTGCTTCAGATTCTCGACAAGCACAGGCGTCGGGAACTCCTTCGAGTTCCCGTAGCCTCCTTCTTGGTCTTCTTCTCCGGCACCACATGGGGTACCGGAGCCAGCAGCCCCGTCAATCGGGCGTCTGCTGGGTCTTCCGGCAAAGGAGTCGGACAGTTAATCTGTCCGGACGTCTTCAGCCAATCCTGTCAAAGATTAGGGAGTTTTAGATCCCATATAGAGTCAATCTATGAAAAAAGAGTCCCGTAAAGGGTAAAATGACTTACCTCGCCGGCTTGACGCCGCGAGCTGTATCCGCGATCTTTGTTAGTGGATGCGGGGGCTTCGGCACCCTTGAACAGCACCTTCCAGGCATGTTCGTACGGAGTATCGAAGAGCCGGCTCAAGGTTCGGTGCTGTGCCGGATCGAACTCCCACAAATTAAAGTCCCGTTGTTGGCATGGGAGAATCCGGCGGATGAGCATCACCTGGATTACGTCGACAAGCTTGAGATTCTTGTCCACCAGGTTTCCGACGCATGTTTGGAGTCCGGATAGCTCTTCCGAATTCCCCCACGTTAGGCCCGTCTCTTTCCATGACGAGGGCCGTGTGGGGAAGCCAGATCTGAATTCGGGGGCCGCCACCCATTCGGGGTCGCGTGGCTCGGTGATGTAGAACCACCCCGATTGCCACCCCTTTATTGTCTCCACAAAGGCGCCCTCGAGCCATAGGACTTTGGCCATCTTGCCAACCATGGCGCCTCCGCACTCCGCTTGACGGCCGCCCACTACCTTCTGCCGGACGTTGAAGATCTTCAGCCATAAGCCGAAGTGGTGCTGGATGCAGAGGAAGGCCTCACACACGAAGATAAACGCCGAGATGTTGAGGATGAAATTCGGGGCCAGGTCGTGGAAGTCCAGGCCGTAGTAGAACATGAGCCCCCGGACAAATGGGTGAAGTGGAAAACCTAGTCCGCGGAGGAAGTGGGGAAGAAACACCACCCTCTCATGGGGCCCGGGGGTTGGAATAAGCCGCCCCGCATCGGGCAGCCTGTGCGCGACGTCGCCGGGCAAGTATCCGGCCTCCCGCAGTCTTGTGATGTGCCCCTCCGTGATGAAGGAGGCGATCCACCTGCCTCCCGCTCCTGACATGGTTGGAGAAAGGTTGAGGTGGGATGTGCAGACTTGGGCGCTGGATCTCGAGTGCGCGGAAATGGATAAGCAAAGGAGGAAGAAGGCGTAGGTGAAAAGGTGGATCCTTATCCCCTTATATGGACGGACGAAGCTATGCGTCCCCTACCAGCCTGGTAAAACTCGCTTATTTCCCAAGCGCCGTAATCAATGGCGCGAATGGGTTACCCACGCGTATTGATGAGAATCCCGGAATAAGGGGGCACGATCTATGCTTTGATAAGACATGCCAAGGAAACCGCCTCGCTAAATGCGTTAAGGTGGAACGGTAAAAAACGGTTCATATAAAGGCCTGGCCATGGTGTGATGTCACGCTGCGGAATACGTCAGCAGATCTGTGCAAAAGTTATTCTCTCAACGGTGGTATGTGGAACTTGTTTTGCAGAGCCGGACACTATCCTGGTGTTCAAAACCTTCTATGAAGAATTCGGAGGAGGAACCCGCCTTGCAATGCCGAAGACAATATGTGCGCCGGACTCGTCGTCATTGAAGCCTGGTTCAGGGGCTACTGAGGGTGTCCTGGACTAGGGGGTGTCCGGATAGCCGGACTATCATCACGGCCGAACTCCAAGACTATGAAGATACAAGATTGAAGACTTCGTCCCGTGTCCGGATGGGACTTTCCTTGGCGTGGAAGGCAAGCTTGGCGATACGGATATGTAGATCTCCTACCATTGTAACCGACTATGTGTAACCCTAACCTATTCGGTGTCTATATAAACCGAAGGGTTTTAGTCCCAGAGGATGTAACAATCATACCATAGGCTAGCTTCTAGGGTTTAGCCTCCTTGATCTCATGGTAGATCTACTCTTGTACTACCCATATCATCAATATCAATCAAGAAGGAGTAGGGTATTACCTCCATCGAGAGGGCCCGAACCTGGGTAAAAACATCGTGTCCCTTGTCTCCTGTTACCATCCGCCTAGACGCACAGTTCGGGACCCCCTACCCGAGATCCGCCGGTTTTGACACCGACAGCTGGTCACTATGAGGAACTTGAAAGACGAGAAAACAAAATTTATCCCTCAACTACGAGGGGAGGTAAGGAACTGCCATCTAGCTCTACACTTGATTCACCTTCTGTTTTGAGTAAGCTTGCGACACCTAAACCTGCTTCTGCTCTTAATTCTGATATGTCGCATGTTATTGATGATGCCACTTCTGCTATGCATGATACTTATGATGAAACTACTTCTATGCTTGATACTACTGTGCCACTTGGTGAATTTTTGGATGAACAACTTTCTAGGGCTAGAGAGAATGAAATTATTGAAACTGAAAATCAATAAATATAAATTGCCTATTGTGCCTGAGGGCTATGTTATGGATGAAGAAACTAAAAGAGACTTTCTTGCTTGCAATGATAGAAGTGATCTTAAGGAATTATTAGCTAAGCTTAAAAAAACTCTAAATGCTAGAATGAAATATGATCCTACTTATACTACTTCACCTATCTTTGTTACTGATAAGGATTATGAATTCTCTATTAAACCGGATATATTTACTTTGGTTGAATCTGATCCTTTTTATGGCTATGAATCTGAAACTGTTGTGGCACACCTTACTAAATTAAATGATATAACCACCCTGTTCACTAATGATGAGAGAACTCGCTACTTTTATATCCTTAAAATATTTCCGTTCTCATTAAAGGGTGATGCTAAGATGGTTTAATTCTCTTGATCATCGTTGTGTGCGTAGTCCCCATGATATGATTTATTACTTCTCTGCTAAATATTTCCCTGCTCATAAGAAACAAGCTGCTTTAAGGGATGTATATAATTTTGTGCAAATTGAAGAAGAGAGTCTCCCACAAGCTTGGGGGAGGCTTCTCCAATTACTTAATGCTTTGCCTGATCATCCTCTCAAGAAAAATAAAATACTTGATATCTTTTATAATGGACTAACAGGTGCTTCCAGAGATTACCTGCATAGTTGTGCTGGTTCTGTTTTCAGGGAAAGAACACCGGATGAAGCTGAAATTCTATTGAATAATATGCTGACAAATGAAAATAATTGGACACTTCCTGAGCCAGCTCCTGAGCCTATTCCTAAACCAACTCTGAATAAAAGGGGTGTTCTATTTCTCAGTCTTGAAGATATGCAAGAGGCAAAGAAATCTATGAAAGAAAAGGGTATTAAAGATGAAGATGTTAAGAATTTACCTCCTGTTGAAGAAATACATGGTCTTAATTTACCGCCCGTTGAAGAAATATATGATCTTAATCCATTACCTATTGAAGAAACTCATGGTCTTGATAACCCGACACAGGTAGTAAAGGTAAATTCTCTCTATAGATATGATAAAGCTGAAATCCCTCCCACTAAGTTTGCTAGCCAATGTTTGGATGAGTTTGATAATTTTATGGTTAAGCAAGAAGATTTCAATGCTTATTTTGGTAGACTATTAAAACAAAATGCTTATATGATTGAACACTTGGGTGATTATATGTCTAGAGTTAAGGGTGAACTTAAACTCATTAGTAAACATGCTTCCATGGTTACCACTCAAGTAGAACAAGTACTTAAAGCTCAGAATGATTTGCTCAATGAATTGAATAGTAAGAATAATGACTATGCTGTTAGAGTGGCTGCTAGAACTGGTAAAATGACTCAGGAACCTTTGTATCCTGAAGGTCATCCTAAGAGAAGCAAGATTCTCAGAGAAATAATTTAGATGCACCTAGTCCTTCTAAAAGGAAGAAAAATAAAAATGATAGGACTTTGCATGCTTCTAGTGAACCTATTGCTGAACCACCCGAGGATCCCAATGATATTTCTATTTCTGATGCTGAAACACTGTCACACCCTGATTTTCATGCCACTACACTTAAGCTACCAATCATGATAAAATGTGGTTTGACAAAAGCTTTTGAGTGTTTTGGACCTTGCCTTGATTGGTTTTTGTCCGTTGTTTGCAAGTGCTCTAAAAAATAAAATAAATCCTCCAACTCTTATACTCCTTCTCCTTGATCCAAAAACCTTTCCCAATGATCATGCCATGTGTATAGGACATAAAAATAATTTCTTGCAAAAATAATTTGGCCAAATAGTATTTTCAAAATTAGTTTTTCAAAAACCCTGAATTGAGGTTTGCATCGCAAGTACTTAATTAAGGGCAGTAAAAATCTTTCCAAAAATATATTTGACTCCTATTAGATATAGGATACCCGAAACCACAAAAATATAATTTAAAAGTTATTTTCCTATTTTATTTAAAAGCTTTTTCTTAAGGCCAGAAATGGTCTTTAATAGGGAAAAATTATTTTATTGTTTTAAAAATATTTGACAAAAATCAGGGAAACTCAGTGGGAATATATTTCCCATATATAAGAGTTTCAACACATGGTCATGTTCAAAACATTGGACAAAACCTCCCAAAACCATTTCTACCCATTTCAAGGATTTGAAATATTTCTATAGGAAATATTTTAATCAAAATCCAAGGAAAATCCAGCAAGTCACAAATGCATATTGTGATCACCTTGCAAAGCCTCATGTCAATCAAGGTCATTTTGGTTCACCAAAATGCCCCAAAACCCTCTCTGACCAGAATCAAATTTGAACAACTTTGTACTACCAACTTTCTCTCCTTGACCTTAACTTTTGTGAGCATGTTCACATGACCAAATGAGGCCACTACACCAAGTGGTTCATCAAGGGTAAGTGATTTGCTCAACTAGATCTACACAAGTCCATTTCTGTTGATTTCTAGGGTTTACAAAAGTTACATTGTGAACTTTTCCCAAATGAGCTCAAAGTTGGTGGAAGGCACTAATTGTATGTGCCATTTCACCTTGTGGAGTCTCATGCCAAATGGAATTCATTTACCTGCCCAAGCCAACAACAAACACCTTCTGCCACCTTACCAAAATTCCATTTTTGACCACTTCCACTAATCTCCATGACCCTATCTTTTTACCACAGCCCCTCCTAGTTCACTTCTACCTCCAGTAAAAAGCTCCAACCCTGGTTCAATAATTGAGGAGGGTAAAACCCTGGTTTACCCCTCCCTTTTCACCATGGCAGCACCTCTCTTCCCTCCCCCTTCTTTCTTATGGACTTGCCTTAACTATTAAGCTTTATGGAGCATATCAGAAACTCCCAGGAGCTAGTGGACAGGCTTGGCCACGCGCAGGAAGCCATTTGCATGCCATGGCATGCAATGGCCGCACTCTGGAGCGCACTACAGTGCACCAGGGCACTATAGCTGCCCTCTGCCCGATACTCCCGTCGACCTTGGGCTCCGGTAACGTGTCCCTCGAGGCCGCCTTGGCGTGCGTGACACGCTACGCGGTCGGCCCCCTCCTCCTTCTCTATCCTTTGAGCCCGCCGTCGCGTGCCCGAGCACCGCCCGACTCGGCCACTCCCTGGCCACACGGCTGGCCCACTTCTGACCTCGCCCCGCTCCCCCTCTCACCTCCTTCGCTCCTGGACGGACTCCACGAGCGCCACTGATCCAGCCTGGCCCCTCCTGTCGGTGTACTAGAGTAGGGGTACCCTAGTATCCCGAACTTGTGCACGGGCAGTTGCAGCCCTCCGCGGCAAGGCCTACCGGGTGACCGCCAAGGTCCTCCGTGGTTCCTTTGGAGCCATTCAAGAACAAAGTATTCAAGCCAAGGAGACAAGGCCCCGGCAAGAGGAGCTTACCGGGAAGGCCACCTAAGGCACCTAGGAGACAAGGACCCGGCAAGAGGAGCTTGCCGGGAAGGCCCGGTGAGCGACAAGCTTCCGGACGCGACAAGACAACAACCCGCGGCAAGGCGCTTGTCATGCGGCATCACCACCAGACCTGCGCCCAAAGACATCCACTAACGTGTCGCCATACAGGACCTTTCCAGCGCTACAGGGCAAGAGGCCGTGGCCAGCCAGAGCTGTGGCAAGCGGCGCTGACAAGATTGCCATCGTGGCAAGCGGTGGCGCCCCTGACGGTCCCTTTCTACACTGTTAGGGCGACGTAGACGGGCATTTAATGCCTTTGTCCCCTGCCGTCAGGGTTAGGTATGATACACTGTACAAGTAGCTGTACCAACCACTCCTTTTCCATTTTTACCCTTGTCTACGTTGCCACCTGCCAGAGACCCCTTTAGCATATAAAAGGAGGCCCATGCATAGCGTGGGGGGTCGAGAGGTTGAAGCGAGAACACTCACGCTCGGTCTCATTAGCAGCTTGTGTGTACTGTAGCACTCAGCGCTCCTGAGCAAGAACTCAGTACACTCAGACATGCAGCAGTAGGAGTGTTATCTCTCCGGAGAGCTCCGAAGTTGGGTAAACTGCTCATGTGCTTCGCCTCGATCTGCTCTCCGTGTGACCTCCGCCCCCCGCCGAACCGAAAGGGGCTCGGTCCGGTCCCATAGGTGTTCGTGGGCTGATCAGCCTCCCGACATCTTTGGCGCGGAGAAGATAATGGTGTGGACCAAGCGTCGCTCAAGGAAGTCTAGCCTTACCGGAAGCAAACGATGAAAAGCTAAGTTGCTAAAGTTTGAGCAATCAGTTTTAAAAATTTTAAGTTATCTTCCTCGAACGACCGTACTTTGTATGGAAAACCTGTGCGTGGAGGAACCAACTCGTAGCTAGTTGCGCCCTTACTTTGTTTCGAGTCCGCTCAACAACTTAAGTGAGCTGCGACTAGTTGCGGCAAGGTTTCTTGTCGGTAGTAGCACCGCCAAGAAGTCTTGACGTCTCAAGACTTTCGGCGTCATGCCTGTGTGCTCACGACAAGTTCCCTAAAAGCGTGGGGCAAAAACATACAAAGGAAGGAACCAAGTAAAGGAAATAACATAGCAATTGCTACCTGAAATAGAGTTATATTACAAGATAGCTTGTCGCAGCTCTAATAGATTGTTCTCATAACATGACCAGCAGCGGCAAGAAAAAGAGAAAGCGGGCGGCCTAATCTATGCGATCACCCTCAACCCTCTTGATCTCGCTCACCCTATCCACGATGGGTGCGACAAGGGTCTTGAGCGCTTCCACATCGGCATCCGTGGCAAGGACTTGAGGGCGTTGGTGAGGTTGAGGCCTGGATTGCGGAAGGCCACCTTCATCGTGACCTTTTGAAGAGCTCCGCGCAGATCTGGGCGCGACTCCTCGGCCAGCTGCTTTGGGATTTCTTCCCGAGTCGCTGGAGGGCCGTCCACCACGCCTTGAAGAACAAGCTGAGCTTGGCGCTGGGTCGGAGGTGCTCATCGGAGGAATATCCAAGATGCTCCATCCCAACAAGGCCAGCCTCCTCGTCGATGGCTGCAGCAACATCAACGAGACCTAGGGCCAAGTGTCTGCGTGCCCTGCTTTTGGGCCTGGCCCAACAGCTGGCACTGCAGTGTGGCCCAGCCCGGGGCTCTGCCGGTGTACTAGAGTAGGGGTACCCTAGTATCCCGAACTTGTGCATCGGCAGTTGCAGCCTCCGCTGGCAAGGCCTACCGGGTGACCGCCAAGGTCCTCCGTGGTTCCTTTGGAGCCATTCAAGAACAAAGTATTCAAGCCAAGGAGACAAGGCCCGGCAAGAGGAGCTTGCCGGGAAGGCCACCAAGGCACCTAGGAGACAAGGCCCGGCAAGAGGAGCTTGTCGGGAAGGCCCGATGAGCGACAAGCTTCCGGACACGACAAGACAACAACCGCGGCAAGGATCTCGCGCGGCAGACCACCACTGCACCTCCACGCTCCAAAGACACATCCACTAACGTGTCGCCACAGGACCTTTCCAGGTAGCGTGGCAAGAGGCCGGCGGTCAAGCAGAGCGTGGCAAGCGGCGCGCCGACAAGATTGCCATCGTGGCAAGCGGTGGCGCCCGACGGTACCTTTTCTGACCGTTAGGGCGACGAGACGGGCATTTAATGCCTTTGTCCCCTGCCGTCAGGGTTAGGTATGATACACTGTACAAGTAGCTGTACCAACCACTCCTTTTCCATTTTACCCTTGTCTACGTTGCCACCTGTCGGAGACCCCTTTAGCATATAAAAGGAGGCCCATGCGCAACGTAGGGAGGGGTCGAAAGGTTCGAAGCCAGAGAACACTCACGCTCGGTCTCGTTAGCAGCTTGTGTGTACTGTAGCACTCAGCGCTCCTGAGCAAGAACTCAATACACTCAGACATGCAGCAGTAGGAGTGTTATCTCTCATGAGTGCTCCGAAGCTGGGTAAACTGCTCGTGTGCTTCGCCTCGATCTGCTCTTCGTGCGACCTCCGCCCCCCGCCGAACCGAAAGGGGATCGGTCCGCCGGTCCCATAGGTGTTCGTGGGCCAGATCAGCTTCCCCGACACCTCCCAACGGTCCCCAGGACCGATTCCACGGGCACCCGCGAGCACGGCTCGCGGTGCACCATGGCTTTTGCATATAGAGCCTCGTCGAGCCCCTCTTTGGACACCCGTCGCTCTCTCTCTCTCCCATACACCTCCCAGACCGACCACACCTCCTCTCGTGCCTTCTCCCTCCTCCTCTGCCGCCATTGCCGCCTCGGACCCTCGCTCAAATTCGAGCCGCCCCGGCCTCCCTTCCTCCTCTAAACCGGTCCGTGGCACCCCCCCAAGCCTCCATGGAGCTCCCCTGCGCTCCATCTGCTCTTCCCGACGGTCGTAGCATCGACCTCGTCCTCGCTAGGACTCCAGCCGCCGCACCCAATGTCTCTCCCCTTCCCGAGCTCCTCAGCATGCGTAGAGCACATGGGCGGGTGCGTCTCGCCGCGCTGAACACTCCGTTGTGAAGAACGTCGCCGGGGACAGCCTGGGTCACCGGCACGATCGACGGCCGATCCCCTCTGCCTCCGCTTCGGTCGTAGGCGGAAGGAGGAAGACGACCGCCCGCCACTTGGCAGGGGGCCTCACTTGCTGCCAGAAACCGCCGGGCCCGCAGCTTTAAGTGGAGACGGCTCGGCCTTAACCGCCTCCCCGAGCAAAGACGTGTTCCATGAGCCCGCCGACATGGCCTCCCGGGCAAGGCCTTGAGAGGCTAGGCTGTGCCCAGCACTTTGCCCGCTAAGTCGTGCCCATTGCACGCTGCTGCCTCCCTAGATCCAACCCATTTAGGTAAATACCTTTCCTTTTTCTTTTTCTGTAATATTGAAAAATCCATAGACAATTCAAATAGTGTCTGAATCTGATGATTCAAATTTTCAGCGACTCCAAAAGTCAATATCTATTTAATGAGCCATGGTGAACATTTTTACACTGCCTAGTTTCACCTGGATCTAACAAATAGGTCATTTATACTCCTAAACCAGCTTCAAAAATCCATAAATATTCATTTGGACTCCAAATTCAGTGAAACCAATTTCTAAATGTTTCTAAAATCATGCCTGATTTAATGGGTACATTTACTCATTTATATAAAAAGGCATTCTGTGAACAACTTGTGGATCCATTAAATCCATTGATTCCAACATATTGAATGTTCAGAAATATCCACTAATCCAATTCCAATAAAACCACTTTGGTAAATTTTCATAGGACCAAAGGTATCCTAGAAAAGTCCAACTCACAATTTTTGGAGCACTTTTATTTTCTGCCTTGTTGTGTTGCTTATTGTGTTGTTTCCGACGTTAGTTGACGAAGTAAACGAAATACTTGGAGCTGGACCAAAGATATTTGAAGACCTCGAAGACCTTGTTAAAATAGGCAAGCAGCCCTTTGACCATGTCTATGAAACCTTTTTATGCATGTCATATAGCATTTTATTGCTTGCATCGGAGACATGATACGGTGATGACCACATGGGGTGGTTTGCCACCGTTACTTCCTCGATGATACTTGCATTGTGCATGACCCTACCTTCTTATGAGGGTTATGCCGGTGGGAGTAGATAGGATGCTAAATTAGATGCTACGCAAAAGGGGCGGGTATATGCATGGTGATGGAGACAAAGTATTTTGAGAAGACTTTTCGAAAACCCCGTCGGGTGCCACTTATGACCGAGGGAGATAATGAGATGGGTAACCACTTGATGACGAAGTGGTGTACCGAGGCAAGTGTGTGTGTTGTTTTCGAAAATGGATTAGATTTAAGATTTGTCGACTGTCCCAACCTTACATGCGCAACCACTCTACCCTTGTATAGGAAAGGGCATTATTGATTACCTAGGCCGATACTAGCTTGGAGCCTGCATTACTAGTGACGGGGGAGAGTTGGTGCTCTCTCTCGGGACGGGGTCGTGCTGTAGGGCGTGCCAAGAACATTTTTATGGGGCATCGACACACCGTTGGTACCCGTGCGGTGGTATGTGATGAATATGGGAGCGATGCTCCACAATTTTAAGATGTGAAATGTTGGGCACGGGGGTTACTACCAATCGAGTGGACTCTATGTTAGTGTTGTCTAGGGAAAGATAGTGATCGGGTGCTTACCCCGGGTACTTGAGGTACCGCGGGTCGTGGATGACACGGAAGTTCCCCGGATTTTGTGGGTAAAGTATGCAACCTCTGCAGAGTGTAAAACTATTCGAATAGTCGTGTCCACGGTCAAGGACAGTTGGGCGGTGCTGCTTAAACTACGTCCAGAGCTTCACAAGCCAGTGTGTGTGTTTGGATATTGGGGAGAACTACTTGGGTCAAGTCAAGGGACTTGACATGATTGAGTTGGGTTGATGCCCACTCTATTTATGTTGATATCTGTAACCTATCCTCATGGTTACTTGAATTCTCCTGATGCATGTCTTACAAGTTGTTGAACATGTCATTGCACTCAAAACTAGCATTCTGCAAAAAAAATACCTATGTCAAGCATTGTTGTATCTTGAACCAAAACGTCGGTTGCTTGCGAGTACATTCAAAGTACTCATTGGCTTGCCACTGGTTATTTTATTGGGCAGGCATGAAAGAACAGGATATAATGAAGAGTACCTTGGTGACGAACATGCGAGCTAGGACGCTTCCCAGTCAGAGTGCCTGTAGGCAGATGGCATGGATCCAAGTTGTTATTGAAGATTTCCGCTGCGATGATACACTCAAGACTTGACCATAATGGTCCTACTTGTGTAAAACGGTATGTATGGATGTAAGACTCTTGTTATTCAGCTTCTGTGTGTTCAGTGAGCATTGATCTCTGGGATCACTGTACACGTGCATTTGGTGATCTCGACTTGTGAGTCAGGGTCCCCACAAACACAATTTGGTAATGAACATGAACCTAGTGATAATGTTAATGATGATGTTCATGTTGATGCTCAACCTAGCAATGATAATGACGTAGAAATTGAACCTGCTGTTGATCTTGATAACCCGCAATCAAAGAATCAACATTATGATAAGAGAGACTTTGTTGCTAGGAAACATGGTAAAGAAAGAGAACCATGGGTTCAGAAACCCTTGCATTTTCCTCCGAAACCATCAAGAAAAAGGATGATGAGGATTTTGAACGCTTTGCTGAAATGATTAGACCTATCTATTTGCGTATGCGATTAACTGATATGCTCAAAATGAATCCTTATGCTAAGTACATGAAAGAAATTGTTACTAATAAAAGAAAGATACCGGAAGCTAAATTTTTGCTTGCTAACTATACCTTTAAGGGTGGAATACCTAAGAAACTTGGAGATCCAGGAGTACCAACTATACCATGCTCCATTAAAAGAAACTATGTTAAAACTGCTTTATGTGATCTTGGAGCCGGTGTCAGTGTTATGCCTCTCTCTTTATATTGTAGACTTGATTTGAATAAGTTGACACCTACTGGAATATCTTTGCAAATGGCTGATAAATCCACTGCTATACATGTCGATATTTGTGAGGATGTGCCTGTTGTAGTTGCAAACGTTACTGTTTTAACAGACTTTGTTATTCTTGGTATTCCTGAGGACGATAGTATGTATATTATTCTTGGAAGACCTGTTTTGAATACTGCAGGGGCTCTTATTGATTGCAACAAAGGCAATGTCACTTTTCATGTTAATGGTAATGAGCATACGGTACACTTTTCGAGGAAACAACCTCAAGTCCAAAGTATCAATTCTATTGGAAATAATCCATCGATTATTTTTGGAGGTTTTGAATTTCCTCTACCTACTATCAAAAAGAGATACGATATTCTTATTATTGGGGATGTGCATATCCTCGTTGAGGTAACATAGTGTTATTCGAAATTTCTCCAGTTCCATGTTAGTCGGAATGAGTTTGTTAACAAGACTTGATCAACCTTGTTAGTGGATTCCTTTTGATGAGCATGAGATGGATTAAGTTAGAAAGCACAACCTTCTGTACCCTCTATCTACTTTCTGTTATTTGGTTGAAATAAAGTAAAAATAGTATTTTTCTGTCTGTTTCCTGAATTATCCGTGCAATAAAAAATACCCCAAAAATAAAAGTTCTCCAAATGCCCCGAAATTGAAATATGATTTTTCTGGAATATTTGAGAATATCTGGCACTGAGGTCACAGAAGGGGGAGCAAGCACCTGACCACGAGGGTCCAGGGCGCGCCCACCCCTATAGGGCGCACCCCCTGCCTCGTGGGCCCATGGTGGCTCCCCTCCACTTATTTCTGCACCCACACACTTCTTCTTCCTCCCAAAAAAATCACCAACCAACTCAAGCACGAGTTCTAGCTCATTTTGTTGTGATTTTCGATCTCCTTGCTCACAGCACCTCTCACAAAACTGCTTTGGGAGATTGTTCCTTGGTATGTGACTCCTCCATTGGTCCAATTAGTTTTTGTTCTATGCTTCATTCATTGCAAATTTGCGCTGCCTAGGTGACCATGTTCTTGAGCTTGCATGTCAAATTTATATGGTTTTAAGTAGTTCTAATGCATGATATAGGCTCTAGGCACTTGTAGGAGTAGTTGCTATCAATTTTGCTGAGCTTGGTTCACTTTTATTTGAAGTTACTAAAAATTTCAGAAATTTTGCAGAGGAAGAAATATGTTTAGGAAAATGTACCAAGGTGGCCCTTCAAGGAAGCAAGGACCCAGGCTCGCAATGTGCGATACCGATGATGAGCCACCAAGGAACGCTCCAGTGCGGCCTTGTGAATACCTTCAGAGTTCTTTATGGATCGAGCGGGAATCAAAGAAGAATTTAACGCATATTTGTGTAACGCTAATCTTGTGAGCTTTGAGGCAGATAAGTGCCGTCAGTACCACTATCTCACTAGTTCCTTTGTGAGGAGGTTTGAATTTTCATCTTCACGTAATTCTCAAACTGTCCTGTTTGATCTTTATGAAAATTCTTATACTATGGACTTAGAGGATTTTACTACTGCTATTGGTCAAAAAAAGAGGATTTTACTACTGATGAGGACATGTACCTAGGGTAGGGTCACGGGCCTGACCTAAATACCCTCCCCAAGGACATCACTCTAAAGCCAGAAGCATTCGAGGGGTACCATCATCCACTCGACCAGAAACATTTCCACTCGGAGGAATCAAGGTCACTCGACCGTAACAAGAAACACTCGACGGACATAAGACCTGAAGTCACTCTACACAGCAACAGTCAGGCATTAACTCCTAGACTTAATAGCCATTTATAACACTTTATTATGGACGTTACCAGTAACGCCCCCCTCTTGATGTACCTTAAATTCCTTGTAACGTGGGCTGGCTGGGGTCCTGGCGCACTCTATATAAGCCACCCCCCTCCACATGCACAAGGGTTCGCACCCCTTGTAACACACACGCATATAATCCAGTCAACCGCCTCCGGGCACCGAGACGTAGGGCTGTTACTTCCTCTGAGAAGGGCCTGAACTCGTAAAACTCATGCGTACAACTTCTCCATAGCTAGGATCTTGCCTCTACATCCCTACCCCCTATTCTACTGTCAGACTTAGAACCACGACAGTTGACGCCCACCGTGGGGCAGGTGTCTTAGCGACTTGTTGGAGAAGTTGCAATTTTTCCGATCCCCATCAGCATGGTTTCAAGCGGAGGATTGGCCGAGGGCCGCGAGATCCGTCTCGGCACACTCGTGTTTGTCGCCGACGACTCCGCTTGGCTCCAAGAGGCTCCACTCGACGTCGAGGCGCTCCCCGTCCGCGGGACAACGCATTTTCATGCGTGCGTCCGCGGCGTCCTCCTGCGGCAGCCGTCGAGCCAGTATCGGTTGGCTCCTGTGGCGTCTTCACTCCCTGTTGCCCGCCGGCGCAAGCATTCCGGTCGTTCGAGGCTCCAGCGGCTGGTGAGGCACGCGGTGGCTCGCCAGTCGGCCACCCCCCAAGTCGCGGCAATCGAGCCTGATGAAACTCTCTACGGCCTGTTCGACTGGCTCCGTTGAGACTGCATCCGAGTGCGACAACAGTGACCCCGTGGTGGAAGTCCTGATGGTCAACGGACCGCGCAGTCCTCCAAGCTTCCCCCGCGATGACGGTGGTGATGGCGGAGGCGATCCGTCGCGTGTCCACGAGGAGTACCGCCCCGAGCCCCTCTCTTCGCAGCAGAGAGAAGAGCTTCGCCGCCGTAACATGGATGCACTTCACACTCCTATCGTTGGAGAAACCCCCGAGGCCCGGGCCTTGAGGAGGCGCGCCTGGCCAACTTGGTTGAGCGCACTCGACTGGAGAACCTCTAACATGCACTCGGCGAGCGTATTCGGTAGCGAGTTCCTGAGTCCAGTCGACGACAACTTTTTCCTCCTCCAACCCAGGTATATCGAACTCTGATCTAGAATCTCACAGCTGCTGTCCGAATAGAAGAGTCAATTCAGCCTTCCCAGTCGGAGGCTAGTAGAGGTTTTATGCAGATCCAGGCTTTGCTCCGGGTGGCGGGGAAGCAGAACACAACAGTATCACTGTCTGGGAATAGGATTCATAGTATATCTATAATGGCAGACACAGTTCAGTCGGCTCACAGCCCAAGATCACCTCCAAGGCGTGAGGGACGTGGAGATCGATAGGATCAGTATAGAAACCGTGAGCAGTATGATCGTCGTCGAGTACCCACGCCTCCCCCAATGAGTGGGTCATACGCGCCTCGGCAACACGATGACAGACGCCCTCAAAGTGGTGGGCGAAGGATTCCAGTCGACCCCCGGGAGCCGGGCTTTGACGCGAGATCCATTCTCGTTCAAGGTCTGGTTGACAGGAACATGGCACATAGAGATGGCCACGATAGAGATTATCCGACCGGCAGCAAAGTGCATGTTTCAGGTCCCGAGTGTTTCAGCAGAGCCATCAGAGCAGCAGTGATTCCTCCCAACTTCAGGTTGGCGACTGGAGTCAGTAAATTCACTGGTGAGTCCAAGCCTGACACTTGGCTTGAGGACTACCGAGTGGCTGTGCAGATTGGTGGTGGCAATGATGAAGTGGCCATGAAGAACCTTCCTTTGATGTTGGAGGGCTCGGCGAGAGCGTGGTTGAATCAGTTAGCGCCCGACAGCATTTATAGTTGGGAAGAGCTTGCTCGAGTGTTTGTTATAACATTTGAAGGTACATGTAAATGGCCAGCAGGGCTAACAGAGCTGCAATCTTGTGTGCAGAAGCCGAATGAAACTTTGAGAGATTATATCCAGAGATGGATCACGTTGCACCACACGGTGGAAAATGTGTCACATCACCAAGCAGTTTTGTGCCTTCAAGGAAGGTGTCAAGTATCGAGAGTTGAATCTGAAGTTCGGTCGGACCGGAGATATGTCTCTAAGTCGAATGATGGAGATTGCCACCAAGTATGCCAATGGTGAAGAGGAGGATCGGCTCTGGAGTGGCAAGCACAAAATAGTCGCCCACGAAACCGGAGGAGGGAACTCCAGTCGGAAGCAGAAGTGCAAAGCCGAGCCACCGCTTCCCTGGAGAAGCCTTAGCCGTGACTCAAGGAAAGTTCAAGGAAGCCCAAAGGGCCATGGAACCGAAGAAAGTAAAAGATCAAGATGGAAATGATGTGTTGGATTTACCATGCCACATTCACACCAAAAAAGATGAGGAGGGTAATCTCATTTACCCGAAACATACCACTCGACAGTGTCGGCTCCTAATCCAGCAGTTCCGAGAGAAACAGCCCAAAGAGAAGGAGAAAGAGTCGGACAAAGTTGAAGATAAGGAAGAGGATGATGATGGTTACCCCCACGTCAATTCCATTGTGATGATTGTTGCTGATGTTGAGAGCAAAAGTCGACTGAAAGTCATCAACAGAGAAGTGAACATGGTCGCTCCGGTGACACCCAGTTATTTGAAGTAGTCCCAGACTGCCATTACATTCGACCAGTCTAATCACCCATCGCACATAGCCACCCCTGGGAGGCAAGCGTTGGTGGTCTACCCAGTCGTCGAAGGCACTCGGTTGACTAAGGTTCTGATGGATGGTGGCAGTGGCCTGAATATACTGTATGCGGAGACCTTGAAGGGAATGGGCATTCCGATGTCCAGACTCAGTGAAAGAAATATGAGTTTCCATGGAGTTATTCTTGGCAAGAAGGCTGAGTCACTCAGCCAGATTGCCCTCGATGTGGTTTTTGGTGATTCCAAGAATTACCGCAAAGAAAAGTTGATGTTTGAAGTCGTGGATTTCCAGAGTGCTTATCATGCTATTCTGGGCAGGCCAGCTTATGCATGTTTTATGGCTCGACCATGTTACGTGTACCTCAAACAGAAGATGCCTGGTCCTAAAGGAGTGATCACTATCACTGGCAATCGGAAGAAGGCAGAAGAGTGCTTCCAGAAGGGCTCAAAGATCGTTGATGCACAAATGGCAGTAGTAGAATTGCAGGAGTATCAAAAAAAAAATGCAGATCCGAGTGATTTGTTGCGAGCTAAGAAACATGCCACAGATTCTGCATTTTAGTCGTCTGGTGAAACGAAGCCAATTCATATTCACCCGACCGATCCAAATGCTGCTCTGACTCACATTTCGACAACGCTCGACTCCAAATAGGAAGAAGCGCTCATCCAGTTCCTCCGTGAGAACTGGGACATCTTCGCATGGAAACCTTCTGACATGTCGGGTGTTCCCAGGGGGCTGGCTGAGCACCATTTGCGAGTCGACCCAAAAGTGAAACTAGTCAAAGAACATCTTCGACGGTCCGCCGTACAGAAGAGAAAAACAATTGGTGAAGAAGTAGCTCGGCTCCTAGCAGCTGAGTTTATCCGAGAGATTTACCACTCCGAGTGGCTAGCCAATGTTGTCATGGTCCCCAAGAAGGACGACTCACTTTGCATGTGCATTGACTTCAAGCATATCAATCGGGCCTGCCCGAAAGATCACTTTCCTCTCCCCCGCATCGACCAAATAGTCGACTTGACTGCGGGGTGCGAGCGCTTGTCCTTTTTGGATGCTTATTCCGGGCATCATCAGATCCGACTGTATGGACCCGATGAGATAAAAACAGCTTTCATCACTCCATTTGGGTGCTTCTGTTATGTCACCATGCCATTCGGCTTGAAGAATGTTGGAGCCACATTCATGAGGACGATTCAGAAGTGTTTACTCACTCAAATCAGTCGGAATGTGGAAGCATACATGGATGACATTGTGGTCAAGTCATGTAAAGGTTCCGACCTGTTGGTTGACCTTGCTGAAACCTTTGCCAACCTCAGAAGGTATGATATCAAGCTTAATCCATCAAAGTGCACATTTGGAGTTTCGGGCGGAAAATTACTCGGATTCCTCGTTTCCGAATGGGGGATCGATGCTAACCCAGAGAAAGTTGGTGCCATTCTCCGAATGAAACGCCCTGTGCGTGTGCACGATGTCCAGAAGCTTACAGGTTGTTTGGCCGCCTTAAGTCGATTCATTTCTCGCCTCGGTGAAAAGGCATTGCCTCTTTACCGATTGATGAAGAAGTATGATAAGTTCGAGTGGACTCCTGAAGCTGATGCAGCATTTGCAGAGCTCAAAGCCCTGCTTTCCACCCAGCCGGTGCTTGCTGCCCCAATCAGCAAAGAGCCTTTACTGCTTTACATTGCAGCCACTAGACAAGCCATCAGTACAGTACTTACGGTCGAGCGGGAAGAAGAAGGAAAAGCCTATAAAGTTCAGCGCCCAATATATTATGTTTCTGAAGTTCTGATTCCGTCAAATCAAAGATATCCACATTATCATAAGCTTGTTTATGGGATTTATATGACCATGAAGAAGGTTGCACACTATTTCTCTGACCACTCCATTACAGTCGTCAGCGACGTTCCATTATCAGAGATCCTGAACAACAAAGATACAAATGGTCGAGTGGCAAAGTGGACGATTGAACTCCTTCCCTTGGATATCAAGTTTGAAGCAAAGAAAGCTATCAAGTCCCAAACAATGGCAGATTTCCTCGCCGAGTGGATCAAACAAAGAATCGCCGACTCAAGTCCACTCGGAGCACTGGACCATGTTCTTTGATGGCTCCAAGATGTTGAATGGTTCCGGTGCTGGGGTGGTACTGGTATCCCCCCAAGGAGACAAGCTCAGATATGTTCTCCAGATTCACTTTGATTCCTCCAATAACGAAGCCGAATATGAAGCACTCTTATAGGGTTACATATGGCCATCTCACTTGGCGTCCGTCGCCTCATGGTCTACGGCAACTTAGGTTTGGTAGTCAATCAAGTGATGAAGGAGTGGGACGTCAGAAGCCCATCTATGACTGGTTACTGCAATGCGGTGAGGAAGTTGGAAAAGAAGTTTGAGGGGTTAGAGCTCCATCATATACCCTGACTGAAAAATCAAGCAGTCGATGATTTGGCAAAGATAGGTTCCAAGAGAGAAGCCATTCCCAGCAATGTGTTTTTGGAACACATTCATACACCTTCAGTTCAAGAAGATCCTTTCACTGAAGAGCCCCCGCAGCCTAAGAGTGCTATAGATCCGACTGAAGTCGAGGTTCCAGCCGTGGTCGACCAGATCATGGAGGTTTTAGTCATCACTCCCGACTGGACAGTGCCATATATTACGTATATCCTTAGGAAGGAACTCCCAGAGGTTGAAGAGGAGGCTCGACAGATCGTCCGTCGGTCCAAAGCCTTTACTGTGATAAGAGGACAGCTGTTCAGAGAAAGTTGACTGGAGTCAGCCAGAAATGCATAACGCCAGAAGAAGGTCGGGTGATCCTCAACGATATCCACTCGGGGACCTGTGGCCACCATGCGTCCTCTCGGACCATTGTGGACAAAGCATACCGAGCTGGATTTTATTGGCCACGAGTAAATGAAATGGCAAAGGATATAGTTGACAACTGTGAAGGCTGCCAGTTTTACTCCAATATATCCCACAAGCCTGCGTCAGCCCTGAAGACCATTCCACTCGTCTGGCCCTTTGCTGTTTGGGGATTGGATATGGTCGGACCACTGATGACTGGTAGGAGCGGCTTCACTCATGTGCTTGTAGTAGTCGATAGGATTACCAAATGGATTGAAGCCAAGCCTATCAAGAATCTTGAAGCCAGTACTGCCATCAGCTTCATCAGAGAGTTGACATACAGATATGGGGTTCCGCACAGCATCATCACTGACAATGGGTCGAACTTCGATTCTGATGAGTTCAGAGCCTAATGCGCTTCCCAAGGCACACGAGTCGACTATGCTTCAGTTGCCCACCCCCAGTCGAATGGACAAGCAGCAAGAGCAAATGGCTTTGTTCTCAAAGGACTGAAACCCCGACTGATGCGTGATCTCAAGCACGCAGCAGGCTCCTGGGTCAATGAACTTCCATCAGTTCTTTGGGGATTGAGGACAACTCCCAATCGGTCGACTGGCCAAACTCCATTCTTCTTGGTCTATGGAGCTGAAGCTGTTCTACCGAGTGACCTGCTTCACAATGCACCCCGAGTCGAGCTCTTCTCTGAAGATGAAGGTAACAGGCCCGGCAGAGACGCAGAGATCTCCTAGAGGAGGAAAGAGAGATGGCCTTAATCTGGTCGACCATTTATCAGCAAGACTTGCGTCGATTCCACGCCAGAAACGTGAGGGGTCGAGCCTTTCAAGAGGGAGACTTGGTTCTTCGAGTGGATCAGCAAAAACCACACAAGCTCGCCCCTGCTTGGGAAGGTCCCTTCATTGTCACCAAAGTTCTCCACAATGCAGCATACCATCTTTACAATGCCGAGCATCAGAAAGACGAGCCACGGGCTTGGAATGCGGAGCTGCTCTGCCCCTTTTATACTTAAGTACTCATTTGGATGAGATGTAATAAGAAATACCTTTGTAGTTTGCTTATCAAAGAAAAGAGCTTTACAGTCTTCTTAAACGATTGTTGTTGCTTTTGTTTGCGTCTGAAATCCCCCAGTGGATGACTTTGCCGCGAATCCGTTTCGCCTAAGTTTGAAAAATCTTACCGAGTGGTGAGCAAGCCTCTCACTCGGGGGCTTAGCCACGAATCCGTTTCGCCTAAGTTTTAAAAATCCTACCGAATGATGAGCAAGCCTCTCACTCGGGGGCTTAGCTGCAGTCCAGTACTCGCCTAAGTTTGAAAAATCCTACCGAGTGATGAGCAAGCCTCTCACTCGGGGGCTTAAATGCAGTCTAGTACTCGCCTAAGTTTAAAAAATCCTACCGAGTGATGAGCAAGCCTCTCACTCGGCGGCTTAGCTGCAGTCAGTACTCGCCTAAGTTTGAAAAATCCTACCGAGTGATGAGCAACCCTCCCACTCGGGGGCTTATCTGCAGCCCAGTACTCGCCTAAGTTTGAAAATTCCTACCGAGTGGTGAGCAACCCTCCCACTCGGGGGCTTAGCTGCAGTCTAGTACTCGCCTAAGTTTGAAAAATCCTACCGAGTGGTGAGCAACCCTCCCACTCGGGGGCTTAGCTGCAGTCTAGTACTCGCCTAAGTTTGAAAAATCCTACCGAGTGGTGAGCAACCCTCCCACTCGGGGGCTTAGCTGCAGTCCAGTACTCGCCTAAGTTTGAAAAATCCTACCGAGTGGTGAGCAACCCTCCCACTTGGGGGCTTAGCTGCAGTCCAGTACTTGCCTAAGTTCGAAGCCCATCCCCATCCGTAAGGACGACGAGGTGCAGGTCGACTGCAACCTTCTCCTTCGGAGCTGCGCCACAAGTACAACATGCGCTCCATCCCTATCCGCAAGGACGACGAGGTGCAGGTCGACTGCAACCTTCTCCTTCGGAGCTGCGCCACAAGTACAACGTGCGCTCCATCCCTATCCGCAAGGATGACGAGGTGCAGGTCGACTGCAACCTTCTCCTTCGAAGCTGCGCCACAAGTACGACATGCACTCCATCCCTATCCGCAAGGACGATGAGGTGCAGGTCGACTTCAACCTTCTCCTTTGGAGCTGCGCCACAAGTACAACATGCGCTCCATCCCTATCCGCAAGGACGACAAGGTGCAGGTCGACTGCAACCTTCTCCTTCAGAGCTGCGCCACAAGTACAACGTGCGCTCCATCCTTATCCGCAAGGACAACGAGGTGTGGGTCGACTGGAGCATCCACCTTAGAGCTGCATCTCAAAGCACAAAGATTATTCCGTGTGGAGAACAAATTCCACTCGAAGGCAAATGCAAGCATATTCAGAGATAAATCAAGTTCAGATAAATCCTAAATTTCAAGACCACGGATCAAAGTACTCGGGCATTCAGCCCGAACGAGTTTAACGGTTACAAAATCACTCGGCATTCTGAGGCAAATTTAAGGCAGGGCATAAAAGTTTGTTCACTCCGCAGGAGGAGGGCTGGCATGCTCGACGAATTCGTCCAGGTCGATCCCGTCAGCAATCCGAGTGGCGGCAGCAATGAAAGTATCCATGAAGGACTGGAAGTCGTGCCTCTTGGTGTTAGAAACTTTAATCGCCGCCAGCTTCTCTTCCTGAGCTTCTCAATAGTGGACGTGAACCAGAGATAGAGCCACATCAGCGCCGCACCGGGCAGAAGACTTCTTCCATTCTTGAATTCGACTGGGAAATTCATTGAGCCGAGCCATCATAGACTCGAGGTCATTCTGAAGTGTTGTCATGGGCCAGAGAGCTGTTTCAATCCGCGACATCGCGACTTTCAGTCGGGCGAGATAATCAACAACACCAGTGATGCCGGATTCCAGTCGGAGCACATTCATGGCAGCTTCATCTTTCACTTGAGAGTTGATGGGGTCCAAGCTTGGTTCAATTCGCCTGGTCTCTTCCTCGAAGTCTCGGCAAAACTCTGCATACACAATTCAAGAGTAAGTCAATGATCATATGTCGAGTCGACAAGAACAAACCAGTCGGATCAAAGAAAACACCTTCAAGCACGACGAGCAACTTCTTAGCAAAGCGTCCCAGATAACTCTCCAGATCGTTCCTCCTGCGGGAAATACCTTCCATCTTCTCGTTCAGATTTTCCTTGTCCTTCTTCAGGCGAGTCGATTCCTTATTGGCTTCGTCAAGGGCAGTTTTCAGTCTGGAGTTTTCTTCCTCCAATTTGCCGACTGAAGCCAACTTCTGTTCAGCGAGCGCGGTTTTCTCATCAGATTTTTTCTGTGCGGCCGCCAGATCTTGATCCTTTTTCGCCAGAGCTTGGTTCAGTTTCTCTGAAAGAAATAATGTTGGATTCAGAAAAAGCTGAATGAAATCCGGTTCAGGGATAACTCAGTCGACAGGTCTTCCTTACCAGCGGCGTCATCCTTGGCTTTCTGCAATTCTGTCTTGGCCAGCTCTAGATCGAGGTTGAGTTGAATCTGCTGCTTCTCTAGGTCAGCAAAACGAGCTCCAAGATCACAAGATTTCTGCAACCAAAGAACAGGTCAGTCGACTGGGGAAAAGATTGGTTATTTCGGAGAGGTAAAACGATAAAGCCAACAAATTCTAAGACTACTGCCGAATCAAACATCCAACAGTAGTCTCGGGGACTACACCCAGTGGGTGCACTTAGTGTGCCCCCATTGGTCCAGTTTACACCCGACAAGGCCTGTCCAGCATGAGTGCAAAAAAAACAGAGTCTTTAGACCATAGTCGACTGCCAGCAGTCGACCACGGTCTTGGGGACTACACCCAGTGGGTGCACTCAGCGTGCCCCCACTTGTTCAAAGTTCCACTCGACATGGCCCGACCAGACCGAGTGAAGAAATTCAAATTCTGATGCTCAGACCATAGTCGACTGCCCGCAGTCAATTATGGTCTCAGGGACTACACCCAGTGGGTGCACTCAGCATGCCCCCACTGGTCAAAAGATTCAATCGACAACAAGATTATCAGCTCAAAGAGTGAATCTGTTCAGTGACAAAGCAAAGCACCCAGTCGATGTACAGACGCAAGGCGCAGACAGATGCAAAGATTCTTGGAAAGAAAGTTTTCAGGTACCATATCCTAACAGAACAAGCCAGAAGAGTAGTCGACGATCTACTAACCTGGACGTTGTTCTGGAGAGTAGAGCTGGCATCATAAGCAGCTTGGCTGGCTTCCCGCACCATCTTCATCTTCTCCATCATAATGCTCGCCTGGCGTATAGCCTCTTTTGCAGCACCCACTTGGTCCTCTGGGACGTGATGTGTAGCAAAAAGTGAAGGTGGATCGGCGGGAGTCTGTGCAGCTGACGCGGAAGGCCGAGCACTTGACAGCGGTATGGCGAAGGAGACGGAAGTCCGATTGGCATCGTTGGCATCCTGAATTACCGGTTCCACCACCGGTGTCGATTGAAGCGTCTTGCCAGTGGACGTTTTCCTGTTTCTTCTCCCCAAGGGCCTCTGTGGCTCGTCCTCGTCGTCGTCGGGGAGGTCAATGACGTTGAGAGCTGTAAAAAGATCAGTCGCCAAAGTTTCATCACCCGATTGGATATATCACAGTTCAATCGACAAAGCGAAGACAAAATCGCGAAGATTGTACCCGGATTAGAGGTGACCGCATCTTCCATTTCCTCATCCTTGTTCTTATAAGCAGAGGTCCTAGAAGTAGCGGCACTGCCAGTTTCAAGATTCATTCGGTCAAACCAAGGGAAAAATAAGCAGCACAGAACGTCGAGTAAAAGCAAAGGAAGAACACTCACACAGAAGCAACAGGAACGTCAATTTTGATTCTCGGCAGCGCCTTCCAAGTCTTCTGCACTACAACCTTGGACTGCTTTGGGGCCTTTTCAGTGGGTGCCGGAGAGGACATCCGAGGACGCTTTGACGACTGCCCGGCCTGAACGGTCGCCTTGTCATGGGCACTCATCGGGTCATGAGTAAGCTTGGATCGCCTTTCCCTGCAGGGAAGAGAGTCGACCTCTTCTTCGTCACTCGGGTCGTCGCCCTCCTCATCCCCCTCTCTGTCGGAATGCCACTCGCTGCTTTCACCTCTGCTTGCCTCCCCCTCCGGTTCCTGCTCCTGCTCTCCGTTGGGCATCGAATACATTTTAGTAAGGGCCTAGAAGAAAACAAGCAAGACAAAGTCAGTTGGTGAAGCATAAACAGTTGCATGTTAAATCAAGATGGCACTCGGTAATTCAGAATTGGACCTTGTCTGGTTCATAGGATTGGTCAAGTGGAGGGATTCTCCTGGCCCCTCTGGGGTTATCCTTGTTGCCAGTGATACTCCTCAACCACTTCTCCACCCTATCCTCGTCGACTTCTTCTGGGTGCACCCTAGTGGAATCTTCAATGCCCGAATACATCCACATTGGATGGTCGCGGGCTTGAAGTGGCTGAATGAGTCATCTGAGGAAGACTTCCAGCAGATCCATTCCAGTTAGACCCTCATGGATGAGATGGACCACTCGCTCAACCAGCACTTTCACCTCCGCTTTCTCCCCTGGAGTCACTTTCAAGGCGGATGGCTTCTCTACGTGAGCCATAGAAAAAGGAGGAAGTCCAATGATCGACTGAGTCGGCTGGTCTTTGCAGTAAAACCAGGTCGACTGCCACCCTCGTATTGACTCAGGAAGAATTATGGCTGGGAAAGAGCTCTTACCCCTCATCTGAATCCCAAGACCCCCACACATCTGGATCACTTGGGTCCTCTCATCACTCGGGTTGGCCTTTTTGACTGACTGGGAGCGACACGTGAAAATGTGCTTGAAGAGACCCCAGTGTGGTCGACAACCCAAGAAATTTTCGCACAAAGACACGAAAGCAGCAAGATATATGATGGTGTTGGGAGAAAAGTGATGAAGTTGTGCTCCAAAGAAATTCAAGAAAGCCCAGAAAAAAGGATGCGGAGGCAAAGAAAATCCACGGTCGATGTGAGTAGCAAGGAGGACGCACTCACCCTCCCGCGGTCAAGGTTCGGTCTCATCCTCCGGGAGTTGCGCCGATCCATGAGGAATCAGCCCCTCCTCCGCCAGATCGTCCAGGTCGTGCTGGTGGATCGTCGAACGGATCCAGTCGCCCTGGATCCAGCCGCGTGGCAAACCGGACCGTGACGAGGATCCGCCCCGGCTGGACTTTTTCCCCTTCGTATTCGTCATCGCCTTCTTCGCGCGCTCCAGAGCCACCGTCTTTTCTTTCCCCATCGCCGCGGACGGAGCTCGAACGGAGCGGTGGCGCTGGAGCAGGAGCAGGCGCAGTGGGGAAAACTGAGAAGGGAGAAGAAGAATGAGGACGCACTATTCAAAAACCCCGGTCCGGCGCCTTATATGGGGTTGCTTCCGAGTGACTGACCTGTAGGCCCGGGCAATCTTATCAAATCCCGCAACAGTCGCGTGCGCGATACGTGGCAAAAAAGGCGACAGGGAATCGAGGCGGCCTTTGCCTTATCCAGCCCGGACATCTGCGGCCTCCTCCGCCTCAAGCGCTTCCGAAATTCAAATCATGAGATCCGCTGGACAGCAGAACAACTTGTCAGACGGAAGATCTCCTCCACATTAGCACTCGGACCTCTTCCAGCAAAAGTTCACTCGACAAAACCAGGAATGGATCAAGGCGGATGAAAAAGAAGTTGGTGTCACCACCTCGGTTCATTGATCCAAAACAAGACACACCCGAAGCGCAAAAAATGAGTCGGAAGTATTTTCAACTCCTTCTCCACTAGAACCCTGATCCATACGGGGGCTAATGATCAGGACATGTACCTAGGGTAGGGTCACAGGCCTGACCTAAATACCCTCCCTAAGGACATCACTCTAAAGCCAGAAGCATTTGAGGGGTACCATCATCCACTCGACCAGAAACATTTCGACTCGGAGGAATCAAGGTCACTCGACCGTAACAAGAAACACTCGACGGACAGAAGACCTAAAGTCACTCTACATAGAAACGGTCAGGCATTAACTCCTAGACTTAATAGCCGTTTATAACACTTTATTACAGACGTTACCAGTAATGCCCCCCTCTTGATGTACCTTAAATCCCTTGTAACGTGGGCTGGCTGGGGTCCTGGCGCACTCCATATAAGCCACCCCCTCCACATGCACAAGGGTTTGCACCCCCTGTAACACATACGCATATAATCCAGTCGACCGCCTCCGGACACCGAGACGTAGGGCTGTTACTTCCTCCGAGAAGGGCCTGAACTCGTAAAACTCGTGTGTACAACTTCTCCATAGCTAGGATCTTGCCTCTACATCCCTAACCACTATTCTACTGTCATACTTAGAACCACGACAACTACTGCTTGCAAACTTCCACAATTGGGTAGTACTAGTGAACCTCACAAATCTGAATTTAGAGATTTTCTTGCTAGTATAACTGTGGGTGAATCTAGAGACATAGCATAAGCTAGCATAGGGAGCATTCACTTTCCTGCTATACATTATTTTGCTCTTTTCATAGGTAGGTGCATAAATGGTAAGGATGAAGCATGTCACATGTGTGTCCCTGACCTCATTATTCTTAGGAGTGCTGTGTTAGGAGATAAATCTTATAATTTGGGAGCCATTACTGCACGTAGGTTGCATCATAATAGATTTAATGGAGATTTCTTTGGCGGAATTTATGCAACCCGCTTAGCTGATTTTCTTGGTGTAACCATACGCGATGATGATATTGAATTGCCCCTAATTATCTAGACTTTAATGCTATGGTTCACCATCATTTTATCAAGAGGAATGAACCACCTCTCTAGTACCGACTAATCTTTGACAGGCGTCACGCTATCAATATTGTTCTCCCTGCCCCTACTCTCTTTTACTTTTAGGCAAAGAGGAGACATTTTATAACCAGAGAGGAGGCAAATGAGTACGAAAGGAGGACGAGGGCAGCTCGCCTCCAAGCTGCAGCCCACGATGCAATAGCCACTGCATCTCAGTATGACCCCAGCTACAACTTTGGATATCCGCCAGGCCATCCATTGCAATAAACCAACTTAGGCCAAAAGCCTAAGCTTGGGGGACTACGTATTTCTCACCGACATTACATTTATGTTTGCACACTCATTGCTAGTTGTCGGTGCTCATAATCTTTCATTGTAATATACATGCTAGTTTATTTTCCTTTTTATGCATTCTTCTTGTGTGTTTGATAAACCTTAAGAAAAACTAAAAAAAATAGTTGTAGCATTTAGATAGTTTATCTTTCTTGTTGAAGTAGTAATAATTAAAAGAAAACCCAAAAATATTTCATGTTCTTCTTTTGCTTGTTGGGAGCTTTCCCGTGTAAATAGTTTTATTTCTTTTCTTTTCTTTGGGCGTCGATAGGAGAAGACCATGATGAAATTGTTGAAGTGGCTCTTATATGCATTATTGTTGATTTAACCAAGAGCCCATATTGTCTTCTCCTGTTTATTGAATGCTCACAGATTCCAGCTTAGTCCAAAGCACGTGCACTATTATTATTATTATTCACATCGTTTGGTCGTGCAAGTGAAAGGCAATTATGACGATATATGATGGACTAACTGAGATGAGAAACGCTGGTATGAACTCGACCTCTCTTGTTTTTGTAAATATGATTAGTTCATCATTCCTGATTCAGCCTATTATGAATAAACATGTTTGCAATGACAATTAGAGATTATAGTTGCTTATACCATGCTTAATTAGCTAGGAGTTTATAATGGTTTACCTTATGCGTACAACATGCTATTAAAATGGTTGTGATGTGGTATGACGGGGTGGTATCCTCCTTTGAATGATTCGAGTGACTTGACTTGGCACATGTTCACGCATGTAGTTGAAACAAATCAACATAGCCTTCATGATATTTATGTTCATGGTGGATTATATCCTACTCATGCTTGCACTCAATGTTTATTAATTTTAATGCATGTTCATTACTGTTGTCGCTCTCTAGTTGGTCGCTTCCCAGTCTTTTTCTAGCCTTCACTTGTACTAAGCGGGAATACTGCTTGTGCATCCAATCCCTTTAAACCCCAAAGTTATTCCATGTGAGTCCACTATACCTTCCTATATGTGGTATCTACCTGCCGTTCCAAGTAAATTTGTATGTGCCAAACTCTAAACCTTCAAATGAAATTCTTTTTTGTATGCTCGAATAGCTCATGTATCAACTAGGGTTGTCCGTATCTTCCATGTTAGGCGGGTTATTCTCAGGAGGAGGGGACTCTGCTCCTCACTCACGAGAAAATGGCTGGTCACCGGGATGCCCAGTCCCATGCTTTATGCAAAATCAAATCAAAATAATTGCCAACAAAACTCCCCCTCGGACTGTTGTTAGTTGGAGGCACTCGTTGTTTCGAGCAAGCCATGGATTGATGCTTGTTGGTGGAGGGGAGTATAAACTTTACCATTCTGTTTGGGAACCGCCTATAATGTGTGTAGCATGGAAGATATCGCCATCTCTTGGTTGTTATGTTGACAATGAAAGTATGCCACTCAAAATATTATTTATCTCTATTTCAAAATCGAGCTCTGGCACCTCTAAAATCCCTGCTTCCCTCTACGAAGGGCCTATCCATTTACTTTTATGTTGAGTCATCACCCTCTTATTAAAAAGCACCAGCTAGGAGAGCACTGCTGTCATTTGCATCCATTACTATTAGTTTATATTGGGTATGACCATGACTGGATCTCTTTTACCATGAATTACAATGTTTAGTCAGTCCTTGATCTTTAAAGGTGCTCTGCATTTATGTTTTGCGGTCTCAGAAAGGGCTAGCGAGATACCATCTTGTTATATCATATCATGATTGTTTTGAGAAAGTGTTGTCATCCGAGATTTATTATTATTGCTCGCTAGTTGATTATGCCATTGACATGAGTAAACATGAGACCTAAATGTTATTGTGAATATGGTTAGTTCATAATCTTTGCTGAAAACTTGAATGCTTGCATTACATATTTACAACAACGAGAGCAAACAGAGTTTGTAAAAGTTTTTCTTTATCACTTTCAGTTTGTCAACTGAATTGCTTGAGGACAAGCAAAGATTTAAGCTTGCGTCTCCGTCGTATCAACTTTTCCAAACACTTTTGCCCTTGTTTTGGACTCTAACTTGCAAGATTTGAATGGAACTAACCCGGGCTGACGCTATTTTCGGCAGACTTTCCATGGTGTTATTTATGTGCAGAAACAGAAGTTTCCGGAATGACCTGAAACTCCACGGAACTTATTTTTGGAAAAATATTAAAAATATTGGCGAAAGAATCAAGGCCAGGGGGCCCACCACCTGTCCATGAGGGTGGGGGCGCGCCCCCTGCCTCGTGGGCCCCCTAGTGCTCCACCGTCCTCAACTCCAACTCCATATATTCATGTTCGGGGAGAAAAAAATCAGAGAGGAGGATTCATCGCGTTTTACGATATGGAGCTGCCGCCAAGCCGTAAAACCTCTCGGGAGGGCTGATCTGGAGTCCATTCGGGGCTCTGAAGAGGGGAATCCGTCGCCGTCGTCATCATCAACCATCCTCCATCACCAATTTCATGATGCTCACCACCGTGCGTGAGTAATTCCATCATAGGCTTGCTGGACGGTGATGGGTTGGATGAGATTTATCATGTAATTGAGTTAGTTTTGTTAGGGTTTGATCCCTAGTATCCACTATGTTCTGAGAATGATGTTGCTATGACTTTGCTATGCTTAATGCTTGTCACTAGGGCCCGAGTGCCATGATTTCAGATCTGAACCTATTATGTTTTCTTGAATATATGTGAGTTCTTGATCCTATCTTGCAAGTCTATAGTCACCTACTATGTGTTATGATCCGGCAACCCCGAAGTGACAATAATCGGGACCACTCCTGGTGATGACCATAGTTTGAGGAGTTCATGTATTCACTATGTGTTAATGCTTTGGTCTGGTACTCTATTAAAAGGAGGCCTTAATATCCCTTAGTTTCCATTAGGACCCCGCTGCCACGGGACGGTAGGACAAAAGATGTCATGCAAGTTATTTTCCATAAGCATGTATGACTATATTCGGAATACATGCCTACATTACATTGATGAATTGGAGCTAGTTCTGTGTCACCCTATGTTATGACTGTTACATGATGAACCGCATCCGGCATAATTCTCCATCACTGATCCAATGCCTACGAGCTTTTCACATATTGGTCTCCGCTTATTTACTTTTCCGCTGCTACTGTTACAATCACTACAAACCCAAAAATATTACTTTTGTTACTGTTATCGTTACTTCCATATTACTTTGCTACTAAATACTTTGTTGCAGATACTAAGTTATCCGGGTGTGGTTGAATTGACAACTCAACTGCTAATACTTGAGAATATTCTTTGGCTCCCCTTGTGTCGAATCAATAAATTTGGGTTGAATACTCTACCCTCGAAAACTGCTGCGATCCCCTATACTTGTGGGTTATCAGCGGCCACTGTCGGCGCACTCCCGATGCTCTGCTCGCCTACCATCAGCAACACCCTCATCACCAAGACACTCATCGATGGTGGCACGTGACACAATGTCCGCTCCGTCGAGACGTTCGACAGTCTCCAGGTGATGTACGACTAGCTTCAGTCTACCAAGCCTTTCTCGGGAGTGACCGATGATACATCTCCGATGTATCTATAATTTTTGATTGTTCCATGCTATTATATTATCTGTTTTGGATGATTATGGGCCTTATTAAACACTTTTATACTATTTTTGGGACTAACCTATTGGCCCAGAGCCCAGTTCCTGTTTTTCCCTTGTTTCAGTGTTTCGAAGAAAAGAATATCAAACGGAATCGAAACGGAATGAAACCTTCTGGAGAAGTTATTTTTAGAAGGAAAGCTACCCGATAGACTTGGAGTGCACGTCGGGAAAGAAACGAGGGAGACACAAGGTAGGGGGCGCGCCCACCCTCCTAGGGCGCGCCCTCCACCCTTGTGGGCCCCTTGTGGCTCCCCTGACGTACTTCTTCCTCCTATATATACCCATATAACCTAAAAACTCCGAGGAATAGAATAGATCTGGAGTTCCGCCGCTGCAAGCCTCTGTAGCGACCAAAAACCTCTCGGGAGCCTGTTCCAAGACCTCACGAGGGGGGATCCTCACCGTGGCCATCTTCATCATCTCGGTGCACTCCATGACGAGGAGGGAGTAGTTCACCCTGGGCTGAGGGTATGTACCAGTAGCTATGTGTTTGATCTCTCTCTCTCTCGTGTTCTTGATTTGGCACGATCTTGATGTATCGCGAGCTTTGCTATTATAGTTAGATCTTATGTTGCTTCTCCCCCTCTACTCTCTTGTAATGGATTGAGTTTTCCCTTTGAAGTAATCTTATCGGATTGAGTCTTTAATGATTTTAGAACACTTGATGTATGTCTTGCCATGCGTATCTGTGGTGACAATGGGATATCACGTGATTCACTTGATGTATGTTTTGGTGATCAACTTGCGAGTTCCGCCCATGAACTTATGCATAGGGGTTGGCACACGTTTTTGTCTTGATTCTTTGGTAGAAAGTTTGGGGCACTCTTCGAGGTTCTGTGTGTTGGTTGAATAGATGAATTTGAGATTGTGTGATGCATATCGTATAATCATACCCACAGATACTTGAGGTGACATTGGAGTATCTAGGTGACATTAGGGTTTTGGTTGATTTGTGTCTTAAGGTGTTATTCTTGTACGAACTCTAGGGCTGTTTGTGACACTTATAGGAATAGCCCAACGGATTGATTGGAAAGAATAACTTTGAGGTGGTTTCATAACCTACCATAATCTCTTCGTTTGTTCTCCATTATTAGTGACTTTGGAGTGACTCTTTGTTTCATGTTGAGGGATAGTTATGTGATCCAATTATGTTATTATTGTTGAGAGAACTTGCACTAGTGAAAGGATGAACCCTAGGACTTGTTTCCTAGTATTGCAATACCGTTTGTGCTCACTTTTACCACTTGCTACATTGTTGTTTTATATTTTCAGATTACAAAAACCTATATCTACCATCCATATTGCACTTGTATCACCATCTCTTCGCCGAACTAGTGCACCTATATAATTTTCCATTGTATTGGGTGTGTTGGGGACACAAGAGACTCTTTGTTATTTGGTTGCACGTTTCCTTGAGAGAGAGCATCTTCATCCTACGCCTCCCAAGGATTGATAAACCTTAGGTCATCCACTTGAGGGAAATTTGCTACTATCCTACAAACCTCTGCACTTGGAGGCCCAACAACGTCTACAGGAAGAAGGGTGCGTAGTAGACATCAACCGACGGCTCCACCATCCCGATAGGGCAGATCCGCCTCCCTAACACCTTCGGCAAGCGCGACAACTACCGCATTGAGCTCATCGACTTCGACATCGCCCACATTTGCCTCTCGTACAATGCCATCCTGGGGTATCCGACCCTGGCCAAGTTCATGGCTGCAACTCACCATGGCTACAACATCGTCAAGATGGCAGGGAGCGGATGCATCATCACGGTCGCCTGCGACGAAAAGGATGCGGAGTGCTCCCTCTAGCGCACCTACTAGGCTGCGGCGGTCGAGAACCCAGATGACGCGGGCGCCGTCTACCCTCCTGAGGTCATCCCCAAGAAGAAGAAGCAGCTGCTCCGCCTAGGACCTCAGGAGGACGGGGCGTCCGATGGTCGTGCTCCAGCACCTACGCCCACTGACGGGGCGCCTTCCCCTCTCGCATAGGAAGGCGCGCCCAGCGCCCCTCTCAGGCTGGGCTCGGGGGCTCTCCTCTGGAGGGCCTCGGACCTGGCTAGCGTCACGAGGGAGGCATTCGGGCACCATGTGGTGGCGTGCTTCAACGCGCGCTTCCGCGAGGAGAGCGCAGGGCACGGGGCACTAGGCGCTCAGGAGTACATCACCAAGGCAATCAAGGAGCTTTAGGAGGAGGGAGCCATGTGAGGCGAGCGTCGCCACGCACCCGCTAGCGCAGCTCCCGCCCCTGACGAGGCAGCAAACTGCGCGTCTGCGTCAACATCCCAGGGCTCAACGGGGCCGCATCTCAGGAGCTCTTCTGGCCGTCCCACGTTGGCCGGTGCGAGGGCCCCCTTCACAGCTATGTTCGCATGCCTTTCGGTCTGCTGAACGGGGCTGCCATGCACCAGAGCTACATGCAAGGCATCCTGGCGGCTCACGAGGCCAGGCACCAGGCGATCCTATCGGAGGAGGCGTTGGACCCTCGCGAGGCTATCGAGCCTCCGGAGCCTCACGAGGCTCAGGACCTGGACGACCCGTGAGGAGCGACTTCTGCAACACGCATCTTCAGCTACTCCAACACTTCTTCAGCATCGGTGCCAGGTGACATTTTTTGGTTTGTTCAGTTGGTGGCGCCCATCGGGCTGCATTATCCCCAAGCCATGTGGGTCCGTCCCTACGGCATATATCGATTTTCGCATATATCAGAACTGGCTTTATCCTTTCATGACTTGCTTTATGACTATCACCTGTCTATCTGGTGCTTCGCTGCCATGAACGCCGTGCGCCCTTGCAAACCCGCCCACAACTGCCTCATGATTAAGGACTAGCACGGCGTCTGTGATCGGGTCCGTCCCTGCAGCGTCACTAAACAAAAGTGGCTGAGCTCTGGCTTGCGGGCCAGTTCCCATGCACGTCACCTCCCATGGTCCTTGGTGCCTTGTTCTCGCATGAGCTAATCGGGAGCGGATAAGTTAGGGCGCACGGCCCTGTGCCTCGTCGTTGCGGGAGCCGCTCGCCGGATGTCTTTCTTCAGGACCTTCACATGAGAAGACTGGGCACGGTGTCTGTGCTCGGGTTCGTCCCTGCAGCATCGACAAACCCAATGGCTGAGCTCTGTCTGGCGGGCCGGTCCCGTTCACGTCACCTCCTGGGGTCGTTGGTGTTTGGCCTTCTCATGCGATACCCTCAGGAGATTCACTCGGTGCATGCTACCTAACCATCTCGCAGGACCCTTGCAAGTGTCCCGAACTAAATTCAGGCGCAACCCGCCTTGACGTAGGGCCTCATGAGTCCCGTGCTGGCTCACGAGTGCCCATATACACCTCCTCTAGTCCTGTCGTGCAAGCCACTTGTCAGGACGGGGATGTACACGCCCCGGATTCTCCCCTCAGAGGGAGCTCCCACCCACAAACTAGTGGAAGCCCCATGCTCCGCACTGGCGGAAGACACGGTCAAGGAGCAGCTATGACCGTGCAAGAGTGGAAACAACATCCTCCGTGCTGGTGAATAAACAACTAAGGGCAACCTAACGGCTGAAGTAACCTCAGGAGAGCCACCAGGGTCGCTGCTCAGCCTCACTGCACCGCTTTCCCCTCAGGAGGGTCGCGTGAGGGGGTTGGGCATAAGGGCTACACTCAGGTCACGCCTGGCGTACTCCTCCTCACCAGGTCCCTTGGACCTGGTCTTCTCGCATCCCTCCTGAGTGAAATCCCGTTGAGGAAAGGTATGGAGAGCTGTCTGTACGTCAAGGGGGGCCCATGGGCATCACGACTCAGGGGCCTCACTGGTCACGTAGCCCCTCACCCCTTGGTCTCATCCTGGTGATTCGGATGCCTCAACGGCAACTGAGGTATGCGCGGGACCCGGCCCTGCCAACGCAGAACGCTAAAAACGACACTCACATCTCCTTCCTGAGGGTTGTTTGTACGTCAAGGGGGACCCCTGAGGATCGCGACTCAGGGGACTCACTGGTCACGTAGACCCTCACCCCTTGGTCTCGTCCTGGTGATCCGGACGCCCCAACGGCGGTTGAGGTATGCGCGGGGCGGGGCCCTGCCGACGTAGAACACTAAAGCAAATGGAAAGGAAATCATGAAATTCTAGCAAATTATTACAAAACACATTGTCTCTTAAAACTTGAAGCAGAAGTTCTCACGCCTCCACTTGGCACGGTTAACGTTGCAGGGATAAAACGGGAGGAAACGCCGCCTTCAAACCTCTCCTTCAGCCTTGGACGCCGCCCTCGCTTGCCCGAGGGGGCCCGTCGTCAACAACGTCGCCGCCGTCTTCAACACTGGCCCTGGTTGTCACAGTTGTGGGGTCGATGCAGAGGAACTTCTGCAGCAGGGCCTCCACCTGCTTCCCCACGGCTTCGGCGACAGCATCATGGAGCTCAGGGGCCACAGGTTCGAGCAGCACGCCAAGGTCGAAGCTTGGCCCCTGAAGGTGGAGGTGGCTGAAGATGCGTGTCGCGGCCGAGGCGAAAAGCGCGTGAGCTTCCCCCTCCACCAGGGGACCCACTCCGCCCATGAACTTATGCATAGGGGTTGGCACACGTTTTCGTCTTGATTCTTTGGTAGAAAGTTTGGGGCACTCTTCGAGGTTCTGTGTGTTGGTTGAATAGATGAATTTGAGATTGTGTGATGCATATCGTATAATCATACCCACGGATACTTGAGGTGACATTGGAGTATCTAGGTGACATTAGGGTTTTGGTTGATTTGTGTCTTATGGTGTTATTCTAGTACGAACTCTAGGGCTGTTTGTGACACTTATAGGAATAGCCCAACGGATTGATTGGAAAGAATAACTTTGAGGTGGTTTCGTACCCTACCATAATCTCATCGTTTGTTCTCCATTATTAGTGACTTTGGAGTGACTCTTTGTTGCATGTTGAGGGATACTTATGTGATCCAATTATGTTATTATTGTTGACAGAACTTGCACTAGTGAAAGGACGAACCCTAGGCCTTGTTTCCTAGCATTGCAATACCGTTTGTGCTCACTTTTACCACTTGTTACCTTGCTGTTTTTATATTTTCAGATTACAAAAACCTATATCTACCATCCATATTGCACTTGTATCACCATCTCTTCACTAAACTAGTGCACCTATACAATTTACCATTGTATTGGGTGTGTTGGGGACACAAGAGACTCTTCGTTATTTGGTTGCAGGGTTGCTTGAGAGAGACCATCTTCATCCTACGCCTCCCATGGATTGATAAACCTTAGGTCATGCACTTGAGGGAAATTTTCTACTGTCCTACAAACCTCTTCACTTGGAGGTCCAACAATGTCTGCAAGAAGAAGATTGCGTAGTAAACATCAAGATCTTTTCTGGCGCCGTTGCCGGGGAGGTGAGTGCTTGAAGGTATATATTTAGATCTTGCAATCAAATCTTTTTGTTTCTTGTTTTAGCACTAGTTTAGTTATAAAAGAAAACTACAAAAAAATGGAATTGAGTTTGTCTCATATGCTTCATCTTTTTAATATCTTTCGTGAGTATGATGGAAAAGAAAATTGTGCCAAAGTGTTTGAAGAAGAATGCATTAAAATGTTTGGCACTAAATCTTTGAATGATAAGCATGATTGCAATGTTGTTAGTATGAACTCCTTGAATATCCATGGTACTAATGATGATTGCACTAGTAATGATGAAAATGTTTCCTATAAACATGTCAATTTTTGTGGAGTGCATTGAGTTTGCAAGTACACACCAAATAGGGAAGATAGATATTGCAAGAGGCCTAAGCATTTAGAAACTAAATGGTTGCAAGAAAGGCTAAACATTAGTGCTGAAAATTTAAAATATCTTAGCCGTACTTGTGAACTTTGCAATGAACATGGTCATTTAAATATCAAATGCAAATTGTTTCATGATCGAATCATGTCCAAAAATTGTGATTACTTGATTTCCCTTGCACATTATAATGAACTTAGTTTGCTTTTGGGTTATGAAGAATTGAAACGTCAAACTAAGATTATTCTAGAATATAACCTCGAGAAATTCCTCGATATTGATCTAGAAGAAATTTTTATGTATTGTGTGGTGAATTGCATTGAAAATCCTTATATTGCCAACTACGTAAAGAAAATAAAAGAAATAGAAGATGAAGAGAATACTAACAAAAGGGAAGAGACTTCCCAATATCCTCCTATTATTTCTTATGATGAATCAGGTAACGAGGAGGAGCCATCTATTCAACCAATCTCATTAATAAGGAGCTCCAAAAAGAGGATTGAACCCACACATGATGGGGTGAAGAAGAAGAAAAGAAAAAGGAAGAGAGGTAAAAAGGTATCTCTCCCAAATAAGGTTGCTCCTATTATTGTTATGCCTCATGAAAATGAATCAAAAATAATTGTGAAAGATGATACACGTGATGATGATCTCGTTATGCCTATTGCTTGTTGTGACGATTATGATTGGGAAGATAATGATACTTCTTATGATCATGAAAATCTTTTTGGCACTTGCTTGGAAGAATATGATAATAATGTTTGCTATACTATTGGAGCTATCCATACTATTAATGATGAGAGTGATTATGCTTATGATATGAAAATTCCCAAGCTTGGGGAAGCTATGTTTGATGAGGATGACATATATGAGAATATATTTTCTGCAATTAATGTTTGTCCCAAGCTTGGGGATGCTATGTTTAATGAAAATAATATTTTTAGCCTCCCAAGTTTTGATATGCAAAGTTGTTATGAAAGGTTGGAAAAAGCGGTAGGCGTAAGCGAGGCGGTTGGCCTTCGCCTAGTGCCTAGGCGGTGCCTAAGCGCCCTAGGCGCAGCCTAGGCGTGTAATATAGTTTTTAGTCGTAGTGTATTTTTGATTATTATATGGGTGTTGATATTAGTTTAGGGCATATAAATAAGTTAATTGTCAGCTCATCGCCAATCGGAATATAACCAGTTTGGCATATTAGTGCAGTATGTGGCATGATTTCTTGCTTGCGTAGGCAATTCCTTGGTTGCCCTGCCTAGATCTCCATTTATGCCCTAGGCGAGGCGTTTGGTCATTGCCTAGCGCCTAGGCGTGCCTAAGCGCCTCCTAGGCACTGCCTTTTCCAACAGAGGTTATGATGATAGCATGCCTTCTACCTATGATGATTATATTGATGAAAGTGGGTTTGGAAGAGTGTCAACTTTAGGAAGTAATGATCCCACTATTTTGGAGGATGTTGAATCTTATAATATTTATGAAAGTGGATTTGGAGAGGTCATGACTTTATTTAGTGATGTATCCACTATTTCGGAAGAGGTTTCAATTGATTATGATGAGAACAAAGTTGCTACTTATGACGATTATTGTGATGAAACTTATGCTATAAAAAGTAGTGATGATTATATTTATAAAACTTGTCATGATTATGACTATCCTTTTTCTGGACATTACTCTTTTAATGTGGAAACAATTTATAGTATCCAAGTCTCTTATGAAACTCCCACTATTCCGAATGAAAACAATTTTGCTTATGTGGAGAGTAATAAAATTTCTATGCAAGTAGATCATGAAAAGAATGCTTTAGGTGCTGGTTATATTGTTGAATTCATTCATGATGCTACTGAAAGTTATTATGAGGGATGAATGTATGCTTGTAGGAATTGCAATAATATCAAGTTTCCTCTCTATGTGCTTAAAGTTTTGAAGTTATGCTTGTTTTGCCTTCCTATGCAAATTGATTCTTGTTCCCATAAGTTGTTTGCTCACAAAATCCCTATGCATAGGAAGAGGGTTAGACTTAAATGTGCTATTCATATTATTCATGATGCTCTCTTTATGTTTCAATTCTTATCTTTTATGTGAGCATCATTGAAATCATCATGCCTAGCTAGGGGCGTTAAACGTAGTGCTTGTTGGGAGGCAACCCAATTCTATTTTGGTTTCTTACTTTTTGGTTCTGTTTAGGAATAAATAATCCATCTAGTTTCTGTTTAGATGTGGTTTTATGTTTTAATTAGTATTTGTGCCAAGTAGAACCTTTGGGAAGACTTGGGTGAAGTCTTTATGATCATGCTGTAAAAAAACAGAAACTTTAGCGCTCACGAAATTAGCTTCAACTTTTTACTGGAGAGTGATATTTAGTTGATTCTTTTTGCAGATGATTACTAGAAAAATTCCTGAGGTACACCAATTTATTTCAGAATTTTTGGAGTTCCAGAAGTTTGCGTTAATTACAGATTACTACAGACTGTTCTGTTTTGACAGATTCTGTTTTCCGTGTGTTGTTTGCTTATTTTGATGAGTCTATGGCTAGTAAAATAGTTTATAAACCATAGAGAAGTTGGAATACAGTAGGTTTAACACCAATATAAATAAAGAATGAGTTCATTACAGTACCATGAAAAGTGGTGTTTTGTTTTCTTTCTCTAACGGAGCTCACGAGATTTTCTATTAAGTTTTGTGTTGTGAAGTTTTCAAGTTTTGGGTAAAGATTCGATTGACTATGGAATAAGGAGTGGCAAGAGCCTAAGCTTGGGGATGACCAAGGCACCCCAAGGTAATATTCAAGGACAACCAAAAGCCTAAGCTTGGGGATGCCCCGGATGGCATCCCCTCTTTCGTCTTCGTTCGTCGGTAACTTTACTCGGAGCTATATTTTTATTGACCACATGATATGTGTTTTGCTTGGAGTGTCATTTTATTTTCTTTAGCTTTTCTTGTTGTTTGAATAAAATAATAAGATCTGAAATTCTTAAATGTTGGAGAGTCTTCACATAGTTACATAAGTATACAACTACTCATTGATCTTCACTCATATCTTTTGGAGTAGTTTGTTGTTTGCTCTAGTGCCTCACTTATATCTTTTAGAGCACGGTGGTGGTTTTATTTTGAAGAAATAGATGAACACTCATGCTTCACTTAGATTATTTTGAGAGTCTTAAATAGCATGGTAATTTTCTTAAATAATCCTAATATGCTAGGTATCCAAGAATAGTAAAAACTTTCTTATGAGTGTACTGAATACTAAGAGAAGTTTGATACTTGATGATTGTTTTGAGATATGGAGATAGTGATATTAAAGTTGTGCTAGTTGAGTAGTTGTGAATTTGAGAAATACTTGTGTTGAAGTTTGCAAGTCCCGTAGCAAGCACGTATGGTAAACATTATGTAACAAATTTGAAACATGAGGTGTTCTTTGATTGTCCTGCTTATGAGTGGCGGTCGGGGACGAGCGATGGTCTTTTCCTACCAATCTACCCCCCTAGGAGCATGCGCCAGAGTGCTTTGGTTTTGATGACTTGTAGATTTTTGCAATAAGTATATGAGTTCTTTATGACTAATGTTGAGTCCATGGATTAAACGCACTCTCACCCTTCCATCATTGCTAGCCTCTTCGGTACCGTGCATTGCCCTTTCTCACATTGAGAGTTGGTGCGAACTTCGTCGGTGCATCCAAACCCTGTGATATGATACGCTCTTTCACACATAAAGCTCCTTATATCTTCCTCAAAACATCCACCATACCTACCTATTATGGCATTTCCATAGCCATTTTGAGATATATTGCCATGCAACTTTCCACCATTCCGTTTATCATGACACATCCATCATTGTCATATTGATAGCATGATCATATAGTTGACATAGTATTTTTGGCAAAGCCACCTTTCATAATTCTTTCATACATGTCACTCTTGGTTCATTGCACATCCCGGTACACCGCCAGAGGCATTCATATAGAGTCATACCTTGTTCTAGTATTGAGTTGTAATCATTGAGTTGTAAATAAATAGAAGTGTGATGATCATCATTTTCTAGAGCATTGTCCCAAGTGAGGAATAAAAAAAAGAGAAAGGCCATAAAAAAGAGAAAGGCCCTAAAAAATAGAAAGGCCATAAAAAAAGAGAAGGCCCAAAAAAATGAGAGAAAAAAGAGAGAAGGGACAATGCTACTATCCTTTGCCACACTTGTGCTTCAAAGTAGCACCATAATCTTCATGATAGAGAGTCTCTTGTTTTGTCACTTTCATATACTAGCGGGAATTTTTCATTATAGAACTTGGCTTGTATATTCCAACGATGGGCCTCCTCAAGTGCCCTAGGTCTTTGTGAGCAAGCAAGTTGGATGCACACCCACTTAGTTTCTTTTGTTGTTCTTTCATACATTTATAGCTCTAGTGCATCCATTGGATGGCAATCCCTACTCCTTGCATTAACATCAATCGATGGGCATCTCCATAGCCCATTGATTAGCCTCATTGATGTGAGACTTTCTCGTTTTTTGTCTTCTCCACATAACCCCCATCATCATATTCTATTCCACCCATAGTGCTATAACCATGGCTCGCGCTCATATATTGCGTGAAGGTTTATAAGTTTGAGATTACTAAAGTATGAAACAATTGCTTGGCTTGTCATCGGGGTTGTGCATGATGAGAGAATTCTTGTGTGACGAAAATGGAGCATGACTAAGCTATATGATTTTGTTGGGATGAACTTTCTTTGGCCATGTTATTTTGAGAGGACATAATTGCTTAGTTAGTATGCTTGAAGTATTATTATTTCTATGTCAATATGAACTTTTATCTTGAATCTTTTGGATCTGAATATTCATACCACAATTAAGAAGAATTACAATGAAATTATGCCAACTAGCATTCCACATCAAAAATTATCTTTTTTATCATTTACCTACTCGAGGACGAGCAGGAATTAAGCTTGGGGATGTTAATACGTCTCCAACGTATCTATAATTTTTGATTGTTCCATGCTATTATATTATATGTTTTGGATGTTTATGGGCCTTATTAAACACTTTCATATTATTTGTGGGACTAACCTATTGACCCAGAGCCCTGTGCCAGTTCCTGTTTTTTCCCTTGTTTCAGTGTTTCGAAGAAAAGGAATACCAAACAGAGTCGAAACGGAATGAAACCTTCTAGAGAAGTTATTTTTAGAAGGAAAGCTACCCGATAGACTTGGAGTGCACATCGGGAAAGAAACGAGGGAGCCACGAGGTAGGGGTGGCGCCCACCCCCCTAGGGCGCGCCCTCCACCCTCGTGGGCCCCTCGTGGCTCTCCTGACGTACTTCTTCCTCCTATATATACCCATATACCCTAAAAACTTTGGGGAACAGAATAGATCTGGAGTTCCGCCGCCGCAAGCCTCTATAGCCACCAAAAACCTCTCGAGAGCCTGTTCCGGCACCCTGCCGGAGGGGGTAACCCTCACCGGTGGCCATCTTCATCATCCCGGCGCTCCCCATGACGAGGAGGGAGTAGTTCACCCTCGGGGCTAAGGGTATGTACCAGTAGCTATGTGTTTGATCTCTCTCTCTCTCTCTCTCTCTCGTGTTCTTGATTTGGCACGATCTTGATGTATCACGAGCTTTGCTATTATAGTTGGATCTTATGTTGCTTCTCCCCCTCTACTCTCTTGTAATGGATTGAGTTTTCCCTTTGAAGTAATCTTATCGGATTGACTCTTAAATGATTTGAGAACACTTGATGTATGTCTTGATGTGCGTATCTGTGGTGACAATGGGATATCACGTGATTCGCTTGATGTATGTTTTGGTGATCAACTTGCGAGTTCCGCCCATGAACTTATGCATAGGGGTTGGCACACGTTTTTGTCTTGATTCTTTGGTAGAAAGTTTGGGGCACTCCTCGAGGTTCTGTGTGTTGGTTGAATAGATGAATTTGAGATTGTGTGATGCATATCGTATAATCATACCAACAGATACTTGAGGTGACATTGGAGTATCTAGGTGACATTAGGGTTTTGGTTGATTTGTGTCTTAAGGTGTTATTCTAGTACGAACTCTAAGGCTGTTTGTGACACTTATAGGAATAGCCCAATGGATTGATTGGAAAGAATAACTTTGAGGTGGTTTCGTACCCTACCATAATCTCTTCGTTTGTTCTCCATTATTAGTGACTCTTTGTTTCATGTTGAGGGATAGTTATGTGATCCAATTATGTTATTATTGTTGAGAGAACTTGCACTAGTGAAAGGATGAAGCCTAGGACTTGTTTCCTAGCATTGCAATACCGTTTGTGCTCACTTTTACCACTTGCTACCTTGCTGTTTTTATATTTTGAGATTACAAAAACCTATATCTACCATCCATATTGCACTTGTATCACCATCTCTTGGCCAAACTAGTGCACCTATACAATTTACCATTGTATTGGGTGTGTTGGGGACACAATAGACTCTTTGTTATTTGGTTGCAGGGTTGCTTGAGAGAGACCATCTTCATCCTACGCCTCCCACATGATTGATAAACCTTAGGTCATCCACTTGAGGGAAATTTGCTACTGTCCTACAAACCTCTGCACTTGGAGGCCCAACAACGTCTACAAGAAGAAGGTTGCGTAGTAGACATCAACCGACGGCTCCACCGTCCCAATAGGGTAGATCCGCCTCCCTAACAGCTTCGGCAAGCGCGACAAATACCGCACTGAGCTCATCGACTTCGACATCGCCCACATTCGCCTCTCGTACAACGCCATCCTGGGGTATCCGACCCTGGCCAAGTTCATGGCTGCAACTCACCATGGCTACAACATTGTCAAGATGCCAGGGAGCGGAGGCATCATCACGGTCGCCTGCGACGAAAAGGATGCGGAGTGCTCCCTCTAGCACACCTACTAGGCTGCGGCGGTCGAGAACCCAGATGACGCGGGCGCCGTCTACCCTCCTGAGGTCATCCCCAAGAAGAAGAAGCAGCTGCTCCTCCTAGGACCTCAGGAGGACGGGGCGTCCGATGGTCGTGCCAGACTCCACGCCCATCGGGCGGGCGCCTACCCTCTCAAGATAGGAAGGCGCGCCCAGCGCCCCTCTCAGGCTGGGCTCGAGGGCTCTCCGCTGGAGGGCCTCGGACCTGGCTAGCGTCACGAGGGAGGCATTCGGGCACCGTGTGGTGGCGTGCTTCAACGCGCGCTTCCGCGAGGAGAGCGCAGGGCACGAGGCGCCAGGCGCTCAGGAGTACATCACCAAGGCAATCAAGGAGCTTTAGGAGGACGGAGCCATGTGAGGCGAGCGTCGCCCCGCACCCGCCAGCGCAGCTCCCGCCCCTGACGAGGCAGCAAACTGCGCGTCTGCGTCAACATCCCAGGGCTCAACGGGGCCGCATCTCAGGAGCTCTTCTGGCCATCCCACATTGGCCGGTGCGAGGGCCCCCTTCACAGCTACGTTCGCATGCCTTTCGGTCTGCTGAACGGGGCTGCCATGCACCAGAGCTACATGCAGGGCGTCCTGGCGGCTCACGAGGCCAGGCACCAGGCGATCCTGTCGGAGGAGGCGTTGGACCCTCGCGAGACTCTCGAGCCTCCGGAGCCTCACGAGGCTCAGGACCCGGACGACCCGTGAGGAGCGACTTCTGCAACACGCGTCTTCAGCTACTCCAACACTTCTTCAGCAACGGTGCCAGGTGACATTTTTTGGTTTGTTCAGTTGGTGGTGCCCCTCGGGCTGCATTATCCCCAAGCCGTGTGGGTTCGTCCCTGCGGCATATATCGATTTTCGCATATATCAGAACTGGCCTTATCCTTTCATGACTTGCTTTATGATTATCACCTGTCTATCTGGTGCTTCGCTGCCATGAACGTCGTGCGCCCTTGCAAACCCGCCCACAACCGCCCCATGATTAAGGACTAGCACGGCCTCTGTGATCGGGTCCGTCCCTGCAGCGTCACTAAACAAAAGTGGCTGGGCTCTGGCTTGCGGGCCAGTTCCCATGCACGTCACCTCCCATGGTCCTTGGTCCCTTGTTCTCGCATGAGCTAATCGGGAGCGGATAAGTTAGGGCGCGCGGCCCTGTGCCTCGCCGTTGCGGGAGCCGCGCGTCGGATGTCTTTCTTCAGGACCTTCACATGAGAAGACTGGGCATGGCGTATGTGCTCGGATTCGTCCCTACAGCATCGACAAACACAATGGTCGAGCTCTGTCTGGCCGGCCGGTCCCGTTCACGTCACCTACTGGGGTCGTTGGTGTTTGGCCTTCTCATGCGATACCCTCAGGATATTCACTCGGTGCAGGCTACCTAACCATCTCGCAGGACCCTTGCAAGTGTCCCGAACTAAATTCAGGCGCAACCCGCCTTGACGTAGGGCCTCGTGAGTCCCGTGCTGGCTCACGAGTGCCCATATACACCTCCTCTAGTCCTGTCGTGCAAGCCACTTGTCAGGACGGGGATGTACACGCCCCGGATTCTCCCCTCAGAGGGAGCTCCCACCCACAAACCAGTGGAAGCCCCATGCTCCGCGCTGGCGGACGACACGGTCAAGGAGCAGCTATGCCCGTGCAAGAGCGGAAACACCATGCCGCGCTGGTGAATAAAAAACTGAGGGCAACCTAGCGGCTGAAGTAACCTCAGGAGAGCCACCAGGGTCGCTGCTCAGCCTCACCGCACCACTTTCCCCTCAGGAGGGTCGCACGAGGGGGCTGGGCATAAGGGCTACGCTCAGGTCATGCCTGGCGTACTCCTCCTCACCAGGTCCCTTGGACCTGGTCTTCAAGGCCCCCTCCTGAGGGAAAGCCCGTTGAGGAAAGGTATGGAGAACTATCCGTACGTCAAGGGGGACCCATGGGCATCACGACTCAGGGGCCTCACTGGTCACGTAGCCCCTCACCCCTTGGTATCGTCCTGGTGATTCGGATGCCTCAACGGCAACTGAGGTATGCGCGGGACCGGGCCCTGCCAACGCAGAACGCTAAAAACGACACTCACATCTCTTTCCTGAGGGCTGTTTGTACGTCAAGGGGGACCCCTAAGCATCGCGACTCAGGGGACTCACTGGTCACGTAGACCCTCACCCCTTGGTCTCGTCCTGGTGATCCGGATGCCCCAACGGCAGTTGAGGTCTGCGCGGGGCCGGGCCCTGCCGACGCAGAACACTAAATCAAATGGAAAGGAAATCATTAAATTCTAGCAAATTATTACAAAACACATTGTCTCTTAAAACTTGAAGCAGAAGTTCTCACGCCTCCACTAGGCACGGTTAATGTTGCAGGGATAAAACGGGAGGAAGCGCCGCCTTCAAACTTCTCCTTCAGCCTTGGACGCCGCCGTCGCTTGCCCGAGGGGGCCTGTCGTCAACAACGCCGCTGCCGTCTTCAACACTGGCCCTGGTTGTCACAGTTGTGGGGCCGATGCAGAGGAACTTCTGCAGCAGGGCCTCCACCTGCTTCCCCACGGCTTCGGCGGCAGCATCATGGAGCTCAGGGGCCACAAGTTCGAGCAGCACGCCAAGGTCGAAGCTTGGCCCCCGAAGGTGGAGGTGGCTGAAGATGCGTGTCGCAGCCGAGGTGAAAAGCGCGTGAGCTTCCCCCTCCACCAGGGGACCCACTCCGGCGACAATGCCCTCGAGCGCCGCGGCAAGCTTGCGGAGCAGCCCAGCGGGGCCTTCCTCCGGACTAGCCAGCGGTCTCTCATACCCTTCCCCGTAAAGGGTATGCAGTGCCTTGCGGGACCTCAGCTCGAGGGAGATGAAGGCGTCACGACCCGCGGCAGCCACGTTCGCAGCCGCGGCCTCTAGCCTAGCCTTCTCCTCAGAGACAAGCTTGGCATGGGACGCCTGGGCCATCTCCGTCTCCTCCTTCAGCTTCCCCAGGCGGTTGCACTCTGCGGCATGTTCCTGAGCTGCCTGCCCTAGCTCGGCATCATGGTCGACGAGCGCAGTCTCCCGGGCCTTCAGCTCCTCCACCTACTCCTCAAGACGATGGGTGCGGGCGGCGTGCTCATTGCGAAGGGCCTTCAACGCAGCCTCCACCATGCGGCAGCCCTCCCTGGCGGATGCTATGTCGGTCAGAGCCACGTCGCGAGCCACGATGGCTTTGCCGGCCTCCTTCCTGCCCTCTGCAACGACAGCCTCGGCCTGGCCCTGTGCCGCCCGATGGACGAAGTCGGCTCGAGCCACCCCGAGACCAGCCCGAGACGCCCCGTCGCCGTGCGCCGGTCGGCGCCCCGAAGATCGTCCCGGAGCCGGTCCAGTGCGGTGAAGGCCTCCTCCAGAGCGTCGGGCATGGCGGAGAACCATGGTCCGCCGGCATGACGACTTAGGGAGGAGGTGGCACCGGCACCTGGGATGGCGACGCAGCAGCAGCAAGGACGGCAGGGGGCTCCGGAGCCCTCGAACCTCCAGCGGGTGCGCTGGAGATAGGCACCCCCGGAGTCAACTTGGCTACGGAGGCGGACTTCTCCTGAGGCTGGGCCACCGAGCCTCGAGAGGCTCGCTCCATCGTGGGCGGACGCGAGGTGGCCTCGTCCTCCCGTGCAGTGGTCACCGCGACCACAGCAGGTCGCATGGCCTTGGAGGCCCTGGCCTCCTCCTTCTTCCTCTTCATCACCGGCTGTAGCCTGGCCACCAGGAGGAGGATATCGTGATTACTGCATCCAGGATGGGAAGCAGAAACAAGGTAAAATACTTACTCGTCATCGGCGACATACACCCTCTTCTTGGCAAGGAGTGCGGCGCCCCCGAGCTTCTTGAGCACGGGCTTCACCGCGCCCTCAGGAGCGGTCGAGCAAATGACGGCTGGTTCTGCAACGGCGGCGACGAGCGACAAGGCGGGGGCGTCTCCCCGGGGAAGCGATGCCACCTTGCCCTTCTTCGGGGTCCCCTGCTTCAGCCTCCACAGAGGGGTGCCCCCGGACCTTGTGATGACCCCAGCGGAGCGTGGGGAACCCTCGACCAGGTACTCGTCGGCGTTGTCATCATCGGAGAGGCCACGGAGGAGCTTGCTCTGCCGTGGAGGAGAGGTCTCCCCCACCTCCTCCATGGTCGCCTCCGAGTCCTCCTTCCCCTCCTCCCCGGAGCTGTCACCGAAAGACACCGGCACCGGGGGGTTCGGGGGCTTGGGGAGCGTGGGCGGCTTGAGCCCCCACGCTGTCAGGACCCCGATTCCAAGTCACATTGATCTAGCTCGTAACACCTCATATCACTTTGCGGCCTCACGCACGGTATTCCCACGGGTGTCGCCTTACCATGGCCCGGGACCGTTTGCGCCTTTTGGCTCACGTATATGATAGTGTCGCTAGCATCCATATGACAAAGAACCCGAGCCGACATGGCTAGTCGTGAACCCAAAGCAGCGCTAACCCATGGGGACAGGCATACATGAATCACATCGAGCATGTCGGTCATCAACGTATGAATTCGGGCTGTAGTACTGGGCTAACAGGACTCCGGTATCTCGGGCTGTAGCAGGCTAGGCAGGACTCCGAATATCACCGCGTGACATTTCCCGAAGGACAGGACATATAGAACGAAGTGAAACACATGCCGCCAGTCAAGTGTCCAAGCAGTAGTGTTGGGCTAGCAGGACTCCGGTGAATCGGGTCAGAAGCGGACTACTATCGCCGTAAGCACGAGACTACATGTCCCCATATGAGAGGCTGCCAAGGATAAACACCTAGTTTGTCGGATCCCACACATACAAAGCATTTCAAACATACACACAATATGCTCAATATGTGTAAATACAACATGGCATCACAACATAACTCTATGACTCAAATATTTATTCATTAGGCTCCGAGGAGCGAGATATTACAAACATGAGTCTCATGACCCAACACTCAGAGCATACAAGTCAAAGCACAAGCAGAAGCTAAACATGTCTGAGTACGCATAACTATAAATGAAAAGGCTGAGAAGCCCCGACTATCTACCAGATCTCCGCCGAGGGCACAAGATCGTAGCTGAGGTAACAAGCTAAACGTCAAGTCCAAGCGGAACTACTAGCGAGACCGACGCCTCTCGCAAAACATAAAATAAGCAAACGTGAGTACAAACATACTCAGCAAGACTTACATCAGAACTAACTACATATGCATCATTATCAAAAGGGGGTGGTGGAGTTTAACTGCAGCAAGCCAGCTTTGACTCGGTGGCTAACCTGAACTACGACTGCAAGTAACTCTTTTGAGGTGGCGCACACGAGTCCACATATTCACCATAGCAATACACCACTATGGATCCACTCCCGTCTCCCTACGAGAACGCCATCCATAGCACTCACGCTTATCTTGCGCATTTTAGAGTATCCACTTTCACTTGTCTATGAACTGATATAGGCAACCCAGAAGTCCTCCGCGGACACGGCTATTCGAATAGATCATATTAACCCTGCAAGGGTGTACTTCTTCACACACGCTCTCACCACTTACCGCCGTTTACACGACATGTACTCGGCAACCTTCAAGCAGAAGCCCAACGTGGGTGTCGGCCACGACCTACCTAAACACTCAAGTCCCTAGTCCAGGTTTATCGCCTATTCGGGTTCCATCCGCAGGGAGTCCGGCCGAGGTTTCCACTAACGGCCCCGAACGATGTGTGCAGGGTTCCCGAGATACCAAACGGGCATTCGGTACACCGGGCCACGTGCCTACCGCAACACAGCCCACCCCTAAGGTCAGCGCCGCATGCGGCCCCCAGCATGCTACAAACACCAGAAACTACTTGCAACTCCTAGACAGAGGACAAGGGTGGTTAAGAAGCCGAGAGAGTCAATTAAGGATCCCAATGTGTGGTAGTAACTGTTTCATGGATCACAAACACAGAACTCAGTTCCTGAGGACGGTTGCAATGAGACAACCCACCATGTACTCCTACATGGCCTCTCACCGCTACCTTTACCAAAACGTGTTCACACACTTAGCTCACACACAGTAGGACATGTTCACACACCTCCGATTCATCCCCGATGAATCAGACCTGACCCAACTCTAAGCAATGAGTGTGCATGACAACAAGCATGAATGAGTAGGCACAACAGGCTCAAACAACTCCTACTCATGCTAGTGGGTTTCATCTAATTCTTGTGGAATGACAGGTCATGCAGAGGATAAAGGGGATCAGCTACCGCAGCAAGAAACACATGAGTCGTTGTTGTCCTAACGCAGTAAAATAGAGCAGGATCGATAGAGTGGGATTATATCGGAATGAAAAAGGGGGTTTTGCTTTCCTGGCACATCAGAAGAAAATATAGTTCTTCATCGGTGTCAACGAATTCATCGTCGACGCCGCTCACCGAGAGGGGACAATTACCGACAAACAAGAAAGAACACAATCAATGTGATGCAACAATATGATGCATGATAATGACATGGCAATATGCTGGTGTTTTGAGCTAATGCGTGAAGAAGCCAAATTAATTGAAGTGGAATTCAAACAAGGTTAAACTCCAACTCCAAATGCTAGTTCATAAGTTGCCCTAATCATGATTCATCCTATTCAGTGAGGTTAACTTGTTCAAACATGCATGATCATGGCATAAACAGATTCTTCATATTTTTCTAATCATTTTTCATACATAAATTATTTAATTTGGAGTTACGATTGAATTTTTATGAATTTTAGAAGTTTGAGCTATTTTCTGGAATTTCCTGAATAATAATAAATCCAGAAAATGGGTTATTGCGTCAGCATGACATCACCCTGATGTCCATGAGTCAACTGGCGCCTCAGTCAAACCTGACCGGTGGGGTCCACCGTCGCGATGAGGGCTGGTTAGGTCGCCGGCTGTGGGCCCGGTCAACGCTTGACTAAGTCAAAGTCAAAGGCGACACGTGGGTCCAGTCGGGTTGGATTAGTTCTAACTAATTTCATTAGCTGGCTAATTAAACCGGTGGGGCCCATGTGTAAGTCGGTCAGGGGGTTAATTAGTGGGTGATTTGCCCTAACTAGGTGTGCCACGTCGGCGTGGCCGTAGTTAGGCCGGCGGCGACCTCAATCCGCGGCGGCGTCCGTCGGAGTTGCGCCAGGGGCAACGGATAGATGCTCCGAGGGCACCCGGGGGTAGCCCATGCCCACGCGCATCTAGGGAGACCAAGGGGAGGTGCGGGGGTGGCCGGGGTTCGCCGGAGTGGAGCCCGAGGCGGTGGCCGGAGCTCGGGATAGCGCGGGCGTGGGGCTGCAGCTCGCGTTCGAGCGAACGGAGAGCACAGGCGGTAGCTACGGGGCAGCAGGAGCTCGACCACATGCTCAGACGTGACGTTGCTCCACCGTAACGACGACGACGACAAACGCGACGGTCGGAGCTTGCGGCCAGGACGGCGAGGTCAGTTAGCGGACGAGCGCGACCAGGAAAGTAGGGGGAAACGACGACGGAGCTCACCGCGAGTTCATAGGGAGGGTAAGTGGGCTCGGGGACGTCCTGTCGGCAGCGAATCGACGGCGGCGATCCTCGGTGGCCGAGGAGGGGAACGTCGGAGCTAGCGGCATCCAGGGGCTTCCGGCGCCTTTCGTCTGGGTGAGGATGAAGAGGGGGGCGAGGCGGAGCTTCAAGGCGTCGGCGAGGCGGGGAGGTGGCTGTGGCCGCGGCGAACGGCGTCGGTGGCGGCGGTGGCGCTCGGGCACGAGTTGCAGAGCGAGAGGGGGAGCAGCAGGGAAGGGAATGAGCACGGGAGGGAGTCGAGAGGGCCTGAGGGGGTGCGTGGCGTCCTCGGGTGCCTCCAGCGGCGAGCAGGTAAGCAGGAGGTGGCCGGGGCTCTCGGGCGCGCGCCACGCCTCGCCTCTGCCTACTGGCAGAGGAAGACGACGAGCGGCGAGGTAGGTGGGCTGGGCTGGTCAAGCTGGGCCGGCTACAGGTAAGTGGCCCAGTGGGCTTATCCGATAAGTTCCTTTATTTTTTTTAATTATTTCATGTTATCTATTATTATGCAGCTTTAATTAAAATACTTAGACACTTCCAGAAATCATGTAACTAATCATGGCTACTGTTTGGAATATATCCAACAGTAAACATTTTAGTTTATGATTATTTGAGCATTTAAAATATTATTTAGCAATTAAATGCCCAAATGCAAATACCATATGATTTAACTCAAAAATCCAGAATGGCCTAGAAATATGTGCACCAATTTTGGCGAGAGGTTTTAAACCAATCCAAAAATGATAAACTTTTTCTCAAGGGCATTTTGGGTTCATTGACAATATTTTTATTTGAACCTAGTTGATTTGGTTTGGTGCTAGGGTTTGAGCAATCCCCATTTCAATTTTCAATAAATTTAGACATGATGCAACAACCAAGCTAGCACTAGTGCATTGCAAGGCTAGGGATGTGACACGCTCGTTGAAGATGGGCATGGCAGTGGCCACCTCCGCCCGGTCATCGCGGTGGTACAGCGGGAGGTAGGCCTCTAGGAGGCCGCCGGAATCCTTGTCAAGCAAGGTGCGCAAGGCCTTGCTCAGCTCCTCGTCAGTCAAGTCTTCCGGGCGCAGCTAGAGGTCATCTTTCGCGCCCTTTAGACTCCGAAAGGGGCGCGAGTGCGCTTGGAGCAGGGCCAAGCGTTGATTCAGGAACTCCTTGACGAGCATGGCCCCTGTCAGCTTCTCCGCCTCCAGGTCCGCCGTCATCTTCTCTAGATCAGCACCGCCCGGGGGTCGGTGAGCTTCTCGTGAGCCCACCGGTCCAGCTTCACTGGCATCGCGGTCGGCAGCTCCAGCCGAGCGTGAGGGCGCTTGGCATCCATGAAGATCCACTTGCGCTGCAAATCGTCCACCTTCTTCCCGGCCCTCGAGATTGCGTTGCTGCTGTGGGACGCGACGAAGCAGACGCACTCAGAGCACTGGGTTGTGCTGCGCATCCGGAGATAGAAGAAGTGGTGGAGCATCACAATGGAGGGTGCCACCCCCACAAACGCCCCGCAGTAGAAGGCGAAGATCGACAGGAGGAGGATGGAGTTGGGATGGAGGTGAAGGGCGCATATCTGGTAATGGTTAAGGACGGCGAAGAAGAAATTGGAGAAAGGGCGAACGAGCCCTGCAAAGACGCTGTGCAGGAAGAAGGGGTAGAAGGTTTCCCCAAGGTGTCCCGCTTGGCGGAGCCGACCCGGAGCGATATCTCCCTCCCATCATTGTCGTTGCTCGCCGTCAGCAGGAGCACGACAGCAAGGTGCTTCTCCTCGGTGATGGTGGACACACTGAGGGCCGGCTCAAGCGAGGAGACCCAGCGTGCGGAAGGAGCAGCGGGCTTCGCCTTCTCGGTTGCCATTGGGCGAGCTTGGGGGAAGTTTGGCTGATCTAGAGGCACTTTGAGCAGGGAGAGAAGGGGATCTGGAGCAAGACGAAGGGAGGGCAATGAAGGCTCAGCGGCAAGCACCAGCCTTTTTGTCAGCCCAGGACGATTGCCGAGGCAGCATGGGGAAGCGGAGATGCCCACGTCCCATCAAGAGCCATGTGTCGACCGGGTCCGCAAGCGGTTGGGGCCCACGGTGCTTCGCCCTTCCCCTTTGGCTTCGCCTCGAAGCCAAGTCCGAGCGCGCCTTGAGCCCGGGGGCTACTGTCGGCGTTCTGGGAACCGGGGTACCCAGACTTGCCTGCCTGCAGCCCACGGCATGGCTCCATCGGCGGCCTGGTACGGCCCATCTTTAGCATCTACAACACAAGACCCTCGCAAGGGGCCAAGCCTCGCGAGGCGAACGACTCCAAGACCTCCAAAAGGAGTGGCCTCCCTAGGCTAGCTCCTGAGGAGCGGAGATTCCTATGCAGGCGCCCACCTCATGAGGTTGAGGTGACGCAAGCCGTGAAGACCAAGGCCAGGCGGGCGCCAGCAGGCGCAGTACAACAGGTTTCCTCTTTGGTGCTAAAGAGGCAAGCGCAGGTGCGGAGTCCCGAGGAATCAGCCAAAGGTTTCCATTTCCATGCTACAAGACCAAGACCGCTAGGAAGGTGAGATGGAGGTCATCGCCGAGCCCACCACGGTGTCACGGCCAGAAGCTTTGCAATGAAGATCACCTTTCATCAGGATGGGATGTACTATTTCTCTCCCTTCGAATTTGGCCGTTGTGGGATCCCTTCTCACCTTCATTTTGGGGGAAGAGGACCAAGGCCACTATAAATAGAGCCAAGCCACCACCATAGAGGAGGGAGATGGACGGATCGATTGGGCCATCCACACCCTCTCCAGCTCACACAAACACAAGAACACACCTCCTGAGGTTGTTCTTCCTTTGTACTAGTTCATCCTCAGCCCGCCTCGAGGCTAATCCACCACAAAGCAGGAGTAGGGTATTAAACCGCAAGGTGGCCCGAACCTTGGTAAACTGCCTTGTCCCTTTCCTTTCCCGTTCATCGAGCTAGGCCGTGAGATCGACGAGTTGGCAGACTAGGGAGATTGAGTTCTTTGCACGCACCCACAGTTCGAATCTTTCTTGGGTCTGCGGAGCCCGGAATCCGACACTCTCCTCCTGTCGGTGGCCACTCCGGCCCCGGCAGCAACTGCTCTGCCGGTTGCCACTCTGGCCCTGGCAGCCACAAGATGGCACCCTTTGCTCTCAATTTTGATCGTGGCAAGAAGTTCCAAGCGGACATGAGGTCCAAGTTTGGGCACCTAGTGGTCCTTCCACTGGGATTTCGTCAACGTGAATTCACATTGGTAGTTTCCTTCTGCAGAGCCTCTTTCAAGCTTGATCCTCAAATGGTTAGTGTTTCTCTACATGCTATGTTTGGAGGTTATGCCCAAGGCTTTAGGGTTCGTCACCTCAAGGATAGATCTTTCAAGTTTTCGGTAGCTTCCAAGTCCGTGGGTTTTGAGATCTACAATGCGGGCAAAATAGTTGGAAAAGAGTTTGAGATGGTTTTTATTCTTTGGAATTTTGGTGGCCCAAATTGGCGTAGAGAAGAGCTTGCTTTCTACATAGAGCAAGACAAAGAATGGACGTTGGTTGGTAGGAATGGAAAAGCCTTGATTCCCAACTCTGACGATCACCGGAACGGTGCACTAGCTAGCCGGGCAAACAGATCGGTTTTTGAATGGTTATCATGTCAAATTCAAGATAGGAGTGATCAGAGGGGTGACTTGATTGCCTCTAATGCTTTTGATTTCAATAGGCCACTTACTGAGCCCCGAGTCGTTACGCAGAATCAACATGCTAGCACGTACGTGATTTGCTATGCATGCGGGGAACAGGGTCATTACGCGGGCAGCTGCCCGGTTCCAAATCTTCCTAGGCTTTAGCATTTTATCTCTTTTGATACTTTTCGGAGCCCACCTGAGCAGGCTTGGGCCGAGGGCGAGGTGGAGTCCTAGTTCCGTTGCGCTGGGCCATCGCTCACGTTAAGGAAAGTCTCGACATTTAAGGAGCTGGTCAAGGATCTTTTCCCAAATTTCCAGCCGACACCTCTGCTTGCCTCCTCGCATTCCACTTCACATATCAACTCTGCTTCAACTCTGTCAAGCTCGCCAACTTCGTCGTCATCTTCGGTGAGAGCAGTGGTGCTCTGCTCGCAGGAGGCACCATCAATGGCCAACATTCCCATCTACCCCCTCCCATTCATCGCCCATGGATTTTAGACACAGCAAGTCGAGGGGCGAACTAGGGTTTCCAGAGTCATCTTGCCGCATCGCCCTCGTAGGCATGAGGATTGGGTGATTGCATCCATTCATCTGGACACAAATGAGGTATTTTTCCCAATGTTCGTGAAGTGCTAGAAGAGTTTTTACAAGGGGTTGAAGATGTGGGGTTTAGAGAGATTCAGCCATGTCCGTTTGGGCAAGCCTACAAACAGTTCATGCATGTGCATGATAGGGACAGACTAATTAGGCAGAGCCCTCATCCTTTTGGTGATGTTTTCATTTCATTCACCAAACACAATGAGGGAAGAAACTGGCGCAGGATTCACTACAATAAAACTTGTTGGCTGTTGTTTGTTGGACTGCCTTTCAATTATTGCAATACAGAGGACATTACTGCTGCTATCTCAAAATGGGGCAGAATTATTAGTTGGGAAAGAGAGGATGCCCTAAGAGGAAAGATTTTGGTTAAAGCTCGAGTCACTGAGCTCATTGATGTGCCAAAGTGTATTAGGTGGTCTGAAGGAGAAAGCTTTGAGGAAGAGTCATGGACCTGCTCTATTGAGGTCTTGTGGGAGGAGATGCTAGGTGTTGGCCCTGCTGATGAGGACCCAATTTCACCTCCTGGGATGGACCCACATCCAGTTCCCCAACATGCAAATGATTTTCCTTTGTTTCAACCTGTGCCTATGAACAATGATCAAGCTAACAATGATGACTGGGATGAGTGGGATGAACAGGAGGAAAATGAGCATTGGGCTTTTCCACAGCCAAACCCTCCTGCTCCTGTGTAGCAACAGATGGAGATTCCTGTGATTCCAGAAGATGGTGCTCCCAATAGTAGCATCACCACTATTGTTTCCTTGTTTGATGGCCTTTACTCTATTACTCATACTGCTAGTGAGGAAGTCAACCAGGGAGGTCCAGCTCTACCTATGGGACTGGCTCTGCACAACATTGCACTAGCATATCAGGCAAAACCAGAGGAAGTAGAGCAGGCTATTGCAGCAAACATGGTGGGGGCCTTAGAACAGCATGGGCCAGTTGCTCAACCACCTGTAGAGCATGAACATGCACCAGTAGATTTGGACCAACCACATGTGGAGTTGCCTCACATTCCTCACATTCCTGATGCTGCTGAGAACCTCGGAGAGGAAAACTCTGGAAGAAACACTGCAAATGTTGGATGTTCCGCAACTCATGATTTTGCTCTAGAAGGGGCTGCTGACAGTGAAAAGACAGTATCTCAAAGAAAAACACAGAGAGGACCTCAGAAACTGTGGTTGCAGCTGCTGGGGAAGAGGTGGACAGATCTGCCCTAAAAGGAAAAGAGAGTGTTCACATAGAGCCTACCCACATGATTGGTAACTCTTTAGTTGGAAACAAGAAAGGTACTTATGGCCCACACTCCTTATCTTGTACACCAAATTCCTTTGATTTCCAAAAAATTGCTGAATCACATGCTATGGATATTATTGATGGATCTCATTTAATCTCTAAAGAAGGATTGGACCTTTGGATCAACATTTTGCTCCAGCTACTCAGGGTGCAGTCAATACTTTTAAGATTGAGATCACAGTAAGTTGGTTCAATTTCATAATCCATCTCTTGTTAACTCCTGGTAAGTTTAGCTGGGTCATGCACTTATTGAAATCTGATCTATGGACATTGTTGACTGCTAATTGTACTGCTGAAGAGTCTATCTCATTCCACATACCTGACAACTGTTCTACCTCTCAGGCTCCATGATGTAAATAAATAATGCAAGGAAATGGTAAGGAGAATGAGGGCATTAGCCCAGCTCCACATTCTTCAAGTGGTACTGGGAGTCCACTAAAACAGGTGTCCCCAAATAAGGTGGTCATTTTACCCCTGGGTGAAGTAGTGTCAAGGAAAAGAAGGGAAAAAGAGCCTTTGGTTGAAAATGAGGTAAGAAGAAGTGATAGAATTAAAAAAAATGGGTATAGGAGAAAATCTTGTGATGCAAAAGCTTGTTTGCCTTGCAATGCTATACCACCAGTAATTCATAATAAAGTGGTAAATAATCTGACAAAGAGTTTCTACTAGGTATCTGAGGAGGAAGCTCATGAGAAGCTGTCAAAGAAACTCAATAAGAAGGGACAGGAGGAGGTGGCCAAGGTGTCCAAAGCCACAGGAGCTACTGAGCACCCTAAAGTTGTGTAATAATGAAGCCACAACACATTTCCAGTATCACAAGAGGACTACTTCACTTCCCTAGTTTGGACAATAAGATTTGTAGGCTGGCTGAGGCCATGTGTGTCAGTTTGTGTAATAGGAATGGCTATGGTCCTATATGGCATCTTTTGTTATATATTAGGTGGACATTCTTATGCTATGTGTGTACTGATGACTGCAGTATGTTGGTTAAGATTGACAAGCTTATTTTGCTATCTATGAAAAGAGCTTATGTCCATGATTGTTGTTGGCTGTTTGACCATGATGTGAGTATGAGGGAAATAAATTATGAGAGTGCACAACATTTCAACACGGAGTAAAATACCAAGGGATGGTACTTGGTGCTTCACATAAATCAGATCATATTTGTTAATGAATAACAATAGGTCATGGAATATCTTGAATTGGAATGTCAGGGGTATTAATGCTTCAGATAAATGGTTAGCTACTAGGCAAAAAATTGAAGAAAGTGCAGCATTCAGGAAACTAAAAAAGAGATTTTTTATCTTACATATATCCACAAATTCTGCCCACAAAGATTTAACAAATTTGAATATCTTCCCTCAATTGGGGACTCTGGTGGTACTTTGACTACATGGAATGGGGCTCTTTTCAATGGTGAAATGATATTCCAAAATAAATATTGTATCTCAGTCTAGTTCACTTGTAACACCACTAAACATTCCTGGATTCTAACTAATATTTATGGTCCTTGCAATCCTGAAGAAAAAATTGAATTCATAGACTGGTTCAGCTTGGAGGGGATGTCAATCAAATGCTTATTTTCAATGTGTCTATTAGTAATATGGGTTTGGTGGAACTACCTCTGAAAGGCAGGCAATTCAGCTGGAGTAACATGCAGGAAAGCCCTCTTCTTGAAAACATAGATTGGTTTTTTACTTCTGCAGCATAGATGACATCCTTCCCTGACACCATTGCCCTTCCTTTGGCAAAACCAATCTCTGATCATCTTCCATGTATGATCAAAATTGCAACAAAAATTCCCAAGTCAAGGGTTTTCAGATTTGAAAATTATTGGTTGAAACATAGATCTTTCAAGGACATTGGTTAGGCAGCCTGGAATATACTTGTGGGCTTCACAGACCCTGCAAAGAAAATGAGTGCAAAATTTAAGAACTTAAGGAGAGCTCTCAAATTGTGGGCTGAGAGTCTTTCATGTCTTAACAGATTGAAGAGCTAAATGCTTGTATATATCTTTAGGATATGATTGAGGAATACAAAGATCTCACAATTTTTGAAGAAAATTGTAGGTCCATGTTGAAAGAATTCTTGTTGGTGGTGCTAAATAATCAGAAGATTTATTGGAACAAAAGGGGGGAAATAAAAGGTGTAAAGTTTGGTGATGAGAATACCAAGTTCTTCCACACTAAAGCATCTAACAATCACAGACACAACAAAATTGCAATGCTTCTAAATGAAGATCAAGTGGAAATTACTGACCATGAAGGAAAGGCAGCTATTCTATGGGAGGCTTTAAAAAAATACTAGGACAATCCAATGGTCACACAATGCATTTTGATCTGAATGATCTATATGAACATAGAGTTGATCCTCAGATATTCCAAGACCTTGAGAAACCTTTTACCCAATAGAAAATTGATCAAGTAGTGAAAAATCCTCCAAATGACAAATCTCCACGTCCAGATGGTTTCAATAATGAATTTATCAAAGCTTGTTGGGACATTATTAAGGGGAATATTACTAAACTTATCATGGATTTCCATGTTGGTAATGTCAATCTTGAAAGCATTAATACCTCTTTCGTTACCTTGATCCCAAAAAAGGAAGTGCCTCTCTCACCAAATGATTTCAGACCAATTTATTTACTTAATGGAGTTCTTAAAATTATCACCAAGTTGTTAGCAAACAGACTCCAAAGAGTGATCCTGCAGATGGTTCATATTAATCAATATGGTTTTCTCAAAAATAGAATGATCCAGGATTGTCTTGGTTGGGCTTATGAATATATCCATCAGTGTCACAAATCAAGAGAGGAAATGTTGGTGATTAAATTAGACTTTGAAAAAGCTTTTGACACTATTGAGCATCAGGAAATAATTGATATACTCAAAGCAAATGGAATTGGGGAAAATGGATTTCCTAGATGAATCTCATCTTCACATCTGCCTCATCTGCGGTTATGTTAAACGGAGTCCCTGGGAAAAAATTCTACTGCAAAAGGGGAGTAAGACAGGGTGATCCATTTTCACCCTTGATTTTTGTTTTGGCTACTGACTTACTTCAATCCATTCTTAATAAGGCTGTGAGATTGGGGATTGTGACTCCTCCATTACAAGTAAATTCATGTGCTGATTTCCCAATAATTCAATATGCTGATGACCCTTTGGTCCTTATGCAAGGATATGCCAGACAGCTCATATGTCTCAAATCATTACTAAATACTTTTGCATTAGCCATAGGGTTAAAAGTTAATTATGGGAAGTCAATCATGGTGCCCATTAACATTGCAGAGGACAGAGTTAGTATCTTCATAAACATCTTGCAATGTACCAGAGGTCAATTCCCTTTTACATCTTGGGATTAGGGATGAAAACAGCGTGGAAACGGATGGAACTGTGTGCTACCATATTTGTTTTCATATGTTTTTGCAGAAGTGGAAACGAATACAGAAACCCCAAAAACAAATACGGAAACAAATACTACCGGAAACAGACACGGAGCAAATATAGAGCGGACACGAAAACAAAACGATTTGTTGACCAGAACTTAAAACCCCCTTGAATCATAGATAAATTATGCATTTGTTAACATGACTACTGAATAATAGGGTCGTGTAAGCAACATATGATAGTATTGTAGTAGTACATGACAATTCCGTATAGGGTCTAGTTGAGTACGTGTGTGGTAGTAAAAGTTGCTCCTCAAATGATCCATTCTGCTCATTCTACTCATTGCGTCATTGTGTTTTGTTTGATAGTTGGGCTACAACGCAGCCATAGGCCTATAGTAGAAATGGAAACTCCATATTTATGGAAACGAAAAGTCTCGTTTCCACGTCGGTTCCACCGGAAAACACCATTCCATTTTTGTTTCTGTTTCCGCATAAAAACTTCCATTTCCATTTCCGTTTTGCAAATTTCCATTTCCGTTTTCACATTTCCTCTCCGTTTCCATTTCTCCTCCGGAAAAGCGGAAACTTTCCACTCCATTTTCATCCCTACTTGGGATTGCCTCTTGGAATTTACGAACCAACTGTGGAGCAATGTCTGTCCTTGGTCCAAAGAACTGGTAAAGGATTAGCTAGAATTTCTACTTTTATGACTCAGGCAGGAAGATTACTTTTGGTAAAGTCAGTACTTGCATATTTCCCAATTTTGTTCATGTGCTGCTTGGATGTACCTATCACCATTAGGAAACAAATCATCAAATATCTGAGGCACTGTTTGTGGAGGAGCCCTGATTTGGAAGATCATAGACCAACTCTAGTAGCATGGCAAACTGTTTGCAGACCAAAAAGCCAAGGAGGACTGGGTGTTATGGATATTTTCACACAAAACAAGACGTTGCTTATGAAAAATCTTCACAAGTTTTTTAACAGACATGATATACCCTGGGTGAACCTCATTTGGGAGACTTACTACAGTAATGGGCAGTTACAACGTGATAACAAGGTTGGGTCATTCTGGTGGAATTCAAATTTAGCACTCATTGATCGGTACAAAGCCATTACTAGATGTAATGTGGGGGATGGTAAAAGTGCTCTTTTCTGGGATGACTGTTGGCATGATTTTGTTATGAAGCACAAGTTTCATCACCTCCATATTTTTGCTAGAGACACAACCATAAATGGCAATCAAGTGATCCACACAGAATACCTTCAAGATCTATTTCACTTACCATTGACAACTCCAGCTTATGAGGAATTTATGGAAATGGAAGATATTTGCATCACACTGAGAAATTCAGGGCACTTGGAGTTGCTGTACACATGGAGCTATATATGGGGAAATGAATTTTACTCTTCAATCAAGGCATACAATGTGTTAATTGATACAAGCAAACACCCCCACATTTCAGTTGGATCTGGAAGAGCTCATGCCAACCAAAGCACAAGGTATTTTTCTGGATGCTGCCACATGACAGAGTAAACACAAGAAACTTACTGAGAAGGAAGAACTTTGAGCTGAAAGCATATAGTTGTGCTATTAGGAACTGTCAACAGGAGAAAACACCACACCCTCTTTTTGGAGTTGCCCCTTTGCAGCCCAATGCTGGGACTATATGCCCCAACAGAACGCACAACTTGTCAGTATTGGAAGCCTTTCAAGATCTTAAGGACAAACTCAATCATCCCTTCTTCATGGAGATTATTATCGTAGGGTCTTGGGCTATCTGGATTTCCAAAAATAATAAGATCTTTGAGAATATTAACCCCTCATTTCAGGGCTAGAAATTCATTTACTTGGAGGAGCTAAAGTTACTAAAATACAGGATGAAGCAAAAATTTGCCCCACAATTTTCAGCTTGGTTGGAGCTATCCTGTAATTGTAGGAGTAGGTTAGTTTAGTTCTAGTTTATTTCTGTTTTTTCTATTTTCTTTTTCTTTTCTTTTCTTTTATCTTTTATTTATTATTTTCTTTCCTGGGCTTACATCAAGCCCCTTGAGACAGACTTATGTTCGTTTTTTATTAATAATAAAAGTTGCAGTGGGGTTTTTACCCTACTGTTTATAGTAAAAAAAGGTTGATTGCTTGACTTGTGCTCAGTTGCTAAAATCTGCCAAGACATAAAATTGGGAAAAGGATAGATTTTTATATGGTCAAGTAGTCTAATCACCCCCCCCCCCTCTAGACCTACTTTTGATCCTACACATCACTAAGGGAAATACCTACCGTAGTTGTGTTGCATCATCCCTTCCTCTTTGGGGAAATAACGATGTAGTTCAAGCCGCATTAGGCGAGCCTGGTCAGGTCGAGGCCACCCCGAAGACAAGTCCCAAGACTCCCACATCAAGGGTTGCCGGCGCCGCTGGCGGCCTACATCCCTGCCAAGACTCCGCTGCTCCACTGCATCATAACGCAAGTCATCCATCGATGCGGTGTCGAACCCCCGAACAGCTAAGTGGCTGTCATTTGCACATGGCATCCAGTTAGGAGGAAGATCGCCTCTACATGACACCCGTCCAGAGGCATGTCAAGCAGATAGATGGAAGGTGACTAAGCGGCGCGGAAGGCCTGCCGGGCTGCATCCACATCATGACACCTAGCAGTGCATTTAATGCGCTTTTTCCTAACTGCCAGAGTTAGGTATGATAGCACTGTTATCTGTCTAACCACTGGATAATGACCATTTTGCCATTGTGGTAACCCGTTAGCCTATAAAAGGAGGACCGTGGCAACCATAGAAAGGATTCAGACCCTCGTGTACTCATTCACGCGAAGCTGCTCTCCCCAAGGCGACCTTGACGGGCTTGAGCGTCGCGCGTTCTTCACGGTCCCTCTATGAATCCACCAAAGCAGGAGTAGGGTTTTACGCTTCTCAGCGGCCTGAACCTGGGTAAAAACCACCAGCGTCATCACTGTTGTGTCGTCCCATGGCCTCTGCTCTTTGTGCAATGCGATCTTTCCCCTACCGAACCACAAAGGGGATGATGGCCCCATAGGTGGTCGTGTTCTACCACGACATCTTTGGTGCACCAGGTAGGGGGTGCTTCTGCAAACCTGAGGTCATGAACAGCGTGTCAGTCTTCATCGTCATCTTCTTCGTTGTTTGCTTCATCATCCATGGCACCCAGGAAGAAATTCGGCGCAACTGCTCATCCTTCCACCTCAAAGGCCCCCTCGCCCATAGCCGTCGATGCTATTGGGGCTACAGCGGCGTCGGGGGACGTGGATGCCGTAGGGAACATGACCGGCGCAGGCGGCACTGTCATCGTTCTCCCCACGGCCAAAGCAGGTGCAGAAAACGCCGGAGGAGGGCGGCATCAACAGCATTCTGACGGCCATGCTCCACAACGCACGGGTGGAGAGAACGCTCAGTCCCCACCTCCCCACCATGTCGAAGGACGTAGCCACAGCAACAATGCTCGCTCTAGTGTGAACCGCGGCCCCCGCCTGTCCTTGCAATGGGCGCAACAGCGGGGCAAGAGCCTCCCCCGGGGCGGGGTAACCAAGACGAAGCGCCGAACGGGGTCGTCAAAACCCAGGCACACCCTTCTCGCCACCGTACCACCGTGGCGGCTGGCTCGCAGCGACGAGAGCACGCCGCCGCCGCCACTGGTACTGGCAGGAGCCGAGCAACATCGTAGTCTATGTCGTCGTCTATGTCAAGCACTGCTTCGGAAGCCATGGCGCGAGCCCAACTGCTGCTGAGATTCCCGCCAGCAGCCGATCAAATGGATGAGTGGAGAGCCACTATCCAAAGTTCGATCGGTTTTGCTGAAGCAAGAGAATCACAGCGGGTGGATCCGCTGCGGCGCTCACAAGCAACAACCACAGTCCAAGTGGTTGGCCAAGTAAAGGGGGCCACTCCAATGGTACAGTCCCCTCCATGACAGCCAGCGCAGAGGCTACAACCAGAACCACGCAACTAGGAGCCCGACGAGGTATCAATGGCTTCATCTATCCCTCGGGCCCATCAAGATCAACGGCAGGTCCTGGAAGATCGGCAGAGGGAGGACGCGCGCGTCACCACAGAATGACAACGTGAAACCCGCCGCCAATCAGACACGCGCAATGGCCCAGACGCCGACGAACCCGCGCCCAATGAAGGCGGATACTTGCCCTTCGAGGTAGGTGCCCTGCCTTCACTCGCGAGCTACGGGAAGTCCGTTGGCCATCTGCCTGCCCTTTCAAGCTAGAAATCCCAGAGAAGTATGATGGAAGGTTGAACCCGGCAGAGTTCTTGAGCATCTACACTATCGTTGTTCAAGCCGCCGGGGGAAGAGATGAGAAGGTTTTCTCCAATTACTTCCCTTTGGCACTCGATCCAAATGTGAGGTCGTGGTTGATGCACCATATGGAAAATTCCATCTCATCATGGGCTAACCTGTGCAAAGAGTTTGTTGGTGCCTTCACGGGCGGTCATCAAGAACTAGGACGGCCCAGCGATCTGGAGCTCCTTCCACAAAAGGAAGGGGAGAGCCTGCGGAAGTACATGCAGAGGTTTAGCCGGGTGCAGAGAAACATTCCAGACATCCTCCCGGCAGCTATGATTGCTGCATTCCAGTCCAACGTGTGCAACAGAAGGATACGTTCCAAGATGAACGTCCAGTTGCCCAAGACTGTGAATGAGTTGTACACCTTGGCAGAAAAGTGTGCCAAAACAGAGGAATGGAGGCGGCTCCCCGGAGAGGAGAACGGCGTCGAAGTTGACTCGGAGGATGACGACGATGCCGCTGACCCGAAGAGGAAGGACAAGAAACACAATAAGAAGCGCAAGGAAAAGGCAATGTTGGCTATTGAGGGCTTTGGCACTTCTGGTACCGACAAGAAGGCCAAGACCGAAGCCCCCGGCAAGGAAGTTGCCACGTGCACTGATTGTCGGGAGAGGCTGCAGCAGACGAAAAAATTTGGGAAGGCCGACGTGCCATACTGCAAGATCCACCGGACCAAGGGCCATGATCTCCAAGAGTGTCACCAAGTTGAGCAACTTGTCAAAAAGCAGAGAGCTGAGTACGAGAAGCGTGACAAGGAAAGAGACCAAGAAGGTGTTGGTGGGAAGGGTCGCGGCAGTAGAGGAGGCCGCTGCAGCAAGGCTCCCCAACATCAGGAGAAACTTGCAAGAGGCCGTGGGAAAAGTGAAGGCGATGACGAAAGTGATGAAGGGGATGAGGAAGAAACCAGCGAGCAAGAGTTCCAGAAGGCCACTGAGGCCCTATGCGTTGACAGAAGCGCATCTTTGCACTCCTCTCACCGCCAGCTTAAACAGAGGGCGCGTGAGGTCAACGCATCGTAGAGCCAGCAGCAGACTCCCGGAAACCGCTCAAATGGTCTTGCATGCCCATCATCTTCGACGAAGAGGATTACCCTGACCGTACCACCGCGGTAGGGTGCTTGCCGTTGTTGGTTTCACCAAAATCCGCAACATCAAGGTCACAAAGATGTTGGTTGACGGTGGGGCTGGGTTGAATCTGATTTCCCCCAAGGTGCTCAGCAAGCTTCAAATATCAGATGAAGAGCTCAAGATTATTGGCACTTTCCAAGGGATCAACTCTGGCAGGAGCCGTCCTAAGGGAAAGATCATGTTGCCAGTGACGTTTGGAGGATAATTGAACTACCGGACCGGGAAGGTTGTGTTTGATGTGGTTGACCTCCCCGTGTCGTACAATGGGATCCTTGGCCGTCCAGCCCTGGCAAAATTCATGGTGGCATCCCACTATGCCTACAAGACACTGAAGATGCCAGGGCCGATGGGCGTCATTTCCATTCCGTCAGACAAGAAGGACGCAATCATATGCATAGATAAGATGTACCGAGATGCAGTCGCTGCTGAGGCTGTGGAAGTTGCAGCTCCCGCCAAGGAAAGCAAAGACACCGGCAAGGAATCCGGGAAGCGCACTGATACGTCTCCAACGTATCTATAATTTTTTTATTGTTCCATGCTATTATATTATCTATCTTGGATGCTTTATATCCATTTGTATGCTATTTTATATGATTTTTGGGACTAACCTATTAACTTAGAGCCCAGTGCCAGTTTCTGTTTTTTCCTTTTTTCTGTTTTACAGAAAAGGAATATCAAACGCAATCCAATTGACCTGAAAATTTACGGTGATTTTTTATGGACCAGAAGAAGCCCCCGAATCAAAAGAGTTGGGCCAGAAGAGCCACGAGGCCTCCACAAGGTTGGAGGGCGCGCCTACCCGGGCATGCCCTTAGACCTTGTGGGCTCCTCGTGGACCCCCTAACTTGAAACCGACGCCAAAAATTCTTATAAATACAGAAACCCCTGAAAAGAAACCTAGATTGGGAGTTTCGCCGCCGCAAGCCTCTGTAGCCACCAAAAACCAATTGAAACCCTGTTCCGGCACCCTGCTCGAGGGGGAAATCATCACCAGTGGCCATCATCATCATCCCAGTGATCTCCATGACGAGGTGGGAGTAGTTCACCCTCGGGGCTGAGGGTATGTGCCAGTAGCTATGTGTTTGATATCTCCCTCTCGTGTTCTTGATTTGGCATGATCTTGATGTACCGCGAGCTTTGCTACTATAGTTGAATCATATGGTGTTTCTCCCCCTCTACCTTCTTGTAATGGATTGAGTTTCCCCTTTGAAATTATCTTATTGGATCGAGTCTTTAAGGATTTGAGAACACTTGATGTATGTCTTGCATGTGCTTATCTATGGTGACAATGGGATATTCACGTGATCCACTTGATGTATGTTTTGGTGATCAACTTGCGGGTTCTGTGACCTTGTGAACTTATGCATAGGGGTTGGCACATGTTTCTGTCTTGACTCTCCGGTAGAAACTTTGGGGAACTTTTTGAAGTTCTTTGTGTTGGTTTGAATAGATGAATCTGAGATTGTGTGATGCATATCGTATAATCAAACCCGTGGATACTTGTGGTGACATTGGAGTATCTAGGTGACATTAGGGTTTTGGTTGATGTGTATCTTAAGGTGTTATTTTAGTACGAACTCTAGGGCTATTTGTGACACTTATAGGAATAGCCCAATAGATCGATCAGAAAGAATAACTTTGAGGTGGTTTCATACCCTACAATAATCTCTTCGTTTGTTCTTTGCTATTAGTGACTCTTTGTTGCATGTTGAGGGATTGTTATATGATCTAATTATGTTATCATCGTTGAGAGAACTTGCACTAGTGAAAGTATGAACCCTAGGCCTTGTTTCCAACCATTGCAATACCGTTTTCGCTTAGTTTTGTCACTTGCTACCTTGCTGTTTTTTTATATTTTCAGATTGCAAAAACCAATCTACCATCCATATTGCACTTGTATCACCATCTCTTCGCCGAACTAGTGCACCTATACAATTTACCATTGTATTGGGTGTGTTGGGGACACAAGAGACTCTTTGTTATTTGGTTGCAGGGTTGTTTGAGAGAGACCATCTTCATCCTACGCCTTCCACGGATTGATAAACCTTAGGTCATCCACTTGAGGGAAATTTGCTATTGTCCTACAATGCTCTGCGCTTGGAGGCCCAACACGAGTCTACAAGAAGAAGGTTGCATAGTAGACATCACGCACCTCTTCAGAGTGTGCTGCATCCATCGATGATTTGCCGGAGAGCTCCACTAGCAAGAAACCCAAGGTTACCTCACCTGCGGTGAAGAAGATCCCAGCAGGGCTGGATAGCGCCGGTGGTACATTCACCATCAGCTCCACCCTTGATGATAAATAGGAAAGCGCGCTCATTGCCTTCCTGCGGGCAAATGTAGATTTGTTTTCCTAGCAACCATCTGACATCCCCGGTGTTCCCAGGGAGGTAATCGAGCACCACCTAGTTGTCTGCCCTCATGCCCGGCCCATCAAACAGAGAGTTGGGAAGCAAGCTTTGGAGCGGCAACAATTCATTGTCAAGGAGATCAACAAACATGAAGCAGCTGGTTTGGTCAGAGGAGTGTTGCACCCAACATGGTTGGCTAACCCGGTGGTGGTGCGCAAGACGAACGGGAAATGGAGACTTTGCATAGACTTCACGGATCTGAATAAAGCATGCCCGAAGGACCCATTCCCTTTGCCGTGCATCGACCAAATCATAGATTCCACTTCTGGGTGTGACCTACTTTCCTTCTTGGATGCATACTCTGGGTACCATCAGATATTCATGTCCAAGGATGACGAGAAGAAGACCGCGTTCATAACCCCATGTGGCACATACTGCTTCATGCGGATGCCCTTCGAGTTGAAGAGCGCTAGATCCACCTTTGCAAGGGCGGTGCAAATTGGGTTTGAGTCTCTAGTACACCCGCATATTGAAGCTTACATGGATAACATAGTGGTCAAGACCAAAGACAAATCAACTCTCATTCAGGACTTGGAAGAGACCTTTGCAAACCTATGCAAGATTTGAACCCCGAGAAGTGTGTGTTTGGTGTTCCCTCCGGCAAGTTACTTGGTTTCTTTGTGTCCCATCAGGGGATAGAGGCCAACCCCGACAAGATCAAGGCGATCAAGCAAATTCAAGCACCCAAGACAGTCAAAGACGTGAGGCACCTAACCGGATGTGTTGCAGTGCTAAGTAGGTTCATTTACAAGTCTGCCGAGCGTGCCTTCCCGTTCTTCGAAATTTTGAAGAAGGTAGGGCCAATGAAGTGGACCCTGAAAGCAGAAGTAGCATTGCGAGACTTGAAAGCCTATCTTTCCTCTGCTCCCACCTTGGTCGCTCCTAAACCACAAGAGCCATTGCTACTGTACTTACCAGCAACCAATCAAGTGGTTAGTACAGCACTGGTGGCGCAGCGGGAAATAGATGAAGAAGCAGCAGCAGCTACTGTCCCCTCCTAAGAAGAAAGTGAACCCATCCCGGCAAGGTCCGGTGCAGATCAAGAGAAAGAAGAGCAGGATAACAGAGACAATTCCAAGACCGCGGCAAATAAGAAGGTGGTGCGGCGGTCGGTGTACTTTGTCAGCTCCCTACTGCATGGGGCTAGATCAAGGTACTCTAGCATGCAAAAGTTTATCTTCGGCCTCATCATGGCCTCGAGGAAACTGCGCCACTACTTACAAGCCCATGAGATCACAGTTGTCACCTGTTTCCCTTTGCAACACATACTGAGGAACCCGAAGACCACTGGCAGAATAGTGGAATGGGCTTTGGAATTGTCAAGCTTTGGTCTGAAGTATGAGAGCACGTCAACCATTCAGAGTAGAGAATTGGCAGAGTTCATCGCGGAATGGACACCAACCCCAGATGAGGAGACACGAGAAACAGTTATCACCGGCAAGGAGGCCCCCCGAGAGTGGATCATGTACTTTGATGGTGCCTTCTCGCTGCAAGGTGCAGGAGCTGGCATGCTCCTTGTCGCACCCACAGGAGAGCACCTCAAGTATGTGGTCCAAATGCATTTCCCCCGGGAGAAAGGTACCAACAACACTGCAGAATATGAAGGACTCCTTGCCGGGCTCAGGATCGCAACAGAGTTGGGAATTAAGAAGTTGATCATTCATGGAGATTCGCAGCTTGTGGTGAGACAAGTGAACAAGGATTACTAGAGTCCATTAATGGAGGCTTATGTGTAGGAAGTGAGAAAGCTGGAGGAGCGTTTTGATGGATTGCAAACAGAGCACGTGCCACGTGCGGAAAACAGTGTTGCCAATCATCTATCAAAATGTGCTGCACAAAAGCTTCCTGTGGAACCAGGGACTTTTGTTCTCCACTTGACTCGACCCTTAGTATCCCCGACAACAATGGCCATAAAGAGGAGGAAACTGGACTCCGGCAAGCCTCTCCCGGCAAAGCTTCCCGAAGCCCCCGACAGAGAGGTTGGCGGGAACAACTCCACTTTGCCTGGTGAGCAGCACCCTCTTGTTGAACTACAAATTCTCGCGGTTGAGATATGCGCTACCACGAATGAGGAGGTGCCATTGATCCTTGTTGCCGAGCCTCGGGCTCCAACTTGGGCATAACACATAGTTCATTTCCTCCAAATAGGAGAACTTCCTGAAGAGAAAGAAGAAGCTGAAAGAGTAGCCCGGAGGGCCGGTATGTATCAGTTTGTTGAAAACACGCTATATAGAAGGAGGCCCAACGGTGTGAAATTGAAGTGCATTTGCCGGGAAGAGGGGAAGGAACTGTTGGCAGAGATACACAAAGGCATGTGCGGCTCCCATATTGGATCAAGAGCCTTGGTTGGAAAAGCTTTCCGGCAAGGTTTCTACTGGACCTCGGCCCTCCAAGATGAAATTGAGCTAGTCGAGATGTGAAGCCTGCCAATTCCACTCCAAGAATTTCCATCAGCCTGCTCAAGCTCTCCAGACGATCCCTTTGTCGTGGCCATTTTTGGTCTAGGGGCTCGACATCTTGGGCCCCTTCCCCCGTACTACTAGGGGGCTTTGAATTCTTGTACGTGGCAATCGACAAGTTTACAAAGTGGCCGGAAGTGGAGCCTATGAGAAAGGTGACCGCACAATTAGCTATCAAGTTCTTGAAGGGATTGGTGTGCCGCTTCGGAGTACTCGCCAGAGTCATCACTGTCAACAACACCCAATTCGCAAGCCGCGCCTTCATGCAATACATTCAAAGCCTCTGAAGCAAAGTTTCATCCGCCTCTGTTGCTCATCCAGGAGCAATGGACAAGCTGAGAGGATGAACACTGAAGTGTTGCGAGGACTCAAGACAAGAACTTTTGACAAGCTGCAGAAGTGCGGCAGACGCTGGATTGACGAGCTGCCAACGGTTCTTTGGTTCTGCCATACCAAATCGACCTACCGGCCAGACTCCCTTCTCCCTAGTCTATGGGGCAGAAGCAGTGATCCCCACAGAACTCATATATGGGTCACCTCGAGTATTTGCCTACGATGAAGTAGATCAAGAGCAGAACTGGCATGACGATGTCGTGCTCCTTGAGGAGAACCGTCTCCTGGCTGCTACGTGTGCTGCATGCTATCAGCAAGCCTTTCGTCTCTATCACAGCCAAAGGGTTCATGCCCGGAGCCTTGAGGAAGGCGACCTTGTCCTTAGGCGCGTTCAGTCCGCCAAGGGTGCAAACAAGTTGACACCAAAGTGGGAAGGCCCTTACCGGGTAGTACGGGTCACTAGACCTAGCGCAGTCTGTCTAGAGACCGAAGATGGCATTCAATTGCAAAACTCATGGAACATTGAGCATCTTCATACGTTCTAGCCATAAGGCGCGGCTGTCGAGCCCTGCCCGACAGCCACCCTTTTGTACAAGCCTTGCCGATGCGCATGTAACCCTTTGTACAAAGCCAGGCACGGACCCTAAGCACAGACAGTAAAACGAAGCGCTGGGGGCCCCAAAAACTTGCATGCATGCATAGCATAACAAGAACTTGCCATGATCATGTCGATAAGATCATATGTTGCTTTGTTTTCCTCTGCACTAAACTTCAGGGCTCTTGCCACGGACTTGATCCCGAAAAGAAGAAACGGAAACAAGCCTACATTTCGATCCCCGACAAGCCAAATAGATAAGTTCCTTTTTATCCATACATGTCTCTGTAAGAAGAAAACTTGTGCATAGAAAAACCTCGTCACTTTCGAAGCATTTGTGCTCCCATCCTTTCACTCGAACGTTGCTTCGGTCAAGATGGTTGTAGTGCATTTTGGTGGAGAAGGTTCAATGAGGGATTGGTCCCCTTCCATAGTTTTGAGCCCGGCAGGCCAAGCCCCACGGCAACAAACGGAAGGAACCGATAGGATAGCTTGCCAGAGAAAACTTGTTTACTTAAAAGTATATAGGCACTCCTCCTCTGCGTGGATGTAATACATGCAGAAGTACCCGGCAAGACCGTATTTTTTTCATCAATATGCGGATAAGCGAGTACAAAGCTTACAGAGTACAAACATGGAGAGAAGAGATTACATATTTGAAACTAAAGTTTGGCAAGCGCCTTCATGTTTTAGATTGAAAAAACATAAGTGCCCCGTAATCCCTTTCTTACCCCTCTCCTCCTAGGAACTACAGTGGGAGGTGAAGAGGGCAAAAGGAGGGCATGGGCAGAAGCCCAGCCTGACCCCGTCAGGGCCTGCTGGACGCAGCCTGACAAGATCGGGAGGGCGCGGACGAAGGTGATGGGTGGAGAGAACAGATAGGCGATGCCCTGGCCACCGCCACCAGGACCAGCAGGACACAGCATGGGCGAATGAAGTCGGGGTCCATTGGGAAGCCTGTCGGGGTCCAGCTGGAAGGCTGCTAGAGGAGCTGGAGACACCATCCACACCCAACACCCTAGCAAATCGCCTTGCCGGGGAGGAGATACATGTGTAGATGGCGGTGACGTCAACCTCCCGCTGATGATGACGGTGTGGCTGGCGTTCAGCCAGAGTTGGAGCCATCATCCTCCCCATCGGCGCCATCGTCATCGCCGTCACTGTCCTTCTCGTCGCTATCACTCGAGGAGGAGCTTTCATCGTCAGTTGAGCTCTCCGCGCAGCACCCTAAGCGATAACCCGAACGCCCGAAGACCTTGACGGAGAGCAGGGCGGCGTCCATTAACTTGAAATGGATAACATTCCAGGGTGCCAAGCTATGGGCATGGGCGAAGGTCTTCCAGCCACGCCACAGAAGCATGGCACGAGGGGCAGGGAACTCCATATCCGCCTGCATGATGCCATTGCAGCAGCCCCTCATGTGCAGCCTCAGCCTCGCTGGCTGCTTGACCTCCATCACCCTTGCAAATGGGGTAGGGAGCCGAAGAAGGTTGCACAAGGGCCCGTGCAGCTTGACGATAAACTCCAACGGCTGGTTCATGATGTGGCATTCGTTCGGGTCCTGAGGGCCAGGGGAGGTGCGATCAGAAGGCCGCCTCGTCCTCCTCGACCCCGAGTGCCACGACGACCACGTCTGCATCCTCTCTCGCCTCCTCTCAAGGCGGGCTCTGCCCCCGCGTACCCAACAAGAGGAGGGAGGCGCTGCCGAGCAGAAGCCCTCGTCGCCACCACTAGGGTCCCACTACGCCCTCTCCCCCTTGAAGGAAATATGCCCTGGAGGCAATAATAAAGTTTTTATTTTATATTTCCTTATTCATGATAAAGTTTTATTATTCACCATTTGACGTTCCATTAAAAATGTAAAATCGAGCACTACAGCCAAAGTTTATGTCCTGCACCGTACAAACCAACAAGCATTGTAAACATCCTAAAGGCAAACCTTGGCACATTATTTTTATAATACAATGGAATTTTACAAGGGGATAATTATTTTTGTTGAAAAGTTTCTGTATCAAGATTCACAAAGTTTCCGTGAGCATGAACAAAGTTCAAGGAGCTCCCCCACTTCAACAATGCTTGTCTCCCTCACTTTCACTTCCCTTTTCGAAAAAGTTTTGGGTTCCCCTCTTTATTTTTTTGTTTTTAAACTATATGAAAGAACTCAACAGAAATAAATGACTCTCTAAAACTTCCGGGTTGTCTTCCTCGCAGCATTTTCTTTAAATCCATTAAGCTAGGCATATAGTGCTCAAGTAATGGATCCACCCAGATCCCAAGGTATATCAAAGCCAATTTTAATTAACAATGATTTAGCATTTAGTAGTGAGCACAAAGCAACATATATCAAGCAATGACAAAGTCTAACTCTCTTCCTATGCATCGGTATGTCATAAAAGAACAATTCATGCACACATAGTAAAGGCCAATGCATAGTATAAACAGTTTCTTGCAATTTTATCATGTTGGAGACATAAAGAGGCGGAGATGTGGTTCCTCTCTCATAATAATTGCAAGTAGGAGCAGCAAGCACATGCATATTATATCTATCAAAATCATCATGTGTAGTAGTAAAACGCAACCCATCAATATAATCCTTAATAAGGGCAAACTTCTCCGATATAGTGTAGTTTGGAGAATTCAAAAAGATAATAGGACTATCATGCGTGGGTGCAATAGCAAAAATTTCATGTTTAACATAAGGAATTATAGCAAGTTCATCTCCCTAAGCATAATTCATATTGGCATCTTGGCCACAAGCATAGCAAGCATCATCAAAAAGGGATACTCCAAAAGAATCAACGGGGTCATAACAATCATCATAGCAATCATCCTTTGGTAAGCACGAAGGGAAAATAAATAATGTATGAGTTGAAGAGTTACTCTCATTAGAAGGTGGGCACGGGTAGCTAATCCGCTCTTCCTCCTTTTGTTCTTCGCTCTCCTCATCATCTTTTTCACCCAATGAGCTCACAATGTCATTAATTTCTTCTTCCATAGACTCCTGCAAAATATTAGTCTTTTCTTGGACAGCGGAGGAGTCCTCAATATATGGTTTAACATAGGCATTAGAAGCATAATTATCATAGCAATATTTAAGTATGGCAAAATTTTCAGATTTGTAAAGAGTAGCATCATACTTTTCAATCAAAGAAGCAATTTCATAAGCACCCTTAAAAGCAACAAATTCTTCAATTTGTTGAACATCATAGTAATTATAAACACCCTTAGCATACGAAGATACGATTCCATTATCGCTAAACTCACACTGGTAGGGAAGGTGTTTCTTAGGGTTTTCAGAACAACAAGTGACATCATATATTTCACATAAATTCCAAGCATAGCACTGCAAACGATGAATTTGATCCAGTAAAAGTTCCCGTTTTGAGATAAGCGGTGTCGCACATAACAAGCATGCTCATCTAATATTTTCCCTCAACTAAGCTAGTTGGGGTTTCAGCACGAGCACAACGGGGTCGAAGATGATCCAAGTAAAAAGCTTTAGGAGTGTGATAGATTTCGAATGGTTCTTCAACCATTGGTCTAGTAGGTACAACTATTTTTTTGGTATTTTGTGTTTCCTACCCATAACTAAAGACAGAAAACAACTTAGAACAGCAAATAAAAATTACTTAGTGATAAAGCAAACAAGCACACACGAGAATATTCACCCCACACTATGACTCCAAGAACGGGCGCTTTAAAAAGGTCTTGATAACCCACAAGTATAGGGGATCAATTGTAGCCTCTTTCGATAAGTAAGAGTGTCGAACCCAACGAGGAGCAAAAGGTAGAACAAATATTCCCTCAAGTTCTATCGACCACTGATACAACTCTACGCACGCTTAACGTTCGCTTTACCTAGAACAAGTATGAAACTAGAAGTACTTTGTAGGTGTTTTGTGATAGGTTTGCAAGAATATAAAGAGCACGTAAATAAAATGTAGGGGCTGTTTAGATAAAGACACAACTAAATTAGTTTTAGTAGAGAGCATTTTGTCACGAGAAAGTTATTTGTCCCTAGGCAATCGATAACGAGACCGGTAATCACTGTTGCAATTTTATATGAGGGAGAGGCATAAGCTAACATACTTTCTCTTCTTGGATCATATGCACTTATGATTGGAACTCTAGCAAGCATCCACAACTACTAAAGATCATTAAGGTAAAACCCAACCATAGCATTAAAGTATCAAGTCCTCTTTACTCCCATACGCAAACAACCTACTTACTCGGGTATATGCTTCTGTCACTCACGCCACCCACCATAAGCAAATCGTGAACATATTGCAAACCCTATAGCAGGGATCCCTCATGCTTGCGCGACACGGAGAGCACCATAGGACAGCACCAATAATAAAACATGCAACTCAAACCAATCATGGTCATCAATTAACCCATATGACAAAACGGATCTACTGAAACATCATAGGATAGCCATACATCATTGGGAAATAATATATAGCGTTGAGCACCAAGATTAAGTAGAGATTACAGCAGGTAAAAGAGGGGTTACACCACTGCATAGAGGGGGGAAGAGTTGGTGATGATGGCAGTCAAGTTGTTGGTGAAGATTGCGGTGATGATGATGATGGCACCGGCGGCGTTCCGGCGCCACCGGAAGAGAGGGGGAGAGGGCCCCCTTCTTCTTCTTCTTCTTCTTCCTTGACCTTCTCCCTAGATGGGAGAAGGGTTTCCCCTCTAGTCCATGGTCTCCATGGCGTGGGAGGGGGGAGAGCCCCTCCGAGATTGGATCTGTCTCTCTGTCTCTCTCTGTTTCTGCACTCTGGTATTTTGCCCTTTCACCGTTTCTTATATATCCGGAGATCCATAACTCCGATTGGATTGAAACCTTCGCCTAGAATTTTCGCCATAAATTAGCTTTCTTGCAGCCAAAGAAGAGCAGCAACCGCCTTACGGGGGGGCACGAGGGTCAGGGGTGCGCCCCCTGCCTCGTGCCCCCTCGGGCACCGTCTCGCGTTGATTCTTCTTCCCATATTTCACAAATATTCCAAAAATATTCTTCGTCCGTTTTTATCCCGTTTGGACTCCGTTTTATATGGCTTTTCTGCGAAACATAAAACATGCAACAAATAGGAACTGACACTGGGCACCGGATAAATATGTTAGTCCCAAAAATAATATAAAAAGTTGCCAAAAGTATATAAAAGGTGTATAATATTGGCATGGAACAATCAAAAATTGTAGATACGACGGAGACGTATCAGCATCCCCAAGCTTAATTCCTGCTCGTCCTCGAGTAGGTAAATGATAAAAAAAGATAATTTTTGATGTGGAATGCTACCTAGCATAATCTTGATCACATATCTAGTCATGGCATGAATATTAAGACACGAGTGATTCAAAGCAATAGTCTATCTTTTGACATTAAGACAATAATACTTCAAGCATACTAATAAAGCAATCATGTCTTTTCAAAATAACATGGCCAAAGAAAGTTATCCCTACAAAATCATATAGTCTGGCTATGCTCCATCTTCACCACACAAAATATTCAAATCATGCACAACCCCTATGACAAGCCAAGCAATTGTTTCATACTTTTGATGTTCTCAAACCTTTTCAACTTTCACGCAATACATGAGCGTGAGCCATGGTCATAGCACTATAGGTGGAATAGAATATGATGGTGGAGGTTGTGTGGAGAAGACAAAAAGGAGTAAGTCCCACACTGACGCGGCTAATCAATGGGCTATGGAGATGCCCATCAATTGATGTCAATGTGAGGAGTAGGGATTGCCATGCAACGGATGCACTAAGAGCTATAAGTGTATGAAAGATCAAACTAGAAACTAATTGGGTGTGCATCCAACTTGCTTGCTCATGAAGACCTCGGGCATTTGAGGAAGCCCATCATCGGAATATACAAGCCAAGCTTTATAATGATAATTCCCACTAGTATATGAAAGTGATAACTCAAGAGACTCTCTATATGAAGAACATGGTGCTACTCTGAAGCACAAGTGTGGTAAAAGGATAGTAACATTGCCCTTCTCTCTTTTCTCTCATTTTTTGTTTTTTATTATTTTTATTTTTTTGGTGGGCTTCTTTGGCCTCTTTTTTATTTGGGCTTCTTTGGCCTCTTTTATTTTTTGTAAAGTCCGAGTCTCATCCCGACTTGTGGGGAATCATAGTCTCCATCATCCTTTCTTCACTTGGGCAATGCTCTAATAATGATGATCATCACACTTTTATTTACTTACAACTCAATATTACAACTCGATATCTAGAACAAAGATATGACTCTATATGAATGCCTCTGGCAGTGTACCAGGATGTGCAATGATCTAGCGTAGCAAAGATATCAAAAAACGGACAAGCCATGAAAATATCATGCTAGCTGTCTTACAATCATGCAAAGCAATATGACAATGAATGCTCAAGTCATGTATATGATGATGATGGAAGTTGCATGGCAATATATCTCGGAATGGCTATGGAAATGCCATAATAGGTAGGTATGGTGGCTGTTTTGAGGAAGATATAAAGAGGCTTATGTGTGATAGAGCGTATCGTATCACGGGGTTTGGATGAACCGGCGAAGTTTGCACCAACTCTCGAGGTGAGAAAGGGCAATGCACGGTACCGAAGAGGCTAGCAATGATGGAAGGGTGAGACTGTGTATAATCCATGGACTCAACATTAGTCATAAAGAACTCACATACTTATTGCAAAAGTCTATTTGCTATCGAAACAAAGTACTACGTGCATGCCCCTAGGGGGATAGATTGGTAGGAAAAGACCATCGCTCGTCCCCGACTGCCACTCATAAGGAAGACAATCAATAAATAAATCATGCTCCGACTTCATCACATAACGGTTCACCATACATGCATGCTACGGGAATCACAAACTTCAACACAAGTATTTCTACAATCCACAACTACCCACTAGCATGACTCTAATATTACCATCTTCATATCGCAAAACTATTGCAAGGAATCAAACATACCATATTCAGTGATCTACAAGTTTTATGTAGGATTTTATGACTAACCATGTGAATGACCAGTTCCTGTCAACTCTCTAAATAGATATAAGTGAAGCAAGAGAGTTTAATCCTTTCTACAAAAGATATGCCCACACTCTAACAAATATAAGTGAAGCAAAAGAGCATTCTATAAATGGCGGTTTTCTATGTGAAGAGAAACAGGCAATCCAAACTTCAAATGATATAAGTGAAGCACATGAAGCATTCTATAAAGCCATACTCAAACAATATAAGTGAAGTGCAATGAGCATTATATAAATCAACCAAGGAATATCTCATACCAACATGGTGCATAAAATAAAAGTGAAAACTAAATGAAAAATATGCTCCAAGATTTGCACATATCGCATGAACGAAACGAATCCGAAAACATATCGATACTTGTTGAAGAAAGATTTGATGCCTTCCGGGGCATCCCCAATCTTGGACGCTTGAGTCTCCTTGAATATTTACTTGGGGTGCCTTGGTCATCCCCAAGCTTGATCTCTTGCCTCTCCTTCTTCTCCTCACATCGACACATCCTCGATCTTTGAACACTTCTTCCACACAAAACTCAAGAGAAAACTCGGTAAGATCCGTTAGTATAATAAAGCAAATCACTACTCTAAGTACTGTTGCAAACCAATTCATATTTTGTTTTTGCATTACAGCTACTGTAATATAACTTCTCCATGGCTTAATCCATTGATAGGAATTGATAGTTTCATCAAAACAAGCAAACTATGCATCAAAAACAGAATCTGTCTAAAACAGAACAGTCTGTAGTAATCTGAACATTCACCATACTTATGGTACCCAATAAATTCTGCCAAAATTAGGAAAAATAAAAAAATTATAGAAAGACAGTGCAAAAAGTTTCAGAACCATTTGACGTTCCAGTAAAAAATGTAAAATCGAGCACTACAGCCAAAGTTTCTGTCCTGCACCGTACAAACCAACAAGCATTGTAAACATCCTAAAGGCAAACCTTGGCACGTTATTTTTATAATACAATGGAATTTTACAAGGGGATAATTATTTTTGTTGAAAATTTTCTGTAATCAAGATTCACAAAGTTTCCGTGAGCATGAACAAAGTTCAAGGAGCTCCCCCACTTCAACAATGCTTGTTTCTCTCACTTCCACTTCCCTTTTCGAAAAAGTTTTGGGTTCCCCTCTTTATTTTTTTGTTTTTAAACTATATGAAAGCACTCAACAGAAATAAATGACTCTCTAAAACTTCCGGGTTGTCTTCCTGGCAGCATTTTCTTTAAAGCCATTAAGCTAGGTGAGGGAGTCCTGGACTAGGGGGTGTCCGGATAGCCGAACTATCATCACGGCCGGACTCCAAGACTATGAAGATACAAGATTGAAGACTTCGTCCCCGTGTCCGGATGGGACTTTCCTTGGCATGGAAGGCAAGCTTGGCGATACGGATATGTAGATCTCCTACCATTGTAACCGACTCTGTGTAACCCTAACCTATCCGGTGTCTATATAAACCAGAGGGTTTTAGTCCAGAGGACTAACAACAATCATACCATAGGCTAGCTTCTAGGGTTTAGCCTCCTTGATCTCGTGGTAGATCTACTCTTGTACTACCCATATCATCAATATTAATCAAGCAGGAGTAGGGTATTACCTCCATCGAGAGGGCCCGAACCTGGGTAAAACATCGTGTCCCTTGTCTCCTGTTACCATCCGCCTAGACGAACAGTTGGGACCCCTACCGAGATCCGCCGGTTTCGACACCGACATTGGTGCTTTCATTGAGAGTTCCTTCCGTGTCGTCACCTATAGGCCCGATGGCTCCTTTGATCATCAACAACGACGCGGTCCAGGGTGAGACTTTTCTCCCGGACAGATCTTCAGATTCGGGCGGCTTCAGACTACGGGCCAATTCACTTGGCCATCTGGAGCAGATCGAAAGCCACGCCCCTGGCCATCAGGTCAGATTTGGAAGCCTGAATTATACGGCCGACATCCGCGGAGACTTGATCTTCGACGAATTCGAGCCACAGCCAAGCGCGCCGCACTGTCTCGATGGGCATGATCTAACTCGCCGGTCAAAGGTCACGGAGGTCGCACTAGTGTCCGCTTGAACATTGATTCGAGCCGATCTCGCCGATCGAGGATGGTTGGTTGGACACCACCTCGGAGGCTGAAATCTCTACGGCGATTAAGCCAACACAATCCCTATCCTGCGAAGACCGTGACTCCTGTGTGCCGGACTCCTCTCCGGACTCCGAACCCTCCGCGCCCCTGCCAATCGAATCCGATCGGGCGCTGGTCATGGAGTTCACTGCCGCAGACATCTTTCAGCACTCGCCCTTTGGCGACATCCTGAATTCACTAAAGTCTCTCTCTTTATCCGGAGATCCATGGCCGGACTACGGTCAGGAAGGTTGGGATGCAGCGATGAAGAAACTCAACGCCCACCCACCACCCACTTCGTAGCCACTGTCGAAAGCTTACACGACGTGCTCGATTTCGACTCCGAAGACATCGACGGTATGGACGACGATGTAGGAGACAACCATGAACCAGCGCCTATAGGATGTTGGACAACCACATCATCCCATGATGTATACATGGTGGATACACCTAAAGGAAATGAAGACGAGGAACAACGGGATGCTACGAAGGATAAATCCCTCGAAAAGCAGCCAAAACGGCAACGTAAACGCCGAACCAAGTCCCGACTCAACAAAGACCTAGCCATAGAGCAGGGCGAACCGGTGGACGACGAACATGCTATGGAGCAATCGTCCGAACAAGACAACTTGGATAAACAACCCGTCCCCGGCGAAGACAACAGTCCGGACGATCTCACGCCGGACAAATTGCTGGAGCAGAATAACCTCCACAAAAGGCTCGTCGCCACTGCGCGTAGCCTGAAAAAGCAGAAACGGAAGCTCAAAACAGCGGAAGATGCACTCAGAATCAGATGGAGCAGAGTATTCAACACCGCAGACAAATACGGCGACAGTCGCCGAACAAAGAGCTACCCAAAGAGAAAACTACTGCCCGAATTTGATGAGGAGGCCATAGAGCCCCCACAATCAAAAAATAAGAAGGCCACCCGGTCAGATGGACGACCCCACGGCAAAAAGAGAGCGGCAAATGGCGCCGCACACAAGCCGGTACGCGATCCGCATAAGGATTCACATCAAAATGATGGCCCAGTTAAGTCCGTCTATGGGCCGAGAAAGCAAGCTCTTCAAAGCAATGCAACACGCCAAATATCCGAACATCACGGCACACCCAAATACAGGGGCGCCGCACATCCCCCTATGTTTCACCGATGAGGTGCTGGATCATGAATTTCCAGCGGGATTCCAACCCGTAAACGTAGAGGCATACGACGGAACAATGCACCACGAGTTCGGATTGAGGATTACATCCTCCACATACACATGGCTAGAGGAGATGATCTCCATGCCATAAAATACTTACCCCTCAAACTCAAAGGGCCAGCTCGGCATTGGCTTAAAAGCCTCCCCGAAAATACCATTGGAAGCTGGGAAGAGCTCGACGATGCGTTTCTGGCAAATTTTCAGGGGACCTATGTCCGCCCTCCGGATGCAGACGATCTAAGTCACATAACTCAACAGCCCGGAGAGTCAGCCCGGAAATTCTGGAATAGGTTCCTTACTAAAAAGAACCAAATAGTCGACTGTCCGGACGCCAAGCCTTAGCAGCCTTCAAACACAACGTCCGAGACGAATGGCTCGCCAGACACCTCGCCAAGAAAAGCCAAGAACAATGGCCGCATTAACAAGCCTCATGACCCGCTTTTGCGCGGGAGAGGATAGATGGCTAGCAAGATGCAGCACCAGCGACCCAAGTACATCCGAAGTCAGGGATGGAAACGGGAAACCGCGGCGCAACAAGGTCCAGCGCCGGATTAATGGGAACGGTCCAAAGAGCGCGGCAGTCAACGCCGAATTCAAAAGCTCACGGCAGAACAATAAAAAACTGCCCCTTAAGGACAATAGCTATGAGCTATCCAACTTAAACAAAATCTTGGACAAGATATGTCAAATCCACAGTACTCCCGGGAGGCCTGCAAACCATACCCACAGAAATTTTTGGGTCTTCAAACAGTCCGGCAGACTCAACGCCGAACACAAGGGGCTCGACACACCAAGTGAAGATGATGACGAGCACCACAAACAGAGCCCCGGAAAACAAAAGAATTTCCCACAAGAAGTTAAAACAGTAAACTCACTTCACGTGATAAAAGGAAAAAACAGAGCGGCGCCCATTAAGACGCCAAGACCGCACATACTACCCTAGCGGAGTACCAACACTGGTTGTCAAAACCAATCACCTTCGACCATCAGGACTACTCCAAAAGTATCCGGAACGCAGGATGGACTGCCTTGATATTGGATCCTATAATCGAGGGATTCCAATTTACACAAGTCCTCATGGATGGCGGCAGTGACATAAACCTGATATATCAGGACACAATCCGCAGGATGGGGATAGACCAACCAAAATTCGCCATAGCAACACCTCCTTTAAAGGGGTAATGCAGGCCCATATGCCCATTATGCGGGCTCCCTACTGCTAGAAGTTGTGTTCGGTTCATCCGACAACTTCCGTCGTGAAAAGTTAGTCTTCCATGTCGCCCCATTTAAAAGTAGCCATCAAGCACTATTGGGACGCGAAGCTTTCGCCCGCTTTAACGCAATACCGCATTATGCATCTCTAACACTTAAAATGCCCGGTCCACGCGGCATCATCTCATTAAAAGGGAGTATTAAGTGTTACTCGAGCACGGAAGAACGTGAGACTGCCTTGACAGCCCCACACCTATCCGGCTCCGCTTAGTCAAAGAACACGAATAGGTCATTCAAACCCGGACACGGCTAGGCAGTCCGGCGACTACTAGCGGCATACCCCCATACAAGGGGCTGCAAGCATGTACAACAAGAGACAATAAAGCTCAATTTTATTCACTTCTTCGAATCGTACTCTGTTTATTTAATATGAAGTACATCTTTTGCACGATCCTTTTTCTTTTAAACTAAGTTCCTCTCTTTTACAGATGAACAACATGCTACACCCGTCCAGGATACGGCACAACGGAGACACAGGCGCAGACGTGCAGTAGGGACCCGTTGCAAGGATTCTTTTCATATTAAGACCCTGCGTAAACCTTTTTTACTGTCTCTTGTTGATATACATCCCCCGGTTTCTTACTATAACCGAGGAGGAGGCTGGCGTTTTGGCATTGGCCGCACCAGAATTTTTTATGCTGCACGGACACTGGGGCTTAGGGCATTATTCTGCCCGTTTTATAAAGACCGAATACCTTAGGGAGTATTCGGCGTCTCGAGTTAGGCCTTATATGCATCAGCTCTGAATCATGTCTTTGGTCAAATGTTGGGTTTTCCGGCTCCGTGTTTTGCTGCCTTACATTCCGTTCTATCGGCTAACGCGGCACTGTGGAGAACTCTGCGATTGTGCCCGGTTCGCCGGGCGAGCACCTTAGTAGAGAAAGCCAAACTGATCATCATGATATAGCGAGAGACTGGTCAACCACTCGATGACTCACCGGAATGTTTAGAATTCCTTCAGATTAACGAAGGACCGGTTTTCGTCAGCACATACGCACCCGTATTCGGGAGAGTGCGGTGCCCAGAGGGCTATATAGTAGCCCCACCCTCGAACTCCTATGGCTAAGTGAAAGTGATAAAGCATCATAGTCCGGTTGCCTAGTTTGCTACGCTACCACCTCCTTAACAGGACCAAGACGTTGGATTAAGTGTGAAAAGCGCCTTCTTTGCAAACACCCCGCACTATGTGCGTGGGGCTAAGCCAAGGACTGCCATCTTTCAAAGTTATATATACATATACATAAACGGCCGCAGACAGGAGTAGTTTACTACTTGAACGCACAAGTATAAAAAGCTCTTATTTATATTGAAACATTGTTTTCACAAATCATACATGTCATTTAAACATAATATCCTTCGAAACTGCGTCTCTATTAAACGAGCGCCTGCAGGAATTCCTCAAAATAGTGCTCGGCAGTACTAAACCTGTCGAATCTTGGGATGCAACGTCGGTGGCCTTCATCTCCGCCCGGTATGTCTTGACACGGGCGAGCCATCCGCTCCCTCAATACACGCCGACCACTTCATTGAGTCGTCACGCGGTACCGCACCAAGGAACCGCTGCACTAAACCAAAATAACTTCTTGGTGGGGTCCGCCTGGCCACAAATGAGTTATGGCATGCTTCATGGCAAGTCCGGATAATCGATTCAGCTCGGCCCATTCGGCCAACTGATCGGTCAACGGAAGAGGACGCTCTGGACTATGGAATTGCGACCAATATAGCTCTTCCCTTCATGCCCTTCTAGCCTCGGAAGTGCTCAATCGCGTCGCATGATGCTCGCCGCTAAGTCCAGATAAGCATCCTCCGAACTCCACAACTTGTCCAACCGAGCATACCGGATCCGTATATTTCCTCCGCAGCGTAAACGGTTTTCCAGCCACAATAGCCCGGCCCGACTCGGCTCCTCCTTGGCAGCTCTCAAAGCCGAACGGGCATCCTTGGATTCGGCGGTGGCCTTTTTCAGGCCCTCTTGCTCCGCTTGACGTTCTTTTTCAAGAACCTCGCAGCAATCGGTAGTATTCTTCAACTTTCTGGCCATATCGGCCATTTCCTCTTCTTCGGCAAAGGAGCAACCCGTTCGGCTTGTAGCTCTTTGGCCGCCCTTAAAGCCGCCGCATTACTATTTCTGGCTTGCTCTTTCGCTCGGCCGAGTTCCGCCCGCAACTCCTCCACAGCAGCGGCACCATCTGCATTAAGCATACAAGTAGTAAGGCATGGGCGTCAAGCTCCCTTACCAGGTGTCCGCATAGAAGTCGCATACCTTGTGACTCGTCAAACCGTTTATTGACCAGCGCGATGTCCGCATCCGCCTCGTCAAGTTGCCGCTTTAGTTCGGCATATTCATCGATCTGGCTGGCCACCGGACGCCCCGCCACCTGTTTAAGAGCGGCGATATGTTATAACTGAGATTTTGATCCTCGGCACGCTATCAATTTTGACAACACACCGAGTCTCAGGGGCTACTATCTATACATGGTGCATTCTATATGCATAACTGTCAGAAGGTACATCATTTTTGCGTACCTCGAACCCCATCAGTAAGCTTCTGACGGCTTCATGCAATCCGCTCTCCGCGGATGCAATTCTTTCAATCACCGTACCCATTAGCACACGGTGATCCTCTGAGATAGCCGCTCGCCCGAGCAGATCCTTCAGCTCCTCCGACCGCACACCACTCGGCGCCGGACCTTCCGGCCCCGCCGGACTTGGGGGAACCCTCCGCGACGACACCTCGGTGGTCGCCTTTCGCATGAGGGTGCGACAGGTGGAGGCGTTTCGCTCTCCATCATCTCCAGGAGAAGATCCCCTGAAGACGAGCTCTGTTGAGAAGGGCTGAGATCCGAACTACAAGGTACAATTTCGGTTATCTTTAGAAATAAATACAGGGATGTTCCTTACTTACAAAACCCCTTTTGTTTTACTTACGGCTCGCTGGAGGGCTGATCCCCTTGGGGAAACAGTGCGGCTGGGGTACTTCCCAGCGCTGGACTCTCTGACGAATATTTCTTTCCCCTCTTCGAGGCCTTGACCTCCAGATCTTCCGAAGCGGTCCTCTTCTCTCCTTGGAGGGTGGGACTTTTGATCCCTCCCTCCTCAAAGGCCTCCTTCGTGGAGGCAGTTGCTTCCCGCTCCCTCGCCTTCTTTAAAAGGCGCGGCCTTCAACATCTTGGCCACCATGGGATCCGGCGTGTTCTCTGGGAGGGGAGCCGGACACCTTATTAACTTTGCCTTGGCTATCCACTCATGTTCAAGAAACGGCTCCTTTAAAGGGCATGTATATGATAAATGAATGAACAGCCTGTCCGGTTACAGGACTACTTACTTGAGTATCTGGGCGATTGCAGCTTAGTCATGTGTCCTCAGTCAGGTCCGGACACTTCTCTTGTGATCCGAAGAACAGTTTATACATCTCCACGGGCGTCGTGCCCATAAAATTTTGGAGAGCTCGTGGTCCCTCCGGATTAAATTCCCACAGGCGGAGGGGGCGACGTTTGCAGGGCAGAAGGCACCGAATCAACATAACCTGCGCCACTGCAACCAGATTGATCTCTCTTTCTTGGAGGTCTCGAATACGGCCCTACAACAAAGGAACATCCTTGGACGGCCCCCAGTCAAGCCCCTTGTTGACCCATGACGACAGCCGCTGTGGTGGACCTGAGCGGAAGGCGGGAAGCACCACCCATTTGGTGCCCCTGGGAGCGGTGATATAAAACCACTCCCGTCGCCACAAACCAAGCTCCTCTTGAAAAGAGCCCTCGGGCCACGGAGCATCAGCACATTTGCTTATGACCGCCCCTCCGCACTTTTCTGCTTGTTGCCCCTCGATCATCTTTGGCTCCACCTTGAAGGTCTTGAGCCACAATCCAAAGTGAGGGTAATATGGAGGAAGGCCTCACATACGACAATGAATGACGAGATATGGAGGATGGACTCCGGATTCAAGTCATGGAAATCCAGCCCATAATAAAACATGAGCCCCCTCACAAAGGGATCCGTCGGGAAGCCTAAACCCCGAAGGAAGTGTGACGCGAACACCAAGCTCTCGCCAGGCTCGGGAGTGGGAATGACCTGCCCTGGAGCAGGCAGCCTATGCGAAATCTCGCTGGTCAGATACCTGGCGTCACGCAGCTTTAGCACATCTTCTTCTGTGACGGAAGAAGACATCCATCGGCCGTCTGATCGGAGCCGGACATCGTCGAAGGTCCGAAGCGCCTAAATCTGAAGCTTTGGGTATTAGAACTCGAAGCGTGAGGCGAACTCAATGGAGGGTATAAAAAAGAAGAGGGCCTTGGTCTCATTATAAAGAGGTTGAATACCAAGAGCCCTCCCCGTGGTCGATTAGGACTCGCCTTCAATAGAGGAGGCGCGCCAACGGGCACGTTTGGGTTACCCACGTCCATATTGATGGGAATCACGGAATAAGGGGGGCATGATATATGCTTTGATAAGACGTGCCAAGGAAACCGCCTCGCTAAATGCGCTGAGGTGGAACAGTAAAAACCGATTCATGTAAAGGCTTGGCCGGGGTGTGATGTCACGCCGCGGAATACGTTAGCAGATCTGTGCAAAAATTATTCTCTCTACGGTGGTATGTGGAACTTGTTTTGCGGAGCCGGACACTATCCTTGTGTTCAAAACCTTCTATGAAGTATTCGGAGGAGGAACCCGCCTTGCAATGCCGAAGACAATATGCGCGCCGGAATCCTCGCCATTGAAGCCTGGTTCAGGGGCTATTGAGGGAGTCCTGGACTAGGGGGTGTCCGGATAGCCGAACTATCATCACGGCCGAACTCCAAGACTATGAAGACACAAGATTCAAGACTCCGTCCCGTGTCCGGATGGGACTTTCCTTGGCGTGGAAGGCAAGCTTGGCGATACGGATATGTAGATCTCCTACCATTGTAACCGACTCTGTGTAACCCTAACCTATCCGGTGTCTATATAAACCGGAGGGTTTTAGTCCATAGGACGAACAACAATCATACCATAGGCTAGCTTCTAGGGTTTAGCCTCCTTGATCTCGTGGTAGATCTACTCTTGTACTACCCATATCATCAATATTAATCAAGCAGTAGTAGGGTATTACCTCCATCGGGAGGGCCTGAACCTGGGTAAAAACATCGTGTCCCTTGTCTCCTGTTACCATCCGCCTAGACGAACAGTTCGGGACCCCCTACCCGAGATCCGCCGGTTTTGACACCGACACTAGGCATATAGTGCTCAAGTAATGGATTCACCCGGATCCCAAGGTATATCAAAGCCAATTTTAATTAACAATGATTTAGCATTTAGTAGTGAGCACAAAGCAAGATATATCAAGCAATGACGAAGTCTAACTCTCTTCCTATGCATCGGTATGTCATAAAAGAACAATTCATGCGCACATAGTAAAGGCCAATGCATAGTATAAATAGTTTCTTGCAATTTTATCATGTTGGAGACATAAAGAGGCGGAGATGTGGTTCCTCTCTCATAATAATTGCAAGTAGGAGCAGCAATCACATGCATATTATATCTATCAAAATCATCATGTGTAGTAGTAAAACGCAACCCATCAATATAATCCTTAATAAGGGCAAACTTCTCCGATATAGTGTAGTTTGGAGAATTAAAAAAGATAATAGGACTATCATGCGTGGGTGCAATAGCAAAAATTTCATGTTTAACAAAAGGAATTATAGCAAGTTCATCTCCCTAAGCATAATTCATATTGGCATCTTGGCCACAAGCATAGCAAGCATCATCAAAAAGGGATATTCCAAAAGAATCAACGGGATCATAACAATCATCATAGCAATCATCCTTCGGTAAGCATGAAGGGAAAATAAATAATGTATGAGTTGAAGAGTTACTCTCATTAGAAGGTGGGCACGGGTAGCTAATCCGCTCTTCCTCCTTTTGTTCTTCGCTCTCCTCATCATCTTTTTCATCCAATGAGCTCACAATGTCATTAATTTCTTCTTCCATAGACTCCTGCAAAATATTAATCTCTTCTTGGACAGTAGAGGAGTCCTCAATATATGGTTTAACATAGGCATTAGAAGCATAATTATCATGGCAATATTTAAGTATGGCAAAATTTTCAGATTTGTAAAGAGTAGCATCATACTTTTCAATCAAAGAAGCAATTTCATAAGCACCCTTAAAAGCAACAAATTCTTAAATTTGTTGAACATCATAGTAATTATAAACACCCTTAGCATACGAAGATACGATTCCATTATCGCTAAACTCACATTGGTAGGGAAGGTGTTTCTTAGGGTTTTCAGAAAAACAAGTAACATCATATATTTCACATAAATTCCAAGCATAGAACTGCAAACGATGAATTTGATCCAGTAAAAGTTCCCGTTTTGAGATAAGCGGTGTCGCACATAACAAGCATGCTCATCTAAGATTTGCACTCAACTAAGCTAGTTGGGGTTTCAGCACGAGCACAAAGGGGTCGAAGATGATCCAAGTAAAAAGCTTTAGGAGTGTGATAGATTTTGAATGGTTCTTCAACCATTGGTCTAGTAGGTACAACTAATTTTTTTGGTATTTTGCATTTCCTACCCATAACTAAAGATAGAAAACAACTTAGAACAACAAATAAAAATTACTTAGTGATAAAGCAAACAAGCACACACGAGAATATTCACCCCACACTATGACTCCCAGGAAACGACGCCAGAAAAAGGTCTTGATAACCCACAAGTATAGGGGATCAATTGTAGCCTCTTTCGATAAGTAAGAGTGTTGAACCCAACGAGGAGCTAAAGGTAGAACAAATATTCCCTCAAGTTATATCAACCACCGATACAACTCTACGCACGCTTAACGTCCGCTTTACCTAGAACAAGTATGAAACTAGAAGTACTTTGTAAGTGTTTTTTGATAGGTTTGCAAGAATATAAAGAGCACATAAATAAAAAGTAGGGGCTGTTTAGATAAAGACACAAGTAAATTAGTTTTAGTAGAGAGCTTTTTGTCACGAGAAAGTTATTTGTCCCTAGGCAATCGATAACTAGACCGGTAATATTGCAATTTTATATGAGGGAGAGGCATAAGCTAACATACTTTCTCTTCTTGGATCATATGCACTTATGATTGGAACTCTAGCAAGCATCCGCAACTACTAAAGATCATTAAGGTAAAACCCAACCATAGCATTAAAGTATCAAGTCCTCTTTACTCCCATACGCAAACAACCTACTTACTCGGGTATATGCTTCTGTCACTCACGCCACCCACCATATGCAAATCATGAACATATTGCAAACCTTACAGCGGGGATCCCTCACGCTTGCGCGACACGGAGAGCACCATAGGACAGCACCAATAATAAAACATGCAACTCAAACCAATCACGATCATCAATTAACCCATAGGACAAAACGGATCTACTCAAACATCATAGGATAGCCATACATTATTGGGAAATAATATATAGCGTTGAGCACCAAGTTTAAGTAGAGATTACAGCGGTAAAAGAGGGGTTAAACCGCTGCATAGAGGGGGGAAGAGTTGGTGATGACGGCGGTGAAGTTGTTGGTGAAGATTGTAGTGATGATGATGGCCCCGGCGGCGTTCCGGCGCCACCGGAAGAGAGGGGGAGAGGGGCACGTTCTTCTTCTTCCTTGACTTTCTCCCTAGATGGGAGAAGGGTTTCCCCTCTAGTCCATGGTCTCCATGGCGTGAGAGGGGCGAGAGCCCCTCCGAGATTGGATCTGTCTCTCTGTCTCTCTCTGTTTCTGCACTCTGGTATTCTGCCCTTTCACCGTTTCTTATATATCCAGAGATCCGTAACTCCGATTAGATTGAAACCTTCGCCCAGATTTTTCGCCAAAAATTAGCTTTCTTGTGGCCAAAGAAGAGCAGCAGAATCGCCTTTACGGGGGCCACGAGGGTCAGCGCCCCACGCCTCGTGCCCCTCGGGCAAATCTCGCGTTGATTCTTCTTCCCATATTTCACAAATATTCCAAAAATATACTTCGTTCGTTTCTATCCCGTTTGGACTCCGTTTTATATGGCTTTTCTGCGAAACATAAAACATGCAACAAACAGGAACTGACACTGGGCACCAGATCAATATGTTAGTTCCAAAATTAATATAAAATGTTGCCAAAAGTATATAAAAGGTGTATAATATTGGCATGGAACAATCAAAAATTATAGATACGACGGAAACGTATCAGCATCCCCAAGCTTAATTCCTGCTCGTCCTCAAGTAGGTAAATGATAAAAAAAAGATATTTTTTTATGTGGAATGCTACCTAGCATAATATTGATCACATATCTAGTCATGGCATGAATATTAAGACACGAGTGATTCAAAGCAATAGTCTATCTTTTGACATTAAGACAATAATACTTCAAGCATACTAATAAAGCAATCATGTCTTTTCAAAATAACATGGCCAAAGAAAGTTATACCTACAAAATCATATAGTCTGGCTATGCTCCATTTTCACCACACAAAATATTCAAATCATGCACAACCCCGATGACATGCCAACAATTGTTTCATACTTTTGATGTTCTCAAACCTTTTCAACTTTCACGCAATACATGAGCGTGAGCCATGGTCATAGCACTATAGGTGGAATAGAATATGATGGTGGAGGTTGTGTGGAGAAGAAAAAAAGGAGAAAGTCCCACACCGACACGGCTAATCAATGGGCTATGGAGATGCCCATGAATTGATGTCAATGTGAGGAGTAGGGATTGCCATGCAACGGATGCACTAAGAGCTATAAGTGTATGAAAGCTCAAACTGGAAACTAAGTGGGTGTGCATCCAACTTGCTTGCTCATGAACACCTCGGGCATTTGAGGAAGCCCATCATCGGAATATACAAGCCAAGCTCTATAATGATAATTCCCACTAGTATATGAAAGTGATAACTCAAGAGACTCTCTATATGAAGAACATGGTGCTACTCTGAAGCACAAGTGTGGTAAAAGGATAGTAACATTGCCCCTTCTCTCTTTTTCTCTCATTTTTTTGTTTTTTCTTATTTTTTATTTTTTTGGTTGGCTTCTTTGGCCTCTTCTTTTATTTGGGCTTCTTTGGCCTCTTTTATTTTTTGTAAAGTCCGGAGTCTCATCCCGACTTGTGGGGGAATCATAGTCTCCATCATCCTTTCCTCACTGGGGCAATGCTCTAATAATGATGATCATCACACTTTTATTTACTTACAACTCAATATTACAACTCGATATCTAGAACAAAGATATGACTCTATATGAATGCCTCTGGCAGTGTACCAGGATGTGCAATGATCTAGCATAGCAAAGATATCAAAAAATGGACAAGCCATGAAAATAGCATGCTAGCTGTCTTACGATCATGCAAAGCAATATGACAATGAATGCTCAAGTCATGTATATGATGATGATGGAAGTTGCATGGCAATATATCTCGGAATGGCTATGGAAATGCCATAATAGGTAGGTATGGTGGCTGTTTTGAGGAAGATATAAAGAGGCTTATGTGTGATAGAGTGTATCGTATCATGGGGTTTGGATGCACCGGCGAAGTTTGCACCAACTCTCGAGGTGAGAAAGGGCAATGCACGGCAATCAAGAGGCTAGCAATGATGGAAGGGTGAGAGTGCGTATAATCCATGGACTCAACATTAGTCATAAAGAACTCACATACTTATTGCAAAAGTCTATTAGCTATCAAAACAAAGTACTACATGCATGCTCCTAGGGGGATAGATTGGTAGGAAAAGACCATCGTCATTCCCCGACCGCCACTCATAAGGAAGACAATCAATAAATAAATCATGCTCGACTTCATCACATAACGGTTCACCATAATGCATGCTACGGGAATCACAAACTTCAACACAAGTATTTCTACAATCCACAACTACGCACTAGCATGACTCTAATATCACCATCTTCATATCACAAAACTATTGCAAGGAATCAAACATATCATATTCAGTGATCTACAAGTTTTATGTAGGATTTTATGACTAACCATGTGAATGACCAGTTCCTGTCAACTCTCTAAATAGATATAAGTGAAGCAAGAGAGTTTAATCCTTTCTACAAAAGATATGCCCACACTCTAACAAATATAAGTGAAGCAAAAGAACATTCTATAAATGGCGGTTTTCTATGTGAAGAGAAACATGCAATCGAAACTTCAAATGATATAAGTAAAGCACATGAAGCATTCTATAAAGCCATACTCAAACGATATAAGTGAAGTGCAATGAGCATTATATAAATCAACCAAGGACTATCTCATACTAGCATGGTGCATAAAATAAAAGTGAAAACTAAATGCAAAAGACGCTCCAAGATTTGCACATATCGCATGAACGAAACGAATCCGAAAACATACCGATACTTGTTGAAGAAAGATGGGATGCCTTCCAGGGCATCCCCAATCTTAGACGCTTGAGTCTCCTTGAATATTTACTTGGGGTGCCTTGGGCATCCCCAAGCTTGAGCTCTTGCCTCTCCTTCTTCTCCTCACATCGAGACATCCTCGATCTTTGAACACTTCATGCACACAAAACTCAATAGAAAACTCGGTAAGATCCGTTAGTATAATAAAGCAAATCACTACTCTAAGTACTGTTGCAAACCAATTCATATTTTGTTTTTGCATTACAGCTACTGTAATATAACTTCTCCATGGCTTAATCCATTGATAGGAATTGATAGTTTCATCAAAACAAGCAAACTATGTATCAAAAACAGAATCTGTCTAAAACAGAACAGTCTGTAGTAATCTGAACATTCACCATACTTCTGGTACCCAATAAATTCTGCCAAAATTAGGAAAAACAATTATAGAAAGACAGTGCAAAAAGTTTCAGAACCATTTGACGTTCCAGTAAAAAATGTAAAATTGAGCACTACAGCCAAAGTTTCTATCATGCACCGTACAAACCAACAAGCATTGTAAACATCCTAAAGGCAAAACTTGGCACATTATTTTTATAATACAATGGAATTTTACAAGGGGATAATTATTTTTGTTGAAAAGTTTCGGTATCAAGATTCACAAAGTTTCCGTGAGCATGAACAAAGTTCAAGGAGCTCCCCCACTTCAACAATGCTTGTCTCCCTCACTTTCACTTCCCTTTCCGAAAAAGTTTTGGGTTCCCCTCTTTATTTTTTTGTTTTTAAACTATATGAAAGCAGTCAACAGAAATAAATGACTCTCTAAAACTTTCGGGTTGTCTTCCTGGCAGCGTTTTCTTTAACTCCATTAAGCTAGGCATATAGTGCTCAAGTAATGGATCCACCCGGATCCCAAGGTATATCAAAGCCAATTTTAATTAACAATGATTTAGCATTTAGTAGTGAGCACAAAGCAACATATACCAAGCAATGACGAAGTCTAACTCTCTTCCTATGCATCGGTATGTCGGTATGTCATAAAAGAACAATTCATGCACACATAGTAAAGGCCAATGCATGGTATAAACAGTTTCTTGCAATTTTATCATGTTGGAGACATAAAGAGGCGGAGATGTGGTTCCTCTCTCATAATAATTGCAAGTAGGAGCAGCAAGCACATGCATATTATATCTATCAAAATCATCATGTGTAGTAGTAAAACGCAACCCATCAATATAATCCTTAATAAGGGCAAACTTCTCCGATATAGTGTAGTTTGGAGAATTCAAAAGATAATAGGACTATCATGCGTGGGTGCAATAGCAAAATTTCAGGTTTAACATAAGGAATTATAGCAAGTTCATCTCCCTAAGCATAATTCATATTGGCATCTTGGCCACAAGCATAGCAAGCATCATCAAAAAGGGATATTCCAAAAGAATCAACGGGATCATAACAATCATCATAGCAATCATCCTTCGGTAAGCACGAAGGGAAAATAAATAATGTATGAGTTGAAGTGTTACTCTCATTAGAAGGTGGGCACGGGGTAGCTAATCTGCTCTTCCTCCTTTTGTTCTTCGCTCTCCTCATCATCTTTTTCATCCAATGAGCTCACAATGTCATTAATTTCTTCTTCCATAGACTCCTGCAAAATATTAGTCTCTTCTTGGACAGCGGAGGAGTCCTCAATATATGGTTTAACATAGGCATTAGAATCATAATTATCATAGCAATATTTAAGTATGGCAAAATTTTCAGATTCGTAAAGAGTAGCATCATACTTTTCAATCAAAGAAGCAATTTCATAAGCACCCTTAAAAGCAACAAATTCTTCAATTTGTTGAACATCATAGTAATTATAAACACCCTTAGCATACGAAGATACGATTCCATTATCGCTAAACTCACATTGGTAGGGAAGGTGTTTCTTAGGGTTTTCAGAATAAAAAACTAGTAACATCATATATTTCACATAAATTCCAAGCATAGCACTACAAACGATGAATTTGATCCAGTAAAAGTTCCACTTTTTGAGATAAGAGGTGTCGCACATAACAAGCATGCTCATCTAAGATTTGCCCTCAACTAAGCTAGTTGGGGTTTCAGCATGAGCACAAAGGGATCGAAGATGATCCATGTAAAAAGCTTTAGGAGTGTGATAGATTTTGAATGGTTCTTCAACCATTGGTGTAGTAGGTACAACTAATTTTTTTCGGTATTTTGCGTTTCCTACCCATAACTAAAGATAGAAAACAACTTAGAACAGCAAATAAAAATTACTTAGTGATAAAGCAAACAAGCAAACACAAGAATATTCACCCCATGCTATGACTCCCCGGCAACGGCGCCAGAAAAAGGTCTTGATAACCCATAAGTATAGGGGATCAATTGTAGCCTCTTTCGATAAGTAAGAGTGTCGAACCCATCGAGGAGCTAAAGGTAGAACAAATATTCCCTCAAGTTCTATCGACCACCGATACAACTCTACGCACGCTTAACATTCGCTTTACCTAGAACAAGTATGAAACTAGAAGTACTTTGTAGGTGTTTTTGGATAGGTTTGCAAGAATATAAAGAGCACATAAATAAAAAGTAGGGGCTGTTTAGATAAAGACACAACTAAATTAGTTTTAGTAGAGAGCTTTTTGTCACGAGAAAGTTGTAACATCTCAAAATTCTAAATTTTGGAATGTTATAAACAAATTGATAGTTTTGATTGATTGTTTGATTGATTGACTAAAGTGAGTGACTTCGAAACTTTTGAAAGTTAAATGAGAGGGAATAAAAGTACTTTCCCAAACTTTCATCTCTGCTTTCTGAACCCCCTTGAATTCAAATTCTTTTCAAAACAAAACCCTGGAGAGGAGATGACATGACTTCTTCCATTTAAATAAATCCAAAGGGTTTTGGAAAGATTTGAATTCCATTTGGAACTATTTTCAATTTCAGAAACTTCTAGCAACTCAATGATTTTCACGAGCGAAGATAAAATGACTTCTTCAAAACATATGAAATATGAGTTGGGAGTTTCAAAGAATTAAATTCAAAGTTCTTTTGAATTAAGTTTCAATTTGGAGTTATTTGAGTTTTATTCAAATTATTTTTCTCCAAAAATAAAATATATGGTAAATAGGGTAACATGATTCCCTGCATCAGAAAATTGGAGAGAAATAAATTTGAATTTATTTTTGTATTTTCTAAAATGATTTTTACTGGATTTTACTAGAGCAGAAGCACTCTTTGTTTTATTTGAATTTTTTTGTATTTTATTTGACTCTAGAAAAATGTTCAGCTTGTAGGAAATATTTTTCTGAAAATTTTGATATATAATATGCCTATATAAAAGTTTACTTTATTTTCTTTATCCGGTTTTCCTTATGTTTCTTTTAAAAAAAAGAAACTATACATGCGGCCCATAGTTATTTATCACCACACGCCAAGAAAGCATATTACAATGGCGCCTTTATTTTTTTTCTCTCTCCTAAATGGGCCAGCCCACCAAATTTTTTTATTTTTCTTTACTTAGGCTGATTTTGTTAAAAAAAAACTGCAGCCCATGTACGCGTGCGGCGGCCGAAGGCTTCAAGCCCATGCGGTTCTCCTCTGTTTTGTTTAATTGCGTCTACGTTTAGTCCCACATTGCCTAGCCTTTGACCCCTAAACCTCTTTTCCACCTATAAATATAGATCCATAGAGCCTCAAAAAAATCATCCGATTTGGGTTAAATCAATATTTTGGTTTGACTAGATTCATTTAAGAAAAATACTTTTCCCCTCTCCGGCGCGACTTCTGGAAATTGTCTTCTCTCTCCGAAGTTGTCTTTTCTCTACCTTATAAAGGTATGTTTCTTTGTATTTTTTCCATAGCTTATTTTTCTTCCGTAAAACAGCCTGGCCCTGATTTTTCAAATAGTCATAACTTTTTACTCGTTCATCCAAATTAGATGAAACCAACGCCCACTTCTTCGTTACAATCTCCTCTATCCAGTAATCCAACTCAAACATATTTTTGGAAGTTTAAAATTTGAATTAGATCAGATTTGAATTTGAACTTTGTTTGATCATAACTTGAGTTTTATAACTCCGTTTGAGTTGATTCTTTTTGCAAATCGAAGCTCTTGACCAAAACTTTCTGATAAGGCCGAATTCACATAATTTTGGTACTGTTAGAAATTGTTTTATGTTGCAAGAGTTATTTGTTTGGTTTTGATGTTTTCCAAATTGTTTCTTCGTTCTTCCCGATCTTTTGAGTGATTGCTTATGTGTGGTTACTATTGCTTGCCTACGATAGATTGAACGGAGTGTGACGAGTAGAACTATCAGGAGTTGAGTGTGAATCATTGTCGGGGCAGGTTGATCTGGCCCACGAACACCTATGGGACCGGCGGACCGAGCCCCTTTCGGTTCGGCGGGGAGCGGAGGTCGCACGAAGAGCAAATCGAGGCGAAGCACACGAGAGGTTTACCCAGCTTCGGAGCTCTCCAGAGAGATAACACTCCCGCCGCATGTCTAGGTGTATTGCGTTCTTGCTCGGGAGAGCTGAGTGCTACTGATACACGAGCTGCTAATGAGACCCGGCGTGAGTGTCGAACCTTCGAACCCCCCTCACGCTATGCATGGGCCTCCTTTTATATCTTTGAAGGGGTCACCGACAGGTGGCAACGTGAACAAGGGTACAATCGAAATGGAGTGGTTGGTACACCTACTTGTACAAAGGTACAAGATACCATACCTAACCACGATGGCAGGGGACAAAGGCATTAAATGCCCGTCACGCCGCCTCTAATAAAGGCAAACAGGGACTGGGGGCGCCACCGCTTGCCACGATGGCAATCTTGTCGTGCTTGCCACCTCGCACCGCTGGCTGCCTGACCTCTCGCCACGCTTGGCGCTGGAAAGGTCGAGGCGACACGTTAGTGGATGTGCCGGAGCATAGGCAGAGAGAGGTGGTCTGCAGCATGCAAGCGCCTTTGTCATGGTTGTTGTCTTCTTGTCGCACCCGGTAGCTTGTCGCTCACCGGGCCTTCCCGGCAAGCTCCTCTTGCCGGGGCCTTGTCTTGTATGTGCCTTGGGTGGCCTTCCCGGCAAGCTCCTCTTGCCGGGGCCTTGTCTTCTAGGTGCCTTGGGTGGCCTTCCCGGCAAGCTCCTCTTGCCGGGGCCTCGTCTCCTTAGCTTGAATACTTTGTTCTTGAATGGCTCCAAAGGAACCACGGAGGATCTTGGTGGTCACCCGGTAAGCCTTGCCATGAGGGTTGCAATCGCTGCCGTGCACAAGTTCGGGATACTAGGGTACCCCTACTCTAGTACACCGACAGAGCCCCCGGCTGGGCCACACACGGTGCCGAAGCGCTGTTGGGCTGTGCCCAAACAGGCACGGGCACACGCGGCCCGGGTCACACCATAACTCACCCCGGACCCACCACGTCCTCCACGAACGGCACGCGTCGAACGTGGCATCGTGTGAGAGATCGTGGGCGAGATCGTGGGGGTTTCTTTATTTGGAATAACGGAACGTCCGCCCCCTCCCTCTTTATAAGCAGGGGAAACAGGGGCATGTCGCTCATCTTGCCAGTTGCTGTCCCATCGAAAAACCACCGCTGCTCCCCCCTTCTCTTCAAGGCTGAAAAGAGAGCAGCGCTCACTTCATCGCCACCAGCACCCTCAACGCCGTCGATCTCCTCCACCGCCTCCGCCATGGGCCCGAAGCCGACAAGGGAAGGCCGTGAAGTCGCCGAGGCGCAGCTGACTTGCGGCGCTTCTGGAAGGAGCGGGCCATCTTCCCTCAGCTCGCCGTGAGGTAGCCGAGGGAGAACTACTACCTCTTTCCGGTCGACGGAGACGCGAAGATCCGCGCATCGGCGGTATTCCCCGCCGCCGTCATGGAACTGGCCCCGACCGGGTATCCCTTCTTCGCGCTCTTCTTCTCTGCGGGCTCTGCCTGCCTTTCTCTGAAGTTCTTCTGTGACATTATGAACACCCCACGGGTTCCGCCTCCTTGATTTCACCCCCAACGCCGTTTCGACCATGGCAGTTTTCGCACATCTCTACGAAAACTTTGTCGGAGTCCACCCAAATGTAGCCCTTTTCCGCCACTTCTTTTTACCCGTGTTGAGAGAGGAGAGCCCTTGGGAGGAATCGCTTGGATCTCTGTGGTCGGCAAGAAGGAAGCTTATCTGGAGGAGAGCTCCGTAGCAAATGGGAGGAGTGGAGGGCAGATTAGTGCTGGATTGTTGAGGAGAACCAGCCATTTACCGCCCAGCCAAACCCCAGAGTGCGCGGCAATGATTGGAGCAATCTGGCCCCAGAGGACGCTTAGGTCAAGAAGATCGCCACCCGAATCCTCCGCCTCAGACTTGCCGGACTCACCAGAGGCAATCGCTTGGCGGACTTTCTTCGCCACAGACGCCTTTGCAGGAGAGAGAAGGAGACCTGCCTGGGAATTTCAGAATGCAGCAGATATCATGAGGCTGCGCCCGGGCCTCAACTTCAACTTCACCGTCTTGGAGCTTGACGATGCTCTTAGAGCTGTTCAAGCCCGATCCTGATCATCCGGAGATGGTTAGGTTGCCGAGGGGCGTCGTTCCGCTGTGTAACAATTCCGCGCTTGACCGCATCCGTGCGATGATGTCGTCGTGCGACTCACATGGAATTGTCCCCACTTGGCAAGAGCCGGCAGATGACGTCGTCTGGCGGTTCTTTGACAATCTGGTGGAAATGCCGGTCCGCCCGACGAAAGCGAGGAGCCTCACCCGCGACACTATCGACGATGAGATGCGCGACGCCACCAGTGGAAGAGGCGGCAGAGGCCGCCGCGGGCGAGTTTGGCTTCACTGTGGAGGAGGCAGAGGCAGCCGAGGCGGCAAGCCTTGTCGAGCGAAAGGAGTTTGCCGGCGAGGAGGAGCTTGCCGAGCCTGAAGCCGAGTCGAGCGAACCCGCCGAGGGCGCATCCTCCCCGCCTCCAAGCAGCTTGCTGCGAGCGGAGCCACCAGCTCCACCAAGAAGGCGTCTTCGCAAGGCCGGAGACGCAGCGGGGCGGCAGACGGGCCAACAGCCGCAGCGCCGCGCGACGCGCTCCACCGCGGCAAGCACTGTTGCCGCGGGAGCACCTCACGCCGCTGCGGCTGGGAACAGGGCCTCGCAGCCACCGGTCCCGCCTCCCGCCAAGCGCCCAAGGGAACCCACTCCTCCGCCTCGTCGTCTTGGAGGCGGGCAGTCGACCTCTCCGCGCCAGCTCCGACGAGGAAGAAGAAGAGTAAGATTCCTTGTTGTACTTGTAATTCTTCGATTTGTTGCTTTGTCTTGTATTTGATTTGCTTTACTCTGAATCCATTCCTTTTCAGGACGCTGGCCCAGAGAATGTCAAAGAGAGCCAAGACCCCGGTGGTTGTCATCGAGGACAAACCCACTGCGACAGCAGGGGGCGCGTCCGAGACCACCTTGCCGGATGAGGCAACTCTTCTTCAAAGCAGCCCCCAGCGTAAGTATATGGTCTACTTCTTGCTATTCGGCGTGCATGAGTGCTTTTTCCTTGCTGATATCTGGCTGTTGATTTGTGTAGGAGCAGAGCAGCCTCCTTCTGCTTCGACTACGCCGCCAAGGGTGCATTCCCCAGCAAGGGAGCGTTCTCCGGCAAGGGGCGGCTCTCCGGCAAGGGACGGTACCAGCGATCCCTTGGCGGCGGAGACCATGACCGCGGACCCCGGCACAGGTAATCTTCTTGCCTGAGAACTTCCCTTGTGTTTTTCTTCTTATGATTTTGTCTTTGAATATTTGCTTGACTTTCTTCATCCATCCGCCACAGAACCAATGGAGACCGAGGTCGCCGGCGAGGAGGACGTGCGCGGCGACACTTATGAAGCCGCCGCCGTGGAAGAAGGAGCCGGCGCTGACGAGCCTACCGGCGAAGAGGCCGCCAAAGCTGCCGCCGCAGAAGCTGGCGAGGGGTCTGGCGATCGCATTGACGACCCTGAGGCCGCAGGAGCGCCAGGCGCTACACCGACCGCCGATCCCTCCGCCGCAGCATGTCAGTTCAAGAGCCCTGACCCGGGCGCCTACTTGAAGGCCGGGCGATGGCGTCTTCATCAAGCTCCCATGAGAGTCGAGCTCAGTGGCCGCCGAAGGAGAAACCTTCGATGAAGAGCTGCTCGCCTCCGCTGGCCGACGCTAGTCGACGCGCCAAGCAGCAATGGCGAAACTGAGGAGGAGCAATGCCGCAGAAGCTCTTGCCGCTCTACCGCGCCCGACAAGCCAAGCTGGAATCCCGGAGGCGCTTGTCGCAAAGGCGGAGCAGACATCGAGAAGCGCTGGAGGAGCTCCGGCCGCAACCAGAAGCTCTCGGTCCTGGCGGAGGAGCGAGCAACTCGCCGAGGAGCGCAAGGCCTTCATCCTCGAGAAGGCTGAAGCTGAGGAGGAACAGCGGCTTGCCGCCGAGAAGCTGTCTGCGCAGGAAGGTGAGTTGGTGCAGCGGAAGGTTAACCTTGACAGCCACTAGGAGGATCTTGCTATGCGCGAGCAAACATTCGGCGGGGCTCTCAAGGAAGCAAAGGATGCTGCCGCAACTGCCGAGGCTGCCAAGAAGGAGCTGGAGACGAAGGTGGCGCAGTTGGAGGCCGGGCCTCAAGAAGAGCGGCGAGGAGCTTGCTGCACTCAAGCACGAGCGCGAGAAGGACGCTTACACTCTTGGCGAAGCTGCAGGCTGCCTCGCCGAGAGGAGCAAGGAGCTCAGCGCCGCTAGGGACTCCAATGCAGATCTTGAGTTGAAGCTAACTACTTTGACTCAGGCGCTGGACGGTGCCACGGAGCAGGAGGTGGCCTTGAAGGAGAAGATCAAGGCCGACGAGGGGCTGCTGGCGAGTGCTGTTGCCGCCCAGAGTGCCTTGAGGGAGAACGTGGAGCACTGGACCGAGGGTCTCGTGGATACTGTTGCAGCCATCCACAGGGAGCTGATGGAGCTGGGGATGGTGGATCTTGGATATTCCTCCGACGAGCACCTCCAACCCAGCGCCAAGCTTAGCCTGTTCTTCAAGGGCGTGGTGAAGGGCCTCCAGCGACTCCGGGAAGAAGTCCCAAAGCAGCTGGCCGAGGAGTCGCGCGCCAGATCTGCGGGAGCTCTCCAGAAGGTCTTGATGAAGGTGGCCTTCCGCAACCCAGGCCTCAACCTCACCAACGCCCTCAAGTCCCCGCCGTCGGATCTTGATGTGGAGGTGCTCAAGACCCTTGTCGCACTCCATTGTGGATGTGGTGAGCGGAATCAAGAGGGTTGAGGGCGATCGCTTAGATTAGGCCGCCCGTTTTCTCTTTCTCTTGCCGCTGCTGGTCATGTCATAGGAACAATCCATTAGAGATGCGGCAAGCTATCTTATAATATAACTCTATTTTGAGTATCCATTGCTATGTTATTTCCTTTACTTGATTCCTTCCTTTGTATGTTTTTGCCCTACGCTTTTAGGGAACTTGTCGGCTGGCACTGAGTCATGAAGCGCCGAAAAGTGGACGTCAAGGCGGTGCCGCTTCCGACAAGCAACCTTGTCGCAACTAGTCGCAACTCACTTAATTTGTTGAGCGGACTCAAACAAAGTAAGGCAACTAGCTACGAGTTGGTTTCTCTGCGCATGTGTTTTCCATACAAAGTTCGGTCGTTCAAGGAAGATAACTTAAAAATTTTAAAACTGATTGCTCAAACTTTGGCAACTTAGCTTTTCGCTGCTTTGCTTCCCGGTAAGGATAGGCTTCCTTGAGCGACACTTGGTCCACACCATTATCTTCTCCTTCCCCCCAGCAAACTTGTGTGCGAGGGAACCTTCCTTTCTTTGAGAAAGAGAAAGAAGAGAAAATAAAGATATGGAGCCTTATGGCTCGTTATTACTTACCAGTGGGTAGGTGCTGCACAAAGTGTCGATAATGCATGCAAATAGAAGTAAAAAGCATGAAATTGACAAGATGTGCGAAGCACGCTTAGCTTTATCGATGCATCGGGTGCATGCCCGGCTTTGTACAAAGGATTACATGCAACAGCGGCAAGACTTGTACAAAGGTGGTTGCGGAACAGGTTCCGGCAGCGCCTCTACGGGTAAAACTTACGAAGATGCTCAATGTTCCAGGAGTTGCTCACCGAATGCCATCTTAGGTCTCAAGGCGGACAGCGCTGAGCCTAGTGACTCGTTTCACCCGATAAGGGCCTTCCCACTTCAAGGCGTCAACTTGTTGGAATTCTTGGCGGACTGAACGCTACCAAGAACAAGGTCGCCTTCCTCGAGACTTCGGCATTAACTGCGGGTTATGGTAGCGGCGCAAAGCTTGCGGTACCGAGCAGCTCAGACAACTGAAGGCGATCTTCCTCAAGGAGCGGTAGCGTCATCTTGTCGCAGCTGCTCTTGCTCAAGCTCATCATAAGCGAGCACTCGAGGCGATCCGTATACGAAGTTCCGTGGGGAGAACTGCCTCTGCTCCATAGACTAGAGCAAAAGGTGTCCGCCGGTGGCTCGATTTGGCGTCGTCCCGATCGACCAAAGAACCACCGCAGCTCCTCAATCCAGTTTCTTCCGCACTTGGCGCAGCCTCGCCGAAAGTTCTCGTCTTGAGCCCGCGAAGACTTCAAAGATTTGCCCTCTCCGCTTGACCGTTGCTTCTCGGATGAGCAATGAGCGAAAGCAGACCTTGGCGCCAAGATCTTGGACGCATCGCATGAAGGTGCGGCTTAGAATTGCGTGCCGTTGTCGGTGATGATCCCGTTAGGGATTCCAAACGGCAAACAATCGACTGAAGAACTTGATCGGCCGACCGTGTTGTCACCTTCCTCATCGCTTCCACTTCCGGCCACTTTGTGAACTTGTCGATTGCAACGCATAAGTACTCAAAGCCCCGACAGCTTCGGGAAAGGGGCCGAGGATGTCGAGCCCCTGCATCAAAAATGGCCAGGATAAAGGGATCGTCAAGAGCTTGAGCTGGCTGGTGTGTCTCGCTTGGAATGGAACCGCACGCTTCACACTTGGTTACTTGTGCGGTTGCATCCTCGGAGGCTGTCGGCCAAAAGAAACCTTGCCGGAATGCTTTTGCTTCAAGAAGTGCTCTGGCGCCAATGTGGTGACCACATATGCCTCCATGTATCTCTCGCCAACAGCTTTTGTCCGTCTTCCCGTGAATACACTTCAATTTCACACCGTTGAGTCTCCTTCGTATAGTGTCCGTCGACAAACCGGTACATACTTGACTGCCGGGCTACTCTTTCCGCTTCTTCTTGCTCTTCGGAAGTTCTCCTGTCTGAAGGAAATGGACAATCTGCTGCGCCCATCTTTGGAGCTTGCGGCTAGAAAACAAGGACTAAAGGCACATCTGCTGCGGGAACATCGCTTCCACGGCGAGAACTCGCGGCTCAGCCGGAGCTTGATCGTTCTTCGGCAAGCTTGCCGGAGCAAAACTTGTCGGGAGCGTCTTCTTCAACGAAACAAACCATGGGGCTTGTCGGAGCAGACTGCTCCTCAGCACTGTTGGTGTCGATCTTGGGGACCTTCTTGGTGGCGGCTTCGGGAAGCTCTGCCGGAAAATAGTCACCAGAGATCAACTTCCTCTTCTTGATCTGTCCAGTCGATGGGGTTACAGACGGTTGAGTCAGCTTGAGCACAAAAATCCCTGGTTCCACAGGTAATTTGAGTGCGGCGCACTTTGACAGGCCATCAGCAATGTCGTTTTGAGTTCTCGGAATATATTCCATCTGCAGGCCGTCAAAGTGCTCTTCTAGCTTTCTCACTTCATCAACATAAGCTTCCATCAATGGACTCTGGTAATTCTTGTTCACTTGGCGGATAACAAGCTGTGAGTCACCCCTGACAATGAGCTTCTTGATCCCAAGGTCTACTGCGATCCTTAGACCGGCAAGCAAACCTTCATACTCTGCAGTATTGTTTGTTGCTTGCTCCTTGGGAAAGTGCATCTGGACTACGGACTTGAGGTGCTCTCCGTGGCGTGACAAGTAGCACGCCGCACCGGGCGCTTTGCAGCGAGAAGGCACCATCAAAGTACACCAGCCACTCTTTGCTTGCTTCCTTGACGGGGATGCTCGCTTGCGAATTTCTTCATCCGGTGTTGGCGCCCATTCTGCTATGAACTCCGCCAACGCCTCGCTGGATAGTTGAAGTGCTCTCAAACTTGAGGCCAAAGCTTGACAGTTCCAAAGGCCCACTCGACAATCCCGCCTGCTGCCTCTGGATTTTGCAAGATCCTCTTCATTGAAAGCGAGTGACGATCGTGATCTCATGTGCCCGGAAGTAATGGCGCAGCTTTTCTCGAGGCCATGAGGAGGCCGAAGCAATTTACGCACACCGTGAGTACCTTGACCTAGCCCTGCATAAGGGAACCGACAAAGTAAACTGGGCGCCGCACCATCCTTTTCTCGCATCTTCTCATGCGTCTGCTACAGATCCATCCTTGTCGGGACAAGAGCTTGCCGGTGAAGCCCCCGCTTATCGCCGGATGCACCCGCCATGGTTGCTAGCTCATCATCCGCCTCCTCTTCGCATTAACGCAGCACTAACCACTTGATTGGTTGCCGCTATATATAGCAGCAACTTCTCTTGTGGCTTAGGTGCGACAAGTGTTGGAGTGGAGGATGTATCTCTTCAAGTTCTGCAGCGCAGCCTCCGCTTCCGAGTCCATTGCATCGGTCCCGCCTTCTTCAAAATTTTGAAAATGGCGAGGCGCTCAGCAGACCTAGAGATAAACTCGCCGAGAGCAGCTACGCAACCGCAAGCCTTCGTACATCCTTGACGCGCTTTGGTGCTTCAATCTGCTCAATGGCCTTGATCTTGTCGGGATTGGCTTCGATTCCTCGCTGAGACACGAAGAACCCGAGAAGCTTGCCAGAAGGGACTCCAAACACACACTTCTCAGGGGTTGAGCTTGAGGTTGATCTTGCGCAGATTTGCAAAGGTTTCGTCTAAATCTTGAACCAGGGTCTCTTTGTCCTTGCTTTTGACCACTATGTCATCCATGTATGCTTCCACATTTCTGTGCATTTGCGGCTCAAAAGCGTCATGAACTACTCCTGCAAATGTTGAACCAGCATTCTTTAACCCGAAGGGCAACCGTACAAAACAGTACGTGCCACATGGGGTGATAAATGCGGTCTTCTCCTCATCCTCTTCTGCCATGAAGATCTGATGATATCCTGAGTATGCATCCAGAAATGAAAGCAAATCACATCCGGCCGTGGTGTCAACAATTGGTCGATGCGGCAAGGGAAATGGGTCTTTGGGACAAGCTTTATTGACATCGGTAAAGTCGATACAAAGCCTCCATTTCCGTTAGCCTTGCGCATAACTACAGGATTGGCAAACCACGAGGGATGGAGCACTCTCCGACAAGGCCTCGCTGCTTCCAGCTTGATTTCTTCTGCGATGAACTCTTGGCGCCCAAATATTGCTTCCGACTTTCTCGCTGACGGGCCGCAGATGAGGACAAACGGCAAGATGGTGCTCAATTACTTTCGGGAACACCGGGATGTCGACGGTTGCCACGCAAACATCGCCGACGTTTGCCCGCAGGAAAGCAACGAAGCGCCTTCCTATTTAGGGTCGAGAGAGGCACCGATGAAGAAAGTACCACCAAAGGCCGCCCTCCTTGGCGGACACCCTCTTGGTCTCTCGTGGAGCTGCCATCGCCTTTCTTACACTTGCCGGTGGAGCTCGATGGTGCGTCCTCGACGGTAGCACAAAGCACTCAAGAGGTGCGCTTTGCTGGAGTGGGCATCGAGCTCTTGCCGACTTGGTCTTCTTCTTCCCCGGAGCTTCAGCGGCAAGTGGCTTGCAATCCGTTGCAGCTGCCGCTTCCCAGAAATCTTGTCGGCGCAGATAAGAGCATCCTTCCTGCCGCCAGGACAGAGATGACACTTATTGGGCCCCGCATCTTCAAAGATGTTGTAGGCATAGTGAGAGGCCGCCATGAATTTGGCGAAAAGCCGGATTTGCCAAGTATTCCATTGTAAGGCAATGGAAAGTCAGCAACATCAAAGGTGACCTCTCAGTCCTGAAGTTCAACTTCGCCGCCAAATGTCACCGCAACGTGATCTTTCCTTCGCTTGCTCCTTCCCGGATTGATTCCTTGAAAAGTGCCGCCTCTTCGAGCTCGCCATCGTGGATCCGGAGTTTCGGAGAACCGCCGAGGAGATCGGGGATTCAAGCCGGCCCCGCCGTCAACTAGCATCTTGGTGACCTTGAGGTTGCGGATAGTTGGGGAAACCAACATCAGCAAGCACCCAACCGCAGTCACGCGATCAGGGTGGTCCTCAGTATCAAAGATGATAGGCATGCTGGACCATTTCAGAGGCTTGCGTGACTCGATGGATGGTTCTGCTGCATTGACTTCCCGCATCCACTGCTTGAGTTGGCGGTGTGAAGTATGCAGAGAAGCACCACCGCCAACGCACAGGACCTCTGTGGCTTTCTGGAACTCCTGCTCATCGGTCTCGTCATCATCCATGTCTTCATCGCTGCCGCCGTCGCCCTTGTCGCGCCACGGGAGGTCTGTCTCCTTGCCGCTGCTTGGCCTTGCTGCGGCGTCCTCCCCGCCGGGCGCTTCTTGCTAGCTCCTCCAGCACCCTCGGGCCTTCTCCTTGTCGCGTCGTCAGATTCAGCCTTCGCTGCTCGACAAGCTGCTCGACCTTCTTGCAGCTCTGAGGTCATGACCCTTGGTGCGGTGGATCTTGCAAGATCGCTTGTCGGAGTCCCCGCTTGTTTGTCGGCGACCGCCACAGATCGGGCGATTGGTGCTGGCAACCTCCTTGCCGGAGCTACCAGCCTTGGCTTTCTTGTCGCCACCTCCGCTTCGGACCGCTCAACAACTAGCACATCTCCGCCTTTCTTTTTTCTGTTGCCCCGCCGCCGCTCTTCTTTGCCGGAGCGGTCTCCTCACTATCGGATCCTCCCGCTTCAAGATTCTCTCCGGGAGTCTCCTCCTTCCTCAAAGACGCGGCGCCCTTGTCGGCCAGGGCATATAGCTCACTGACGTCTTTCATCTTGCACATCGCCATCTCCTCCCGCATCCTGCGGTTTCGCACATTCTGATGGAACGCGCTGATTACCACGGCAGGGTGGACATCTGGGATGTTGTGCTACACGCGGCTGAATCTCTGAATGTATTTATGCAGGGGCTCTCCTTCCTTCCGGGCGAGCAGATGAAGGTCGCTTTCTGGCCATGGGGCTTGTGGTCATCAGAAGGTGCCGACAAACTGATGGCATAGATCTGCCCAAGAGGATATGGAGTTGTCCGGCAAGTGCATGAGCCAGATCTCGACATTGGGCTTGAGCACCAGCCGGAAGTAGTTGGCAAGGATCTTGTCGTCTCGCCCCGGCAGCTTGCACCGCGATGGTGTAGATCTTGAGGAACTCCGACGGATGCGCCTTACCGTCATACTTCTACGGTACATCCGGCTTGAAGTTTTTCTTGCTGGGCCATCGACTTGCCGCAGCTCACGAAAGTGAATGCAGGCAACCCATCACAGACGGCAAGTCGCCTGGTTCTCCGGGCGCATGCATGTCAACAGAGGGCCCAGGCGCTTGTCGGATTGACGCCGCTTCTCTTTGGCGCTCGGCGCAGTTCGAGCGTCTTCTTCTTGTCGATCGTAGAACTTGGCGCTGATCGCGACGAGCTCGTGGATCCGGCGACGCGTGGAGTCGCTGCCGAGGTGGATCCGGCGAGTCGGCGATCTTGGCCTTCGGGCGGAGAGTGCATGGTGGTTGCACCCCACCGTCTCTGCCGCCACCGCTCGTGTTTGGCAGTCCCGCCGCGCAGAGATGCACTCGTTGCTGCGGAGCTGCCGCCGTTAAGCGGCCGATGAGACTTCGAATGGTGGCCTCCATTCATCGACCTTTTGTCGGCCGTTGGAGGGTAATCCAGAGCAGGTGAGCTCGCCAAAGCTTCGCCGGAGTGGTGGGTGGCGATGGCGAACGGCGCGAGGAGCGGATATGCTCAGACTTCTAACTATGTTAGAAGGAGCAGTATCCCGTCCGGGCGATCGTGCCTCGCTCGCGCCAGCATGTTGGCGTGCATGCTGGTCTTGAACATCCCGGGATCCTCCAGCTCGATCTTGGTCCAACGAGCGTATGGCTTTGTGAATGCCGTGACGCTGTCGGTCTCGCGCCTCCTGAGACGGGCGCGGTGCATGTACGGACGTCGAGGTCTGCGCAGCCTTGTCCTTGGACTTGGCAGCACCGTGAGCTCCCCCGTCGCCATCCATTCTTCCGCCGGCGTCTACCCCACCACCTGTTTGCTCCGGTGGCGGTGGGTTCGAGCGGACGGGGCTTCTGCCGCCGAAGCCTTCTTCTTCGGTGGCATGTTGATGAAGATGATGAAGATCTAGCTCGCGTGGACGCCGGATCAGGTTCACACAACCTCGACGACCCCTACCTGGCGCGCCAAAGATGTCGGGCCAGGCTGATCTGGCCCACGAACACCTATGGGACCGGCGGACCGAGCCCCTTTCGGTTCGGAGGGGAGCGGGGGTCGCACGAAGAGCAGATCAAGGCAAAGCACACGAGAGGTTTACCCAGCTTCGGAGCTCTCCGGAGAGATAACACTCCTACTGCTGCATGTCTAGGTGTATTGCGTTCTTGCTCAGGAGCGCTGAGTGCTACAGTACACACGAGCTGCTAACGAGACCGAGCGTGAGTGTCGAACCTTTCGAACCCCCCTCACGCTATGCGCATGGGCCTCCTTTTTATATGTCAAGGGGTCACCAGCAGGTGGCAACGAGACAAGGGTACAACTGAATGGAGTGGTTGGTACACCTACTTGTACAAAGGTACAGTGTACCATACCTAACCCTCGACGGCAGGGGACAAAGGCATTAAATGCCCGCTCACGCCGCCTCTAACAAAGGCAAACAGGGACCGTGGGCGCCACCGCTTGCCACGATGGCAATCTTGTGGCGCTGCTTGCCACCTCACCGGCTGGCTGCCTGACCTCTCGCCACTGGCAGCGCTGGAAAGGTCCTGAGCGACACATTAGTGGATGTGCTTTGGAGCGTAGGTCTGAGAGAGGTGATGCTGCGGCAAGCGCCTTTGTCATGGTTGTTGTCTTTGTCGCGCCGGAAGCTTGTCGCTCACCGGGCCTTCCCGGCAAGCTCCTCTTGCCGGGGCCTTGTCTTGTATGTGCCTTGGGTGGCCTTCCCGGCAAGCACCTCTTGCCGTGGCCTTGCCTTCTAGGTGCCGTGGGTGGCCTTCCCGACAAGCACCTCTTGCCGGGCCTCGCCTCCTTGGCTTGAATACTTTGTTCTTGAATGGCTCCAAAGGAACCACGGAGGATCTTGGCGGTCACCCGGTAAGCCTTGCCATGAGGGTCAGAATCGCCCGTGCACAAGTTCGGGATACTAGGGTACCCCTACTCTAGTACACCGACAATCATCTTCATCAACAATACAGGCAAGTTCACACTTTGATCATATCCTCTTTATTACCCAGTTTTTATGCATTAGTTTCACCCCCTCAAACATTGAATGAGTAGGATTGATTACATATGGGTATTGGGAAGTATTTGATGAGGTAGGAACCTATTGCCCTGCTTTCAAACTCGGGTACTACTACGTTATGCTTATCGCTATGCTATGCTCAGAGACGTGGTTTGGTTTTGAGAGAATTCATGAAAGATGTGAGAGTTATTTTTAACTAAGGTTTAACTTAAGGTGGCTACTCTAATACACATCCTGGGTGGATTGCTAGGGGCACCACAGGGGATATACCAAAGGACTTGCTCGGACACTGGGGTTATACCAAAGGTTGTCCTAGGAGATCCCGGGGTTATACCGTGTGATCCTCCTATGGTCCGCCACCTGTGCTCAAAGGGTTCATGAGATGATTCATGCTAGAAACTTCCGTGCATCCACAAGCTATTATGGGCTCTAGCATAGTTGAGTAAGTTACGTGAAGCTCTTGAAGAGGTAGATCAAAGGTGTAGTGGTTTTGTAGGTTTGGTATGGTCTACCCGGAGTAGAGAGTTAATGTTTCTGAAAGACTGTGTCTCGGTCATCCGTTTCTCAAACACCATGTAGTATGAGAAATCCAACGGAGGAGATCGAGTCTTGTGGGGAAAAGTGCGCAAACCTCTGCAGAGTGTACAAACTAATCATGATTAGCCGTGTCCCCGGTTATGGACAATTTGAGTATCTAGTACTTGGATTATCATGTGAATCTCATCATGTTACTTTAATTAATATTGTTGGGTTTTAATGATGTTACTTAATTGGGATTAAGAATGCTGTCAACCATTCTCGATGTTTAACAACCACCATGATAGTTAAATAAAAGTTATTCCTTTGCAGTAGGGAAAATTGCTTTTCGCAAAAACATTATAACCATAGAGATTTTCCACCAGCCAAATATGCATGTAGTGATAGCCTTTATTCATCACTGCTCTATGGTGTGAATTTGCCAGTACATTCAATGTACTGACCCTTTGTGGCTGCAACGTCTCATGTTGCAGGATCTTACGACGAGTAAGTGATATGTTAGGGTTACAATTTCTACACTCAACTTTGCCGTTGGTGTTGATGGGAATCCACAACCTTGTTACTTCCGCTATTTTGGATTGAGGTAATTGGTATTTACGTTACTTTGTACATGTGATTTACCTCTGATATAAATCCTCGAGTACTGTGTGTGTCAGCATACCGATCCAGGGATGACACTTAAGCACAGAGACTTGACCGTTTGAATTCGGGTCGCTACAAAAGTTATTTGTCCCTAGGCAATCGGTAAGTAGACCGGTAATCACTATTGCAATTTTATATGAGGGAGAGGCATAAGCTAACATACTTTCTCTTCTTGGATCATATGCACTTATGATTTGAACTCTAGCAAGCATCCGCAACTACTAAAGCTCATTAAGGTAAAACCCAACCATAGCATTAAAGTATCAAGTCCTCTTTACTCCCATACGCAAACAACCTACTTACTCGGGTATATGCTTACACCACGCCACCCACCATAAGCAAATCATGAACATATTGCAAACCCTACAGCGGGGATCCCTCACGCTTGCACGACACGGAGAGCACCATAGGACAACACCAATAATAAAACATGCAACTCAACCAATCACGATCATCAATTAACCCATAGGACAAAACGGATCTACTCAAACATCATAGGATAGCCATACATCATTGGGAAATAATATATAGCGTTGAGCACCATGTTTAAGTAGAGATTACAGCGGGTAAAATAGGGGTTACACCGCTGCATAGAGGGGGAAGAGTTGGTGATGACGGCGGTGAAGTTGTTGGTGAAGATTGCGGTGATGATGATGGCCCCGGTGGCGTTCCGGCGCCACCGGAAGAGAGGGGGAGAGGGCCCCCCTTCTTCTTCTTCTTCCTTGACCTTCTCCCTAGATGGGAGAAGGGTTTCCCCTCTAGTCCATGGTCTCCATGGCGTGGGAGGGGCGAGAGCCCCTCCAAGATTGGATCTGTCTCTCTGTCTCTCACTGTTTCTGTGCTCTGGTATTCTGCCCTTTCACCGTTTCTTATATATCCGGAGATCCATAATTCCGATTGGATTGAAACCTTTGCCCAGATTTTTCACCAAAAATTAGCTTTCTTGCGGCCAAAGAAGAGCAGCAACTGCCTTACGGGGGGCCACGAGGGTCAGGGGCGCCCCCCCTGCCTCGTGGCCCCCTCGGGCACTATCTCACGTTGATTCTTCTTCCCATATTTCACAAATATTCCAAAAATATTCTCCGTCCGTTTTTATCCCGTTTGGACTCCGTCTGATATGGGTTTTCTGCGAAACATAAAACATGCGACAAACATGAACTGTCACTGGGCACTGGATCAATATGTTAGTCTCAAAAATAATATAAAAAGTTGCCAAAAGTATATAAAAGTTGTATAATATTGGCATGGAACAAATCAAAAATTATAGATACGACGGAGACATATCACGCCCCCCTCCACCGTTTGCACCCCCGGTCATATTTTCGTAGTGCTTAGGCAAAGCCCTGCGGATATCACTTCACCATCACCGTCACCATGCCGTCATGCTGCCGGAACTCATCTACTACCTTGTTGGCTTGCTGGAACAAGAAGTCGGAGGATGTCCGAGTTGAACGTGTGCAGAACACGGAGGTGACGTACGTTCGGTACTTGATCGGTTGGAGCGCGAAGAGTTCAACTACATCAACCTCGTTGTTAAACGCTTCTGCTTACGGTCTACGAGGGTACGTAGAAACACTCTCCTTCTTGTTGCTATGCATCTCCATGGATAGATCATTGCGTGTGCATAGATTTTTTTTTTGTTTTTTCATGCAACGATTCCCAACAATGGCATTCGAGCCTGGTCTATGCGTAGATGATATGCACGAGTAGAACACAAAGAGTTGTGGGTGGTGATAGTCATACTGCTTACCACCAACGTCTTATTTTGATTTGGCGGTATTGTGGGATGAAGCGGCCTGGACCAAACTTACATGTCCACGCACATGAGACCAGTTCCACCGACTGACATGCAACTAGTTTTGCATAAAGGTGGTTGGCAAGTGTCTGTTTCTCCTACTTTAGTTGAATCGAATTTGACTACGGCTGATCCTTGTAGAAGGTTAAAACAGCAAACTTGATGAATCACCGTTTTTCGGTTTTATGCATAGGTAAGACCGGTTCTTGCTAGAAGCCCATAGCAGCCACGTAAAACTTGCAACAACAAAGTAGAGGACGTCTAACTTGTTTTTGCAGGGCATGTTGTGATGTGATATGGTCAAGATATGATGTGATATATGTTGATGTATGAGATGATCATGTTTTGTAATATCGACAACCGGCAGGAGCCTTAGGGTTGTTTCTTTATTGTATGAAATGCAAATGCCATGTAATTGCTTTACTTTATCGCTATGTGTTAGCAATAGTTGTAGAAGAAATAGTTGGTGATACGACCACGATGCTATGATGGAGATCAAGGTGGCAAGCCGGTGCCGATGGAGAACATGACAATGCTTTGGACATGGAGACCAAAAGCACAAGATGATGGGCATATCATGTCACATATTTTGATTGCATTAGATGTTTATCTTTTGTGCATCTTATTTTGCTTAGATTGGCGGTAGCATTATAATATAATCCCTTCACTAAATTTCAAGGTAAAAGTGTTCTCCTTGAGTATGCAACATTGCTACAGTTCGTCGTTTCGAGACACCACATGATGATCAGGTGTGATAGACTCTACATTCACATACAACGGGTGTAAGACAGTTTTACACATGTAGAATACTTGGGTTAAACTTGACGATCGTAGCATGTACAGACATGGACTCGGAACACTAGATACCAAAAGGTCGAACGTGAGTCATATAGTAGATATGATCAACATAGAGATGTTCACCATTAATGACTACCCCATCTCACATGATGATCGGACATGGGTTAGTTGATTTGGATCATGTATCACTTAGATGACTTGAGGGATGTCTATTTAAGTGGGAGTTCTTTAGTAATTTGATTCGTTGAACTTAATTTATCATGAACTTAGTCTTGATAGTTTTGCATATCTATGTTGTAGATCAATAGCTCGTGATATAGATCCTATATATTTTTGATATGTTCCTAGAGAAAACTAAGTTGAAAGATGATAGTAGCAATGATGCGGACTGGGTCCGTGATCTGAGGATTATCCTCATTGCTGCACAGAAGAATTATGTCCTTGATGCACCGCTAGGTGACAAACCTGTTGCAGGAGCAGATGCAGACGTTATGAACATTTTGCAAGCTTGATATGATGACTACTTGATAGTTCAGTGTGCCATGCTTTACGGCTTAGAACGGGGACTTCAAAAACGTTTTGAATGCCTCGGAGCATATGAGATGTTCCGAGAGCTGAAAATTGGTATTTCAGATTCATGCCCGTGTCAAGAGGTATGAGACCTCTGACAAGTATTTTGCCTACAAGATGGAGGAGAATAGCTCAGCCAGTGAGCATGTACTCAGAATGTCTGGGTACTACAATCGCTTGAATCAAGTGGGAGTTAATCTTCCAGATAAGATAGTGATTGACAGAGTTCTCTAGTCACTATCACCAAGCTACTAGAACCTCATGATGAACTATAATATGAAAGGGATGACGAAAATGATTCCCAAACTCTTCGCGATGCTGAAATCGGCGAAGGTGGAAATCAAGAAAGAGCATCAAGTGTTGATGGTTAACAAGACCTCTAGTTTCAAGAAAAAGGGAAAGGGAAATAAAGGAAACTTCAAGAAGAATGGCAAGCAAGTTGCTACACCTGTGAAGAAGCACAAAACTGGACCCAAGCCTGAAACTGAGTGCTTCTACTGCAAAAGGAAATGGTCACTGGAAGTGGAACTGCCCCAAATACTTGGCGGATAAGAAGGATGGCAAAGTGAACAAAGGTATATTTGATATACATGTTATTGATGTGTATTTTACTAGTGTTCAAAGTAACCCCTGGGTATTTTATACCGGTTCAGTAGCTAAGATTAGTAACTCAAAATAGGAGTTGCAGAGACTAGTTAAAAGCGAGGTGATGTTGTGTGTTGGAAATGATTCCAAGGTTGATATGATCACCATCGCACACTCCCTCTACCTTCGGGATTAGTGTTGAACCTAAATAAATGTTATTTGGTGTTTGCGTTGTGCATCAATATGATTAGATCATGTTTATTACAATATGTTTATTCATTTAAGTCAGAGAATAAATGTTGTTCTGTTTACATGAATAAAACCTTCTATGGTCATACACCCAATGTGAATGGTTTATTGAATTTTGATCGTAGTGATACACATATTCATAATATTGATGCCAAAAGATGTGAAGTTGATAATGGTAGTGCAACATATTTGTGGCACTGCCGTTTAGGTCATATTGGTGTAAAGCGCATGAAGAAACTCCATGCAGATGGACTTTTGAAATCACTTGATTATGAATCATTTGATACTTGCGAACCATGCCTCATGGGAAAGATGACTAAGCCTTAGTTCTCCGGAACAATGGAGCGAGCTAATGACTTATTGAAAATAATACAAACCAATGTATGCGGTCCGATGAGTGTTGAAGCACCCGGCGGGTATCATTATTTCTTGACCTTCACAGATGATTTGAGTAGGTATGGATATATCTACTTGATGAAACACAAATCTGAAACATTTGAAAAGTTCAAAGAATTTCAGAGTGAAGTGGAGAATCATCGTAACAAGAAAATAAAGTTTCTAAGATCTGATCACAAAGGCGAATATTTGAGTTACGAGTTTGGCCTTCATTTAAAACAATGTGGAGTTGTTTCACAACTCACGCCACCTGGAACACCACAGCGTAATGGTGTGTCCGAATGTTGTAACTGCACTTTATTAGATATGCTGCGATCTATGATGTCTCTTACCGATTTACCACTATCATTTTGGGGTTATGCATTTGTCACGCCCAATATGCGATACTATCCTAAAGAGACTTGAAGGTCCCACCAAGGATAGAACCGCATATTGATACGCTTTTGCAAGGTGGATACCATTACATCAACATTATATAATAGATGGAGATACATACAAAAGGCACAAATACATCAACATCATACATGAGAACAACATCCGACTACGGATGAAACGTAAACAAAAACTCAAACAATATCCACTCGCTATCCTGTGCCGACCGAACCTATCCCCGAACGAAGAAGAAGAAGAACTCCAACACAAGTAAACATCGCTCTCGCGTCATGATCATCGCATAAACTGTACCTGCAACTGATGGTGTAGTAAACTGTGAGCCACGAGGACTCAGCAATCCCATTACCATGGGTATCAAGACTAGCAAAGCTTCATGGGTAAGGAAGGGGTAAAGTGGTGAGGTTGCAGCAGTGACTAAGCAAGTATGGTGGCTAACTTACGCAAATAAGACCGAGAAGAGAAGCAACGGAACGGACGCCAACTAGTAATGATCAAGAAGTGATCATCAACTCCTACTTATGTCAAACAAAACTCGAAAACCGTGTTCTCCTCTCGAACAACCCTGAAAAGAGACCATCACGGTTACGCACACGGTTGGTGTATTTTAGAAGAGTTTACTTCAAGTTTACTACAACCGGATATTAACAAATTCCCATCTGCCACATAAATCATGCACGGCTCTCGAAAGTTTATACCGCAGGGTGTCCCAACTTAGCCCATGATAAGCTCTCGCGATCAACGAAGGATATTCCTTCTCCCGGGAAGACCCGATCAGTCTCGGAATCCCGGTTTACAAGACATTTCGACAATGGTAAAACAAAACCAGCAAGACCACCCGGATGTGCGGACAAATCCCGATAGGAGCTGCACATATTTCGTTCACAGGGCACACCGGATGAGCACTCCGTACAACTAAAACCAGGCCTCAAGTTTCCCCAAGGTGGCGCTGCAAAGGACTCTAGTTCAGACCAACACTCGAAGGAGCACTGGCCCGGGGGGGCTAAAATAAAGATGACCCTTGGGCTCCGGAAACCCAAGGGAAAAGAAGGGCATAGGTGAGGCAAATGGTAAAACCAATGTTGGGCCTTGCTGGAAGAGTTTTATTCAAAGCGAACTGTCAAGGGGGTCCCATAAATCACCCAACCGCGTTAGGGACGCTACATCCGGAAACATAATACCGATATGACGGAAACTAGGGCGGCAAGAGCGGAACAAAACACGAGGCATAAGGCCGAGCCTTCCACCCTTTACCAAGTATATAGATGCATTAATAATATAAGAGATATTGTGATATCCCAACATAAACATAATCCAACATGGAGCAATCTTCATCTTCACCTGCAACTAGCAACGCTATAAGAGGGGCTGAGCAAAAGCGGTAACATAGCCAAACAACAGTTTTCTAGGAAGGGTGACAAAGGTTAGAGATTCATGGCAATTTGGGAGGCTTGATAAGCAAGTGGTAGGTAACGCAACATAGCGATAGAACGAAGCAACTAGCATAGCAATGATAGTAGTGAGATCCAAGGTGACGGTCATCTTGCCTGAGATCTCGCAAGGAAGAAGAACGAGTCCATGAAGAAGACGAACGGGAGTAGTCGAACGAATCCTCACAATCGCAACATTACCGGAAGTAAGAAGCAACACCGGAAAGTAACAAACAACATGGTAAATGCACAAGCATAAACATGGCATGATGCACAATCAAGTATGACGTATGTCCGGTTTAATGAGGCATGGCATGGCAAAGTGCAACAAACAATACTACAAGTTAAGTGGAGCTCAATATGCAACGAGTTGCATATTGACGGAACACCACATTCAATTATTTAGTTCTCTCTCGTTTATGTACCCAACAATATTCAATGTTATTAAACATGGCAAGAGGTGAATCATAATTAAACTACCTATCTAGGCAAGTTTAAATAAGGCCGGAACAACAAACAACAATTCCGGAAAATCCCCACATGCATATTTCAAAATTGGTACTGTTCTGCCCTAAAACATATTTTATTGTTGTTAAACAGGAAAATAAAGTCCACCATGTTAAACTAGGCATTTTTCCACCCCATTTACCTATAAAGTTTATTTAAAACCGAGCTACGGTTATTTAGTTATGAAATAAATCATTTTAACATGGCATTTGAGCAAATTTAAACAAACAACATTTTAACATTTTAAACATGGATGGAAGCAGCATATTGTGAAACTAGATGCAATTCTAATCATTTTACATATATGACATGTTTAATTTGGATGCATGGATAATTACTTATTAACACTTTAATACGATGGCATTTACTGTAATTATGCATGCACAGGATATTTAGCAAATTCGTCCAGGGAAAAAACATCCACGGGCTGAAGCTGGTGCATCTTTGAAATTTGAGCAGAGAGGAGGGGCTGGATGGGGTTGCTCACATCGGGCCAACAGCCGGTCGGGGATGTAGACGTCTGGGCCTTGGCGCAAAGAGTGGCCCAGCGGGGTCAAACGAGGCAATCGCTTGGGCGGAGTCAACGGGCGCGTCCTCCGCCTGCCGTCAGAAGGTGAGCAGCGGCAGCGAGGATCTTGCAGGTCGGCGCGCGACGGAGGAGGCCCGGACGGTGAGGTCGCCGGGGCCCTGGGCGGTGGAGGCGGCCGGAGGAAGCGGATCCGGGCGGTGGAGGTCGTCGGGGTCCCGTTCCCTGCCGAATCGAAGCGGAGGCGGCTCCATGGCTGATATTGAAGCCAGAAGAAAAGAAGGTCACGGAGGGAATTCAGAGAGGGAACAGGGAAGGAAAGCTAGGAGCGACGGCGGGATAGGGAGGCAGCAGAGGCACTGCACTCTTCGGTGACCTCACCGGACGTGCGACGGGGAGGCGGCTCCATGGACTTGGCGGGACGGCGGAGCCATGGCGTACCAAAGCGAAGCAGGGGAGGTCTGGGACAGCGATATCCAGCCAGGAACGGGTGACAGCACGCACGTCGAGGACGCGACCAGGGATGGGTTCCTGCCAAGCAAAGAGAGCGCAGAGAGATGAGTCCCAGGGGAGGAAGCAAGGTGAGAAGAAGAGGCGCACAACAGGTGCTGCCTGGGTTGGTCGGGGTCCAGGCGTCGATGGGATGCACCAGACGGTGGCGGCAGTTCTGCTTGCGGACGAGCTCCGGCTCGAGGAGCGCCTGCACGAGCGCGGAGGGGGCATGGGGCCTGCTGGTTCGGTAGTCGGTGGAACGCACTGCGGTGGAGTAGTGGATCAACAAGGAGGAGTTGTGGCTTGCTGTGGTTGGGCGGCGGCGGAAAACAAGGAAGGTGGTCGGGCCGAGATTTGGATCGAGGAGAAGGTGGCGGCTGTGGCTGGTGGTTTGGATCGGGAGGGATCCCGAGGAGGATCTGGAAGGTGGCGCGAGGGGAATAGGGTTAGGCTAGGGTTTGATATGATTTAGTAAGTGGGTGGACTATAAATAGGAAAATAGGGTTGGGGTTAGACCCTCCGATCGTAATCGGGCAGTCGAGAAAATATGGGTTAGGAAGTCCAAAAAAAGAAACCGAAGATAATTAGGGCATGATTGGGGATGATCCGGATCCAACGATAACGACAGCTCGGGACAGGTTCGGGACAACTTTCGAACGCGCGCAAGGATTCTAAGCATTGAACAGAGAGACTTCGGTTTAGGCGAGAGGGAAAACGAAGAACAAGGTTGGTCTCGGAACGGTCAATGAAGGCAAGGGGGGACGCGGCAACTACGAACGGATGCAAGCTTTATGAAAACATGTAGATGCAATGCGCATGATGCTATGAGATGAGATGCACGCCATGAACAAAATGCAAAACAAAAGACAAAAACCCAACCACGAAGGAAAATAACATAACACATAGCCGGAAATGGCAAGAGTTGGAGTTACGAATATGGAAAATTGTATCCGGGGCGTTACAACACTCCAGCACTACGAGAGGATCTCGTCTCGAGATCTAGGAAGGCGTCGGAGAGAAAACAGAAGAGGAAGAGAGGAGGTAAAACTAAGTTGCTTCTTCGACCAATGAGTGAAACCAAAGAACCTTGAGAGGTTGCAAAGTTGAAAGAAAGAACGTAACAGAATAGAACACAATTAAGAGCACTGCGGTAGAAAATAGAAACAAGGAACACCATGTGAACCTTGGAGGTTGCAAAGCTATGAATGACGAGTACAATGGACAAGAAGGAATTGGAACCACTCTGGTTGAAACGAGATAAACAAGGAACAAGGCAGGATCAAATTCGGACAACACTCCGGTTGAAAAGAGATGCAAGACTTGATAATATGAAAAGAACTTGAAGAGATGACACCACACTCCGATTAAATGGATAAGCATCAAAAGAACATGATCCTCACAATTCGAGATGATGAGTGAAGAGAGCAACAACACAATGCCTCCGGAAGAAAGAATAGAAGATAGATCATTGGAATAACAGAATGGAGAAGAAAATGCCAACTTCTGCCATAAATGAGCTTGGAAAGTACCCTTCCAAGAAGGTCATAAAGGAGTTGTTGGAAAACCAACAACGAAAAGAATAAGCTTGTAGTGGGCTTATCGAAACATCTCAACACTTGAGGTGAAATTTTGCCACTAACAAAAAACAATTGCTTGTCTGAGGTCAAAGAAGAGATGAAAACTTCTTTCGCCCAGAGGATAGGAGAAGAACTCGGGTCATTGATAAGCACCACAAATAGCAACATTCCTTAGGGAAGGCTTTAGGTGAAATCTATACCAAGATAACTCCAAAGAAGAGATTGATGGATTTAAATACCTCATTCTTGACAACATGTGAATCATCAAGCACGAGGAGAAATTGCCAAGGATGACATAACACCATCTCAAAAGATAAGGTAGAAAGAATTGCACTTCGGAATGCAAGATGAAGAATGCTTGAACTCCTCAAAACAAAACATGTGTTGAGCACCATGTTTATTTTGAAGTATGGCTTGACGGATCATAACTTCGAGAGAAATCTTGAAGAACAATTGAAGAATGAAAAGAATCCTTGACGAACCAACATGTAGAGCCTCCATGAAGGACTCCGGTAATAGAAGGATGATGAAAAGAAAGAGAAGTTGAAAACACAAGGTGAAGCCTTGCAATGATTTAGATGGAGCTTCGCGATTATATAACCGAGAGAACTTGGAACTCCGAAAAAAAAGATGAGCAATTGAAACCAAGAATTTTATTTGATGAACCTCCGGAATAAGGAATAGAATTTACTCGATGAAACAAGAATAAGAATTACATTATGCTTATCCCTCATCAATTAAATTGATGACCCACAATGGATTTGGCATGACACTTATTCCCGTAGAAAGGATTAGGATAGATATGGCGCAAACTTGGGAAGGTCTTCAACGAACCACCGGTAGGATTGGAAAGAACGAATGAATCTATATGATAACGAAGGAAGAGAACTCTTGAGTGAACCACCGTAAGAATTGAAAATGAATGAAGAAAAGAGAACGAATCACCGGGAGGAATTAGAAAACGACGTTGATACTTGAGGGAATTTAGATACAAATGAACGAATAGATCACGAGCTGATTAGAGAATACTTGAATGATGCACCGGTAAGATTTGGAGAACGAGAGCTAAAAGCTGAGAATGAGAAATTATGACATGATGGCCTACGGAGGAAAGAAATGGGAACAACTCATGAAATGCTCCGGATGGGTAAAAAGAATTCTCACAATCGAAAACAATTATGAGAGGATGGCATCAAGCTAGAACCATGAATCTTGAAGTGAATGGAGCAAGATTTAAGAGAAACTCTTCTTCGGTCTTCAAATGTTGAGAATGAAGATGAGAAACCACCATGAATTGTTGAGATACTCTGGGATGAAAATTGGAAAGGTTGAACCAACGATGAAAAGAATTTGAAAGATTTTGGAGAAAGACATATGGTGATGAAAATTCATTCTTACGTCAAGCTTCGAAAAGAATTTGGGAAATGGCTCCGGATAAATTAGAAGAGTCAGGTAAGATCCTGGGAAAAGACCTGTGCGTTAGGGCCCACTCAAAAGGAAACACCGTTGAACGATTGATTGAAAGGGGATTGCACCGGTCGGGTTAAATGGCTTGAATGAGATAACAACCTCAAAATAACTTGAACGAATTGAGAATGGAAACACGAATCTTCCAAGATATCTTCAACACTCTGGATAAGAATAAAGAGAGGTGAACAACTAAGAGGTACACCGGCATGCAAAAACATTTGAAACGAGGAAAGGAATATGATCAACACCGAAAGCTTGAAATTGGATCCGCCGGAGAAGAAACAACAACGAAGGATGATGAACTTGAGACTATTGAGCATCTTCATGGGAAATCACCGGGTAAGAACATCGAAAGAAAAGAATGAAGAGACTTCTCTCAAATAAAAAAGATACATGGTTAAGAAATCTGAGTCCTTGAAGAAAAAGGGGTGGGAGGGCGGGAAAACAAGGACAACTTGGGATGGATGAAACAAACACCGGTGAGAAAAGTTAGAGTTGATCTTGCGGGTGTTGAAAATGATCGGATCCACTTGAAGAGAAGCACGCCGGTTTGGAAAAGAATTGACATGACAATCTCGATAAACAAGAAGGATTAGCACTCTCATAGAAATATGAGAACACCGCTTGAAAGGTATGGAATCAACACTTGACATTGAAGCAACTCGAATACCACAACTCAAAACAAAACAAAGGATTGGCTTGCGGAAATAAGCCGGAACAAATACATATAATAGAGATTTACCCAATACCATATCAGGCATCTGTCGGAAAGATATTCTAGGAGCTACTTGAATTCCCACCTATAAACTCCCGAAACTTTCTGGTTATGCAATCTGGTGTTGGGGATACAGGGGACACAAAATATATCACCCAAACTAACAATACCTAGATCCAAATTGTATCCATCCTTCAACACATAACCAAGAAAACTCCGGAAATCGTGGTACCTCAACCTTGAAAAGCATCCGTTATACAAGCTATGGCAATACTCTGAACTCCCCAAGATCGGGTGGCGCCGAGGTTATCTCACCAACAACTGCATAAAAGAGATTTTCAATGTCGGCAAAACTCGTATTCCAGAATCGCAACGATAAAATTGTGACGACAACACCTCGGAGCTCAACTCCCCGAGACACTGCCACAAGCCCTAAATGTCAGGAGGCACCAAGAACAATGTTCTCGTCACAAGACTATCGGAACGATCCCAAGATACCCGCGTGATCCTAAAAAAATTTCGTGAAATTTGAGGAGAGGAAAGACAAAGCATCTACGTCAGGAGGCCTCACCAGAGCTTTAAGGGACTGAGGAGTAAAAAGAATCCTACTCTCCGATATATATAATCCTAAGACTCAAAATAGTTTTCTTCTAGACTCAACAACGGCCAACAAACAAGGGGGCTCCTATGGTCGGTGGAGGCTCTGATACCAACTTGTCACGCCCAATATGCGATACTATCCTAAAGAGACTCGAAGGTCCCACCAAGGATAGAACCGCATATTGATACGCTTTTGCAAGGTGGATATCATTACATCAACATTATATAATAGATGGAGATACATACAAAAGGCACAAATGCCACAAGAATACATCAACTCATACATGAGAACAACATCCGACTACGGATGAAACGTAAACAGAAACTCAAACAATATCCACTCGCTATCCTGTGTCGCCGACCGAACCTATCCCCGAACGAAGAAGCGTAAGAAGAACTCCAAAACAAGTAAACATCGCCCCAAGGCCATGATCATCGTGACAACCTGTACCTACAACTGTTGGTGTAGTAAACTGTGAGCCACGAGGACTCAGCAATCCCATTACCATGGGTATCAAGACTAGCAAAGCTTCATGGGTAAGGAAGGGGTAAAGTGGTGAGGTTGCAGCAGCGACTAAGCAAGTATGGTGGCTAACTTACGCAAATAAGAGCGAGAAGAGAAGCAACAGAACGGACGCCAACTAGTAATGATCAAGAAGTGATCCTGAACTCCTACTTACGTCAAACAAAACTCAAAAACTGTGTTCTCCTCATGAACAACCCCGAAAAGAGACCATCACGGTTACGCACACGGTTGGTGTATTTTAGAAGAGTTTACTTCAAGTTTACTACAACCGGATATTAACAAATTCCCATCTGCCACATAACCGCGGGCACGGCTCTCGAAAGTTTATACCTGCAGGGTGTCCCAACTTAGCCCATGATAAGCTCTCGCGATCAACGAAGGATATTCCTTCTCCCGGGAAGACCCGATCAGTCTCGAAATCCCGGTTTACAAGACATTTCGACAATGGTAAAACAAAACCAACAAGACCACCCGGATGTGACAAAGCCGACAAATCCCGATAGGAGCTGCACATATCTCGCTCTCGTGGCACACCGATTGAGCACTCCGCATAACTAAAACCAGGCCTCAAGTTTCCCCAAGGTGGCGCCAAGAAGGACTCTAGTTCGGACCAACACTCGAAGGAGCACTGGCCCGGGGGGGCTAAAATAAAGATGACCCTTGGGCTCCGGAAACCCAAGGGAAAAGAAGGGCATGGGTGAGGCAAATGGTAAAACCAATGTTGGGCCTTGCTGGAAGAGTTTTATTCAAAGCAAACTGTCAAGGGGGTCCCATAAATCACCCAACCGCGTTAGGGACGCAACATCCGGAAACATAATACCGATATGACGGAAACTAGGGCGGCAAGAGCGGAACAAAACACGAGGCATAAGGCCGAGCCTTCCACCCTTTACCAAGTATATAGATGCATTAATAATATAAGAGATATTGTGATATCCCAACATAAACATAATCCAACATGGAGCAATCTTCATCTTCACCGCAACTAGCAACGCTATAAGAGGGGCTGAGCAAAAGCGGTAACATAGCCAAACAACGGTTTGCTAGGAGGGTGACAAAGGTCAGAGGTTCATGGCAATTTGGGAGGCTTGATAAGCAGGTGGTAGGTAACGCAGCATAGCGATAGAACGAAGCAACTAGCATAGCAATGATAGTAGTGAGATCCAAGGTGACGGTCATCTTGCCTGAGATCTCGCAAGGAAGAAGAACGAGTCCATGAAGAAGACGAACGGGAGTAGTCGAACGAATCCTCACAATGCAACATTACCGGAACTAAGAAGCAACACCGGAAAGAAACAAACAACGTGGTAAATGCACAAGCATAAACATGGCATGATGCACAATCAAGTATGACGTATGTCCGGTTTAATGAGGCATGGCATGGCAAAGTGCAACAAACAACACTACAAGTTAAGTGGAGCTTAATATGCAACGAGTTGCATATTGACGGAACACCACATTCAATTATTTAGTTCTCTCTGTTTATGTACCCAACAATATTCAATGTTATGAAACATGGCAAGAGGCGAATCATAATTAAACTACCTATCTAGGCAAGTTTAAATGAGGCCGGAACAACAAACAACAATTCCGGAAAATCCCCACATGCATATTTCAAAATTGGTACTGTTCTGCCCTAAAACATATTTTATTGTTATTAAACAGGAAAATAAAGTCCACCATGTTAAACTAGGCATTTTTTCACCCCATTTACCTATAAAGTTTATTTAAAACCGAGCTACGGTTATTTAGTTATGAAATAAATCATTTTAACATGGCATTTGAGAAAATTTAAACAAACAACATTTTTAACATTTTAAACATGGATGGAAGCAGCATATTGTGAAACTAGATGCAATTCTAATCATTTTACATATATGACATGTTTAATTTGGATGCATGGATAATTACTTATTAACACTTTAATACGATGGCATTTATTGTAATTATGCATGCACAGGATATTTAGCAAATTCGTCCAGGGAAAAAAAACATCCACGGGCTGAAACTGGTGCATCCTGGGCTAAACAGAGAGGAGGGGCTGGATGGGGCTGCTCGCATCGGGCCAACAGGGCGACCGGGGGATGTAGAGGCACTGGGCCTTGGCGCAAAGAGTGGCTCAGCGGCATCAAACGAGGCAAAGGGCTTGGGCGGAGTCAACAGCGCGTCCTCTCGCCTGTCAGAAGGAGCAGCGGGCGGCGAGGAACTTGCAGGTCGGTGCGCGACGGAGGAGGCCCGGACGGTGAGGTCGCCGGGGCCCTGGGCAGTGGAGGCGGCCGGAGGAAGCGGAGGCGGCTCCATGGCTGCTATTGAAGCCTGAAGAAAAGAAGGTCAGGGAGGGAATTCAGAGAGGGAACAGGGAAGGAAAGCTAGGAGCGACGGCGGGATAGGGAGGCAGCAGAGGCACTGCACTCTCCAGTGACCTCACCGGACGTGCGACGGGTAGGCGGCTCCATGGACTTGGCGGGACGGTGGAGCCATGGCGTACCAAAGCGAAGCAGGGGAGGTCTGGGACGGCGATATCCGGCCAGGAACGGGTGACGGCGCGCACGTTGAGGACGCGACCAGGGATGGGTTCCTGCCAAGCAAAGAGAGCGCAGAGAGATGAGTCCCAGGGGAGGAAGCAAGGCGAGAAGAAGAGGCGCGCAACAGGTGTTGCCTGGGTTGGTCGGGGTCCTGGCATCGCTGGGATGCACCGGACGGTGGCGGCAGTTCTGCTTGCGGACGAGCTCCGGCTCGAGGAGCGCCTGCACGAGCGCGGAGGGGGCATCGGGCCTGCTGGTTCGGTCGTCGGTGGAACACGCGGTGGTGGAGTAGTGGATCAACAAGGAGGAGTTGTGGCTTGCTGTGGTTGGGCGGCGGCGGAAAACAAGGAAGGTGGTCGAGCCGAGATTTGGATCGAGGAGAAGGTGGCGGCTGTGGCTGGTGGTTTGGATCGGGAGGGATCCCGAGGAGGATCTGGAAGGTGGCGGCGCGAGGGGGGAATAGGGTTAGGCTAGGGTTTGATATGATTTAGTAAGTGGGTGGACTATAAATAGGAAAATAGGGTTGGGGTTAGACCCTCCGATCGTAATCGGGCAGTCGAGAAAATATGGGTTAGGAAGTCCAAAAAAAGAAACCGAAGATAATTAGGGGATGATTGGGGATGATCCGGATCCAACGATAACGACAGCTCGGGTCAGGTTCGGGACAACTTTCGAACGCGCGCAAGGGTTCTAAGCATTGAACAGAGAGATTTCGGTTTAGGCGAGAGGGAAAACAAAGAACAAGGTTGGTCTCGGAACGGTCAACGAAGGCAAGGGGGAACGCGACAATTACGAACGGATGCAAGCTTTATGTAAACATGCAGATGCAATGCGCATGATGCTATGAGATGAGATGCACGCCATGAACAAAATGCAAAACAAAAGACAAAAACCCAACAACGAAGGAAAATAACATAGCACATAGCCGGAAATGGCAAGAGTTGGAGTTACGAATATGGAAAATTGTATCCGGGGCGTTACAGCATTAGAGCCGCATTCACGTTAAATAGGGCACCATCTAAGTCCATTGAGACGACATCGTATGAACTATTGTTTGGCAAGAAACCTAATCTGTCATTTCTTAAAATTTGGGGTTGCAACACTTATGTCAAAAAGGCTTCATCCTGATAAGCTCGAACTCAAATTGGAGAAGTGCGTCTTCATAGGATACCCTAAGGAAACAATTGGGTACACCTTCTACCACAGATCCGAAGGCAAGATCTTTGTTGCCAAGAATGGAACATTTCTAGAGGAGTTTCTCTCGAAAGAAGTGAGTGGGAGGAAAGTAGAACTTGATGAGATAATTGTACCTTCTCTCAATTTGGAAAGTGGCTGTCGGATGTGGGGTTCCGGCAAACCCTTAAGGTTCGAACTCTGGGGTGCGCGCGAAGTCTTTCCCTCCTACCGATCAACGCCCTAGCTCGCTAAGATCTCGCGGACGAACTCGACGAACTCGCAACACAGAAAGACACGAGATTTATACTGGTTCGGGGCACCGTTGTTGTGTAATACCCTACTCTAGTGTGGTGGTGGTGGATTGCCTCTTGGGTTGATGATGAACAGTACAAGGGGAAGAACAGCCTCCTGAGGTTGAGGTGTTCTTGTGGCTAGGGTAGGCTCTCGATCAGATCAAATCAGGGTGAGCTGCCCCTACTATGGTGGCTAGTTCTACTTATATAGGCACTGGTCCTCTCCCCAAATATTGAGCGGGAAGGGAGCCAACAACGGCGAGCAAATTTGAAGGGGGACAGCTAGTACAAGCTATCCTGAAAAAAGTGATCTTCGCCTGCAAAAGGCTCTGGTGGTGACACCGTCTTGGGCTCCACGATGACCTCCGCCCCGCCCTTCATACGGTCTTGGTCTCGTTGCACCGATATGGCAACCTTTGTCTGATGCCTCGGTACTCCTCGCATGCGCTTGCCTCCTTAGCACCAAAGAGGAAATAAGGACGTTGCGCGCGCTGGCGCCCACCTGGCGCCCGCCTGGTGCCGATCGTCATGGCTCACGTCATGAGAGCCTCGCGAGGTTTGCCCCGCCTTGATATCTCCGCTCCTCGCGAGCCTGCCTGGCTAGGCCACTCCTGAGGAGGTCTTGCGTCGTCCGCCTCATGAGGCTTGACCCCTCGCGAGGGTCTTGGATGCCTTGTTGATGAAGATAGGCTGACGGCTGCCGACTTAGCCAACCACGCCGTGGGCAGCGAGTGCAAGTCTGGGGACCCCCGTTCCCAGAACACCGACAGTAGCCCTCGGGCCCAAGGTGCACTCGGGCTTGGCTTCGCGGCGAAGCCAAGGGTCAAGTACGGAGCGTCGCGGGCCCCCAAAGCCTACGGCCTCGGTTGACACGTGGCGGTTGATTAGGCGTGGGCGTCTCCGCTTCCCTATGCTGCCTCAGCAACTGCTCGACTTGACAAGTCCCTGCTACATGCAAGGAAAATCATCATTACCTGCGATCGTGGGAGGTGCCGATTGGCCTTCTTTTGCTATAAATGGGGAGGGGGCGGAGCCCCCGTCGCCCATCTCTTCCTTGCTTGCTTGCTTCTTCCTCCTTGCTCCACTGCTAGCGACAATGGCGCCTATCAGAAGGTTCTCCGCTGAAGAGAAGGGAAAGGCCCCGCGCGATGATCCGGGGCCGCTTCCGCCGAAGAAGAGGTCGGTCCACCGCCGTGATGAAGCGGCGATGCAGGTGGTGACGAGGCCTTGGTGCGAGTGGCCTCCTCCAGGGTATCCACTACCCTTGTATGCCCGAGCTGAGGGCTCAAGAGGACGGAGTGATGAGCGGCGTCACCCGCGTCGCGCCCGTGGTCGCCGCGCCACGGCGACCACAGCCGCCGCCTCAGAATCCATGCCGCGGACTCCTCGCGCGAGCTTGTGCTATGGGCGCCGATGCCTCCAAGCTCTTGGATCCGCTTCCTGCGGTTCTTCTCCAACGTGATGCCGCCGAGGGGGCTCTCGGCTCGCTGGCAAGACACCGATCGCGACACTCGCCGACCGGAGCAGAGATCGAAGCGGTCCCCACCAGCAAGATCTTCATGACTCGCGGCTGGGGCGAGGTCACGCGGGTCTGCCATACGAGGGGCGCCCTCGTGATCCACTTCGCGTACGACGGCGCCTCCACGCTCTTCTTCAAGGTCCTTGATACGGAGGGCCGCCGCCTGGAGTGCTGCTCCGGAGAGGAGCGTCAGGCTGACGCGCGCTCCACTCGTGGCCACTCCAGCAGCAGCAGCCCTTGGGAGTCCAGTAGCTCTCTTGAGCTCTACGAGACTCCGCAGACGAGCGACGACAGCTACGTGCCCCCGAGCTCTCGCCATGCTCGGAGCAGAGTCGCGGCGTCTGGCTGTCGCTGCGCTGATCTGGATGGGGTTGGCGCCGGCCTCTCGTGGCCCACTGTTGGTGATCGCGTCCGCCGCGGGAAGGTGTAGATAGGATCCCTCTTAGTTCTAGCTTTTGTCCCCTGCGAAGAATCATGAAGTACCCCGTGGGAGCGTGTAAAGGGTTTGTAATGTCTTTTGCGCTCATCTTCCCTGTTATGAAAATTTGGTCAACGCATGTCCTGTTAAGGCTCGGTTCCCCCTTTCTTCCCTCGCAATAGCTTGTTGCTCTACGCTGACAGGTCCCGGTCCCCAGGCAGGCTCCAGCCGTCGTTGGTATGCCAGGTTGCGTGCCATCGTCAAGGCCAGGAGGTGTGCGGCCCGAGGTCCAGTAAGAGCCCCTGAGGCGCGATGCTTAGGAGATCCCCCTTAGCACTCAAGCAGCCATGGTAAGGCAAGAAAGGGAGTTGACGTGGACGCAACGGGGCTGCGGCGAGGGTGACCCTTAGGCCCCAACATTTAGCCGATCCGAGAGCGGGACTTATCTTGTCGATTTCATGGCGATTCCTGGTGGTGCGCTAGGCTTGCGCGCCAGCTTGTGCGGCATAGCTAGCCCGGCCCATACAAGTTTCCCTCCTCCCATGCTCTCCTTAGTGCTCTACGTCCTCAGGTCCCGGCCCTCGAGTGAGCTCAGCCGCCGCTGGTATGTCAGGTCGCGATGCTGTGGTCAAGGCCAGGGGGCGAGGACTGGAGAGCTAGTAAGAGCTCCTGAGTCGCGATGCTCAGGAGCCCCCCCTTTCAACGCACAAGCGAATTGCACGAGAAAAAAAGGAGACTCGCGGTGCCGCCCGCTATCCTCCCCGTGGGATCCCTGTGAACAGGCACAAGAAGAAACACGGTTTACCGTTATAGCTGCCAGCTTGCTACAGGTTTCTCTGAGATGAGGTGAAGGCACTGAGGGCCTGGTGAGGTGACGTGCGCGGGGCGTGCCGCGAGCCAGAGCTCGACCGCTCAGATTTGTCGACGTGGCAGGGACGGACCCATGCACCAGCGCCGTTCCTGTGAGGAGGCCCTGTGGGAGGCGAAGACCGAGCAGGTGGTAATCGTAAGCAGGTTAAGCATGGAAGGCAAATCAGCTTGGGTAAATGCAGGAAGATACATGCCACTGGGTCCGGCCCGAGCGGCTTGGGGATGATGCAGCCCGAGGGGCGCCCCCAACAAGGTAAGCTAAAGACATAAGCAAAAGGGATACATGCCATAGGGACGGACCCATGCGGCCTGGGAATAAGACAGCCCGAGGGGCGCTCCCAGCTAAACGAGCTTGGAAAATGTCACCTGGTTCTGTAGATGAAGTAGAGTTGGTGCAGCTGAAGGCGTGCGTCGAAGGAATGACTCTTCACGAGCCACCGGGGCCCGGAGGCTCGGGAGGCTCTGGGGGCTCGGGAGGTTCCTTGAAGACCGTCTCCATTTCTTCCAGGACGGCATGGTACCTGGCCTCCTGAGCCGCCAGGACGCGCCGCATGTTGCGCTGATAGGCTGACGCCACGCTCGGCAAGCCGAAGGGCATGCGAACGTAGCTGTGTGGCGGGCCCTCGCAACGGCCCACACGCGAAGGCCAGAAACGCTCCTGAGATGCGGCCCTATTGAGCCCTGGGACGTCGATGCAGACACGCAGCCCAACATCCTTGCCTGGATGGGGAGCTGCGCCTCGTGAGCGGCTGTCGCCGCGCATGGCTCTTGCGTCTTGCAGTTCCTGAGTGGTCTTGGTGATGAACTCCTGAGCGGTGGGCACTCCTTGCCATGTGTTCTCCTGAGGGAAACGTGCCGCGAAGCACGCCTACAAGTGGTGCCCAAGCGCCTCCCTCGTGAGGTTGGCAAGGTCTAAGGCCCTCCAGAAGAGAGCCCCCGAGCCCTGTCCGAGGAGGGCGCCGGGCGCGCCTTCCTATGCGATGGAGGGAGGCGCGCCTGAAGCGGGCGCTAATCCTAATGCGGCTCCAGCCGCGTCGCCGCCCTCCTGAGATCCTGCTCGGCACAGCTGCTTCTTCTTCTTGGGGAGGGCCTCAGGAGGGCCCTCGCTTTTGCGGTCGGGGTCGTTGATTGCTGCAGCTTGGAAGGCACGCTCGAGGAGCACACCGCATCTCTCTCTTCACATGGGACCATGATGATTCCGCCGCTTCCTGGCATCTTGAGGACGTTGTAGCCGTGATGGGTGACTGCCATGAACTTGGCCAGGGCCGGATACCCGAGGATGGCGTTGTACGGCAGGCGGATGTGCGCGACATCAAAGTCGATGAGCTCGGTGCGGTAGTTCTTGCACTCTCCGAAGGTGACAGGCAGGCGGGCCTGCCCTATCGGTGTGGTGGAACCGTCGGTCACTCCTAAGAAAGGCTTGGTAGGCCGAAGCTGCTCATATGGCACTTGGAGGTTGTCGAACGTGTCGACGGACAGGACGTTGAGCCCTGCGCCGCCGTTGATGAGGGTCTTGGTAACCTGCACATTGTTGATGACTATGGAGCACAACATCGGCAGGGCGCCAGCGGTGGCTGCGCAGTTGAGCTGATCTGCCGAGTTGAAAGTGATGGCGCATTGGGACCACCTGAGTGGGTGTGTGGCCTCGAGCTTGGGGAGCACCACGTTCACTTCTCGAGCAAACTGTTTGAAGATGCGTTGAGAGGCTGGGGCCTGCGCGCCGCCCAAGATGCAGGCGATTGCACGCGGCTCCTGGAAGCCCTCAGCCCCCTCATCTTGATGGTGATCGTCGTTCCTTCTTGGTGGCGGCAGCGGGGGAAGACCGACGTTGCCCTGGGGGCGATCCTCACGAAGCTGGTCCCTCCAGGCACCCTCGTGAGGATGGTCCTGCCAGCGGTCCTCATGAGGCCTGTCGCGCCACTCCTGGCGCGGGCCACGGTCGTCCCAGCGTCCGCCTCCACGTCCTCCTTCATGGCCGTAGCCCCGGTCGCTACGCTCGGGGCGTCGACCGAAACGTCCTTCACGAATGGCTCTGAGCTCTTGATAGTCGCTAGTGTTGTGGGTGTTCAGATTGTGGAAGGCGCAGAACTGTCGGCTGTTCTTGGATGACTCGGGCTGATCTCTGCCCCGCTTGGTGTCGGGCTCCGCTGCGAGCACTGCCGCTTCCTTGCGCTTCACGTCCTTGGCCTTGGCTTTCTTCTCCTCTGTGCCCGCTGAGGGAGTCCTGGATTAGGGGGTCCTCGGACAGCCGGACTATATACTTTAGCCGGACTGTTGGACTATGAAGATACAAGATTGAAGACTTTGTACCGTGTCCGGATGGGACTCTCCTTGGCGTGCAAGGCAAGCTTGGCAATATGGATATGTAGATCTCCTCCCTTGTAACCGAGTCTGTGTAACCCTAGCCCCCTCCGGTGTCTATATAAACCGGAGGGTTTAGTCTGTAGGACAACAACAACCATACCATTGGCTAGCTTCTAGGGTTTAGCCTCTACGATCTCGTGGTAGATCAACTCTTGTAATACTCATATCATCAAGATCAATCAAGCAGGAAGTAGGGTATTACCTCCATCGAGAGGGCCCGAACCTGGGTAAACATCGCGTCCCCCGCCTCCTGTTACCATCCGCCTTAGACGCACAGTTCGGGACCCCCTACCCGAGATCCGCCGGTTTTGACACTGACATTGGTGCTTTCATTGAGAGTTCCACTGTGTCGTCACCGTAAGGCTTGATGGCTCAGCGACGATGCGATCCAGGGTGAGGTTTTCCTCCCCGGACAGATCTTCGTATTCGGCAGCTTCGTACTGCAGGCCAACTCACTTGGCCATCTGGAGCAGATCGAGAGCTACGCCCCTGGCCATCAGGTCAGGTTTGGAAACTTGAACTATACTGCCGACATCCGCGGAGACTTGATCTTCGACGGATTCGAGCCCATGTCAGGTGCGCCGCACAATCACGACGAGCATGACTTAGCTCTACCGTCGGACAGTGTTCGGGAGATCGCACCTTCAACTACTCCGGCCCTCAATCTGGAACAAATTGCGCCATCTGAGGATGGGTGGATGGACCCCTCCACGGAGGCCGCACACTCAGTGGCGACAGAGCCGAATACTGACTTCACCTCCTACGAGAGCCGTGTTGCCGAACCGTTGGATTCGTCCCCGGCAATGGGCTCCGAACCGCCTGCGTCCTTGCCTATCGAATCCGATTGGGCACCGATCATGGAGTTCACCTCCACGGATATCTTTCAGCACTCGCCCTTGTGCGATGTGCTAAACTCACTGAGGTCTCTCTCCTTGTCAGGAGACCCTTGGCCGAACTATGTCCGGCTAGAATGGGATGCGGACGAATAAGAAATTCGCTCCCCACCCACCACCCACTTGGTAGCCACTGTCGACGATTTAACCGAGATGCTCGACTTCGGCTCCGAAGACATCGACGGAATGGACGACGATGCAGGAGACGAACAGGAACCATTGCCCACAGGGCGCTGGACAACCACTTCATCACGTGATATATACATGGTGGATACACCCAAAGAAGACAATGATGAGGAACAGGAGGAGGCAGCGAAGGATAAACCCCTCGAGAAGCAACCAAAGCGACGACGCAGACGCCGCTCCAAATCCTGCCTCGGCAAAAACATCGATAACAGCGCAAGAAAGAACGAGACCCCAGCCGATTCCAAGGCAACAGAGCAGGACGAGCCAGCGGACGGCGAACACAAGATGGAGCCATCGTCTCACCACGGGCGACGCCGAGGGTAGAAATCATCAACCTGTCTCCAGAGAGGAGAATAGTCCAGATGACAATATACATATCATCCCAGAAAGGAACTTGGAACAAGAGAACCTCCACAGAAGGCTTATTGCCACCGCGAGGAGTCTCAAGAAGTAGAAACAAAGGCTTAAGGCCGCGCAAAATACACTCATGGGTAGATGGAACAAAGTGCTCGACACTGCTGAAAAGTATGGTGGCAGTCGCCACATAAAGAGTTACCCAAAGCGCAAGCTACTGCCTGAATTCGGTGACGAGGCCTTAGAGCCTACACAGCCGAAGAATAAAACGGCCGACCAGTCGAATCGACCACCTCGTGGCCGCGATAGAGCGGCTAACGAGGCCGCACATAAGTCAGCACACGATTCACGTGAGGACTTGCATAAAAAAGCCAGCATGACCAGATCCCATCTACGGATCTAGGAAGCGTGCTCCAGCGCAGGATCAAGACCGAACACTACAACCGTCAGAACACCATGACATATCCAAATACAGGGGTGCCGCACACCCCCTATGCTTCACCGATGAGGTACTGGATCATGAATTCCTAGAGGGATTCAAACCCGTGAACATAGAGGCGTACGACGGAACAACAGACCCTGGGGTCTGGATTGATGACTTTATTCTTCACATCCATATGGCTCGCGGAGACGACCTCCACGCCATCAAATAGTTGCCCCTCAAGTTGAAGGACCAGCTCGGCACTGGCTGAAGAGCCTCCCCGAAAATTCAATTGGAAGTTGGGAGGAGCTTGAGGATGCATTTAGGGCTAACTTTCAAGGGACCTATGTCCGACCTCCAGACGCAGATGATTTAAGTCATATAATTCAACAGCCCAAAGAGTCAGCCCGAAATCTTTGGAACAGATTTCTTACTAAAAAGAATCAAATTGTTGATTGCCCGGACGCCGAAGCCTTAGCAGCTTTCAAACACAGCGTCCGAGACGAATGGCTCGCCAGACACCTCGGCCAAGAAAAGCCAAGGACAATGGCAGCCCTAACAAGCCTCATGACCCGCTTTTGCGCGGGCGAAGATAGCTGGCTGGCCCGTAGTGGCACCAACGACCCAGGCACATATGAAGTCAGGGATGGCCATGGAAAACCACGATGCAGTAAAATCAAGCGTCAAAATAGCGAAGACAACCCAGACAACACGGCGGTAAATGTCGGATTTAGGGGCTCTCGACCCGGTCAGCGGAAAAAGCCTTTCAAAGGCAACAGAGATGGACCGTCCAGCCTAAACAAGATTCTAGACAAATTATGTCAGATTCATGGCACCTCCGATAAACCTGCAAATCACACCATAGAGAATGCTGGGTCTTCAAGCAGGCCGACAAGTTAAACGCCGAACACAAGGGGAGGGAGAAACCAAGTGAAGACGAGGATGAGCCTCGCCAAAGAAAGCAATCGGGGATGAAAAATTCCCCCCAGAGGTCAAAACAGTGAACATGATTCACGTAACAAAAAGAAGGAGCAAACATGCACTCCGAGACATGTGCTCCGTAGAGCCCGTCAACCTAAGTTCAACCCCTGGTCGGCCTGCCCGATCACTTTTGACCGCAGGGATCACCTGATAAGTATCCGGCACGAAGGATTGGCTGCCTTGGTGCTAGACCCAATTATCAACGGATACCATCTCACCCAAGTCCTCATGGATGGCGGCAGTGGTCTTAATCTGATATATCAGGACACAGTCCGCAAAATGGGGATAGACCCGACAAGAATCAGCCAAAGCAACACTATCATTAAAGGAGTAATACCATGCCCAGAGGCCCACTGTACCGGCTCTCTAGTACTAGAGGTTGTATTCGGTTCTCCCGACAACTTCCGAAGTGAAAAGTTAACATTCGACATCGCCCCATTCCGAAGCGGCTATCAAGAACTACTCGGAAGAACAAACGTTTGCTAGTTTTAACACAGTACTGCATTACACTTCCCTTAAGCTTAATATGCCCGGTCCACATGGCATCATCACAGTTAGCAGAAATGTTGAGCGTTCCTTACGCACGGAAGAACATGTGGCGGCTTTAGCAGCCGAACACTAAACGACCTCTCCAACCAGAATAAATGATCGGTCTTCGAGACCTCGGACACGGCTAGACGAGTCTGGTGCATCACTAGCTGTAACAGCTTAGATAAACCTGAGATTGGATTGATGGATATACCCCCATAGGCGGTACCAGGGGATTCCCACATGTAAAAAGGACTACAGTTCGACTCGACCTTACTTATCTTGAATTTTAATGGTTTATTGAGAATAACCAATTTTTCACACGACAACTTTCATCTAAGTTCTTCTCTTTTACAGATGATAATCGTGCTACACCCTTCCAGAATACGGCACAACGGAGACACAGGCGCAGACGTGCAGCAGGGCCCCGCTCAAAGGTTTATTTTTAGATTAAGACCCTAGGTAAACCTTTCTTACTGTCTTTTGTTGATTCACATCCTCCGGATACTCAGTATAACCGAGAAGGATGTTGACGTTATTGGCATTTCGCCACGTCAGAATAATGCACATACCTGGACACTCGGGGTTCATTATCAAGGGCGTTACTCAGCCCGGTATATGTTATAAAGACTGAATACCTTAGGGAGTGTTCGGTGTCGCGAGTTTGGCCTTATATGCTTCAGCTCCGAATCATGGCTTTGGTCAAATGTTGGGTTTGCCCGGCTCCCGCGTTTTGCTACCTTACGTTCCCCTCTATCGGCTAAGGTGGCACCGGGAGAACTACTGCGATTGTGCCCTGGTTCATCCAGATGAGCACCTCAGTAGAGAAAGCCGAAAACTGACTGTCATGACAAAGCGCGAGACTGGTCAACCACTCGATGACTTTGCAGAATCTTCGAGATTCCTCCGCATTAACGAAGGTCCGGTTTTCCCGGTCATGTACGTACGCGCCCCGTACTCGGATGAGCGTGGAAGTACCAGGGGCTATATAGTAGCCCCACTGTCAAACTCCTATGGTTAAGTGAAAGTGTTAAAGCAATATAGTCCGATTGCCTCATTCGCCGCGCTACCACCTCCTTAATGGACCAAGACATCGGATCAAGTGTGAACACGCGCTATAACACTGCATTATATGCGTGGGGCTGAAGCCATTTAACGCAAACTTTCGGGTTATATACATATATACATAAACGGCCACAAAGTAAGCACCATAATACTTTCAGGCAAAAGTATAAACACAACCTTTATAATTCAAATAGCATTGTTATTACAACCGAGATACATGTCGCTCGAACATGACACTCTTCGAGCACTGAGCCTCTATTAAACGAGCACCTTCCAAGACTTCTTCAAAATAGTGCTCGGCAGAAACCTGGCCTACGGCCGGATTCTGGGTTGCAATCATGGTGGCCTCCATCGCCCAGTATGTCTTGACACCGGCAAGAGCCATCCGCGCACCCTCTATGCACGCCAACCTCTTTACAGCGTTAATATGTGGCACAACACCAAGGAATTGTTGCACAAGACCAAAATAACTATTCGGCCTTGGTCCTTCCGGCCAGAGACGATCCACGACAGACCTCATGGAAAGCCCGGACAACCTATGGAGCTCGACCCACTCGGCCATTTGCTCATTTAACAGCAGCGGACGCGCTGGAGCATGGAACTGCGACCAGAACAACTTTTCCACTTTGTGATCATTTTTATCTTCGAAAAACTTGGTCGCATCAGCAGCACTCGCTGCCAAATCCAGGTACGCGTCCGCAGAACTCCATAATTGATCCAGAAGGGCATACTTAGGATCTTCGAACTTCGTCCGCAACAAAAAGGGCTTCCCAGCCGTGATATTTCCGGCTTGACATAGCTCCTCCTTCGCCGCTCTGATTTTAGAGCGGGTTTCCTTAGCTGCTACCATGGCTTTCTCTAGGTCCGCCATCTTCTTCGACTTTCCCTTTCGAGAAGCTCATAACGGTGGGCGGCATCTTTCAACTCAACAGCCATCTTGGCTATTTTCTCTTTGCTCTCGCAATGCGCAGCCTGTTCGGCTCTAACTCTTCGACCGCCTTTAGGGCGGCCGCATCACACCTCCTGGCTTGTTTCTTGGCTCGGGCAAGTTCCGCCCGAAGGGTCTCCACGGTGGCAGCTCCATCTGCAGTCACAGCATATTATAGATACTAGCATTATGCTCCTCTTAATATATGTTGACCATCGGAGAATACATACCCTGTGCCTCGTCAAGCCGCCTATTTACAAGAATGATGTCGGCATCTGCCGCATCAAGTTGCCACTTCAGTTCGGCAAAATCACCAGTCCGGCTAGCCACTGGACCTCCCGCCACCTGCACATGAAGGCGGCATGATTATTACCTGGGACTATGATCCTCTGTTTGCCACCTTTTTCGACAGCAACTAGAGTCTCAGGGGCTACTATCTACATAGGGCACACCTAGCATGTGTGGTACCATCAAAAATATACATATTACGTTGCGTACCTCAAAGCCTCTCAGTAGGCTCATAAAAGCTAAATGCAACCCACTTTCGGCAGATGAAATCTTCTCAACTACCGTACCCATTAACGTATGGTGTGCTTCTGAGATAGTCGCTTGCTCCATAAGATCCCGCAGAGAGTCTGGTCGCGCACCAGACAGTTTCGGACTCCTTTTGCTGTTCCCCTTAGGAGCCGAATACTCCGGACTCCGGGTGACCGAAGGGTTACCTTCTGGCCTTGGCGGATCAGGGGAAACCCTTCGTGACGACACCTCAAGGTCGCCCGCCTCATTAGGCGGGGAGGCATGGGGAGGTGTTTCGCTCTCCATCATCTCTGGAAGAAGATCCCCCGAAGACGAACTCTGTCGAGAAGGGCTACGATCCGAACTACAGGACATACGTCTCGGTTATTGTCCTCAGAAATAAAGTAGGATATGCTTACTATAAAGTACTTTTGTCTACTTAAAGCTCGGTGGGGGCTGATCCCCTTGGCCTTTGTCTGGTAAGGATACCCTCCGGGTAGGACCCCGACGAATATTTCTTCCCTCGTTTGGAAACCATTGTTTCCAAGTCTTCAGAGGCGGTCCTCTTCCTTCCCTAGGGAGAGGGAATTTTAGATTCTTCTCTCCGGTTATCCTCCTTCGCGGAGGCACTAATTCCCCCGGCCTGGATGAATAATGAGTGAGGCCCGCTTTCAGCTTCTTTATTCCCCCCTTTATCTTCCCCTGAGGGTGCTTAATAAGGCACGAGCTCCAGCATTCTGGCCAGTACTGGATCTACTGAGCCTTCGGGAAGGGGGCCGAACACCTGATCATCTTTGCCTTTTTTACCCAGTCCTGGTCAAAGAGCGACTTTTCAGAATGATGTTGTGATAAATAAAGAAACATCATGTTCGGTCGAAGAAACCGCTTACTTGGGTATCTGGACGGTTGTAGCTCAGACCTGCATCCTCGGTGATGTTCGGACACTTTATTTGTGATCCAAAGAACAATCCATACATCTCTTCGTGTGTCATGCCGAAGAATTGCTGAATAGTTCGCGGTCCTTCCGGGTTGAACTCCCAAATTCGGAGAGGTCGACGTTTGCAGGGAAGGACTCGACAAACTAGCATGACTTGCATTACCTTGACAAGGCTGACATCTCTCTCGAGGAGATCACGGATGCGACTCTGCAATGTCCTCACATCATTTACTGGCCCCCAGTCCAGCCCCTTGTTGACCCATGACGCCAGTTGTGGCGGGGGGCCCGAGCGGAAGGCAGGGGCGACTACCCACTTAGTAGCTCGTGGAGCTGTGATGTAAAACCACTCCCGTTGCCATAAGCTGGACACCTCCAGGAAGGAACCCTTTGGCCATGGAACATCAGCACCTTTGCTTATTATGGCACCTCCGCACTCTGCGTGTCGCCCATTGATCATCTTCGGCTTCACATTAAAGGTCTTGAGCCATAAGCCGAAGTGTGGGGTGACGTGGAGGAAGGCCTCACACACGACGATGAATGACGAGATGTGAAGGATGGAATCCAGGGCTAGATCATGGAAATCAAGCCCGTAATAGAACATGAGCCCTCTAACAAAGGGATCTAGACTAAAGCCTAGCCCTCGGATGAAGTGGGAGATGAATACGACACTCTCATTGGGCTCGGGAGTGGGGACGACCTGCCCTCGAGCAGCCAGCCTGTGCGAGATTTCGGCGGTCAGATACCTGGCTTCTCTTAGCTTCTTGATGTCCTCCTCTGTAATGGAGGAGGGCATCCACCGACCTTGAAGGTTGGATCCGTACATGATTGAAGGTCCGAAAGGCCCAGCCTGAGCCTTGGGTGTTGGAACTCGGGGTGGGGGAAGGATTCGATTGAGCGCGAGAAGAAAAGGATAGGCCTTGGCCCCTTTATAAAGAGGGTGAATATCAAGTGTCCTCTGCGTGGCCATTTGGAACTTGCCTAAAATCGAGGAGTCATACCAACAAGCACGATTGGGTTACCCATACCCGTATTGATGAGAATCCCGTGATAAGGGGGACACGATCTCTACTTTGACAAGACGTGCCAATAAAACCGCCTCGCGAAACGTGCAGTGGCAGGCTGGGAGAAACGGTTCGAATAATGACCAGACCGTGGTGTGATGTCACGTTATGGAAAGTTGTTAGCAAATTAGATTTGTGGAAATATTATTCTCTCTACGGTGGTATGTGGAATTTGTTTTGCAGAGCCGGACACTATCCTTGTGTTCAAAATCTTCTACGGAATATTCGGAGGAAGAACCCGCCTTGCAATGCCGAAGAGAATCTGCGCGCCGGACTCATCGTCACTGAAGCCTGGTTCAAGGGCTACTGAGAGAGTCCTGGATTAGGGGGTCCTCGGACAGCCGGACTATATACTTTAGCCGGACTGTTGGACTATGAAGATACAAGATTGAAGACTTTGTCCCGTGTCTGGATGGGACTCTCCTTGGCGTGGAAGTCAAGATTGGCAACACGGATATGTAGATCTCCTCCCTTGTAACCGACTTTTTGTAACCCTAGCCCCCTCCGGTGTCTATATAAACCGGAGGGTTTAGTCCGTAGGACAACAACAATCATACCATAGGCTAGCTTCTAGGGTTTAGCCTCTACGATCTCGTGGTAAATCAACTCTTGTAATACTCATATCATCAAGATCAATCAAGCAGGAAGTAGGGTATTACCTCCATCGAGAGGGCCCGAACCTGGGTAAACATCGTGTCCCCCGCCTCCTGTTACCATCCGCCTTAGACGCACAGTTCGGGACCCCCTACCCGAGATCCGCCGGTTTTGACACCGACACCCGCGGCTGGCAGCTCAAGGAGGGAGAGGCGTCCCTCCTCAGCTCTTGCGCACTTGGTCGCCAGGTTGAACAGCTCCTGATATGTGCACAACTCCTCATGGACAGCGAGCTCGTCCTTCTTCTTGACGTCACGGACGCCGTCTGAGAATGCGGAGATGATGGCCTCGTCCGTGACCCTGGGGATCTTGAGGCGAGTCTTGTTGAAGCGCTGGATGTACTTCTGGAGGGTCTCCCCAGGATGTTGCTTGATGCGGTGCAGGTCACCCACGGCCGGTGGGCGGTCGCGGGTGCCCTGGAAGTTGGCGACGAAGCGGTCACGCATCTCATCCGAGGAGGAGATCGAGCCGTGCTATAGGTTCAGGAGCCAGGAGCGGGCACCATCCTTGAGAGCCATAGGGAACCAGTTCTCCATGACTTTCTTGTCGCTGTGGCTGCTTCAATGCTCAGCTCGTAGAGCTGCAGGAACTCCGCGGGGTCGTAGGTGCCGTCGTAGCGGGGAGGCAGATCCAGCTTGAACTTGCTTGGCCAGGTGACGCTACACAGCTCGGGGGTGAAGGTGCGGCAGCCGGCCGTGGTTGTCGGGGCCCACCTCGGAGGTGGATCTTGGTCTTGATGAGGTCCGAGCGGCGCCACCGCAGGCGGCGCGCAGTCTTGGCAAGGCGGCGTGGGGAGCGCATGTGCGGCTTCTCGCGGCCGAGGGATTTCTTGGCAGCTTCTCTCCTCGCCCGCGGGCACCGGACGTGGCGGATCACGCCGTGGGGGTCAAGGCTTTGGCGCCAAGGCGCGATCTTTGGGCAAAGGTGGTGGAGGCGCCGCCATGAGCTACATCGCCGCGGCCGGGCGAAGGGTGAGGCAGAGAGGGACGGCGCTGGGAGCCTTCTTGGCCAGCGGACGAGCTCGGCAATGCGGTCGAGCCACTCCTTGTAGAGGTCGTCGACTAGGCCGTAGCGCAGGAGCTCGTTCGCTGCGAGGAGCGCGGCCCGCGCCTCTATGGGAGCGCGGCGTGCATGAGACGAAGAACCGGCCGGGATCAGTGACGGAGTGGCGGTGCGGCCATCCTGCCGCACCGACGGATGCAGCGAGGACGCCTGTTGCTCTTTCCTCGTCGGGCCGGTGGTAGCGTTGGCGGCGGGAGACGGAGAACGACGAGATGGCCCATCGACGGGTGCCGTCTGAGCAACACGGGCGGTGAGGGCAGCCCGACGCTCAGCTCGAGCACGGCAAGCGTCCGCCATGGAGACGACGGAGCGATGGATCGACGGAAGGGAAGCTACGGCGCACCCCTACCTGTCGCGCCAAATTTCGGATGTGGGGTTCCGGCAAACCCTTAAGGTTCGAACTCTGGGGTGCACGCGAAGTCTTTCCCTCCTACCGATCCATGCCCTAGCTCGCTAAGATCTCGCAGACGAACTCGACAAACTCACAACACAGAAAGACATGAGATTTATACTAGTTCGGGCCACCGTTGTGGTGTAATACCCTACTCCAGTGTGGTGGTGGTGGATTGCCTCTTGGGCTGATGATGAATAGTACAAGGGGAAGAACAGCCTGAAGGAAATATGCCCTAGAGGCAATAATAAAGTTATTATTTATTTCCTTATTTCATGATAAATGTTTATTGTTCATGCTAGAATTGTATTAACCGGAAACATAATACATGTGTGAATACATAGACAAACAGAGTGTCACTAGTATGCCTCTACTAGACTAGCTTGTTAATCAAAGATGGTTATGTTTCCTAACCATAGACAAAGGAGTTGTCATTTGATTAACGAGATCACATCATTAGTTGAATGATCTGATTGACATGACCCATTCCGTTAGCTTAGCACCCGATCGTTTAGTATGTTGCTATTGCTTTCTTCATGACTTATACATGTTCCTCGTAACTATGAGATTATGCAACTTCCGTTTACCGGAGGAACACTTTGGTGCTACCAAACGTCACAACGTAACTGGGTGATTATAAAGGAGTACTACAGGTGTCTCCAAAGGTACATGTTGGGTTGGCGTATTTCGAGATTAGGTTTTGTCACTCCGATTGCTCTGGAGAGGTATCTCTGGGCCCTCTCGGTAATGCACATCACTATAAGCCTTGCAAGCAATGTAGCTAATGAGTTAGTTATGGAATGATGCATTACGGAACGAGTAAAGAGACTTGCCGGTAACGATATTGAACTAGGTATTGGATACCAACGATCGAATCTCGGGCAAGTAACATACCGATGACAAAGGGAACAACGTATGTTGTTATGCGGTTTGACCGATAAAGATCTTCAGAGAATATGTAGGAGCCAATATGGGCATCCAGGTTCCGCTATTGGTTATTGACCGAGAATAGTTCTAGGTCATGTCTACATAGTTCTCGAACCCGTAGGGTCCGCACGCTTAAGGTTTCGCGATGGCAGTTATATTATGAGTTTATGAGTTTTGATGTACCGAAGGAGTTCGGAGTCCCAGATGAGATCGGGGACATGACGAGGAGTCTCGAAATGGTCGAGACGTAAAGATCGATATATTGGACGACTATATTCGGAGTTCGGAAAGGTTCGAATGATTCGGTATTTTTCGGAGTACCGGAGAGTTACGGGAATTCGCCGGGGAGAAGTATTGGGCCTTATTGGGCCCTCGGGAAAGAAAGAGGGGCTGCCTAGGGCAGGCCGCCAAGACTTCCATGGCCTAGTCCGAATTGGACTAGGGGGAGGGGCCGCACCCCCTCCTTCCTTCCCTTCTCTCTTCCCCGTCCTTGTCTCCTACTCCTAATACATGGAAGGACTCCTAGTTGGACTAGGAAAGGGAGAATCCTACTCCGGTGAGTAGGACTCCCATGGCGCGCCCTCCTAGGGCCGGCCTCCTCCTCCCTCCTCCTTTATATACGGGGCAGGGGCACCCCATGGACACACAAGTTGATCTACGGATCGTTCCTTAGCCGTGTGCGGTGCCCCTCCACCATATTCCACTTCGGTCATATCGTCATGAGCTTAGGCGAAGCCTCGCCGGAGAAGTCATATCGTCATGAGCTTAGGCGAAACCCTCGCGTCGGTGGAGCATCATCATCGCCACCACGCCGTGCGTCGACGGAACTCATCCCCGACACTTTGCTGGATCGGAGTCCGGGATCGTTATCGAGCTGAACGTGTGCGTAACTCGGAGGTGCCGTGACGTTCGCATTACTTGGATCGGTCGGATCGTGAAGACGTACGACTACATCAACCGCATTGATATAACGCTTCCGCTTACGGTCTACGAGGGTACGTGGACATACACTCTCCCCTCTCGTTGCTATGCCATCACCATGGTCTTGCGTGTGCGTAGGAAATTTTTTTGAAATTACTACGTTCCCCAACACAGCCTCCTGAGGTTGAGGTGTTCTTGTGGCTAGGGAAGGCTCTCGATCAGATCAGATCAGGCTGAGCTGCCCCTACGGTGGTGGCTAGTTCTACTTATATAGGCCCTGGTCCTCTCCCCAAATATTGAGCGGGAAGGGAGCCAACAACGGCGGGCAAATTTGAAGGGGGATAGCTAGTACAAGCTATCCCGACAAAAGTGGTCTTCGCCTGCAAAAGGCTCTGGTGGTGACGCCGTCTTGGGCTCCACGATGACCTCCGTCCTGCCGTCCTTCTGGTCTTGGTCTCGTTGCACCGATATGGCAACCTTTGCATGATGCCTCGGTACTCCTCGCCTGCGCTTGCCTCCTTAGCACCAAAGAGGAAACAACATCACGTCATGAGAGCCTCGCGAGGTTTTGCCCGCCTTGATATCTCCGCTCCTCGCGAGCCTGCCTGGCTAGGCCACTCCTGAGGAGGTTTTGCGTCGTCCGCCTCGCGAGGCTTGACCCCTCGCGAGGGTCTTGGATGCCTTGTTGATGAAGATGGGTCGTACGGCCTGCTGACTTAGCCACGCCGTGGGCCACAGGCACGCAAGTATGGGGACCCCCGTTCCCAGAACACAGACAGTAGCGCATCAGAGAAATCTGTTCCCGTGATGCCTACACCAACTAGAGAGGAAGTTAATGATGATGATCATGAAACTTCATATCAAGTTACTACTGGACCTCGTAGGTCGAACAGAGCATGTTCCGCAGCAGAGTGGTACGGTTATCCTGTCCTGGAAGTCATGTTACTAGACCATGGTGAACCTACGACTTATGATGAAGCCTGTATTTACAAGAAAGTGAGTGGGAGCTCTGTAGCCTTTCTGATATTATATGTGGATGACATATTATTGATTGGAAATGATATAGAATTTCTGGATAGCAAAAAAGGATACTTGAATAAGAATTTTTCAATGAAAGACCTCGGTGAAGCTGCTTATATATTGGGCATCAAGATCTATAGGGATAGATCGAGACACTTAATAGACTTTCACAAAGCACGCACCTTGATAAAGTTTTGAAGAAGTTCAAAATGGGTCAATCAAAGAAAGGGTTCTTGCCTTTGTAACAAGGTGTGAAGTTGAGTAAGACTCAAAACCCAACCACGGCAGAAGATAGAGAGAGAATGGAAGTCATTCCCTATGCCTCAGCCATAGGTTCTATAAAGTATGCCATGCTGTTTACCAAACCTATTGTGTACCTTGCCATGAGTTTGGCAAGGGGGTACAATAGTGATCCAGGAGTAGATCACTAGACATCGGTCAAAATTATCCTTAGTTACCTAAGAGGACTAAGGAAATATTTATCGATTATGGAGGTGATAAAGAGTTCATCGTAAAGTGTTACTTCAATGCAAGCTTTGACACCGATTCAGATGACTCTAAGTCTCAATCTGGATACATATTGAAAGTGGGAGCAATTAGCTAGAGTAGCTCCATGCAGAGCATTGTAGACATAGAAATTTGCAAAATACATACGAATCTGAATGTGACAGACCCGTTGACTAAACTTCTCTCACAAGCAAACCATGATCACACCTTAGTACTCTTTGAGTGTTAATCACATGGCGATGTGAACAAGATTATTGACTCTAGTAAACTCTTTGGGTGTTGGTCACATGGCGATGTGAACTATGGGTGTTAATCACATGACTATGTGAACTAGATTATTGACTCTAGTGCATGTTGGAGACTGAAGGAAATATGCCCTAGAGGCAATAATAAAGTTATTATTTTATATTTCCTTATTCATGATAAAGGTTTGTTATTTATGCTAGAATTGTATTGATCGGAAACTTAAATACATGTGTGAATACATAAACAAATATTGTGTCCCTAGTAAGCCTCTACTAGACTAGCTCAACGGGATCACATCATTAGGAGAATGATGTGATGGACAAGACCCATCCGTTAGCTTAGCATAGTGATCTTTCAGTTTATTGCTATTGCTTTCTTCATGTCAAATACATATTCCTTCGACTATGAGATTATGCAACTCCCAGATACCGGAGAAATACCTTCTGTGCTACCAAACATCACAACGTAACTGGGTGATCATAAAGATACTCTACAGGTATCTCCGAAGGTGTTTGTTGAGTTGGCATAGATTGAGATTAGGATTTGTCACTCCGAGTATCGAAGAGGTATCTCCGGGCCCTCTCGGTAATACACATCATAATCTTGCAAGCAAATGACTAAGGAGTTAGTCACAAGGTGATGTATTACGGAATGAGTAAAGAGACTTGCCGGGTAACGAGATTGAACTAGATATCAAGATACCGACGATCAAATCTCGGGCAAGTAACATACTGATGGACAAAGGGAATTACGTATGTTGTCATAATGGTTCGACCAATAAAGATCTTTGTAGAATATGTAGGAGCCAATATGGGCATCCAGGTTCCGATATTGGTTATTGAGCGGAGAGGTGGCTCGGTCATGTCTACATAGTTCTCGAACCCGTAGGGTCCGCACGCTTAACGCTCGTTGGCAATATAGTGTTATATGAGTTATATGTTTTGGTGAAAGAATGTTGTTCGGAGTCCCGGGTGAGATCACGGACATGACGAGGAGTCCCAAAATGGTCGAGAGGTAAAGATTCATATATAGGACGATGGTATTTGGACACCGGAAGTGTTTCGGGACGTACCGGGAAGGAATCGGGTCACCGGAAGGGGTTCCGGGCATCCCCCCCCCCCCCCCGGCAAGTTATGGGCCTTATGGGCCAAAGGAGGGGACACACAAGCCCACAAGGGGGCTGGTGCGCCCCCTCCCTTGTTTGGCCAGCCCTAGGGAAGGAAAAGGGGGAGGGCTAGCCCCTCCTGCCTTTCCCTCTCATGGGAGAAAGGAAAGGGGGGCGCCACCCTCCCCTGCCTTTCCCCGCACTCCAAATAAGGAAAGGGGGCGCGGCTTGGGAGGGACCCCAAGTAGGATTCCTCCTACTTGGGCGCCTCCTTTGGCTGCTCCTCCCTCCCTCCCACCTATATATATGTGGGAGGCGCCAGCACACAAATGCACAATTGCTTTCCAGCTGCAGCGACGCCGCCCTCCAATGTTTGCACCCCTGGTCATATTTTCATAGTGCTTAGGCAAAGCCCTGTGGAGATCACTTCACCATCACCGTCACCACACCGGCGTGCTGCCGGAACTCATCTACTAGCTCGACGTCTTACTGGATCAAGAAGGCGGAGGATGTCACCGAGCTGAACGTGTGCAGAACGCGGAGGTGCCGTACGTTTGGTACTTGATCGGTTGGAGCGCGAAGAAGTTCAAGTACATCAACCACATTGTTAAACGCTTCCGCTTATGGTCTACGAGGGTGCGTAGACACACTCTCCCCCTCGTTGCTATGCATCTCCATGGATAGATCAATGCGCAGCGTAGATTTTTTTGTTTTTCATGCAACGATTCCCAACACCCCTCACCATGATGGAGAGAAAATATCGGAAGGAAGGAGGAAGAAGATAGGTGTGAGCCAAAGACCACGCCCACATTCCCTTTATAGGCAAACGAGGCCGGGGGCTGGTTTCACCCAGGGGGCAATCCGCCCCAATCCACTAATCCAACTCCTCTACGTCACTAACGGCGCATGAAATCAAGACCGGCCTCCTGCGCCTATCCATGGCACCTGGCATTCTGCCTAGGCACTCGTTCCCGTGCCCTTCGCGTCTGCCACCAACCCTGCGCAATGCATGCGGCATACATGGCAGAAACGGCAGGGGCGAGGGAGTTAGTGAAATGGCAGTTACTACCCCGTGAACGTGGGACATGGGCGACCCACGGATCATGGCATAAATCTCCCCCACGATGTCTCGCACGACGCACGGAAAAACCAGAAACTGACTCAAGCGCGGATTAATGAAGAAGCAAAGAAGATATCAAGAAAAGAGGAGAATTTCATCGTAAATGCCCTGCCTGTGAACCTGATGGGGGCCTGCCCCAACAATGCTCGGCATCACATTTGGACCAGACCCGGGGGCTCCTATCGGTGCAACAAACCTTCACGTATGTTGCCCGAACTGTACACAGGCTCAGTGGCAGAGATGCAAACTCCACCAAGCATTCAAGACAAAACCAAGCCAGAAGGATAGCCCTTTGAGGAATCAAGGGGCGGATCAAGAAGACCGAGACAAGCCAAGAGAACAAGATATCACTAAAGGAAAACCTCCCTTACTGGGCTGGTGAGCCTGGTCAGGTCGAGGCCACCCGAAGACAAGTCCCAAGACTCCCCCGGCAAGGGTTGCCGGGGCCGCTGGCGGCCTACATCCTCGCCAAGACTCCGCCACTCCACCGCATCGCAACGCAAGTCATCCATCTATGCAGTGTCGAGCCCCCGGATAGCTAAGTGGCTGTCATTTGCATGTGGCAGCCAGTTAGGAGGAAGATCACCTCTACATGACACCCGTCCAGAGGCGTGTCAAGCAGACAGATGGAAGGTGACTAAGCGGCGCGGAAGGCCTACCGGGCCGCATCCACAACGTGACACCTAGCAGTGCATTTAATGTGCTTTGTCCTAACTGCCAGAGTTAGGTATTATATCACTGTTAGCTATCTAATCACTGGATCATGACCGTTTTGCCATTGTGGTAACCCCTTAGCCTATAAAAGGAGGACCGTGTCAACCTTATAAAGTATCCGGACCCTCATGTACTCATTCGCACGTAGCTGCTCTCCCCAAGGCTACCTTGCCGGGCTTGAGCGTCGCTCGTTCTTCACGGTCCCTCTATCAATCCACCAAAGCAGGAGTAGGGTTTTACGCTTCTCAGCGGCCCGAACCTGAGTAAAAACCACGAGCGTCATCACTGCCGTGCCGTCCCACGGCCTCTTCTCTTTGTTCAATGCGATCTTCCCCCTGTCGAACCACAAAGAGATGGTCGTGTTCTACCACGACACCTAGCTGCACAAATGGCTACGCCATTAGCATAAACTTGTAAGAGATGGATGTTTTGTGTTCACACACACAACACAATGCCAACAGCCATTACCACTGTGCTCTGGAGAGGAGTCCTCAAGATTATAAGCAGCCAAGCGGTCTTTCAGATCAGCCACTTGGTCCTCTTCATCTTTCACCGGTGCACTTGCTTACGAAATTGTTAAATTGACCTGTCAAAGCAGCAAATAAACTATGACACAGGCGATGAGAAAAGGCTTGATCAAGGACCAACCTTCTTGGGCGGCTTCTTCTTCTTTTGTCCGGCAGGTTTCTTAATTTCTGGTATAAAATTTTCACCGTCGCTCCCAGCCATATTTACCTTGAAAAGTTTGATTGTTTTATCAGTAAAGAGCAACGACCTTTCATAATAATTGTTTGGAATGGTCAAAGTCCCTACAAGCAGGACGACGCAGACAATTTTTCAAAATCCTGGTACTAAAAGCCCCCCCCCCCCCCCCCAAATGACTATCATGTATTAACTAATTCCGTTTCTCACAATTATGGTACAACACATATATAGGAGAGTGAGACGAACAATGCTCCCATTTGAATCTATTTCATCCTAAAATTAGTACACATACTCCTCAACGTTGATTGATTCCCATTGCTCATATATACATGAAAATGTGGGAATCACATAGAAAATTGCAGAGAAGGGCGACCGATCAAAACTGTAATTCATTATGTGCAAAAACAAGATATAGATATTAATGCTACCTCATCCCAATCTTTCATTCCAAACAAGCTAGAGTTCAACATGTGTAGATTCAAGCTCCATATTGTTTGACTGAACACATGCAACTAAATCTCCAATTCTCACAGGAGCACACCCTACAGCATACTGAAACAAAGCATGAAAATATGAAGTGAGAACTTAGGTACATGTCAAGAATAGAGCATTACATGAATCAGGTCCTCACTCACTCTGGATTGGCTGCCAGCAAAAGCACTAGAACGGAATCGCGATCTCTATCTCCAAGATCATAGCCCCCCCTGTCAAAATTGCAATAAAGCACAACAAATGACCAACCATCTCTATCCATTTCTCCACTCATGTCAGCAATATAGCTTGATAAATCCTCAATTATCTGATTGATGCCTGCACATGGCCCGTACACAACTAAAAGTATTGGAGAATTATTGTTGAGTCTCCATGAGAAATTATCATTATTCCAAAGTGATACTTTTTGGTATTTTAATAGGTAAGGTAACAATGAAATTACTACCATGACAGATATGGTGCATAAAAGGCTAACTTTGATTCATGAGCACTTATTGCACATCTAGGAAGATGTTTTGCTTACAAAATATACCCAAAATTTTCAACTATGTGCTAGAAGGAAGAAAAATTAAGGCGAGGGAAAAATGAACCTCACAAAACACATGAATTAGAATTGGGAAGAAGTGCTTAAGATACTTGCATTTAGTGCTTATGAATCGCATGAGGATCCCCTCAGCACAGACACTACAATAAGCAAACACACAAGAACAAAAGTTTTTTAAGTGAAAGGTAGCGATCCTACCTTGTTTTAAAAAAAGGCCGTAAAGGCCAACCATGGTCTGGGCGTAAGTCCAACCATGGTCTGGGCGCACACGAGAGTCAACAAGCAAAAGCCTGCAGAAACAAAAACAAAACGAAGGGGGAAAAGTAGTAAAAGAGAGTACATGAGCGTGAACAGTTTACGTGCCAGAAAATATATGTGCCCAAGATAGGAGAGAAATCTTGTGTGATTCCTTCATTTCCATGTTCGCCCAGAGCTTCAGATCCTCGCTGATGCATTGTGAAATCAAATGTGGCGGCAATTCTTTGTCGTTAAACACTTCATTTCTGCATTGCCGAAGAGTAACTGTACAGGGCTGTAAAAACAATTGGCCATAGACTGTGTTGTATACATTAATGCACATCATTGGCAAACGGAAGCATGTCTGAAGCTTGCCTGGCCATGGATTGCAGATTTAGGCACCTCCAGATGTGTTCCACTGCTTTACGACAAAACAGAATATATTCAATGGACTCGATTGCGGGGAAAATTTTGCACCATGGGTCAGTAACCCAACATTTTTTGGTGATATTCTCCTTTGTGTTAAGTCTGTCTTGAAATTCATTTAATAGGAACACTCGGTGCTCTAGAGGAATGATCGAAAGCCATATGAACTTGGCCACAAGAGAGGTCACACCTCTAAATGTGAAAAGACTGTAGAAGTAGCAGACGTTGGCAGCGGTACCAAAAATCCCGCATGTTCTTGTGTTCATCTCTATATTGGCGTTTAGGCTCTTTATTAGGATTACCAACAGCTAAGCCAATTGATGAACATCCATTGTGGATAGAACCAACCGTAGCTTAATAGACCATGAGTTATCTGAAAACTAGGATTGAACACAGCACTAATTATCCATGGCGAAGGTGAAAAAAATTGAAATATATCCATTAGTCTTTTCGCCATGCACCAAGCGTCCATCCAAAAGGAAATATTTTATCCACTTTCCAATCTACACCTTGTAGCGTTCATGACTACAGGTATTATTGACTTGAAAGTGTCAAGAAAGAACAAAACCCATTTGCCTGGTTCCACCATCGGCCCGGATCGAGGTGGGGGAGGTGGATGGCGAGGCGAAGGAGGTTGGGGCTGGGTAGGGGTGCTGCGCTGGAGCCCAGAGAGGAGAATAGCTAGCGAGGAGGCCGCGGTGCGGCGCCGACGGAAGGAGATGGTGGGGCGTCTGCGGGAGGAGCGCGGTGCCCATCAGCCCACGTTGTCGACGTCCATGGCTCCGCCTCTGCTCCTATCACCCAAATCGAGGGAGGAAAGATGCGGTCGAGCTGCACATCGATGGCTGTTCGAGAGAGATCCAGGGCGAGGTCGCGAGGAGAGGACGACGGGGCGCGAGCTGCGTGATAAGATGTTCCACACTGACAACCCAGCCCACACCCCCAGCCACAGGAGGACCCATCCCTAGGGCACGACCAAGTCAAAATAGACGACCAAATTTTGACTCTCAATCGATTCTGAGGATTCCCACCCCTAGGGAGCTTAGTGATTTAGTAGATGCATGAATTTCCGACGTGCTAGCCATGCATGCATAAAGTAGTGCAAAAAAATTTATGACTTGCAGGCATGATTTGCTTATGTGACATGGTTGCATGGCTAGAAAAAAGCTAAGGGGTTATAGCTATTTAGGAACGTTGATGTGCCAGCGATGCATGCATAGAATAATGCAAAAAAATATAATTTATGACTTGCTTATGTGACATGGTTGCATGACTAGAGAAAGGTAATGGGTTATAACTATTTTTAGGAACAATGATGTGCTAGCGATACATGCATGGAATAATGCAAAAAATATATAATTTATGACTTGCATGTATGACTTGTTTATCTGACATGGTTAGAAAAAATAGGTACTCATAACTTACTTAGAAATGAGGTTAAGTAGTGGGTTGTAATTATTTAGAAATGATGTGCTACCAATGCATGCATATAATAGTAAAAAATATTTATAATTTATGAGTTGCACGCATAACTTACTTATGTGACACGAGCCAGTTTTTTGGGGCTTATATTCAGATGTGGAAATAAGTTGTCGCTTATCTAGTTTATTTTATTAATTAACCTTAACTAGTAGGCTTTTTATAAATAGTAAAATTTTAGGTTAGACTTATAGAATAAGCGGGGAAGGCGCCAACTTATTTTCACACCCAACCATAAACTCTGAAAGAACTGGCCCATGATTGCCGAAACGACTCCTTGGCGATCGATCGCGAGAGCGATCGATTCCGACTGCTGCGTATGGCGACCTCCCCTGCTCCCTTTCCCTTTCTAGATGGTTTCCTTTTTGGAAAATCTCTCCTGGCGCTGCCTCCTATTCCCCTTTTCCTTTCGCTGGCCTCCCCGAGCGCTGGTGGTCGCCTTTCTTCCTCAGATCCCTCAGATTCTCCGCTGCACTGCCGCTTCCTCCCCCTCCTCGGGCAAGGCTCCTCCGCCGCAGCTGCCCTGCCGCTTCCCTTCCCTCCTCGTTGTCGGTTCTCCCTTGCGTAGCTAACACGGCGAGGCTCCACTACCAAGACGGGTGATGCGAGGTCCAGGGTGGCAGTACTAATACGCCGAGGCGCTGCCACCAGATCGAAGCGCCGCAGAAGGTCCAGGGCGTAGCTGTCAAGACGGTAGGCGGTGGCTTCCATTGGCGTCCGTACGGCCTCCGTGGCGCAAGGCCGCCTTCCTCCCCGTGCATCTCCTGCCAACAAGCTTCCTAACGGCGCCTGTCACCTCCGAGGATGTCCCGTACCACCCACCTTCCCCTCCCTCTTCCTTCAGATGAATCAATAGTCGACGGCAGCTCAGATCTGAGCTCTCGAGCACCCAGATTTGACAGGGAGCAGCATATGGATGTCGCTTTTGGCAGCTCGCTTTGATGAAGCCGCATGGCTAGGTAGTTCTTGCTAGTTTTCAAAGATGAGGAGGGAAGAAGATGATTTAAATGTTTTGTAAGGACTAATCCAGTGAGGATGGTGGACAAGAAAATAGAAGGAATGTGTATGTCAAAACTGAAGAAAAGCGAGACTCACCTTGGTGGCTCTGTTCTCACAAAAAGAAGATTTTTACTGTTTCACACAAAATCAGATTTTTGCCAGCAACTCATCCACCTTGGTCTCATCTTTCGCTGACGGCGGAGCATCAAGTAGCAAAGTATCTCTGCGAAAATCCATTGAAGTAGTCGGAACCGCTATGGATATGGGAAAAGAAAATCCCTAAATGCATCTCCAAACAATGGCATTTTTTTCAAAGGAATGAACAAAGACTAGCAGTTCATTTTTATTCTGTTGGGGGAATCTATTTTGGACGAAATTCTGAACACTTTTCAAAGAGATAGCAGCTGCCACTGTTTCAAGAATGTACTAATTCTCTGAAAATCGCTTTGTTTTTCTGTAGCAAGTTGTCGTATGAATTCTGACTTGTGTTCCCCCCGAATCGCGCTATAGTCTCCGGTTGTGCCTCGTTATCCATGGACATATTTAGTAACTTGTGTTCTCCTCGACTTGTTTATGAGCAATTTGCTATTTCAATGTGATGTAATTTAGTCTAAATGGTCCATGATTTCTATCTATCTCCTTGTAAACTTATCACTACTTCCGGTGCACAGGTTGCATTGCTTTGGTAAGGACCTTCTGCTCACTCATGTTAAGAGTCGAGGATGATTCTGGGTGCACAACATGTATGGTTTTCATCTTCAGCGACAAAATCCTGGTGTGTCTTTCTCGCCTCCATACCGAAAAGCTCTCTGAACCCACCGTCATAAAAATGACATTTGGAATTTTTCCACTTTGATAGTGTTAGCTCGCAAAGGAAGATGATTTATATGTTAGTCTAAGCCAAAGAGCCAACACCTGTGGCACGGGTTGGGGTCTGCATTGTATATTTTGTACTGCATCCTGATTCATGGATTCAGGATATATTTGTGGACATGTAACAGAGTTAACAGCTGCTTGTATTCTAGAAAGAGAAAAAGAACAGACATAATAAATTTGGAAGAGATGAATCACAGCAGATCCTAATACAACATCACAAAGGCATCCTCATAATAAGTTTGACATATGTTTCTCACTTCGACAGCGCAAGAGCAATCCCCAACATGGTCTTGCATTCCATCATGCTTTTCGCTGTCCATGTCTTGCTCTGTTTTTCTCTTGACCCACAAATGTCTCAAAATAGGATTTTTCGACAAAGAACTCATCCGCTTTCTCTTCTTTCATTGATGCCGGAGCACAACATAGTAGTGTTCCGGTGCATCTCTGCAAATCCTTACAAGTATCCGAACTGGCTGTGGAGATTGGAAAAAGGAAATCCCTAAATGCATCTCTCAAACAATGACATTTTTCTACCAATGAACCGAGACTAGCAGTTCATCTTTATTCTGTAGGGGGATCTTTCTTGGATGAAATTCTGAACACTATTCAAGAAATAAGCAGCTGGCATTTGTTCAAGAATATACTAAGTCTGTGAACATTGTTTTGTTTCTCTCAGCAAGTTATTCTATAAATACTGAACACTATGCAAGGAAATCAATAGTTGCCATTGTTCAAGAATGTACTAATTCTCCGAACATTGTTTTGTTTTCCTGTAGCAAGTTATCTCTATAAATACTGAACAATCGCAAGGAAATCAGCAGCTTTCATTGTTAAGAGAATGAGCTAATTCTCTGAACATTGTTTTGTTTTTATGTAGCAAGTTATTTTTATAAATGCTGAACAATCGCAAGGAAATCAGCAACTTTCATTGTTAAGAGTATGAGCTAATTCTTTGAAAATCGCTTTTGTTTTTCAGTAGCAAATTATTGTATGAATTCTGAACATTTGTGCAAAAGAAACTGAGCTCTGAACATTATTCAAGCTAAATAGAGATAGAGCACAATCTGTATATACATGAGCATTAAGCTAGAAGAATTCCTAATGTTACCGTGGTCCCTTGTGTTTTAGGTTTTTCTCTTCCATGTGCTGTAGCACAGAGTCCATAAGTTTCATTGTTGTTGATTTTGGGCAGTTACATATTTAATCGCAACCTGTTTCTTGTTCACGCTGATTTGTCAAATATCAAACTATTTGTCAGATAAAGACAACTCATTTTTAGCAGTTCATAATATTGTCGTTGTTTAGGATCTAGTGTTTTCTTCCTTGCTTTTGCATCATGACGCTTCACCCATGTTTTGACTATTTAAGTTGGTGTACAACTGTACATGGTATGTAAATATAATAGTCTGTTCTAACATATTCTCTCGCTTTTTCAAGAGCGCGGTCTAACATTCAAGAAACAGGGACATTGTGAATATTTGCCACCCTGCCCCAGCGTGAACGCAAGTCGAGGCGGACGCCACCGCTACCCTCGCTCATCTTAGGGTTACGCGAAATGGCGACGTCACGCCGCGTAGCGTACACGGACGCCGAGACGGAAGTTTGGCATGACACCACAGCCACCCCCTGTCTTAGCGTAACGCGAAGTCGAGGCGACGCTGCCACGGTGAAGCGACGACGGACGCCGAGACGAGCACGTGACAAAGATTGCCACCCTCGCTTATCTTAGCGCATCGCGAAGTCGAGGCGGACGCCGTCAGCGGTAGCGACGACGACGCCGAGACGCGTTAATGCGACAAAGACCGCCACCCTCGCTCTATCTTAGGGTTACGCGAAGTCGAGGCGACGACGCCGCGGTAGCGACGACGACGCCGAGACGAGCATCGCGGACACCACGCCACCCTCGCCTTTAGTGTAACGCGAAGTCGGCGACGCCGTCGCCGCGGTAGCTTACGACGGACGCCGAGACGCAGCACGCGACACCACCGCCACCCTATCTTAGCGTAACGCGAAAGTCGAGGCGGACGCCGCCGCGTAGCGATGACATACGCCGAGACAGCACGCGACACCACAAACGCACCTTTCGCTTCATCTTAGGGTTACGCGAAGTCGAGGCGGATCGCCGTTCCGGTAGCTTACGACGTGACGCCGAGACGCAGCACGTGACACCACAGCCACCTGTTCTATCTTAGGGTTACGCTGAAGTCGGGCGACGCTGCCGCTGTAGCGACATTTACGGACGCCGAGACGAAAGCACGTGACACCCCGTACCACCTCGCTCATCTTAGGGTTACGCGCGAAGTCGAGAAGCGACGCCGCCGCGGTAGCTTATTTATGCACGCCGAGACGAGCACGTGACACCACGTACCACCCCGCTCATCTTAGGGTTACGCAAGTCGAGGCGGACGCCGCCGCGGTAGCGACGACGACGATGCCGAGACGCAGCACATGCGGACACCTCGCCCACCCTGCCTCATCTTAGGGTTACGCTGAAGTCGAGGCGACGCTGCCGTCGGGTAGCAGTTTACGATGACGCCGGACGAGCACGCGCTACCACGCCCACCCCGCCTCATCTTAGGGTTACGCGAAGTTTAGGGCGACGCCGCCATGCGAAGCGACGACGGACGCCGAGACGAAAGCATCGCGACACCACAGCCACCCTGCCTTAGCTGCATCGCGAAGTCGAGGGCGGACGCCGTCACGCGCTAGAGCGACGACGACGCCGAGACGAAAGCACGTGACACCACAAAACAATTTCGCTTCATCTTAGGGTTACGCTGCTGAAATGGCGACGTCAGCCGCCGTAGCGCATTTAACGTGACGCCGTAGACGAAGCACGCGACACCTCAGCCACCCCGCTCATCTTAGGGTTACGCTGAAGTCGAGGCGGACGTCGACGCAGTAGCGACGACGGATGCCGAGACGAAAGCACGTGACACCACGTGCCAAACTCGCTTCATCTTAGGGTTACGCTGAAACGAGGGCGACGCCGCCGCGTAGCGACGACGCACGCCGAGACGCAGCACGTGACACCTCAGCCACCCCGCTCATCTTAGGGTTACGCGAAGTCGAGGCGACGCCGCCGCGTAGCGACGACGGACGCCGAGACGCAGCACGTGACACCACCGCCAATTTCGCCTTAGCGTAACGAAGTCGAGGGCGACGTTGCTGCCGCCAAGCGACGACGACGCCGGTGACGCAGCACGCGACACCATAGCCTCTGCTCTTAGCGTAACGCGAAGTTTAGGGCGACGCCGCCGCGGTAGCGACGACGGACGCCGAGACGCAGCACGTGACACCACAACCACCTGCCTTTAGCGTATCGCGAAGTCGAGGGCGGACGCCGCCGCAGAGCGACGACGGACGCCGAGACGCAGCACGTGACACCACCACAGCCACCCTGCCTATCTTAGGGTTACGGCGAAGTCGAGGCGACGACGCCGCTGTAGCGACGACGGACGCCGAGACGAGCACGCGACACCACGCCACCCTGCTCTTAGTGTAACGCGAAGTCGGGCGGACGCCGCCGCGTAGCTTACCCACGGACGCCGTAGACGGAAAGCACGTGACACCACCGCCACCTTGCCTTAGCCGTATCGCGAGTCGCAGGCGGACGTCCGCCGCGGTAGCGGCGACATACGCCGAGACGAAAGCACGTGACACCATGTACTCACCTCGTTTATCTTAGGGTTACGCTGAGCGAATGAGGCGGACGTTTCCGGGGTAGCGACGACGGACGCCGAGACGAGCACGTGACACCACAGCCCACCCTTGCCTATCTTAGGGTTACGCGAAGTCGAGGGCGGACGCCGCCGCGATAGCGACGACGACGCCGAGACGCAGCACGTGACACCTCAGCCACCCCTCGCTTCATCTTAGGGTTACGCGAAGTCGAAGGTGGACGTCATGTAGCGTAGCGTATTTACATGCACGCCGAGACGAGCACGCGACACCACAGCCACCCTTTCTATCTTAGGGTTACTTAAGTCGGTATGGCGACGTCACCGCGGTAGCGGCATTTACTTTTACGCCGAGACGAGCACGTGACACCTCGTACCACCCTCGCCTATCTTAGGGTTACGCGAAGTCGAGGGCGACGCCGCCGCGTAGCGACGACGGACGCCGGACGCAGCACCTGCCACCACAGCCACCTTGCTTCATCTTAGGGTTACGCTGAAGTCGGCGGACGCCGCCGCGTAGCTTACGACGGACGCCGAGACGCAGCATCGGACACCACGTACCACCCCGTCTTAGCTGCATCGCTGGAAGCGTGACGTGCCGTCGTAGCGACGACGGACGCCGAGACGGCAGCACGCGACACCACAGCCACCCCGCTTCATCTTAGGGTTACGCTGAGTCGAGGCGGACGCCGCTATGTAGCTGACGACGGACACCGAGACGAGCACGTGACACCTCGCCCACCCCGCTTCTATCTTAGGGTTACGCGAAAGTCGAGGCGCATCGCCGTCGCCGCAGCGACGACGGATGCCGGTGACGGTTAACGCGACACCACAGCCACCCCGCCTCATCTTAGGGTTACGCTGAAATGAGGCGTGACGCCGCCGCGTAGCGGCACGACGCACGCCGAGACGCAGCACGCGGACACCTCAGCCACCTTCGCTCATCTTAGGGTTACGCGAAATGAGGCGCGATCGCCGCCGCTGTAGAGACGACGGACGCCGAGACGGTGCACGTGACACCATCGCCACTGCTGCTTTTAGCTGCAACGCGAAGTCGGCGGACGCCGTCAGCGTAGCGACGACGGACGCCGAGACGCAGCACGTGCGACACCATAGCCAATTTTGTCTTAGCGTATCGCGAAGTCGAGGCGACGCCGTCATGGGTAGCGACGACGCGACGCCGAGACGGAAAGCACGCGGACACCACAACCACCCTCGTCTTAGCGTGAACGCGAAGTCGAGGCGGACTGCGACGGACACGCCGAGACGCAAGCACGTGACACCACAGCCACCTGCCTATCTTAGGGTTACGCTGAAGTCGAGGCGACGCCGCCGCGTAGCGACGACGGACGCCGAGACGCAGCACGCGACACCACAGCCACCTCGCTCATCTTAGGGGTTACGCTGAAGTCAGCGACGCTGCCGCGTAGCGACGACGGACGCCGAGACGAAGCACGCGACACCTCACCACCTTCGCCTATCTTAGGGTTACGCGAAGTCGTATGGACGCCGCCGCTGCGTAGCGACGACGGATGCCGAGACGCAGCACGTGACACCACAGCCACCCACCGCTCATCTTAGGGTTACGCGAAAGCCGAGGCGACGTCGTCAGCGTAGCGCACGACGCACGCCGAGACGGCAGCACGTGACACCTCAGCCACCGCTCTATCTTAGGGTTACGGGCGAAGTCGGGCGGACGCCGCCGCGTAGCGACGACGCGACGCCGAGACGAAAGCACGCGACACCACCGCCACCGTTTTAGCGTATCATGCTGCGTCGTAGGCGACGCCGCCGCGTAGCTTAATGACGACGCCGAGACGCAGCACGCGACACCACGCCACCACCTGCCTTAGCGCATCGCTGAAGTCGAAGTGCGACGCTGCCGCGTAGCGACCATTTTATCACGGACGCTGACGAAAGCACGCACTACCACGCCACCCCGCTCATCTTAGGGTTACGCGAAAGTCGAGGCGACGCTGCCGCTGTGCTTAGCATTTAGCGATCGCCGAGACCAGCATCGCGACACCACAGCCACCGCCTTAGCGCAACGCTGAAGTCGAAGGGCGACGCCGTCAGCGGTAGCGACGACGACGCCGAGATTAGCAGCACGCGACACCGTACCAGCCACCCTGCCTGTCTTAGGGTTACGCTGAAGTCGAGGGCGACGCCGCCGCAGTAGCTGACGACATTTTATCGCCGAGACGCAGCACGGTGACACCACAGCCACCCGCTCATCTTAGGGTTACGCGAAGTCGAGGCGGACGCCAGCCGCGGTAGCGACGACGGATGCCGAGACGAGCATCGCGACACCACAGCCACCCTCGCCTATCTTAGGGTTACGGGCGAAATGAAGGCCTGCCGTCAGCGTAGCGACGACGCCGAGACGAGCACGTGACACCTCAGCCACCCTCGCTTCATCTTAGGGTTACGCTGAAGTCGTGGCGGACGCCGCCGCGTAGCGACGACGACGCCAGACGCAGCACGCGACACCACAGCCACCAATTCGTTTATCTTAGGGTTACGCGAAGTTGAGCGCGACGTCAGTAGCGACGACGCGACGCCGAGACGCAGCACGTGACACCTCAGCCACCCTTCATCTTAGGGTTACGCGAAGTCGAAGCGACGCCGTCATGAGCTTATTTATGACGACGCCGAGACGAAAGCACGTGACACCACAGCCACCTTTTTCTATCTTAGGGTTACGCGAAGTTTAGGGCGATGCCGCGTAGCTGAACACGGACGCCGACGAAAGCACGCACACCTCGTACCACCCTCGCCTATCTTAGGGTTACGCGAAGTCGAGGGCGACGTCAAGCCGCGTAGCGACGACGACGCCGAGACGAAGCACGCGACACCACCGCCACCCTCTGCTCTTAGCGTAACGCTGTCGAAGTGACGCCGTCGCGTAGCGCATTTACGGACGCCGAGACGAAAGCACGTGACACCACGTACCACCCTGCCTTAGCTGCATCGCGAAGTCGAGGCGGACGTCGCCGCGGGTAGCGCATTTACGCATTTGACGCCGGACGCAGCACGTTACCACCACCACCCCGCTCATCTTAGGGTTACGCGAAGTCAGGCGGACGACGCCGCGGTCGCGAGCACGGACGCCGAGACGAGCACGTGACACCACGCCACCACCCTCTTAGCGCAACGCGAAGTCGCAGCGACGTCGCCGCGTAGCGCCACTGGACGCCGAGACTAGCACGTGACACCACAGCCACCCCGCTCATCTTAGGGTTACGCTGAAGTCGAGCGACGTCGCCGCTGTAGCGACGACGGACGCCGCAGACGCAGCACGCGACACCACGTACCACCTGCTCATCTTAGGGTTACGCTGAAGTCGAGGCGACGTCGCCGCGGGTAGCGACGCACGGACGCCGAGACGAGCACGTGACACCACAAACACCTCGCCTATCTTAGGTTACGCTGAATGAGCGCGCCGCCAGGTAGCGACGACGGACGCCGAGACGAGCACGCGGACACCTCGCCACCTCGTCTATCTTAGGGTTACGCGAAGTCGAGGGCGACGCCGCCGCGGTAGCGACGACGCCGAGACGCAGCACGTGACACCTCACCACCCCGCTCATCTTAGGTTACGCTGGTTGAGGCGGACGCCGCCGCTTAGCGACGACAAGACGCCGAGACGCAGCACGTGACACCTCACCACCCCGCTCATCTTAGGGTTACGCGAAGTCGACGCGGACGCCGCGTAGCGACGACGCCGAGACGAAAGCACGTGACACCACAGCCACCCTTTCTATCTTAGGGTTACGCGAAGTCGAGATGACGCCGCCGCGGTAGCGACGACGGACGCCGAGACGCAGCATCGCGACACCTCACCACCCCTCGCTCATCTTAGGGTTACGCGAGTCGACGTCGCCGCCGTAGCGCATTTACAGACGCCGAGACGCAGCACGCGGACACCACGCCACCCTTTTCTATCTTAGGGTTACGCGAAGTCGAGGCGACGTCGCCGCGGGGTAGCGACGACGGGACGCCGAGACGCAGCACGCGACACCCGCCACTTCGCTCTATCTTTTAGGGTTACGCGAAGTCGAGATGCGACGCCGTCGGGTAGCGACGATGACGCCGAGACGCAGCACGTGACACCACGTACCACCCTCGCCTATCTTAGGGTTACGCGAAGTCGAGTGGCGACGCCGTCAGCGTAGCGACGACGGATGCCGAGACGAGCACGTGACACCTCGTACCCACCCTCGCCTATCTTAGGGTTACGCGAAAGTCGAGGCGACGTCGCCGCGGTAGCTTAACGACGGACGCCGGACGCAGCACGCGCCACCACACCACCCTCGCCTATCTTAGGGTTACGCGAAGTCGAGGCGGACGCCGCCGCGTAGCGACGACGGACGCCGAGACGCAGCACGTGACACCACAGCCACCTCGGTTTTAGCGTAACGCGAAGTCGAGGCGGACGCCGTCAGCGGGTAGCTTTACGACGGACGCCGAGACGAAAGCACGTGACACCACAGCCACCTCGCCTATCTTAGGGTTACGCGAAGTCGAGGCGACGCCGCCGCGTAGCGTATTTACGACGCCGAGACGCAGCATCGCGACACTTCAGCCACCTGTTCGCTTCATCTTAGGGTTACGAAGTCGAGGCGGACGTCGTCGCAGTAGCGACGACGGACGCGGAGAAGAGCATGTGACACCACAGCCACCCTTCGCTCATCTTAGGGTTACGCGAAAGTCGAGGCGACGCCGCCGCTGTAGCGACGACGCACGCCGAGACGCAGCACGTGACACCTCAGCCACCTCGCCTATCTTAGGGTTACGAAGTCGGACGCCGTCATGCGTAGCGCACGACGACGCCGAGACGCAGCACGCGACACCACCGCCACCCTGTTCTTAGCGTATCGCCAGAAGTCGAGAGTGGACGCCGCCGCTGTAGCGCACGACGACGCCGAGACGAAAGCACGTGACACCATAGCTACCTGCCTTCTTAGGGTTAACGCGAAGTCGAGAGGCGGACGCCGCCGCGGTAGCGACGACGACGCCGAGACGCAGCACGTGACACCACAAATTCACCGGGTTCAGCCTTTAAAGCGGTGAACGCGAAGCCGAGGCGGACCGCCGCCGCGTAGCGCATTTACGGGACGCCGAGACGAGCACGTGACACCACAGCCACCTTCGCTGCCTACGGCCTTAGGTTACGCGAAGTCGAGTATGAGCGACGCCGCGGTAGCGCATTTACTTGACGCCGGTGAGACGCAAAGCACGTGACACCACCGCCTACCCCTTCCGCTCTTTAGTGTAACGCGAAGTCGAAGTGCGACGTCGTCAGCAGTAGCTGCATTTACGATGACGCCGAGACGCAGTACATCGCGACACCACCGAAGCAATTACCTCGCCTATCTTAGCGTAACGCTGAAGCGTCGAGGGGGACGCCGTCAAGGTAGCGGTATGACATACGCCGCAGACGCAGCACGCGACACCACGTACCCACCTCGCCGGTTTATCTTAGGGTTACGCGAAAGTCGAGGCGTGACGCCGTCTCCGCAGAGCGCGCACGCATTTTTGGACGCCGAGACGCAAAGCACGTGACACCACAGCCACCTCGCCTATCTTAGGGTTACGCGAAGTCGAAGGTGATGACGCCGTCAAGGAGCATGACGATAGCTTTATCGACGGACGCCGAGAGACGAAAGCATCGCGACACCCTTCAGCCACCCTTCGCCTATCTTAGGGTTACGCGAAGTCGAGGCGACGACGCCAGTCATGGTAGCTTAATCGGACGTATACGCCGAGACGCAGCACGTTAATGCACACCACAGCCACCCTTTTCTATCTTAGGGTTACGCAAGTCGAGGCGACGCCGCCGCGTAGCGACGCATCACTTGCGGATGCCGCAGGATCGCAGCACGTGACACCTTTCGTAGCCACCCTCGTCTCATCTTAGGGTTACGGGCGAAGTCGAAGTGACGCCGTCATGTAGCGCATTTGCATTTTACTTTGACGCCGAGACGAAAGAATCGCGCTAGCGCCACAAAACCACCTCTGCTTCTATCTTAGGGTTACGGCCAGAGCGAGGCGGACGCCGTCAGCCAAGTAGCTTACGCACGACGCCGCCAGACGAAAGCATCGCGATGACAATTACGCCTACCCTCGCTCTGGTGAAAAGGCGTAACGGGCGAAGTCGAGGGGCGTGACGCCGCCGCCAGGTAGCGACACGGATTTTTATCGCCGCCAGACGCAAGCATCGCGACACCACAGGCCACCTACCCCGCCTATCATTCAGGGGTTACGCTGAAGTCGGAGGCGACGCCGCCGCGGTAGCTTACGCATTTTGACACCGAGATTTGTTAATGCACGTGACACCTCAGCCCACCCTTCAAGGCCTTCATCTTGCAGTGGTTACGCGAAGTCGAGGGCAGACGGCTGCCGCGGGTAGCGACATTGACGGATGCCGGTGACGCAGCAGCATCGCGACACCACAGGCCACCCTCAATTGCCTATCTTTAGGGTTATTGCTGAAAGTCGAGCGACGTCAGCCGCTGAGCTGGTAGCCACGACGACGCATACCGAGACGGCAAGCAACGCGGACACCTCAGCTACCCTCGGCTCATCTTAGGGTTAAGTTGGCGCGAAGTCGAGGCGTGACGCTGCCGTCAGCGTAGAGACGACCATCGCCGAGACGCAGCACGTGGACACCACTCGCCACCCTCGCCTTAGCTGCATCGCGAAGTCGAGAAGGCGGACGCCGTCAGTCGGTGAAGCGCATTTACGTGACGCCGGTGATTTGCAGTGCACGTGCGACACCATAGCTACCCCTGCCTTTAGCGTAATCGAATCATGGAAGTCGAGAAGGGACGCCGTCGCGGGTAGCGCATTTACTTTTATCGCCGAGACGAGCAATGCGTGACACCACAACCACTCGCCTGCTGCTTAGCGTGTAACGCCGAAGTCGAGGGCGGACCGCGACGCATTTACTGGACGCCGGTAGACGGTAATGCACGCGACACCACAGCCTACCCTCGCCTGCTTCATCTTAGGGTTATTACGAAATCGAAGTGACGCCGCCGCGGTAGCGACATTTACCGGACGCCAGACGACGAGCACGTGGACACCACAGCCACCACCTGGGCTTCATCTTAGGGGAACGCGAAGTCGAAGTGACGCCGCCAGCGGTAGCTTACGACGCGACGCCGAGACGGCATCGTGACACCTCAGCCACCTTCGCCTATTTATCTTTAGGGTTAATACAGTCGCGAAGTCGGACGGCCGTCAGCGTAGCTTACTTAATGCGACGCCGTAGACGGCAGCACGCGACACCACAGCCCACCCTCGCTTCATCTTAGGGTTACGCTGAAGGCCGAGGGACGTCGTCAAGTCATGTAGCGCATTTTACGCACGCCGAGACGCAGCACGACACCATCGTACCACCTCGCTCATCTTAGGGTTACGCGCGAAGTCGAGGGCGGACGCTGCCAGCTGTAGCGCACGACGCGACGCCGTAGACGAAAGCACGTGGACAACCACCGCCACTTCGCTCATTCTTAGGGTTACAACGCTGAGTCGGCGGCTTTTACGCCGTTTACTGGCGGTAGCCCATTTACGGACGGCCGAGCAGACGCAGCACGCGACACCACAGCCCACCTGGTGCCTTAAAGCGCATCGCGAAGTTCGATGAGTTGACGCCGCCGCTACGGTTTGTCGCCAGACGGTACCCGGACCCCGCCACCGGCGGACCACCGCCACCGCCCAGTTGACGGCAATTTTGTTGAGCCCCGGTTTATGGATCGTCAGTAGCTTACGACGCGATCGCCGTGACGGTTAACGCGCTACCACAGCCACCCCCGCCCAATTTCGCTCATCTTTAGGGTTACGCTGAATGTCGTGAGGCGGACGCCGCCGCTGTAGCTTACCTATTTTATCGGACGCCGTAGACAGCAGCATCGCGACACCAATACCACCTCGCTCTCAAGCTGCAACGCTGAAAGTCGGTGGGCGGAGTCGCCGTCATGAGCTTAATGACCATTTGACGCCGGTGACCAGCACGTGACACCACAAACCACAATTTTGCCTATCTTTAGGGTTACGAAGTCGAGGCGATTGCCGTCAGCGGTTAGCGACATTTACGGACGCCGCATTCCAACGGTGCACTCGTGACACCACAGTACCACCCTCGCTACCTATCTTAGGGTTACGCGAAAGTCGCAGGCGACGTCAGCGGTAGCTTAATTTACGACGGGATGCCGAGACGAGCACGCGACACCACGCCCACCCAATTTGCCAATATCTTAGTGGTTACAGTCGAATGAGCGCCCGCCGTCAGCGTAGCGACGACGTGATCGCCGGTAGATCGCAAAGCACGTGACACCAGCCACCGTGCTCATCTTAGGGTTGGTCGCTGAACAGGCCATATCGGGCCGTCACGCGTAGCTACGACGACGCCGAGATTTGGCAGCACGTGACACCCCTCAACGCAATTTCGCCTATCTTTTAGGGTTACGCTGAAGTTGAGGGCGATCGCCGCCGCAGCAGAGCGACGACAAGACGCCGAGACGGTAGCACTCGCGACACCTCAGCCAATTTCGCTTCATCTTAGGGTTACGCGAAGTCGAGGGCGGACGTCGTCACGTGCAGAAGCGACTTAACCTGATCGCCGAAGTATTCGCAGCACGCGGACAATTACGCCCAGCCTCGCCCACGCGGACACCATTACGTACCACCGCCTCGCTATCTTAGGGTTAACGAAGCGAAGGAGCGGACGCTGTCGCAGTAGCGACGACGCACGCCGAGACGCAGCACGTGACACTCCTCAGCCCACCCTCGCTCATCTTAGGGTTACGCTGAAGTCGAGTATGCGGACGTCCGCCGCGGTAGCGCATGCACGACGATCGCCGAGACGCAGTTAATCGTGACACCTAGCCTACCCCGCCTCATCTTAGGGGTTACGCGAAGTCGAAGCGCGACGTCGTCGCTGAAGCGACGACAAGCACGCCGTAGACGGCAGCACGTGACACCTCGTAGCCACAATTTCGCTTTTCATCTTTAGGGTTACGGGCGAAGTCGAGGCGACGCCGCCGGGCAGGGTAAGCGGCGTAATTTATTTTGGACGCCGAGACGAAAGCATCGCGGACACCGCTGCCCACCCCTCGCCTTAGTGTAACGCGAAAGTCGAAGGCGACGCCGCCGCTGCAAAGCGCACGACGGACGCCGAGACGGTTGCAATTGGCACGTGACACCACCGTACCACCTCTGCTTCATTCAGGGGTTACGCGAGTCGCAGGCGACGCCAAGCCGCGTAGCTTTGGCGACGCACGCCGAGACGCAAAGTTAACGCGACACCTCAGTACCACTTCGTCTTTATCTTATGAAGGTTACGCTGAAGTCGCAGGCGTGACGCTGCCGCTTCGTAGCAACGACGCGATGCCGTAGATTTGAAAGCATCGCGGGATACCGCCAAAATGTACCCACTTCGCTTATCTTAGGGTTGACGCGAGCGAAGGTGACGACTGCCGTCGTGGAGCGTACGACGCACGCCGAGACGGTATAATGTGACACCTCACCAATTTCATCCTATCTTAGGGTTACGCGAAGTCGAGCGATTGATGTCGCCGCCAGCTGTAGCTTAATCGACGCACGCCGAGACGCAGCACGTGACACCACCAGCCACCCTCGCCATTGCTTTAGCGTTGCACGCTGAAGTCGCAAGGCGCGACGCTGCCGCTGCAGCCGTAGCGACGACGCGACGCCGTAGACGCAAAGCACGTGACACCACAGCTACCTCCTCGGCTCTTAGCATAACGCGAAGTCGTAGGCGACCGCCGTCAAGCGGTAGCGGCATTTATTTGACGCCGAGATTTGACGACGAGCACGTGACACCACACACCACTTTCGCTCTTAGCGTGCACGCTGAAGTCGACGCGACGTGCTGCCAGCGGTAGCAACGACAGTACGCCGTAGACGAAAGCACGTGGACACCACAGCCCAATTCTGCTTCATCTTAGGGTTACGCTGAGTTTCGAGGCGTGACGCCGTCAAGGTGAAGCGACATTTATACGGACGCCAAGACGCAAGCACGTGACACCTCGGCCAGCCTACCCTCGCCTATCTTAGGGTTACGCGAAGTCGAGGGCGACGACGTCAGCGTAGCAATTTACGGACGCCGAGACGAGCACGCGACACCTCAGCCACCGCCTATCTTAGGTTACGCGAAGTCAGGCGGACGTCGCCGCCATGTATGACGACGACGGATGCCGAGAGACGCAAGCACGTGACACCCGTACCACCCACTGCTCATCTTAGGGTTACGGCGAAAGTCGATGCGACGCCGTCAGCGGTAGCTGCACTTATCGACGCGACGCCGACGATTTGACGAGTAACGCGACACCACCGAAACCACTTCTGCTTATCTTAGCGTTACGCGAAAGTCGCAGGGCGACGCTGCCGCCGCGTGAAGCGACGACGCGACGCCAGTGACGTAGGTCGGTGTTTTACACCACAGCTACCACCTCGCTTCATTCTAGGGTTATAACGGGCGAAGTCGAGGCGACGCCGCCGCGGGGTAGCGACGACGGACGCCGAGACGCAGCACGTGACACCATCAAATGCCACCCTCGCTCTATCTTAGCGTAACGCGAAATGTCGTATGCAGACAAGCCGCCGCGTAGCGAATCTACGCTGATGCCGTAGACGCAGCACGCGACACCACAGCCCACCCCGTTTATCTTAGGGTTACGCTGAAAGTCGAGAGCGGACGCCGCCGCTCAACAAGGTAGCGCACGACGGACGCACGCCGAAAGACGGAAAGCACGTGACACCACGTAGCCACAATTTCGCCTCATCTTAGGGTTACGCGAAGTCGAAGTGACGTCGCTGCCATGCATTTAGCGACGACGTGGACGCCGAGACGGTAAAGCACGTGACACCTCAAATACCGCCACCCTGCCTTAGCGTAACGAAGGTGTCGAGGGCGGACGCTGCCGCGGGTAGCTTTACGGCGGACGCCAGATTTGGTAATGCACGACACCACAAATGCCCACCGTTGTCTTAGCTGCAACGGCGCGAAGTCGAGATGCGACGCCGTCAAAGGGGTAGCGACGATTTACGATCGCCGGACGCATGCACGCGCTACTGGCTAGCCACCTCTGCTCATCTTAGGGTTACGCGAAAGCGAGTCGGTTTTGACGCCGCTTTCAAGCGTAGCTGACGACGCGACGCCGAGACGAAAGCATGTCGCGGACACCACAGCCTACCCCCGCTTCTTAAGGTTTTAGGGTTATCGCTGAAAGTCGAAGCGGACGCCGCCAGCGGGGTAGCTTGCACGACGGATCGCCGAGATCGCAGCACGTGACACCACAGCCAATTTCGCTTATCATTCAGGGTTACGCTGAAGTCGAGGCGTGACGCCGCCGCCAGTAGCGCACGAATGGGACGCCGTAGACGCAGCATCGTGACACTACAAATGCAATTCCACCCCTCGCTTCATCTTAGGGTTACGCTGAAAGTCGAGGCGGGACGCCGTTGCAGAAGCGATTACCACGGATGCCGAGACGAAAGCACGCGGACACCACACTCCACTCGGCCTTATCTTAGGGTTACGCTTGAAATGAGGTATGTCTGGCGCTGTCGCAGCGTAGCGACGACGGACGCCAGACGCAGCACGTGACACCTCAGCCACCCTGTCATCTTAGGGTTACGCGAAAGTCGAGAAGCGACACGGCCGCCGCGGGTAGCGACTTCCACGGACGCCGGTAGACGCAAAGCATCGTGACACCTCAGCCAATTTCGCCTATCTTAGGGTTACGCTGATACAGTTGAGATGGCGACGCCGTCACTGTAGCTTACGACGCGACGCCGAAAGACGAAAGCACGCGACACCTCAGCCACCCCTTCCGCTTCATATCTTAGCGTTAACGCGAAGTCGAGGCGACGCCGCCGCCAGAAGCGACGATTTACGGATCGCCGCAGACAGAGCACGTGACAATTACGTACCCACCCTCGCCACGCGTGACACCACAGCCAATTCGCTCATCTTAGGGTTACGCGAAGTCGAGGCGACGCCGCCGCGTAGCGCTTAACGACGGTGACGCCGAGACGAGCATCGCGACACCTCGTACCACCAATTTCGCCTCATCTTAGGGTTACGGCTGAAAGTCGAGGCGGACGCCGCCGCCAGAGCGTAACGCACGCAGACGCCGAGACGCAGCATCGCGACACCTCAGCAAAACACCCTGTCTATCTTAGCTGCACGTTACGACGCGAGTCGAGGGCGTGGATGTCGCCGCTGTAGCGACGACGTGACGCCGAGATCTGCAAGCACGCGACACCACAGCCACCCCTGCTTCATCTTAGGGTTACAGCTGAAGTCGAGGCGACGCCGCCGCGTAGCGCACGCACGCGATCGCCGAGACGAAAGCATGCGTGACACCACCGTACCAATTCGCTGCTCATCTTTAGTGTAACGCGAAAGAGGCGACGCTCGCCGCGGTAGAAGCTGACGACGCGACGCCGAGACGAAAGCACGTGACACCACAGTACCACCACCCCTTGGGTTTCTTATCTTAGGGTTATTGCTGAGAGTCGAGGCGACGTCCGCCGTCTGTGGAAGCGCACGACGCGACGCCGGTACGATTTGCAGCACGCGGACACCTCAGCCCACCTCGCTTCATTCTTTAGGGGTTACGCGAGTCGTAGGCGACGTCAGTCAGCGCAAGTAGCTTAACGGCATTTTGGATGCCGAGACGAAAGCAGCACGCGACACCACTCAGCCCACCCTCGCCTATCTTAGGTTACGCTGAAAGTCGAGGCGACGCCGCCGCTGGGTAGCGCAGACGACAGACGCCGAGACGCAGCACGTGACACCTCAGCGTGCCCACTTGCGCTTCATCTTTAGGGTTACGGGCGAAGTCGAGGGTATGACGTGCTGCCAGGGTATGCGACGATCGCGACGCCGAGACGGAAAGCACGTGACACCACGCCACTTCGCCGTCGCGACACCACGCCTACCCCCGCTCTATCTTTTAAGGCTGCACGGCGAGTCGAAGGCGACGACGTCGCTGCAGCGTAGCGACGACGCACGCCGAGACGCAAAGCACGTGACACCACAGCCAATTTCGCTCAAGGTCTTAGGGATAACGCCGAAGTCGAGGGCGATCGCCGCCGCTGGGTAGCGCACGTCACGCATTTTGACGCCGCAGATTTGCAGCACGTGACACCACAACCACCCCTCGGGTTTCTAGCGTAACGCGAAGTCGACGCGACGCCGCCAGCTGGGTAGCAACGACGTGACGCCGCCAGACTCCAGCACGCGACACCGCCGTACCTACCCTCGCTCTATCTTAGGGTTACGCTGAAGTCGAAGCGGACGCTGCCGCCGCGTCAGCTACGACGGACGCCAAGACGAGCACGCGATGACCACAGTACCCACCTCGCTTCATCTTAGGGTTACGCGAAAGCGAGGTCGGACGTCGCCAGAGGGTAGCGACGACGCGACGCCGAGATTTGCAGCATCGCGACAACTTCCCCAGCCAATTTCTGTCTTCATCTTAGGGTTACGAGCGAAGTCGAAGCGACGCCGCCGCGGTAGCATTTACTTCGACGGATGCCGAGACGAAGCATCGCGACACCACAGCCACAATTTTCTGCTCATCTTAGTAGTATACGCGAAGTCGTAGGGGCGGACGCCGCTTTCGTAGATGACGCATTTAACGACGACGCCGAGACGGCAGCATCGCGACACCCTCGTACCCACCCCTGTCTTATCTTAGGGTTACTGCTGAAGTCGAAGCGACGCCGCCAGCGGTAGCATTAATGACGGATCGCCGAGACGCAAGCATCGCGGACACTCACAGTACCACCCTCGCTTCATTCTTAGGGTTACGCTGAAAGTCGGCAGGCGGACGCCGCCGCGTAGCGTAGCCGACGACGATGCCGGTGAGACGCAGCACGCGTGACACCACAGCCACCGCTCTATCTTTTAGGGTATACGCTGAAGTCGTGAGATGGACCGCCGCCGTCATGTAGTATGCGACGCATTTTGACGCCGAGACGACGAGCACGCGGACACTCTCAGCCCAATTTCGCCTCGCTTCATCTTAGGGTTCACGGGCTGAAGTCGAGTGGGCGTGACGCCGTCGTTCTCAGAAGCGCACGCACGGACGCCGTAGATCGGAGCAGCACGCGACACCTCGTACCCACTTTCGCTCATTCTAGGGTTAACGCGAAAGTCGAGGCGGACGCCGCCGCGGTATGCGACGTACGCGACGCATCGAGACGCAAGCATCGCGACAATTCCAAACGTTTCACCGCTGCTCATTAGGGTTACGGCGAAGTCGAGGGCGGATCGCTGCCGCTGCAAGCGTAGCGCATTTACGCCACGCCGGCGACGCAGCACGAGACGACCACAGCCACCGCCACGCGGACACCACAACCACTCCTCACACGTGACAATTACGTACCACTTCGGGTTCATCTTAGGGTTACGCTGAAGTCGAGGCGGACGTCACGTCACAGGGTAGCTTACGACATGCACGCCGAGACGGCAGCATCGCGACACCTCAGCCCACCCCCGCTTCATCTTTAGGGTTACGCGAAAGTCGTATGGGCGTAACGCCGCCGCGTAGCGACGACGGGACGCCGAGACGCAGAGCACGTGACACGACCACCGCCTACTTCTGCTGTATCTTAGGTAACGCTGAACCGTCGAGGCGGGACGCTGCCAGCGTAGCGATTTACGACGGACGCCGAGACGCAAAGCACGTGACACCTCAGTACCACCCTCTGCTCATCTTAGCGTTAACGCTGAAGTCGGCGTGACGTCTGCCAGCGGGTAGCGACGACGGACGCCGAGACGGCAGCATCGCGACACCATTACGCCACCCTTTCGCTCTATCTTAGGGTTACGCGATGAGTCGAGGTCGGACGCTGCCGCGTAGCTTATCGACGGACGCGCGAGACGAAAGCACGGTGACACCACGCCCAATTTCTGCTTCATCTTAGCGTAACGCATGAAGTCGAAGTGACGCCGCATTGCCGCGGTAGCGACGATTTACGACGGACGCTATCGAGATTCAGCACGTGACAATTGCCAGTACCACCTTCGCCTATCTTAGGGTTACGCGAAGTCGAGAAGCGACGCTGCCGTCACGTGGTAGCGATCGACGCGACGCCGAGACGGCAAAGCACGCGTGACACCACAGCCACCCCGGTTTCGTCATCTTAGGGTTACGCGAAAGTGAGAAGAGGCTGGACGCCAGTCAGTGGTAGCGATTTATTTAACGGGACAGCCGCAGACGAAAGCATCGTGACACCACGCCCACCCTCAATTTCAATTGCTCTATCTTAGTGGTTACGCTGGAAGTCGAGGCGACTGCCGCCGTGCATAGCTTAACGACGTGACGTGCCGGTGATTTGAGCACGTGACACCCGTACCACCTCGCTTCATTCTTTTAGGGTTACGGGCGAAGTCGAAGGCGGACGCCGTCGCCGTACGGCGACGCACGGACGCCGAGACGAAGCATCGCGACACCTCGCAAATGCCACCCTGGCTCATCTTAGGGTTACGCTGAAGTCGAAGCGGATGTCGCCGCTGTAGCCGCACGACGCACGCCGCAGATTTCCAGCACGCGACACCATCAGCCACCTCGCTCATCTTAGGGTTACGCGAAGTCGAGGAAGCGGACGCCGTCAGCTGTAGCGCATTTAATCAGGACGCCGAGGACGAGCATCGTGACACCACAAGCCCACCCTGCCTTAGTGTAACGCGAAGTCGTAGGCGATGCGTCGCCATGTCAGAATGCACGTACGCTAATGACGACGCCGGCATTTGACGAGCATCGTGACACCACAGTACCACCTCGCTCTATCTTAGGGTTACGCTGAGTCGAGGGCGACGTCGTCAAGCGGGTAGCGCATTAACACGACGCCGCAGACGCAGCACGTGACACCTCGCCCACCCTCGCTTCATCTTAGGTTACGCTGAAGTCGAGGCGGACGCCGTTGCAGCGTAGCGATTTACGGATGCCGTAGACGAGCATATCGCGACACCGTCAGCCATCACCCCGCTCATCTTAGGGTTACATCAGCGAAGTCGAGGCGACGTCCGCCAGCCAAGTAGCGACGTTTTACGCACGCGCCGAGATTCGCAGCACGTGACAATTTCAGCCACCCTGCTCATCTTTAGGTTACGCTGAAGTTGAGTATGGACGCCGCACGCGGTATGCTTAACGACGGACGCCGAGACGCAGCACGCGGACACCATCTGCCACCCTGCCGTCTTAGGGTTACGCATCATGAAGTCGAAGGCGGACGCCGTCGGCGCAGTAAGCTTAACGACGACGCCGAGACGCAGCACGTGACACCACAGCCAATTCTTTCTTAGCATAACGCCGGAAGTCGAGGGTGGCGTGACGCCGTCGCTGTAGCGTATTTACCTGACGCCGAGACGCAGCACGCGGACACCACAGCCACAAATTCTCGGTTTTAGCGCTGTCAATTTAGCGTAACGCGAAGTCGGCGGACGCCGCCGCGGTAGCGGTATTTGCTGCACGCCGAGACGCAAGCATCGCGACACCACAAATGAACACCAATTTCTCGCCTATCTTAGGTTACGGGCGAAAGTCGAGGGCGACGCCGTGCCGCTGGTAGCGATCGTACCGGACGCCAAGACGAGCACGTGACACCACAGCCACCCTTGCCTTATCTAGGGTTACGGGCGAAGTCGGCGACGCCGTTGCCAGCGTATGCATTTACGACGGACGCCGAGACGCAGCACGTGACACCCTCAGCCCAATTTCGCCTATCTTAGGGTTACGCGAAGTCGAGGCGGACGCCGCCGCCGGTAGCTGCATTTACGACGGATGCCGAGACGCAGCACGTGACAATTGGCCACAACACCCTGCTTCATCTTAGGGTTACGTTGAAGCTTCGAGGCGTGACGCCGCCGCTGGCAGCGTTTAACGACGCACGTTGAGATCGAAAGCACGCGACACCTCAGTACCACCCCGGGTTCAATCTTAGGGTTACGGCGAAGTCGAGGGCGGATCGCCGCCGCTGCAGGCTACGACGTGACGCCGAGACGCAGCACGTGACACCACCGCCACCCCCGCTTCTTAGCTGCTAACGCGAAGTCGAGGGCGGACGCTACCGTCGGGCGACGACGCGACGCCGACGGTTTGGCACGTGACACTACGCAACACCCCGCTTTTAGCGTAACGCGAAGTCGCAGGCGACGCCGTCGCTGTAGCTACGATTTAATGCCGGTATTTACGCCGACGAAAGCATCGTGACACCACGCCAATTGCTCTTAGCTGGTTAACGCGAAGTCGAGGCGCGACGACAACAAGTCAGATGTAGCTTATTTTTATCGCTTTAGGACGACGAGACGGTGCGCACGTGACACCACAAATGTACCACCGCGTTGCCTATCTTTTAGGGGTTACAAGCGAAGTCGAGGGCGGACGTCATTGGCGCAGAAGCGACGACGACGCCGAGACGAAAGCACGTGGACACCACAGCCTACCCCGTCGTTTATCTTTAGGGTTACGCGAAGTCGAGGGCGGACATCGTCATGGGTAGCGAGCGCTTACAGACGCCGAGACGAAAGCACGCGGGATACCATCGCCACCGCCTAATAGCCTTAGCGTAATGACGAAGTTTAGGGCGGACGCCGCCGCCGTAGCTTACGACGACGCCGAGACGCAGCACGTGACACCACCGCCACCCTGTTCTTAGCTGCACGCTGAAGTCGAAGTGCGACGCCGTCACGTAGAGCGACGACGCGACGCCGAGACGCAGCACGCGTGACACCACAGCCACCAATTTCGTTTCATCTTAGGGTTACGCTGAAGTCGAAAGTGCGACATCGCCGCAAAGAGTAACGACGGACGCCGGCACGCAGCATTGTCGCGGATGCACCTCAAATGCCACCCTGCTTCATCTTAGGTTACGCGAAGGATGAAGTGACATTGCCGCGGTAGCGCATTGACGGACGCTTCTAGGATTTCGGCAGCATCGTGGACACCATTGGCTGTACCACCCCGCTCATCTTAGGGTTATTGCTGAAGCGAGGCGATCGTCAAGGCGGTAGCTTGACGACGTGACGCTTAGGACGCAGCACGTGACACCGCATACGCCCACCTCGCTCTATTTTAGGGTTACAAGCGAAGTCGATATGGGCGACGCCGTCGGGGTGAGCGACGACGCGATCGCCGAGATTAGCACGTGACACCATCGCCACCTGCCTTAGCAGAACGGCGAAGTCGAAGGAGGCCGATTGCCAGCGAGCGTATTTGACGGACGCCGCAGACGCAGCACGCACACCACAGCCACCGGCTTTGCAGTAATAACGCGAAGTCGAGGCGACGCCGTCAGGTAGCGACGACGGACGCCGGTAGGACGGCAGCACGCACGGACACCTCAGCCACCTTGTCTATTCTTAGGGTTACGCCGAAGTCGAGGCGACGCCGCCGCGGGAAGTAGCGACGACGACGCCGAGACGCAGTATCGTGACACCACCGCCACCGTTATCTTAGCTGCAACGGGGCTGAAGTCGAGGGCGGACGCCGCCGTAGAAGCGACGATTTGACGCCGAGATTTCGCAGCACGCGACACCACAGCCACCTGCCTTGAAGGCTTAACGGCGAAGTCGAGGGCGACGCCGTCACAAGGTAGCGTACGAATGGACGCCGAGACGAAAGCACGTGACACCACAAAATGCCTACCCCGCTCTGTCTTAGCTGCAACGCGAAGTCGAGGCGTGACGTTGTCGCCAGTAGCTTAATGCATTTGCATTTTATCGCCGTAGACGAAAAGCACGTGACACCACAACGCCACCGCGCTCATCTTAGGGTTACGCCGAAATGAGATGGACGCTGTCAGGGCTGTAGCGCGACGACGGACGCCGGTGAGACGTAGCACGCGGACACCACAACCACCCCGCTCTTTACCAGTAACGCGAAGTCGAGTATGACGGACGCCGTCAGCGGTAGCTGACGGCTGCAGCACGCCGAGACAGCACGCGGACACCACAGCTTCACCTTCGCTTGCCTATCTTAGGGTTACGCGAAGTTTAGGAGCGGACGCCGTCATGTAGCGCATTACGTATATATCAAGCGGTTAATACCGCTGCATTTTACAGTGACGCCTCGGAGATTTGCAGCACGTGACACCACAGCCACCTCGCTCTATCTTAGGGTTATTGGGGGCGAAGTCGAGAAGTGACGCCGTCATGCAGCAGCGAACGACCGGACGCCGAGAGACGCAGCATCGTGACACCTCAACACCACTTCGCTTCATCTTAGGGTTACGGGCGAGTTTCAGGCGACGCTGCCGCGTAGCGCACGACATGCGACGCCGAGACGCATAGCACGTGACACCATCGCCAATTTCGTCTTCAGTATTAACGCGAAGTCGAGGCGGACGCTATCGCAGAGTTTAGCTTAATGACGGACGCCGAGACGGAAAGCACGTGACACCACAGCGCCACTTTGCCTTAGCTGCATCGAAGTCGGCGACGATAATGCCGTCATGTACGCGACGACGGACGCCGAGATTGTTAGCACGTGACACCACAGCCCACTCCTCGTTTTAGCTGTAACGCGAAGTCGAGGTATGACGTTGTCGGCAGTAGCGACGATTTTAGACGCCGAGATTTAGCAGCACGTGACACCACAGCCACCAATTTTGCTGCTCTATCTTAGGGTTACGCTGAAGTCGAGGCGGACGCCGCCGGGCGTAGCTTAAGACGCGACGCCGAGACGCAGCACGTGACACCACAAAATGCCACCCTCGCTTCATCTTAGGGTTACGCGAAGTCGAGATGACATCGCCAGCGGGTGAAGCGCATTTATTTGGACGCCGCAGACGCAGCACGTGACACCATCGCCACCCTCGCTGATCTTAGCGAATGATTGGTCGAAAGTCGAGGGCGGATTTACATGTCGCCGGGTAGCGTACGACGCGACGCCGAGACGCAGCATCGCGACACCACAGCCACCCCTCGCTCTATCTTAGGGTTACGGGCGAAATGGCGGACGCTGCCGCGTAGCTTAACGACGGACGCCAGACGGTAGCACGTGACACCACAGCCACCTGGCCTTCGTCATCTTAGGGTTACGCGAATCGAGGCGGACATCGCCGCGTAGCGAAGTAGCGTACAAGCCGAGACGCAGCACGTGACACCACCGCCACCTCTCGCCTTAGCGTAACACGAAAGTCGAGGCGGACTGCCGCCGCGTAGAGTTTACTACCGACGCCGTAGACGCAGCACGTGACACCATCGCCAATTCCTCGGGTTTTAGCTGCACTCAGGCGAAGTCGACGCGACGTCAGCGTAGAGCGACTTGACGCGACGCCAGAGACGTAAGCACGTGACACCACAGCCTACCCTGCTCATCTTTTAGGCGTTACGCGAAGTCGAAGGCGGACGTCGTCAGCAAAGAGCGCTTAATGACAGGACGCCGAGACGAAAGCACGCGATTCTCAGCCACACCACCCTCGCTCATCTTAGGGTTACGCGAAGTCGAAGGCGACGTCGTCAGCGGTAGAAGCTTATTTATCGACTTCGGGATGCCGAGACGAGCACGTCGACACCACAGCCCAATTTCGCTCTATCTTAGGGTTATTGCTGAACAGGCGATCGCTATGCAGCGTAGCGACGCACGGACGCCGAGACGGCAGCACGTGACACCTCAGCCACCCTGCCTATCTTAGGGTTACGCGAAAGTCGAGGGCGACGTCGCCGCGTAGCTTAACGACGACGCCGATGACGCAGCACGTGACACCATCGCCACCCTTGCTCTCTTAGCTGCATCGGCGAAGGTCGAGCGGACGCCGTCAGCTGTAGCGACGCACGACGACGCCGGTGTACGCAGCACGCGACACCATGTACCTACCCCCTCCGCTGCTCAGTACATAACGGCGAAGTCGAGGGCGACGCTGCCGCGGTAGCTTATTTATCGACGACGCATTTTACGCAGACGCAGCACGCGACACCTCAGCCACTCCCTGCCTATCTTAGGGTTACGCGAAAGTCGAGGGCGGACGCCAGCGCGTGGGGTAGCGACGACGCGACGCCGTAGACGGTGCACGTGACACCACCGCCAATTTCTGCTCTTTAGCTGTATCGCGAAGTCGAAGTATGACGCTCAAGCCGCGGGTAGCGTACGACGACGCCGTAGACGAAAGCACGCGACACCACAGCTACCAATTTCGCTCTTAGCTGTAACGGGCGAAGTCGAGGGCGTACGCCGCCGCGGTAGCGTGCATTTACGGACGCCGATTTGACGCAAGCACGCGACACCTTTCGCGCCACCCCTGCTCTTAGCGTAGAACGCGAAGTCGAGGGCGGACGCTGTCGCCGTAGCGACGACGGACGCCGAGATTTGCGCACGTGACAATTGCCACAGCCACCGCTCGCTCATCTCAGGGTTACGCGAAGAAGGCGGACGCCGCCGCTGTAGCGACGATTTTGACGCTTAGACGCAGCACGCGGACACCACAACCACCCTGTCTTACCGCAGTAACGCTGAAAGTCGAGGCGGACGCCGCCAGCGTAGCGCACGGCTGCACGCCGGTAGACGCAGCACGTGACACCACTGCCCACCTCCGCTTCATCTTAGGGTTACGCTTAGTGAAGTCACGCCAGAAGCGACGCCGCATATATCACGACGATGTCGCTGGTAGCGATTTACGCATATACCGGGCGGACGACAAACAGCGGTAGCGACGTACGATGACGCCGAGACGGTAGCACGTGACACTGGCCAGCCCAATTGCCTCCGCTTCATCTTAGGGTTACGCGAAGTCGAGGCGACGCCGCCGCGTAGCGCATTTACGGATCGCCGTAGACGCAGCACACGTGGGACACCACGTACCACCTCGCCTCATCTTAGGGTTACGCGAAGTCGAGGGGCGACATCGCCGCTGTAGCTTACCTAATACGTATCGCCGAGACGCAGCACGTGACACCACTTCCCGCCATTCGCCTTAGCTGCAATTTTGTGTCGAAGTCGGCGACGCCGTCGCTGTAGCGACGACGGACGCCGAGACGCATTTGAAACACGCGACACCACGCCACCCAATCTTAGCTGCAATCGCCGAAGTCGTAGGGCGGACGCTGTCAGCGGTAGCTGACGCATTTTTGATCGCCGAGACGAAAATGCGACACCACAGCCACACTTCGGGTTGCCTATCTTAGGTTATTACGAGTCGGCGTGATCGCCGCCGCAGTAGCTTAATGCATTTGATTTAAGACGCAGCACGCAGACACCTCAGTACCAATTTCGCTTTATCTTTAGGGTTACGCGAAAGCGAGAAGGCGACGCCGTCAGCAGTAGCGACGCACGGATGCCGGTGACGCAGCACGTGACACCACAGCCACCCCTCGCTTCATATCTTAGGGTTACGAATGGTATGACGTCAAGGCGAAGCGAATATCGCACGCCGTAGACGGCAGAAAGCACGTGACACCTCAGCTCACCCAATTTCGGCTCATCTTAGGGTTACGCGAAGTCGGTAGGCGACGCCGTCAGCGGGTAGCTTTACATTTACGGACGCCGAGACGAGCACGCGGACTACCACAGCCACCTTCGCTCATCTTAGGGTTACGCGAGTTTCGTAGGCGGACGCCGCTGCCATGTAGCGTTAACGCATCGACGCCGGTGGACGGCAAAGCACGTGACACCACGCCTACCCCGGTTTATCTTAGGGTTACGCGAAGTCGAGGCGACGCCGCCGGCTGTAGCGCCGACGACGCCGAGACGCAGCACGCGCACACCACCGCCACTCCTGTCATCTAGCGTTAACGCTGAGTCGGTGGGCGTGACGCCGCCGCCAGGTAGCGGTTTAATGACGACGCCGAGACGCAGCACGTGACACCACAATGCCACCTCGCTCTTAGCGCATAACGGCGAAGTCGAGGCGGACGCCGCCGCGTAGCGCATTTACATTTACTCTGACGCCGAGACGCAGCACGTGACACCACAGCCACCCTCGCTCTATCTTAGCCAGGTTACGCGAAGTCGAGGCGGACGCCGTCAGCGCTTAGCGACATTTATCGACGCCGAGACGAAAGCACGTGACACCATCGCGGACACCACCGTCTTAATTCTGCTTTAGCGTAACGCTGAAGTCGAAGTGACGTCGCCGCCGCGTGAGCTTGGCCATTTACGGACGCCGAGACGCAAGCACGTGGACAATTACGTACCACCTCGTACCTCATCTTAGGGTTACGCTGCATCTGAAGTCGAGGGCGGACGCCGCCGCTGTAGCGCATTTGACGACGCGACGCCGAGACGGTAGCACGTGACACCACAGCCTACCTCTGCTCTTAGCGTAACGCGAAGTCGAAGGCGGACGTCGCCGGGCAGTAGCGACGACAGACGCCGAGACGCAGCATGTCGTGGACACCTCACAAATGCACACCTTCGCTCTATCTTTAGGGTTACGCGAAATGAGGCGACGCCGTCAGCGGTGAGCGCATTTACGTATATAACAACCGCATTTACGCATCGCCGAGACGCAGCACGTGACACCACAGCCAATTCTGTCTATCTTTAGGGTAACGCGAAGTCGAGGCGACGCTGCCGCAGAGCTTACTTACACATTTACGCCGCTTTAGACGCAGCATCGCGACACCATTGCTGGTACACCTCTTCGCCTATCTTAGGTTACGGGCTGAAGGTCGGTAGGGCGTGACCGCCGCGCAGAGGCTGACGACGCATATACCGCCGCATTTACGCATCGAGACGACGCACGTGACACCGCCACTTCCACCCTCGTTTATCTTAGGGGTTACGGCGTCGAGGCTTTTTACATCGTCGCTGCAGTAGCTGCACGACGCGACGCCGAGACGAAAGCACGTGACACCACCGCCACTCGCTGTCATCTTTAGGGTTACGAAATGAAGTCGAGGCGCGACGTTGTCGCTGGGTAGCGCACGATTTGACGCGACGCCCAGACGAGCACGTGACACCATCGCTCACCTCGGTTTTAGTCAGACGTAACGCGAAGTCGAGGCGACGTTGCCGCCAGAAGCGACGCATTTACGGACGCCGAAAGACGCAGCACGTGACACCATTGGCCCACTCCCGTTCATATCTTAGCGTTACGCTGAAGTCGAAAGGACGCCGTCATGTAGCGACGACGGACGCCGAGACGCAGCACGTGACATTCTTGCCCAAAATGCAATTTCGCTCATCTTAGGGTTACGCGAAGTCGAAGGCGATGTCGCCGCCAGTAGCGACGACGGACGCCGAGACGAAAGCACGTGACACCTCTGCCAATTTCGCTTATCTTAGGGTTACGAAAGCCGAGGCGGACGTCACGCGTAGCGCATTTAATTTTGGACGCCGGTGACGCAGCACGTGACACCACAGCCACCTGCTCGCCTATCTTAGGGTTACGCGAAGTCGAGTGGGACGCCGCGTATGGCTGCATTTACGCACGCCGAGACGCAGCATCGCGGACACCACTGCCACCCTGTCTATCATCTAGGGTTACGCCGAAGTCGAGGCGACCGCCGTCAAAGGGTGATGCGACGACATTTTGACGCCGAGACGCAGCACGTGGACACCAACGCCACCTTCGCCTTTAGCGTGAACGCGAAAGTCGAGAGTGACGCCGCCGCGGTATGCGATTTGACGTGACGCAGACGCAGCACGTGACACCACAAAATTCACCCTTCGCTCTTAGCGTGAACGCTGAAGTCGAGGGCGTGACGCTCGCCGCGTAGCGACTTTACGTGACGCCGAGATCGCAGTGAACGTGACACCACAAACGCCAATTTCTCTGCTCAATCTTAGGGTTACGCGAAGTCGAAGCGGACGCCGCCGCGTAGCCGGACGGCAGCGCACGCCGGTAGACGCAGCACGTGACACCACAACCACCCCGCTCATCTTAGGGTTACGCTGAAGTCAAGGCGACGCCGCTGGCGGTAAATGCGACGACTGACGCCGAGATTTGTTAAAGCACGGTGACACCACCGCCACCCTCGCCTATCTTAGGGTTACGCTGAAACGAGGTATGACGCCGTCGCGGGTAGCGACGACGGACGAGACGAGCACGTGACAATTCTCAGCACCACCCCTTGCTCATCTTAGGGTTCTTACGCGAAGTCGAGGCGGACGCCGCCGCAGGTAGCGCACGACGGATGCCGAGACGCAGCACGCGACACCACAGTACCACCCCCTGCTGTCTATCTTAGGGTTACGCGAAGTCGAGGCGGACGCTATGCAGCGAAGCGACGACGTGCACGCCGAGACGCAAGCACGTGACACCTCAGCCTACCTCTGTCTATCTATTCAGGGGTTACGCGAAGTCGTAGGGCGACGCCGCCGCGGTAGCGACGACGCGAATTTTATCGCCGAGACGCAGCACGTGACACCACTGCCACTCCTCGCTCTTAGCTGTATCACGCGAAGTCGAGGCGGACGCCGCCGCGTAGCGCATTTACGACGGACGCCGAGACGGCAGCACGTGACACCACAGTACCACCCTCGCTCTGGGTTAGCGTTAACGCTGGTCGAGGCGACGCCGCCAGCGTAGAGTTTACCGACGACGCCGGTAGACGCAGCACGTGACACCATCATGCCACCTCGCCTTAGCGAACGCGAAGTCGAGGCGACGTTGTCGCCAGTAGCGTAATGCACGCGACGACGCCGAGACGCAGCACGTGACACCACAGCCACTTCTTCGGGGTTTTCAGCGTAACGCTGAAAGTTGAGGCGTGACGTTGTAATGCGGTAGCGACGACGACGCCAGAGACGGCAGCACGTGGACACCACAGCCACCTCGCTCTATCTTTTAGGGTTACGCTGAAGTCGAGGCGACGCTGCCGCGCAGAAGCGACATTTACGGACGCCGAGACGCAGCATTTGTGCACGTGACACCTGTCAAACAGCCTACCTCTTGCTTCATCTTAGGGTTACGGGCTGAAGTCGAGGCGTATACATCGCCGCCAGTAGCGACGACGCGACGCCGAGACGCAGCACGTGACACCACCGCTTACCTTGTCTTAGCTGCAACATTTAAAGTCGTAGGGCGACGCCGTCGCGGGTAGATGACGACGCGACGAGACGAGCATCGCGGACACCACTCGCTACCTTGTCTTTAGCGCAACACTGAAATGCCGAGGCGTGACGTCAGCGCAGTAGCGCATTTACCGTGACGCCGAGACGCAGCACGTGACACCACCGCCAATTTCCTCGTTTATCTTAGGGTTACGCTGAAGTCGCAGGCGGACGCCGCCGCGGGTAGCTTATTTATTTTACCGAGACGAAAGCACGCGGATACGCTCAAATGACCCTGCTCATCTTAGGGTTAGCGCGAAGTCGAGTATGACGCCGCTATGTCGTAGCGCATTTACGACGTGGACGCCGAGACGAAAGTTAACGTGACAATTGCCGTACCTACCCTCGCCTCATCTTAGGGTTACGCGAGTCGAGGCGACATCGCCGCGTAGCTGGATTTACGCACGCCGAGACGAAAACACGTGACACCCAAATGCACCTGCCTATCTTAGGGTTACGGGCGAAGTCGAAGTGACGCCGCTTCGTCGGGCGCAGAGTTATTAATACGACGCCGAGATGAAAGTAATGCGACACCATCGCCAATTGCCTTAAAGGTAACGCTGAAGTCGAAGCGGACGCCGTCAAGCAGTAGCGCATTTACGATCGCCGTAGATTTGCAGCACGTGACACCACAGCCTTACCCTCGCTTCATCTTAGCATAACGCGAAGTCGAGGCGGACGCCGCCGGCGGTAGCTGGCACGCATTTATCAGCCGAGACGCAGCACGCGTGACACTGCCACAGCCACCTCTTGCCTATCTTAGCGTAACGGCGAAGTCGAAGGCGACATCGCTGGCAGAGTTTAGCGACCACGCACGCCGAGACGAAAGCACGTGACACCACATGTACCACCTCGCTCATCTTAGGGTTTACGAAGGAAATGAAGTCGAGACGACGTCAAGCCGCGCAGTAGGGCTTACCGCATTTGGCGACGCCGTAGAGACGCAGCACGCGGACACCACTGTACCCACCGCCTATCTTAGGGTTAACGCGAAGTCGAGGCGACGCTGCCGCGGTGAAGCTACGACTTGACGCCGAGACGCAGCACGCGACACCTTACAGCCACCCCGCTCATCTTAGCATAACGCCGAAGTTTAGGCGACGCCAGCCGCGTAGTAGCCGCACGACGGACGCCAGTGACGCAGCACGCGACACCACCGCCACCTTCGCTCTTAACGTAACGCGGTAGCGTCGCAGGCGATCGCGTTGTCAGCCAGTAGCGCATTTAATTTTTGACGCCGAGACGCAAGCACGCATACCACAGCCCACCTTCGCTCTAGCCGCATCGCTGAAGTCGAAGTGACGCCGCCGTGCAGCGCATTTACGACGACGCCGGTGACGCAGCATCGCGACAATTACGCCACCGCCTTTTAGCGTAACGCTGAAGTCGAGAAGGCGCGACGCTGTCGCTGTAGCTTACGGCTTTACGCCAGAGACGCAGCACGTGACACCACAGCCACTTCGCTTCATTCAGGGTTACGCGAAGTCGAGAAGGACGTCAGCAGAGCGACGACGCGACGCCGAGACGCAGTAATGCGGACACTACGCCCACCGCTTCTATCTTAGGGTTATTGCTGAAGTCGAGAAGCGATATCGCTTGTGAAGCGACGCGTACGCCGCAGTATTTGGAGCACGTGACACCATCGCTACCTTCGCTCATCTTAGGGTTACGCGATGACGGTGTCGAGGCGGACGCCGTCAGCGTAGGCGATTACGGCTGCACGCCGTGACGCAGCACGCGACACCACCGCCACCCCCGCTTCATCTTTAGGGTTACGCCAGTCGAAATGGCGACGCCGCCGCGGTAGCGCACGCATTTTGACGCCGGTAGACGCAGCACGCGACACTGCACAGCTCACCTTCGTCATCTTAGCTGCATCAACGGCGAAGTCGAGGGCGGACGCCGCCGTCGGTAGCGACGACGGACGCCGAGACGCAGCACGTGACACCACTGCCACCCTGCCTTGTTTTAACAAGCGAAGTCGAGGCGATCGCCGCCGCGTAGCGCACGCACGGACGCCGAGACGCAGTTAACGCGACACCACAGCCACCCCGCTCTTAGCTGCTGAACGCGAAGTCGAGATGGACGACGCCGTCAGCGGGTGAGCTTAATGCATTTAATTTTACGCCAGACGAGCAATGCGTGACACCACCGCCACCCCGCTCTTTAGCTGCAACGCGAAGTCGCAGGCGACGCGTCGCGAAGCTTATTTACGGACGCCGAGATTTGTTAATGTGACACCAGCACCGCTTCATCTTAGGGTTACGCGAAGTCGAAGGCGACGCCGCCAGCGGTAGCGCACGACGGACGCCGCATCGGCACGTGACACCACAGCCACTCAGTTTCATTTATCTTAGGGTTACGCTGAAGTCGAAGGCGACATCGTCAGCTGTGAGCGCACGACGCACGCCGTAGACGCAGCACGTGACACTTGTACCGCCGAATATGTACGCCGATTGCACGTGACACGCACGAGAAGCACGCGACCCCGCTTCATCTTAGGGCATTAGCGAAGTCGAGAAGTGACGTCAGCTGGTAGCTTATTTACGACGGTGATTTGTTACATGACACCTCGTACCACCCCGGTCATCTTAGGGTTAACGCGAAGTCGAGGGCGACGCCGCCAGAGCGGTTTATACCGGTAGACGGCAATGTGACAATTGCCAAACACCGCTCTATCTTAGGTTACGGTGTCGGCGCGACGCCTGCCGCTGGGTAGAAGCGACGACGGATGCCGAGATTTACCACGCGGACAATTCCTCACCAATTCTGCCTATCATCTTAGGGGTTACGCGAAGTCGAAGTATGACGCTGCTGCCAAGTAGCTTAATGACGGACGCCGAGATCGCAGCACGCGCTACCACAGCCACCCCGTCATTCACGCGAAAGTCGAAGCGACGCCGCCGCGTAGCGCATTTACCTGACGCCGAGACGGTGAATCAACGCAGACACCACCGCCACAATTTGCCTTAGTATGCATCGCGAAGTCGAGATGACGCCGTCGCCAGAGCGCCACGACGCCGAGACGAGCACATGTGACACTACGTACCCACCTTCGCTATCTTAGCGTATCGCGAAGTCGAGGCGACGTCGTCAGCGTAGCGACGACGCGACGCCGAGACGCAGCACGTGATACCACAACGACCGGGCTTTAAAGCGTGAACGCTGGAGTCGAGGCGACGCCGTCGATGCAGAGTTTAACACTTCGACGCCGAGACGCAGCACGTGACACCACAACCAATCTCCGCTCATCTTAGGGTTACGCCGAAGTCGAGGGGGACGCTGCCGCCAGAAGCGACGTTTTATGCCGAGACGAAAGCACGTGACACCACACCACCCCTGGCTCATCTTAGGGTTACGCGAGTCGAGGCGGACATCGTCGCGGTAGCGACGACGGACGCCGAGACAAGCACGTGACACCACTGCCACCCTGTCTATCTTAGGGTTACGCTGAAATCGAGGACGACGCCGTCGCTAGCATTAATGACGACGCCGAGACGCAGCACGCGTGACACCACCGCCACCCCGTCATATCTTAGGGTTGATGGGCGAAGTTGAGGGCGGACGTCGCCGGGGTAGCGACGACGGACGCCGAGACGAAAGCACGTGACACCAAACATCCTCGCTCATCTTAGCGTTACGCTGAGTCGCAGGCGACGCCGTCGCGGGTAGCAACGACGGACGCCGTAGACGAAAGAATGCGACACCGTACCGCCGATTAAAGACGCCGTAGACGAAAGCACGTGATACCATCAACACCCTCGCTCATCTTAGGGTTACGCGAAGTCGAGGCGGACGTCATGTAGCGCATTTACGGACGCCGAGACGCAGCAGGTACGACACTCAAAACACCCTGCCTATCTTAGGGTTATGCGAAGTCGAGTTATCGCTGCCGCGCAGAGCAACGGCTGTGACGCCGAGACGCAGCACGCGACACCACCGCCACCCTGCTTCATCTTAGGGTTACGCCAAGTCGAGGGCGACCGCCGCCGGGTAGCGACGACGGGATGCCGAGATTTGCGTCGCGACACCTCGTACCACCCTTCGGCTCATCTTAGCGTTATCAAGCGAAGTCGAAGCGACGCCGTCAAGCAGAGCGCACGCACGGGACGCCGAGACGAGCACGTGCTACCACAAAATGCCACCCCGTCATCTTAGGTTGGCGGGGCGAAGTCGTGAGGCGACGCCGCCGCTGTGAGCGACGTATCGACGCCGAGACGGCAGCACGTGACACCATGGCTACCCTGTCTATCTTACCGTAAATTAGTCGAGAAGTGACATCGTCAGCGGGGTAGCGTCGGATTTGACGCCGAGATCAGCATGTGACACCACAGCCACCCCCGCCTTTAGCCGTGAACGCGAAGTCGAGGGAGCACGCCGCCAGCCAGATGGCGACGACGCCGAGACGAAAGCACGTGACACCATTACGTACCACCCCGTCATCTTAGGGTTACGCGAAGTCGAGGCGATGTCGTCATGTATGACGACGGACGCCGAGACGGCACGTGATACCTCAGCCACCCCGCTATCTTAGCGTTAACGCTGAAATCGAGGGCGACGCCGTCATGTAGCGCATAACGGATGCCGGTAGACGCAGCAATGCGTGACACCAGCCACCGCTATCTTAGCGTAACGCGAAGTCGACGCCGCCGCGTAGCGACGACGGACGCCGAGACGCAGCAAATGACACCCTCGCCACCCTTCATCTTAGGGTTACGCGAAGTCGAGGCGGACGCTGTCCGCGTAGCGACGACGGACGCCGAGACGGCGCAGCACGTGACACTCCTCGCCACTCCGGCTTCATCTTAGGGTTACGCGAAGTCGTAGGCGACGCCGTCGCTGGAGAAGCGCATAACGGACGCCGAAAGATTTGTTAATGCGATAATTATTAACGCCGCCTTCGCTATCTTAGCGCTGCATCATGAAGTCGAAAGCGACGTTGTCGCGGTAGCGATGACGCGGACGCCGAGACGAAAGCACGCGATAATTAATGTACCACTTGCCTTAGCGTAACGCGAAATCGGCGACGTCGTCGCCGTAGCGCATTTAATGACGCCGTAGACGCAGCACGTGACACCACAACTACCACCGTTTTAGCGTAACGCGAAGTCGAGATGACGTCGTCAGCGGGTAGCGACGACGGATGAAAGACGCAGCACGTGACAATTACGCAAATGCACCCCTGCCTATCTTAGGGTTGTTGAAGTCGAGGCGACGCCGTCACGTAGCCATTTACCGGACGCCGAGTTTCGCACGTGATACCACCGCCACCCTGCATCTTAGGGTTTTGAAGGCAGAACATTTGAGTCGAGATGACGCCGTCATGCGGTAGCGACGATTTTATCGACTGACGAGAGACGCAGCACGCGACACCACGTACCACCCCGTCATCTAAGCATTAACGGGCGAAGTTTAGGCGACGTCGTCAGCGTAGCGTATTTAATGACGCCGAGACGGTACACGTGACAATTTCACCGCCAGCCCGCTTCTTTTAGCGTAACGCCGGAAATGAGAAGCGACGTTGTCGCCAGTAGCTTATTTACTTCGACGCCGAGACGGAAAGCACGGTGGACACCATTGGCAGCCACCTCTGCCTTAGCGTATGCGAAGTCGAGGCGACGTTGTCGCAGAGCTTATTTAATTTTGACGCCGAGACGGAAGCACGTGACACCACAGCCACCCTTCGTCTATCTTAGGGTTACGCTGAAGTCGAGGCGACGCCGTCAGCGGGTAGCTTAATACGCACGCCGGTGACTCCAGCACGCGACACCGCCGTGCCCACCCTGCTCATCTTAGGGTTACGTAGTCGAAGTGACATCGCCAGAAGCGAAATACGACGACGCCGAGACGCAGCACGCGACACCACCGCCACCTTTGTCTTTAGCTGCACACGAAGTCGAAGTACGCTGCCGCGAGCGCATTACTTTTGACGCCGCCGAGACGCAGCACGTGACACCATCGCCACCTCGCTTCAGCTTAGCAGAACGCGAAGCCCAGGCTGACGCCGTCAGCGGGTAGCGATGACTTTGACGCCGAGATTGCAGCATCGTGACACCACGCCCACCCTGCCTATCTTAGGGTTACGCGAAGTCGAAGCGGAAGCCGTCGCGTAGCTACTTACGACGCGACGCCGGTAGACGGTTAACGTGACACCTCACCACCCTCGCTCATCTTAGCGTTACGCGAAGTCGCAGGCTACTGCCGCCGCGTAGCTTAATGGACGATGTCGAGACGCAGCACGCGACACCACAACAATTTCGCCTATCTTAGGGTTACGCGAAGTCGAGGCTTACATGCCACAGCAAGTAGCGACGACGGACGCCGAGACGCAGAAAGCACGTGATACCGTACCACCCCTGGGTTTATCTTTAGGGTTACGCGAAATCGAGGGCGGACGCCGTCAGGTAGCGACGCCATTTTATCGCCGAGACGAGTACGCGACACCATCGCCACCTTCGCTTCTTAGCGAAGGCGAAGTCGAAGTGACGAAGTTGCCGCTGTAGCGCATTTAATGACGCCGAGACGAGCACGTGACACCACAGCCAATTCGCCTTTAGCATAACGCGAAGTCGAAGTGACGCCGCCGCCGGTAGCTTAATGCATTTTATCGTAGACGGCAGCAATGCGATACCACAAATCAATTTCGGGCCTTAGCTTAGGGTTACGCTGAAGTCGAGGCGACGTCACCGCGGTAGCTAATGGCGGACGCCGAGACGCAGCACGCGACACCACAACGCCACCTCGGCTCATCTTGGGGGTTACGCGAAGTCGAGGCGTGACGCTGCCGCAGAGCGACGATTTACGCATTGACGATTTGTGCACGCGATACCACAGCCCAATTTGCTCATCTTAGGGTTACGCGAAATCGAAGTGACGCCGCAGAGCTTACGCATTTTGACGCCCAGACGCAGCATCGCGGACACCACAGCTACCTCGCTCATCTTATTGACGCGAAGTCGAGGGCGACGTCGTCGCGGTAGCGAATAATGACGCCGAGACGAAAGCATCGCGGACACCACCGCCAATTTCGCCTTAAGCGTAACGCTGAAGTCGAAGTGA